>CM075769.1:5845000-7045000 GCA_037974665.1 Ehretia macrophylla
TTAATCCAAAGACTGGATAAAGACTCTGAAAAATGTGAATCTTGTAGCAAAACAAAAATCACTAGAAAGCCTCATGAAAATGTTGTTAGAAATACCGAATTGCTAGATTTAATTCATTCAGATCTTTGTGAATTTGAAGGAATTTTAACTCGTGGAGGAAATAGATATTTTATCACTTTCATTGTTGATTTTTCAAAATACACTTATGTTTATCTTCTGAAAAATAAAAGTGATGCTTTTGAAAAATTTAAAAATTTCCTTCACGAAGTTGAAAATCAATTCGGTAGAAAAATCAAAAGATTGAGAAGTGATCGAGGCCGAGAATATATTTCTTCTGAATTCTGTTCTTTTCTTCAATCTTTGGGAATAATCCATGAAACTACACCACTTTACTCACCTGAGTCTAATGGTGTAGCTGAGAGAAAAAATAGAACTATTATTAATTTAGTGAATGCCATGATTGTGGAGTCAGGTGCTCCCAAGAATCTTTGGGGTGAGACTACTCTGACAGCTTGCCATGTTTTAAATAGGGTGCCACATAAAAGGAAAAAAACTACACCTTTTGAACTGTGTAAGAGATATAAGCCTAATTTGGGATATTTGAGAGTTTGGGGTTGTTTAGCTTTTGTGAGGCTAACAAATCCAAAGAGACCAAAATTAGGTGCTAAAGCTATCACTTGTGCTTTTCTTGGCTATGCGGTGAATAGTACAGCTTACAGATTTTTTGATCTTGAAAATCAAACAATTGTTGAGTCAGGTGATGCTATTTTTCATGAAGAAAAGTATGCTTTTAAACTTCAAAATAGTGGGGGTAAAGAAATTTCTGAAAATATATCTTCTAAATCTCCTTCTACTTCTTTTCAAGATAATGAAAATGTTTTCTCTGAACCAAGAAGGAGTAAAAAGGCACGTATTGAAAAAGATTTTGGTCCATATTTTTATATTTTCAATTCAAAAGAACGCCCACTTACTTTAAAAGAGGTTTTTCATATCCTGACGCCATTTTTTGGAAAGAAGCTGTAAATGATGAGATAGATTCACTAATTTCTAATAAAACTTGGAAATTAGTTGAATTACCACCAGGTTGTAAAACCATAGGCTGCAAGTGGGTACTCAGGAAAAAACTTAAACCTGATGGATCAGTAGATAAGTTTAAAGCTAGACTTGTTGCAAAAAGCTTTAAACAGAAGGCTGATCTTGACTTTTTTGATACTTTTTCTCCTGTTACCAGAGTTACATCTATTAGATTGCTAATTGCAATTGGAGCTATTTTTAATTTAAAAATTCATCAAATGGATGTAAAAACAGCCTTTTTGAATGGGGACCTAGATGAGGAAATATATATGGATCAATCTGAAGGGTTCGTGGAACCAGGCCAAGAAAGCAAAGTGTGTAAGCTTACTAAATCTTTATATGGCTTAAGGCAAGCACTTAAGTAATGGCATGAGAAGTTTGATTTCTGCATGATTGAGAATGGTTTTAAACCTAATGAAAGTGACAAGTGCATATATCATAAATCTTGGAAAAATTCACATGTGATTATTAGCCTCTATGTGGATGATTTACTTATTTTTGGCACAGATATTGATGTCATAAATGAAACTAAGATTATTCTTTGTAGTCATTTTGATATGAAAGATCTTGGTGAGACTAATTTTATTTTAGGGATAAAAATTACCAAAACGCTTGATGGTATTTTTCTTGATCAGTCACACTATATTGAGAAAATCTTAAGAAAATTTAATTTTCTTGAATGTAAACATGTGTCAACACCTTTTGATCATAATGTGCATCTTTTTCCTATTAAAAATGATAATGAGATAATTAATCAAAAGGAGTATGCAAGTATAATTGGTAGCTTGCATTATGCGACTGACTGTACTAGACCTGATATAGCTTATGCAGTAAGAGTACTTAGCAGGTTTATGAGCAAACCTGGAAAAGAACATTGGCATGCCATCCAGCGAGTCATGAAATACTTGTCTGGAACAAAAAACTATGGTTTGTTTTATAGAAAATATCCTGTTGTACTCGAAGGTTTCAGTGATGCAGACTAGAACACATTATTAGGTGACTCTTACTCTACTACTGGTGTTGTTTTTATGATGGGTGGTGGTGCTGTTTGCTGGAAATCTAAGAAGCAAACAATTATTGCTAACTCAACTATGGAGGCAGAGCTTGTTGCTTTAGCTTCTGCAAGTGAGGAAGCAAACTGGTTAAGAGATTTGTTGCATGAGATTCCATTGTGGGAACAACCAATCCCACCAGTTTTAATACATTGTGATAGCACCGCTACGATTGGTAGAGTTAAAAATCGTTTTTATAATGGGAAGTCCAGATCCATAAGGAGAAAACACAGTACTGTGAGATCATATTTGAGTAATGAATCTATTAATGTGGATTATGTCAAATCTACTAACAATCTTGCAGATCCACTAACTAAGGCCTTATCGCGAGAAAGGATTTGGAATACATCAAGGGGGATGGGATTGAAGCCAATTTTATCATGAACCACATGTGAGGATACCCAACCTAATGATCAGAGATCCTGAAAATTGGGTTCAAAGGGAAAAACGAATCGCAAGGTGGACGACAGGAATACACTAAATATTATCCCTCCCTATGATGTGAGTGTATTCATCCTGTAATGTTTTAGAGGTTGAGTTCAAACTCTTAATGAAATCTGTAGCTTTTTTGAGTGGGGTGTCAGTATTACAGGAGCACCCTTGACAGATTTCACCTATATAAGTGTTGAAGTTGTGGCCGCTTCATATGAGTTTTTGGCTAATTCTCATATAAACACTTATGAAAACCAGGAAAGCACATGGCCGTAACGTGCTAAGTCTTTAAGCTCATTTTATTACACCTGGAGCATTATGTGTGAGCAGTGACTCTTTATTTCCCTCAAGCAGTCATAGTTCAAGTCGGAGACCACTACTGACTCTGGAGTAGAGGTCATTGTTTCGCTAAGTAAAGGTTCAATGCATAGCACACCTTTATTAAGCATAATGATCCCTTTTGGCTGGAATATCTCTCTTATAACTTTAATTTAATATTAAAATCAGTGGGGGAATGTTGTGATATTTTAATATTAAATTAATTATCTTTTATATTCAATGAATTATGAGTATTTATGTATGTTTTAATTTTGGAATATGAAGAGATTATGCATTAATTTTGTATTCATGAATATATTATTTTTAGAACTTGAAGAGTTTTTTGTATTTAACAAGGTTTTAAATTCATGACTTTTCACTTGTATGCAATTTATTATGGTAGTTTCTTAAGAGCCTATAAATAGGCATCATTCTTACTTCAAACAGACAAAACAAAAAAATATTTCACTATCATATTGAGAGAGTAAGTTAGAGAGATTCTCAGCCAAAAGAGAAAAGTGTTCTTGAGAAGAAGCTTGTGCTCAATCTTCTAATGCAGAGTTGATTCGAGTAGTACGACAACAAGTTGGGCTGTTGTATCCTGAAGGGGACAAGTCATATTAAGACTGCTGCATCGGTTCTTTCCACCGCAGGGGGCTTGAATCTCTTTAAAGATAGCGAGATTCCCGCGCCTCAGTCCGATCAAGTTGTCTCCAACAAAAGTGTTTGTACTTTAATTATTGTTTCATTTTCAATTATTATTGTACAATTTCACCAACATGTTCCTTTTCCAAATAAGGTGTAAGGTCATAACTTTTTAGATATTATATAGGTTTGCAGTTAGTTAAAGTTTATATCCTATTATAAGCTTCGAATATTTGAAATTGTGAAGCCATGAGATACCCATGTAGGATTATACCAAATATAAGATGATTAAGTAAACTTATTGATAAAGGAAAAAGCTCGGGCTGAACTAACCCACGATGTTGCAGATAATAGATAATAAATAATATAACAACCTCCTCTCTAATAGTTTAAGTTTTTAGATAAGGTGGTCACTTAACATGGTATCATAACCTAGGTACCAAAAAAAAAAAAACATGGGTTCAAAACTTACCGCCACCCATTTAAAACATAAAATTGTCCAAGTGCATGGCTCACCACCTGCACTTGTGGGGGCGTGTTGAAGATAATATATAATAAATAATATAACAAACTCCTCTCTAACAGCTTAAACTTTTAGATGAGGTGGTCACTTAACAGACGAAAGTGTCCTCAGCAGCCGACCTACCTAGAGCTCAATCAGATCGGGACCTATGGTATCTAAAAGGTTCCGACTCGATCACGTCTCAATAGGTCGAGTTAGCTATCTCAACCTGAGTACGTCCCAAGAGGCCGAGACAAATAACAGAATACCGTTAGAATTCCGAAAAATCAGGAACATAATGTTCCCAATGGCTATTAATAAGTTACAATGCTTGCCTAAGAAGGTAATGAATTGAATACACCATTATCATACATTCAATATTCTTCCAAGGCGAAATTAAGCTAATTTAAGCATTGAAGTGCTTACGTAGAGGAGCACATCCGTAGTTTGTTGCTTGTGTGTGCAGATTTAGAAGGCTCAAGCAAATTTCTTACCAAATTCAGAATTCTACCTTAGCACTTATAAAATTTGAGAGCGAGTCAACCTCGCAAGAGAGGTTAGGTTATTCATGTTTCGAGTTTGAATTATTTGTGAAATTATTATTATTTTCAAGTAGATTTTATGTTTGACTAATTTAGATCATATACTCTCTAAATAAAAGTATGTGTTTCGAAATTTAACACTCCAGACGTGACGCGCTCTTTACAACGGAAGTTTTTGTCATAACCTAATGGCCAAACTGAAAATGAAAATCCAACTGCTGATTGGTGTAGTCGTTCCAACCAATGTGTTAAATTGAATCAAAATCTAACCTACCGAAGACCTTTGGTGAGGGCTTCGTTTCAAGAATTAATTGGGATGATCACTTTTGCTAATGAGCATATATATGCTAAATCTCCCCATAAATTTCTAAATCCATTTTAGTCTCAGCTTGGATTTTTTTTTTTTTTTTGGCGATAATGTTTTAATATATAAGTAAGAAATTGAAAACAATTAAATTGGCAAAGGAGCCTCATTGGTACAAGCCAGCTGTTAGAGATTTGACCGTAAATAGACTAATAAATTCAACCTTGTAATGTCCTTAATGGGAGGATGAAATTATTGGTTAGTGACATATTATAAAAAACAAAAGTCTTAAATTCAAACTTTTGTCTCATATTTACAAATATTATTAGGCATTTGACCTATATAGAACATGCTTTGGAGCATGCCGCAATACCATATAGTTTGCAACCTTAGGATGTATTCAATGTAATCTTATTTAGAGTGAATTTCTCGTCATAAAAAAAAAAAAAAAAAAACTCAACCTTGCAATTCCATGTTATGTAATTGCTATAATACATATTATTAAAGTGTAAAAACTTGTCCGACCTAGCCTCGCGCTTTTGATTGAGCTCCTTGACTTGAACTGTAACCAAGAACAAACTGCGGGTAGACCTCGCGTGAGTACTCAAATACTCAAATTAATGATCTGTCTTGAATGATAACAAAGGAAGAAAGTTAAGTCTGTTTAAAACGTGAATGAATTACTTTTTGCTGAGCGATGACATGGTATTTATATTATTCTCATAGAAGATTTTTCGGGATCTCACATAAATTCTCCAGGATCTTGTCGGCCCGACTTATCCACCCCCGAGGTGGGGAGGTCCCAAGTGGTCGGGTGATTGGACCCTGCACTGCCACAGGTCATCCACGCCCGACCCGTTCCAACGAGTATAAGGCCTCCACCGTAGCCTTGGAGTAGGGTCAGCACTTTATATTGGGGAGTTACCTTAATGTTAGGTCGAGCAGCACCCCTCATCAACTGCCTTTCCGATTTCCTGAGCTCCGCCGGAGATCGGGGAATCACTTTATTGTAACTAACGGCTCTACGTTGTTGGACACATTTATTGTAATTAAGTTTTGGCCGGAGAGTCTTAGCCATCTTTCTCTATAAATGGTCTTGCATTTGCCTCAGTTCAAGGTACGCTGGTTTAGCTTTTTCCAAAACAAGCACTTAGCTTATAATAAGCATATAAAGCGGATTCGGGCATTACAAGTTTGTAGTATTTTACAATCTCGTGTGCTACTATTACAAGAGTAGATTGTTGTATCTTTGAAAATTTGCGCTAACAAATTATTAACACCATAACAAAACGTTAAAATCTTTAAAAAATTAAATCCAACTCAAACCTCGTTTTTTTAGTTTCCATTCCTGTAATTTTACTTTCATATTATTCCATACTCTACTTTGTATCAAGATTTTAGTATTCTCTGTTCCTTTTATTAGTATTTAATTTTTACGCACAAACTATTCATACACCACCTTTAATAACAGTAAGTGCTCTTATCTGTACCCTATTTTGAGTATAGAAGGCTGCCCCTTCATATCAATCTTGCAATTTCCTACAAGATCTGCATCCACCATTGATGCTCCTTTAATACAAGCTGTATGGAAGATTTGTGTGCAAGGGCGCACGTTAGCACTCCTACAAGAAAACGACCTAGCTAACGAGCAAGAAAACGAATGCGCATTAGCACAAGGGATTGAGCTGAAAAAAAGACTACTAAAAATAGGATTTGCATGTGATGAAAACTAACTGCACAGGGGTCTAGCCATGGTTTTCTAAAATGACTTTGAGATAAAATTTCACATTCAGCCACAAAATGTTTTAAATTCTTTTTAAAACGACCCTCTTCTTCAAGTTTCCCCGTACGATCCCCAAAACTCAGAATACCCACCAACACGAGAAGACGAGCATGCCATACTAAGAACCACCACCCAATGCCGCCTCTGTTGCATCACCACCACGCTACTGCAGTGCCCACCACAAATCCTCTCACCACGAAGCACCGAGTTGAGCAAGAGGGATGTCACGTAGAGGCTTGTTTCGCACATTTGTCTGCCTGGCTCCAACCACCAATACAACATGGTAAATTATACGTTAGTCAGGATTACGATGCTGCCTCAGTTTCTTCACTTCCTCTTCTTTGACTTCTGCGTGTAAGGTTTCGTTTTCTTTTTTCGCGACAAGTCTAGAGACGATTTTTGTCTCTTCCCGTGCTGTTTTGGAGATATATGCTCTGACTTCACATCTTCTGTAGAAGGTTCGTCATCATCAAAATCATCATCACTAAGGATGAAGTCTTCCACCAAATCCTCATCAGAAGCTGCCGCCTCTTGTTGTGAATCCTTCTTCCTTTTCGTTTTCTTCTCTTCTTTAGAATGCTTATTCCTAAAGATAGTGATCGAGTTAAATGAAATACATGAACATGCACTAGGCAAAGAAGCAGTTCTATTCGGGGCAGGACGGGTCGTGCTCTATCAAAACCAAATTTCTATTTTCTATCCAATGCAAAATTTAAGTATGAGAATTTCCTGAAAATTCTCTCGACACAATGCACAATAGATAATGAGATTGAGGGGAAAAGAAAGAGGAGTACCTGGCATCACGTTGTGGTAGCCAGGAAGAACTAAAAACAGCAGCACCTTCCTCATCCCTATTATCATCATTTTCATCATCCTCTGTTATTTCTTTTCCAAACACAGATGAGCCTTCGCCCACGAGCATACTGTGAAATTGAAATCACAAGTACAATTACAGCTTGAAAAGGTATAAAGTGAATATAAGAATCTTCGACCAAAAAAATATATATATATAAGAATCAAATTTAAATAAAACATCTTGTGAACCTGGAATGTATAATTGAGTCATTTCTTTGCTGTGCTCTTTGGCGAAGAGTGGCTGCATATTGCGAGAGGGGGCTAGTGCCAGATTTTTTCTCGTCCTGCATGAGCAAATTACAAAGAACTTAGCTACCAATACAGTTATATGCTACAATGTGAAATAACCAGCTATTGAGACGTGGTAAAAGCCAAGCTGCTGACAACCGGATAGAGTTGAATAATTCATGAGATATTCACAAAAACAAATTCTTAATATGATGCAAGTGAACAACTATTTTACAGAGTCTCCAACAAGGAAAGACAGGTTACACTTCAATTTTCCTTTTCAGCCGAAAATGAAGAAACTGTGCCAAATAATTTTGACTGTCCCACAATGTCAACTATCTCAACCTTGAGACTAGGCAATACTCGTGAACATTTTAAAACCCCCAATGCAGAGCCACTCTCAAGAGTTTGATATCCTTTCTTTTGGTAACAACACTGCGCCACTATCCCATATTCTCATCTGTCTCAACCTTGATGCCATTTCGTCCGTAGCCTCAGGAAGAACACTGTTCTTTGTTCTTTAAAAATAATCGATTGCCTAGTTAATAAATATGAAAACCATTGTTTAAGCTTATTGGAAAAAGTAAAATCTTAATTAGTTAAAATTTGAAACTACGGCTCAACAACTGAAACAGCAGTTTGTTCAATCTGTTAACTAAGGTCAAACATACAACCATTGTCAGACAAGGCCTGCATATGTATAATAGATTATTAATTCAAAAGATAGTCGGTTTGAGTCTATTAACCATGGAAATTAAGCGAAACAAACATCAACTGACGACAAAAGATAGTCCAACAATCAGAAGACAAGGGCTTTGAATGTGCAAACCTCAAGAATATATGCAGCTGCTGGGTCGTTGGGAAGAAGTGTAACTGATATGCGCTTCTTATTTGTAAACTCACAGTTCACTTCAATCTGTGTAATTAAGAAACCTAACATTACATGGCTACCAAATGGACAAATAACAAGTTGTCATATGCAACCCAGTTTTGAATTTAATATGTATTCTGGGCCAAAGGGTTGATTACCAATACTCAAAAATATGTACCTGACAGATAAGCTGCTTCATTTCTCGACGGAACCTCTCAACTTTCGTGGATTTAAAGAAGTTACGCAGCCGAACAGCAGGTACAAAAGAAAGCTCAAAGAAAGCAACAGAGTAGCTCCATTGAGCTAAATGTTCAGTAAGTTCCTCAACCACTGAAAAAACGCATGCTTCCTGAAATGCTCGTGTCTTTAAGGCTGGTTTGCTTACCTGTCATATAAATTCAAAATTGGTGCAGGTGACATGGAGATCAAGCACTATTGATAAAAACACACATGCACATATATATCTAGTTTTTGTCTGTGTGTGTGTGTATTTTATTTTGTTTGTGGGTGGAGAGAGAGGGAGGCACTGACAAGTACCTTCAGAACAGTACGTAAATCAACAGCTTTGCCAACTCCTCCTGTAGGAGGTCTATGCAATTCTTTTATCTCCAGCATGTCTATAAGGAGCAGAGAAACAGGAATAAATGTGCCTGTGGAAGCAGCAATCCGATTGAGCATCCTGACACAACGCAATCTGAGGGGCAAATATTGAGCAGTTGGAGCTAAACAGGCTGCCCCAGAAATTATCTGAGTTAGTGGATAGGCAAGGGGCCTAAAATCTGCTTCCAAACCATATGCACATATAGCTGCAGTCCAAAGCTCAAGGCAATTCATATACTTCCATTCATAAACCTTTCTAAATGAATCCTGTAAGAGTTGAGCAGAAAAAAGAAGAGGTCATAAATTCATTAGCATGATGTGTTATAAAAGGATATCACAGTGATGACTAGGTTTTTCAGCAAGAAACTTCAAGCTTTGAATGCATTTGCAACATTTAAACCACAGCACTAATCAAGTAGTCTGAGGACAAGAAAAGAAATCTTTATGAAGATGATATTTACTTCCACATTTATAAATGCTAGAAGATGAGCATCAGGAATTACATAGAGCAGACCATATGATTGCTAGCTCAATAATTAAAAATTTATGACAAACTAAAATTCCAGATACAGAAGATGAGCAAAGTCTGAACGGCATGAGAAAACAAACCTTCTTTTTGTCAGTAATTGCCTGGCTCAAGATCATTGCCAACTGACGAATGAAAACAAAGGCATGCTGGTATGCAGCTGGAAGATCCACTCTAAGGAGTTCAGTGAAACAATTACCAAGAAACTGAATATGCTGCAGCTTTGTTGCATTAACATACTGACAACTTTGGACATAGGCTCTATACATTCCTTTAAAGCAGTCGTCTATGCAATCAGAACCAAGTTGCATACACAAGTCTCTTAGAAATAAAAAGGAGACAACAGGAAGTGCGCCTCCACCTGTACCCCAGAAATGAAGAATAACCTGGGGAAGAGTCGAAACATAGTTTTCAATATAACCACCCTAAAGAGCAGTATATAATAATAAATAGGAAGTTATATTCCACTTTTGTAAGATGTTAAAGCCATTTATAATTTGTTGCAAAATATTTTGGAATGTTTAGTGGAATTCTTTCTAGACATAAGTTTCAAGATGAGTCTATCAACACTATTTATAATACTTCAACAACAGGGTTCATGCATAGAGATAGATTGTGTATATCATATATAACACATAACTGAATCATTAAACCATTCAATCCTACTTTTAGCAAATCCCTCCTCCACCCCCAACACACACACACAGGGAAAAAAAAAACATCATCGGGAGAATCATGGTACTTTTCCTGGGAAGACAAATCAAGCTACAAACAAGAGATATTACTGTTAGACCCAATATTTATACGATTTAACACATACCTTGATATACTTCCTCAAAAGGACAGGAAAGGCAGCCAAAAAAATAGACGAGAATCTTAATCGCCGCAGCGTAAATGAGATCATTACTGTGTCAGTCATCTGGTTCAAAACATGTAAAGCATTACCAAGATATGACTTCACCAAGTGATTGTAATTCTTCCATTGTTTGCTACTTGTCAAATTCATCACTGTCTCCTTCCCCCCAGTAGACGGTAATTTTAACAATCCTCGTAGAATTCCATCCATTCCATTCAATACAAACAACATTATTTTATTGAAAACGTTGCTAGACATTATACTAAACTTTGACCCAGAATCATCACCATCATCATCACCGTAATGGCAGGCAATGCGAAAAGCTTTCATGAGAGAGCGCAATGCTCCTAAACTTGCATTATCCCGAATTGAGTTACACCAAGAATCAACCATTTCACTAGTTATAACATTTTTTGAAGACTTCTCTCGTTTGTCAGCTGTACCATCAAGATCTTCCAATTGAAGTACATCACTTTCATCTTCTTCTTCTTCTTCTTGCAGTTCCTCATCATCATCGACATCTGTTTCAATCTCATCCTGCATAATTATAGAATAGAACTCCGATAGTCATCCAAAGTTGGATTCAGATTAAAATCAAGAAAGAGGATAGTGATCTCACATTAACTTCCTCATCATTGAACTCCAGAAGCTCCTTGTCATGCTCTTGCAAGAACTGATAGAACTCCGGGTCCTGTGGAAAAGCATTATTTACAATGAGGGTTTGAGCTTCATGAATAATTGAAAAGAATCAAGACATGGACTTAAGACCAACCAATGAAATTTTGTATAATCCACCAAAATCCAATTACTGCTATACTATCACTTTGATTATAACTGAAATCAAGTAAACTAATGGACCATACCCCGAATGAATTGCACGATGATATTCTCTAGCTACCTGCTACCCAAACCTATCATATCGACATAAACTATACCCAAGTAGCTAAAAATACAGAAACAAAATATTTTCGATAACAATCGAAATTGCAGCATCATTATCTTTCCCATTCCTTACACATTACATGTTCGAATGACAGTGAATAAAGAAAAATGACCAAGTAACGAATTGAACTTGACTGAAAATCACATACCACATATGGCAACTTCTTTCTATAAAAAAATTTCTTATTAGAAACAAATAGAAATTCTTTTGTATATTATTCATATTAGTCACGTAATTTCAAAAACTATCTGAAAAATCCCAGAAAACTGAGCAGCAGCCGAATTTCATAGCCAGTCTTGATTAAGAGGTTGCATTATTAGTTGATCTCCTAACAAAGCCTACCAAATACTGCCTTTTCCTTGTGTAGTAATGGCTCAAAATGCAGGAGACCTGTATGATGCCCAACCATGCATGTCAAAAATACTTTATTATTATTATCTTTAGTGACCAACTCGAATATGCAACCGTGAATGTGATGCATGTAACTAAGGGGTGAAAACCAAAAAACCTTGCTACAAGCACACGCCAATGCACACGGCAGAGCAGAGAAAAAGAAAGAAACCATCCGTCAACACATAACTTGCATAAAATGCAATAATTCAAATTCAATCAATTACAATAAGATTACACTTAACGATAAGCACAAAAACCAACCTTAAAAATCTAATGTATATCAAGCCACCCACACAATAAGCACAAAAACCAACCTTAGAAATCTAATGTATATCCAGACACCCACCTATCCACATTAATTGATCACCACATATAAATGTATCAAAACAGGCTAAAAAATTAACAGAAAAAACGTAAAACAGAATGTGTATTACCCGATTACAAATTGAAAAGAAGAATAAAATCAGTAAAGTTGTCAAGGTGTGACACGGAGGGTTCGAGTCTATATATGTGGATCCAATAACATATAAATCATCGTTCTTGTTCTATACCCAACTCAATTACACACACACATAATAGAAGAAAATAAATAAATAAATAAGAAGACCTTTTCTTGGAGCCTATGCAATTGGTCCATGTGTTTTCTGGCTTTTTCCTTCTTCGATAACATCTTCTTCTCACTCGAAGTTTCACCTTTCATTCTCTTAGCTGCAAAAAAAATCAAATTTTTTTTATTTGTCAATTTTCAGAATAAACAAAGGGGAAAAAAAGTTATGACATTTTTCTAAAATCCTTTTAAATAAAAAAGTATAAAATAAATCAAAAAAAATAGAGGAGAAAAAAGAATAAATAAAAAACAAACCTTTGTTTTTTGCGCCCATTGTAGAGAACTGGGTTGAAGGGTAGCCTTGGCGCAACGATAATGTATTGCCGTGTGAAGTCTCTTAATAAAGTAAAGCTGTGTAGAATAAATTCAAATTTAGTTCGACACCTCACCAAACCCCACGCTTTTGCCCTTTGTGACAAATGGAGTATGGAGCTCCAATATATCGGATTTTTTTCCCTCTAAGCATAAATTCATACAATTATAGACTCGAAAAGAAATCATACCCACATTTTAATTTTGAAAAAATACCAAACTACAACATAGTAAAAAGTGCACCAATGCAGAAATAAATAACATTTATATTACTCTCTTTAACAACATTTCTTCTAGTTTAGAAACATAAAAATGCTTGCCATATGGCTCAAAATCTAGAATCTCAAAAACATCTGTCTTGAAGTAGATTCTAGTGATGTCTTTCTAGCTGCTGTTGGATCCAAGAACAGTACAAACTGCAGAATTTCTCAAGTGATGAAGGAGGTTCGCTCTTTGTTGGAATTAAAATCAACTATTAGTCTTTCCCTTGTGAAGCGTACGGCTAATAGGGCTACAGATTGGACTGCAAAAATGTTGCAATGTAATAGTCTTCCCGTAGATCGGGTTGTTAACATTCCTATGCAGCTCAAAGCCATTCTCTGTAATGACCATTCCCGTAAGGGAATAGGTTAATTTTCTGTTCTTTCAATAAAGTTGATACTTTTCTGACCAAAAAAGAAACATAAAAATGCTTAGTCTCCTAAATCTTGGTTATTGCAACTTCACATGCTTAGTTTCTTGGATCTCAAATCGAATCAACTCAACTTTTTCTTTAATTATCAAATCAATTCAACTTAAATAACATTATAGCTCCAATCAAACATTAAACTTCAGGTTCTATAGAAGTATAATAGGGATTATATAGTCTTAAAAAAAAAAAAAAAGCAATATAATAATCCACATATACATTGTCCCAGATCATGCTTAAGCAGATGCTTGCAAGCTCTTCTTCAACAAAGCAACAGCAGAGAGCTTAATCATGTTCATATGAGGCATGTCTTTACTAAATTACAATATCTGTTCTGTGTGGATGTAGAGCGCAATAGTGAAGAAAGTACATAATAAGAGTTGACATTTCTTAGTTAAATTCAACAGCATCTGCAAGTAAATGAACTTTCCATTTTAATCGCATTTTCTCATGGTTTCGGGACTGTAATTTAAACCAAAAACAAATGTAGCAACCTAACCATTACAGAAAACTCGATATAGATTAGATTATCTACAAGAAAATTACACAGACAGAGATATATATATATACAGAGACACAAGGAAACACTGGAAATTCTTCCGACTTCGACAGACATGCACATATACCCAGCAAATTATTCGACACAATAACCTAAAACAACACTTTTTTATTCAACATCACAAGCACGAAAAATTCCATAAAATTTAATCCCAACTTGTTTTATACATTACTTACATAGCACAATCAGACAAACAATTGATAAGGGTCATTAGCAGCTATTCCAAATACACTAAATTGGGTAAGCAACAATATAAACTCGAAAAATAATCACACAATAGATAAAAATCTTCAACCGAAACAACCCTTTTGTAGGACGTAAATTAATCAAATAAATTAACAATCTTTCTATAAAACTAATGCAAAAAAAAAGTAACATATGTTGTAAACAATAACAAACACTGACCTCTTGGTGAAGTGCACCAATGCATAAATAAATAACATTTGACATGAAAATTCAACAAAATAATGAGAAAGAAAACAAGAAAAAAAGAATGTACCTTGGAGCCAATGCTGCTTACTGCTGTGTTGTCTTCTGATTTTGTAAATAGAAAGAGGGTTTAGTAGTGGTTTTTCTCTCTTTTTTCTTTTTTCTTTTTTTTTTTTTTTTTTTTTTTTGGTCAAAGGGTTTAGTAGTGGTTCGGTTAGTAGCAGCTGTTGTTAGGAAAAAAGGGCTTCTTTGCGACTGGCCACTAGGCTTTGGTTTAGTGTAGTGGTAAGGTCATTCTCAATGGGAGCTCTAAATTGAGGGTTTTAAAATTTGGTTTAAAGCCCCTTAGTAATTTAGAGCCCTATATAGAGCTTCAAGTGATTTTTAGGGGTTCTAAAAAAAATTCATCCCCAATGAGGGGCTCTATAAAATTAGGGTTCTATATTGTGTTAAATTTAATTTTACAAACTAATTTGAATATATGTTATTTTTTCTCGTGTGTTAATTTTTTTTGATAAATTATTATCGTCATAATCGTAACTTTTTTTAATGAATATTTGGACCAAAAAATTATTTAATTATGACAATGGTAAAAATTATTGAATTATGATGACGCTTAATTACACTCGATTTGTATTTTTTATTTTTATTATATTCACTTTTGTAAATTAATTTATATTTGGACCAAAAAATTATTTAATTCCGACACATGCGAATCATTGACATTCTGTGTGGATTGAACATCTATGATTTTTCTCTATTTTTGACCATCTTGTAAAATTTCCCAACAATGTTCCAGGGTAAAAAATTTTCCCCCGGCAGCAGAGTATACGCGTCGAGCGTCATTCAACTAAAAATCAATTAAACAAATTAAAAAATAATAATTTTGCAAAGTCTAATATATTATATAACATCTACAATATAAAATTAATAATATATGAAAACTCACGTTATCAATAGCATTTGCTCCGCTCCTCGATCTCAAATGTACTTGAGCAATACACTCCGCAAATCGTTTACAATTTTGGTTTATGGGCGACCATCGACATTTCAGACTTTTTGATGTCCTCTTTTCAGTTGGATAGTTCAGGGGGTGGAACTTTTCAAATTTTTCAATAATTCTGTTCCACATTGTTGTTATTGTTTGGTCTCGCCCGATAATAGGATCTTCACTAATTGCGATGAAGGTCCGGCATAAAGCAATATCTTCTTGAATGGTGAAATTGCGACCCCTCGAAGTGTCATCGGTATATTCTATACTTTTTTAAAAAGAAAATACGATTGTTACCAAAAATAAGAAAAAGAAATAAATTATTTAAACAATAAATTACCACTAAAACGATTTAAAAAAAATTATCCCAACCATTTAAAAAAATTAAAAACAAAGGATTAAAAAAAAATTAAAAACAAACGATTTAAAAAAAAATTAATCTCAACTATTTTTAAAAAAAATTAAAAACAAAGGATAAAAAAAAATTAAAAACAAATAATTTTTAAAAAAAATAATCCCAACCACTTAAAAAACAAAAAATATATTCAAAAAACAATTAATCCCAAACATTAAAATAAAAATAAAAAAGTTAAACCCTACATATAAAAACCAACTATCCTACCCTACCCATTTTTCCCTTGACCAGCCGCCGCCCCCCCTCCCCCTCCTCCTCCTCCTCCTCCTCCTCCTCCCTCTTCTTCTCTCTGCAGCGCCCTCCCCCCCCTCCTTCTTCTCTCTACAGCGCACCCTCCCTGCAGCGCACCCACGTCACCCCACTTCCCCTGCTGCGGACGAAGGCCCCCCTTCCACCTCCCGTCTCTCCCTCTCCCTTTTCATTGCCTCACGCACCCTACCTCCCCTCTCTCCCCCCGCCCCCCCCTTCACTGCCTTGCGATGTAGCTTTTTTTTTTTTTTGTTGATAAATATTGAATATTTCCCCTCTCTCCCCCCCCCCCCCCTTCACTGCCTCGCGCACCCCACCCCACCTCCCTTCTCTTCCTCACTTCCCCGCTGATGTAGCTTTTTTTTCTTGTTTTTGATAAATATTGAATAATTTTTTATGTGTATGTGTATATATATATATATATATATATATATATAAATATTTATATTTTTTTTTTTTTTTTTTTCCAGGTTATTCAAGATTAAATTTAAAAAATGGGGCAGATATTTAGCTTCAACCTTTTTTTTTTTTTTTCTGGCTGATGCGAATTTTTTTTTTTTCTGTTCGGGTATATTTGCTTGAAAGAATTAATTGTTGAAGTTGGGTGTTGGATTTTTTTGCTTGAATATATAGAAAAATTTAACACTCAACGGCTACAGTTTTTTTTTGAACGTAAAAGTTGAAGAAATTGCAACGGTTTTTTTTTTTTTTTTGCATCTGTTTAAACTTTTTTTTTGTCAGTTTTTTTTTTTTTTAAGTCAAATCTGACGAGTCAGATCTGACATAAATAGTATGGGCTGTAAATTTTTTTGTCTTTTTGCTAGGGCTCCATTTTGTTCAACAAATTTGTTGAACAAAATGGATCCCGGGCTCTATTTTTGGTGAAATTTATTAAATTTGACACTAAAGTAACAATTTGTAACAAATTGGGGCTCTATAATAAACATTGGTGTTGCTTTTTTGCTTCAAAAGGCTCTATATTTACAAAAAAAATTGTAATCATTATGTTTTAGAACTTACATTGAGGATGGCCTAATGGTAGTGTAAGAAAAATTGAAGATTCAAGTATCGTTGTTTATATTATACCGGTCTAGATTTTTCAATATCAAAAAAAATAAAATAAAACAATAAGGTAAGAAAATGGGCTCCAATGGGTTATTCATATAAATGTAGGTTGGGTCGTTAATATCCAACCATTCTAACTCATAAGTTAATAGGAACTAAACATTTAGGGACGACAATAGGTCAATTATTTATAAAAAATAAAAAAATTGAAATTGAAATCGATTAGCTAAACCTATAAATGAAATCGAAACTGGACGATTTTCAAAATCCAAAATTAAAATTGATAAATATTGAAAAAACTGTAAATATCTGAAACCGAAACCAATAATTTTAAAAAATTTAATTTAAATAGCAAATTAACCACGTTCACAGGTAGGTCTAGGAATAACAATGGGGCGGGGTAGGGGCGGGGGAGCTATCCCCACGCCCCGTCCCGCCACTCAAAAAGTTCTTCCATCCCCCGCCCCTTCCCCGCATTCTATACCCTCGTCCCCCACCCCATCCCCGCCCCCGAATCCCCGTGGGGAATGGGGATTACTCGCAGGGTTTTTATTATTCTTTTTAAACCTTAAGAATTAAAGTTGATTTGAATTATGAAACTTTAAAATATAAATTAAAGTTATAATAATTATAAATATAAATATAAATATAAATCTTAAATAAAATCTAATATTACTTATTCTTGCTGTTAAATAGTAAAAATAATATTATAGTAATTGAGTCTCAAATATTTAAAATAAATTTTGACTTAACCATTGTGTATGAGAACTATAATTGAACAAAAACATTTCTTTGTGCTAGTGAGATTGCATTGATTATTATAATTTTTTTTCTTATCGCATGTCACATATAATATTATTTGCAATTCTTTAAAATTCATCTTTAGTTATGTTATTTGAAGCTTTTTGAAGTGTAACTGAAATAACTAACAAATCTCTTAATTCACTATGAACAATAGTAAAATTGAGATATTTATCTCAAATGATGACAAATCTCAAGTTACGACATGCAGTGATTTTAAAAATAATTATAAAATTCTTTCAAATAATCTAATTTTTCTTCTCCATTTTATAATAATTTGTTTAATGTTATTTTTTATACTTTTATATGTATAATTTTAATACATATATAATACTAAAATAATAAAATTAACTATCTATGTATGTCGGGCGGGTTATACGGGACAGAAAATTCTTATCCCCCCACCCCGCCCCGCCTCCCGCGCGGGGATTAAAAGTTAATTCCCATCCTCCACCCCATTTCTTATTTTCCGTCTTAATTCTCGTCTCATTTGGAACAGAAATATAACGGATACCCACAATCCCTATCTCCATTACCATTCCTAGGTAGGTCTATATCCAAAAGGTATTATACATTTGTATATCCTTAAGTTGAGACAAACGTTTGCGCAAGTGTATGGTGGTTTCGAGCAAATGGAATTTTTGAAACATTTCGTTCTAATTCATGTTTTAACAACTTCAATCCTCGAAATTATGATTTTGGTGTTACTACATGGAAGTTCAATTGGTATGTGAAGGAAATGTACAAACTGCTTTTATGTCTCCTAATTATCTATTAGTCACTGTAATTTCTATTTAATCTTTAGTTTAGGCTATCATTGTTAATTGTGACGGAGATGGACACTGAAAGTTAAAAAAAGCACTATAATAGTGAAGTTAATAATCAGAGGTCTAAGTAGTCATTTATACATTATATAGTCTCTTGATCTAGCATACGAGTATGATACACATTCACAAAATTTCTATATAAGTGATTAAAATTTATTCTTCACTTTTTAATTCACACAACTTCATTATAGCTAAGTATACTACTCGCCGTAATGGCCACTGTACTGCCGCTCTTTCCTTTAAAAAAAAAGGGTACACTAATGGCCTTTTTCTCAAATCAGTAACCATTGTCGTTGCCCACTTTTAATGAGTTAATGACATTTTTCTTTTCCTTTTCCTTTTATATCATTAAAAATACTTGTTTTTTTTAGTTTTGTTTGTTATTATTTCTAAATAAGAGTCTAAGGTTTTCTAACGGGGTTTGCTATCATAAATAAGAGTAATATCATAAATAAGAGTAAAATAAGAAAACTAGAAATAAGAAATAAGCATCTACATTCAAATAAAAATAAATGTTATCTAAAATCAACCCAGTATTATACATGTATGCATATGTATTGTACTACATATAAGAGAAAGACAGTAAACCTTATGCAATTAACAGTAGGCCTAGAAGTCTTCGAGTAACTAGATATTATCATAACTGAATTGAATTTTTAAGAAGAAAAAAAACAATTGAAAGATCGCAAAAAAAATATTACAGGTAATGAATCATCTATGGAAAGCGCGTAAATAACCCATACAATACGTAAACTGCATCCTTCGACCACATTGACATATTCATTTAGTTACTATTAATCTCACCTTTCTTGCTGCTTTTAATCTTTCCCACATATATTTTTTATTCTTCACAAGCACACCCTGGGGGCAAAGTTGGCTCCACCAGTGATTATTAGGCCAACTCTAAAATATTTTTTACATGACTCCCTACCCTTTATATATAGAGTGGATTAGAACAATTGCATTATAACAGATTCCCTATCCCATTTTTTAAATTGTAGAGGATCCCTATACTTATTTTCATTTTCTCTACATGTAGGAGAAAAATCATCATCCCCTACTCCATGTCCTAAACACTGTTCACTATCAGCAAAATATTAAAAAATAAAAATAAACGTAAAACTTTAAAAATTAAACTCTCCAACGGTATGATTCTTTATCGTTGGAGAGGAAGTACACAGAGCATGCTTCTTCAACGTTGAAGATTTGGGAATGGTGCTTGTTTATTCACATATGTATATCGATATAGATTAGGGCTTCAATTATAGTTTAGTCCTTTTTTTTTTTGCTAAATTAGTTTAATGAAAAATAATGTAATAAATATAAATAATAGAATATCATGAACAAATATAATTAAAAAATTAAAAGTTATTGGAAAAGTTTTAAATCAAACAGTAAAAATAATATTTAATAATAAAAATTTATGTTGATAATTAAAAATAGAAGGTCTCCGAAATATATATATATATATAATTAATGATATGTTTAATTGAAATAAAAGGAGAGAATATTTGAATAAAATAAAAATAGGAAGTCCCTACAATAGGGAAGCTGTTGGAGTGAAACTAAAATAGAGGATCCCTAGATATAGGAAAAGTGCTCCAAATCCCCTACATGTAAGGAGAACTATAGGGAAACTGTTAGAATTGGCCTTAGACGGAGCAACTCTCCTCATCACATATAATAATGAGACTCGCCATCTATAATTGACCTAGTAGCAATCACTTATAAACGTAAAAAAGAATAAATTAGCTAAATAATATAAAAAGACAGTTTGTTGTACAAAATTTTCACTATGTACAAAATTTAGACAAGATCAAACCAATTTTTGATATTGGGAATCTCTAAGAAGTAGGGTGGTGCCCTATATATCAAAATGAAAGCCATTACTCAACCTTCAAACCCCATCCTCAAGTTATGCATTGATGGGGATCTTGCATTGAGTACTCAATTAAATCTTGAAATTTGAAGGCCCAAATGTAACAAGAACAGTGGTCCATGGTTCTATCTTGTGATCAATAGATGAAATCTTAACTGCATCAAAAAGTATATCAAGTAACATGAATATTTAACAAATATTTTATGATCCTTAACTGATATGAAATATATGTTGTTGCATATTGTTGAACTATGGAATCTATAGTTTTGGAATGAATGCAATGTAATTCTATTTAGAGCGAGTTTCTCGTCATCAAAAAAAATAATTAAAAAAAATATGAAAATCTTAGAAGAAAAAAATAAAAAAAGATAATGAGATTAAAGTTGTTGCCTCTTCCACATTGTTGTTTTGAGGTGTATAAATAGGCTCTCCTATCGTACATCACAATAACAAAGAAGCCAAGATAGTCACCCTAGACAATACCATATTAAATCTCTTGTGGTGCAGCAATATGGCCAATTAACACACCAGTTGAGTTAAGGGTGAGGTTCGAACTCGGGAAGTTTCAAGGATTTCCCAACACGGTGCTGTACAAATTGCAAACAACATTTCGAATCTTGGCCAGATATACAATCGCGATAATATCACAACAGGCGTTCTGGAAAGAATTGACAAAAAACTGAATGATATATATCAGCCACAAATATGTCTCGTTACTCGAATCTGCTGAACAATTACACTTCATAAAACTCTATATTCAGAGTAAAATCAAGCAGATAAGACATTATTTTTTATCCTAGAACTGAACATTAACTGAAAATACCGGGATAGAAAATCTGTCGAAATCCAGCATTCGACATGATCCCTGTTTGCATTTTCTGGCGAAAAGCTAGACGAGGATGGAGTTAGAGTCCACAGCTTGGTTCTTCCAGGAATGCCATCTAGTACAACAGTTACTTCTCCAGGCCATGCAAGGAGTGATTTCTTCTGTCTATCTCGAAATGTAAAGGAGTGATCCCTGTTTGCATTTTCTGGCGAAAAGCTAGACGAGGATGGAGTTAGAGTCCACAGCTTGGTTCTTCCAGGAATGCCATCTAGTACAACAGTTACTTCTCCAGGCCATGCAAGGAGTGATTTCTTCTGTCTATCTCGAAATGTAAAGGCTAAATATCCTATTGCGATATGATAATTTATCCTTATTGCCTGCTGATGGCAAGTTTACACCCTCCAACATGAGATCACAGATGTCCAATGTCTCATGCCGGGTCTAATCCTGGCCATCAGAAAAGTTAAGAGGCTGAAGGGGAGACCTGGTGAAATTGTGCTTATTTAATTTCTTGACAGTTAAGCTGTTCCCTTCTGACATATTCGTCTTTGTTTCCTCCGTTTCAGAATCTGGTGTATCCATAGGAGAAACTTTTACAAAAACCGGAAAGCTTTTATCGGGGAAATTCTATAAGCTCAGGTAGCCTATCAGACACCATTTGATCCTGTATGTATATATATGAATGAAGGAGAACATTACTTCAGAGAACTTGGAGAACAGGAAGAAATTTTATTCAACATCTTTTGTTTGAAACATGTAATCAGTTGTTTTGTATAATGAAAAACAAGTAATTAATATTTGTATGGTCTGGTTTTGCAATTAAATTTATGTGGAAACCAACTGAAAGAGTAACGAGAGAAAGGACTAATATTTCAGGATGTATTCGGTGTTTTCTCAAAACTTACTATATATATAATACTAAGAAGAATTACTGAATCAAAAAGGAAAGAGGAAACATGGCAGGCAACATATCATTTACTTGTCCGGTTAGAGAATAATATTGAATGTTGAGGTATAGGTATTGATTCACCCGATCTACTTCAATTCGCTCTTTTTCAACAGTTCCATCAGTACCCTAAGAGTTTCTTTCCGTGCTACAGAAAGCCTACTAATGTGAAGATTTATTGCCATTTGCCTTTATCATACCCAAACGTACAGTACTTATTCTGTCAAGTTATTCAAATCTTTATTGATTTGGTTTAATATCTAATATAATTGTGTTATAGCTCCAAAAAAAAAATTGAGTAATAATCTGAAACAAATCAGATGAAAGCCAGAATCCTTGACATCATCCTCATTCTAAGACTTGCAAGATGGCAGAGAGAGATGCATTACATAGCGAGAAAACGAACAAGTAAGTTTTCTTGCAAAATAACTTTTGTTCCTTCGATTGATATTTCTCATTCCTTGGTTGTATATACTTAAAAGAAAATAGAAAGAGTTCAACTTCCAATAGTAAAAACAATACAATTTGCACAGAAGAATGTATAATCATTTCAATATTTGACAAAAAAGTTTCAACAACCTCGTTAATAACTAAAGAAGGATCACATTCAAACTACATGGACAGAACCAAGCATACACCTTGCCATTGCAGGAAAAAGAGAGAGAGAGAGAGAGAGAGAGAAGCTTTTTGGAAGTATGACAAGCTTATAAAATGAGCACGCCAACAAACAAGTTAGACACATTAAGAATCTGTACATGGGCTCTTACCCTGAAATTTGTTGGCAATGGCTCCTATCCAGGCTCTATCTTTTTCACTGTATGCATAGTCAGAAGTGGACGCCAAAAGGAGAAAACCTTCATTCCTTTCCTTTCCTTCGGAACTCAGGCTTGCAACTTGCTGCACAGGCCGGACAAGAAGAGAACGAGTCCCCTTGGGCAGTAATTCTCGCAGTTCAGAATCTGACACATTCATACAAAACATAGAAACTGAAGAATATATTGATCTACAACGTAATCATTTACTGCTATTTCCTAAAAACTACACAAAATTTATAAGTTAGTTCAAACATATATGCAATTTGACGATAATCAGGTAGCTCGATTTTTTGTGAACAAGCTCATCATATATACTTGATGTTATGATAGTAAGTGGAATGTGAACGACATACGAACAACAGGTCATAACTATAGAAGTTTCAAAATTAGTAAGTTGGAAACTTGTAGATGACAATTGTTAGAGGGAAGATACAGGAAGAACTATCGCGAATGGTCAGGCAAAACTACAAAGCCTCTCTCCATAATGTAAGCTCTCACGACAATAGAAAAGAGAGAATTACCAAAATCTTACTGACCTTCTCGGCGTATGTACACATGACAGAAATATAGAGAGAGCAACTCAAGACTGGAAAGTTTTTCTTAAAGAAGATACGGTATACAAAAATTGCACCTGCAGCCTGTGGAAAATAAAGTGTATCCTCCAAATTAGAGAGACCAATCTGTTGAATCTGTTCCTTGAACCATTCAAATGCTTGATCTTTTGATGCATCTTTGGCGACATTCCAATAGCCACGAACACATAATGCATCTTGAATTGAGATGAGCTGAAAACAAAGAAATTAGAACCTCACAGATCTACTGATTAAACTCAACAGAGAACATTAAGCCTGCAACATACCACTGATATGGTGTTCGTATTGCGTAATAGAATGTAAGTCCCCCAAGCCAGATCCTCCTTTAGAGCATCTGATATATTTTGTGACATTACAAAGATTTGTTCAGCACCCTCAGGAACATTCTTCTCGATCACCAGAGTAGCACCCTGCAATTACTTCCAAGTAATAGGATTCTTAAAGAAAGGGTTTAGGCTCACACTGCAATATTGCATAAACAAAGTTGTTCACCGGAACATATTATGATAAAAACCAAAGCGATTTTGTAAAATTGAGCTTGATCCCAGCAAACTAATTCTGCGTTACGCTAGTGTGTGTGTGTATTGTGTGGGTATATATGCATATAAGCACACACACACATACTATATTCAAAGCTGAAATTGCAAATTCGTCTTCTTTTTCCCCGAGTTCTCTACTTATGACAATCATTAGGATAAGGTGAAGGTGGGGTGTCCTTTATGATTCATGTTGACATTAGAATACCAAAGAAGCCTCTAGAATTAGGCATTTCTCCTTTGCAGATTTGTGGATTAGCAATCAAGATTTCAATTGCATAATGATTCTTAATATTAAACTTTACGTTAACATAAATGTCGACCTAATATCAACGAAGCTAAAGGGAAACTTTACCTTGAGAAATTTGCCGAGGTAGGGAACTACGACAGAAAATGCAGCCAAAGACAGCCCCAATATCTCAGTTCTCTATGTGACACAATGAAACCAATTCAAACTATGTTAACCGTGTTATTTTTTATTACCTTATCCCAAGAAATCATAATAATGCACCTTACGAATTAGAGAGAAAAAGAATGGGAAAATTTCAATAGTAGTCCCCATTGTTTGATCGAAATCCCAAGTTATTTCCCATTGTTACAAAAGCCATATTAGGAGTACTCAAACTTGAAAACTTCCCTGTACTTCACGCATACGTATAGTCAAATGTCAACGAAAAATACATCGTGTACGTCACATTATGAGCACTCCCTATACTTCCCTTTACCTATTAGTCAAATGTGAACGGAAAATGATCAACCAAAAGGCTGTTATTGAATATCTTTCCCCATTTACAAACTTTAAGACACATTTTGACATAAAAGATGACAGAGCAAACCAATTCGGGAACTAAGGAGATATCGGAGACTCATAATGTGACTTTTATAAAAACGTGATTAACTTGAAAATCCGATCAAACAACAATTACACCACTGAAATTTACCGTAAAAGGAACACTCACAAGCTGAGCCGGGGTAATGGCGGATAAATCCGAACCCACAAAGTGATTCACCAACAAAAGCGACCCGAATCCGTACCCTATCCATCTGGGCAAGTATGATTCATCGAATCCAGGTATCCCTTAATAAATTCAAAGAAAAAAACAAACAACAAGATACATTTCTGAATATAGACTAGACTTGAAGATAAACATGTAAAAGATTCAGTGGTGGAACTAGGCCGTTTAGACGGCCCCCAGGGCCCCGTTAATTTTTTATATTTATTTATCGTCAATTTTTTTAATTGAATTTTACCCCAAGATCAAATTCTTGATTTTGCCCGAAAAGATTAGTATGCTACACGAAAGTTTTGCCATGCATGGGGTCCAACAAGGATTCATGCCCCCTTTAAAGATAATATATATGTATACTTATTTGGACAAAGAGCATTACTAGATACCACATTACTTTTATGCTCATTTATCATCTTTTTTGCAAATGCTTAGTTAACACGTTAAAATAATAAATAAATAAATAAAACATCCCTTCTCTTGTATTAGCATGTCAATTAAGCATGTGTGATAAAAGAGCAATACAATACACGAAACTTGCCTAATGCGAGAGGTCAGTGAAGGGTCAAATAACCCCACCTTCTCAAAGATAAAGATGTATGCATATACATTTACATATGTCTCTGTGTGTGTGTGTGTGTGAAAAGGGTTGGAGAATCTTGAAAGTTTACCAAAGGTGAAGCGAAGAACGGAGAGATTGAGCTGTTGTTGCTGTTGGGTGGTTGTAGTTGTTGTTGGAGAAGAATCTTGCTGACCGTTACTACTACAACATATTCTAGTAAAAGTGTTCGTTTTTGGTCGTTGTTTGCTTGTCTGAAAATTGTAGGGAAGATGATGAGATTTATGGAGGAAAGAGTATAACGGAATTAACGGTCTCAGTGACACACCACAACTGCTCCTCATTTTGCTTGCAAGCTTGTTTGTTGAGCTTCTACCTCTTATTTTATGCTCATGTTTGTTGGCACTTCCCTTTTTATAGTTTATCGTGAAATGTAAAAAGTTACTGTCGTGTAATATAAAGATTATGATTTTAAGTTATAAAAATAGTATTGACAAAAATATAAAGTAAGATTTCATATTATAAATATTGGAAATTGTTAAAAAATATTAATCGGATAGGTTTAATTAAGTGTGGAATGTTTTTACAAGTTTATATTGTCATTTTCCATTTAACCGGATGGTCCAACTCATTGTTTTTGGGCATTTCCCTATAGATATCGAAACAAGTTTAATCATTTCGTATCATTGTATGTAGCAGAAGTTTCATGTGTCAAGTTACCTCAAATTATCCTTTATTTTTCTCGTTTTGATATTTTTTTTTAGGCAAAGTCGTTTATAATTACCATTCATGGGAGAAGTATAAAGAAACGATGAGGAATATTCTCAACAATATAAAAACGAAGAGTTTGTCTTACCAAAATTCGTGAATCAATTTGCACATCTATTTATTTCACGGTAAACATGCTCCACTCAAAATCCTGACTTGGTTGCAATAATTCTTTTACAATCAGCAGCTAGGAAACGCAGGGGACTAGTTGGGGGTGTTTCATGTCGTTTGTTGTTGCGCCGACTAAGACATGTTATGTTCTCCTTGACATCTTCTTGATGATGCTATTTCTTTTTTTTTTTTATCAGTTGATGATGCTAATTTTGATTACTTCAGCTATTAATACTCAAAGAAGATTTTCTCAGCTATTAATACTCAAAGGAGATTTTCGATATTGTGTATGACGATTTCTTTCTAAGCTAAAGAAGTTAAAAGTGATACATCATCAATGAAAAAATATGTTAGATTTTTCGACACTAATTTAGGCGTACTTATTGACCTATTTCTAATAATGGCATATATACTTGTACATCTATTTCTAATAATGGTATATCTCTTTTAGATCTGCATTCGTATTCGAGTGATCTCTGTTGATCTTTTCTTGCAAGAACCTCCAAATAAGAGTCCATTATGTAGTGGCATGTGGTAAAAATGCTTTGTCAGCTCCGACTTTCAATGGTATTCCACCTTAATAGGAAGCCTTTATCAGACTAAAGACGATAGTTAGCTTTCGCGCATTCTTACTTCGTATTTGAAGAGTAACTTTTTAATTAGGACCCTCCTAATCGCAACATGGTTCCTTTCACTCCACTACCCTTGATTGGCGGGCGGTCTCACCCGTTTTGTTCCCACTGAAGCAGAGGAACAAGAAGACTTGCGCAAAAGATACACTGACAAATCCCCAATGTCAATGAACATTAGAGTCACACTTGCACAACAAATCAGATGACCGGCACTCATACAAAGTAAAAGCCCAATAGGCCAAACATCTGGCTTGCTGAACAATGAGAAGCCTCCAAGGTTATATATGAATTTTATAGAAAATCAGACAAGTACAATGGCGCTACACAACCAGAGGGGGGAAAAGGCGCGGATATCATATTAATAGGAGTTCTTCTGAAGTTCATAGTATGATGATTACAGTTGCAAGAAAGACTTTTGAGATTGAAATCTGACAAAGTGAAAATGAAAAACGAAAACAAAGAGAACAACAACATCATCTGCTAGACCTACAAGTACTTGGCATCAAGAAACATCACAACGGGAGGAAGAGTGAAGATAAATAGTAGTAAATTGTAAGGTAAATTCCAAACCTGTACAAAAATATGTCCTACAAACACATCCCTAAGAACGATAATAATAAGGGAAATCTATGTTAGTCATGCCTTCCAGCCATAATTCATGTTGTCATCAAGATCGTTGTTAAAGAACCCATTTTCCGTGAACTCATTGGCTATATCCGGCACCATGTCCTCCGGCAGATGAAGATCATGAGGCAAATCTGGTGCTTTTTGGCTGAACCCAGTATTGCCGGCAGGTGCTGAAGACTCACTGTTTGGCGCGGCTTTAAAACTGTTGCTTCTGCTTGGTGTAGCTCCAATGACATTTCGTGGCCCATTTGCTGTGGCTGCAGGCGTCACTGGAGTATTGTTACCAAACCCAAGCCCATCCCTTGACACGCTTCCACCTGCACTCTGCCCAGAAATAGACTGTTGTTGAACCCCATTCCCGTTATTGTTATTGTTCATATCCTGCAGCAGTTGCTGAATCATCTGCTGTTGTAAAGCTTGGTTGCCTTGAGATGTTTGAGGATTCTGCTGGATTAAGCCATCACTACTCAGTAAGCGCCGTTGTTCTTGCTGTTGTTGCGGTAGATGTGTTGTACTAGAGAACCCACCGATAGGTATATTCTGTAAGCTTCCTTGCGATACACCACTAGACCCTTGGAAGGCCGAAGATGGATTCTGGCTAGAGTTATTGAATGAAGAAGATGTCTCCTGTTTAACTGAATTAGCGTTTGAGTTCATCGAGTTCTGCCTCATCAACAGATTTTGATAGTTTGTCAATGCAAGAGCAGCTTGTGCTGAACCACTTAATCCCCCTCGACCAACTCCCTGCTGATTATTGCTAATTTGGCTGTTAAGTCCAGGATGGAGCGCCATTAGCTTATTAAGTGTGTTCCGATCAGTAGGCAGACCCTGAATTCCTCCCAACTGCTCCATTTCCTGCATCTGGAGCTTGGATGCAGTGGCATGCCGTGGATAATTTTTTAAACCCTCTGCAAATTAATTTCAGCATCAGACACGCACTTAAAAGGAATGGGTGTTTGTACATAGTGAGAGCCTTATAAATTCATTTTATCGAGCAATGTAAGCACCTAAAAAATAAATAACATGCAGGAGACATGCTGTCAACTATAGACAGAAATAGCACTCACAAGCACCTAAAAATAAGCAGCAGTTTTTTCAATCATCATGTGTGTCAGCTTTTGCTTATACGAACATTTGACCAGCTTATGAGCCGAGCCGAGCCGAGCCAAGCCAAATAACCTCAATGTCAAATGACTTGAGCAATAGAAACAAAACCATTACCTATAGGCCCAGCTTTGTGCTCTCTGCAAAAGTCCATCAAATCTTTCATGCTATTGACAACCTCGGCTATCTGCAGAGTGGCATCAGACGAACAGAATAAAGCTAGTGAAATATCTAGGACGAGGTTAAGCAATTAGATATAAGTTGACAAACGCTAGTTACTTGCCTGTAAACACCGTACATATCTCTTGGAAAATCCTAAATCATTAAGTGATTGCAACTCTAAACTCCTGGCAAGATGACGACCAGCTGTCACAACCCTGAAAATTTAACTTGTTACAATTTATTACTGCTACACGGATAGAGATAATTATTGATATGATGTGCTTTGGAAGCAGCAAAAGAATAGACAGCAAGCCTTTAACAAACTGCGAAGCAATCGCAAGGACAAAGTGGGGCATTATTCAACTTGTCTGTGCCCCATCCATTAAAAGGCTAAGTTTACTTCCTGCAATTACTTATTGAACTAACACGAGGTGAGCTCGATCTTACCCATGAAGTAGAGAAAGCGGCAATCATTGGAAAAGGCAAATCAACCTAATTCCCACACAAAATGATCAATTTTCTTCTTGTAATATTGGAAGACACTACTCAATATAGCTTTGAAAAAAAACAAGACATTTAGCAACCTTGGTCATGCAGCAAGAGTAACAACCGTTGGTTTCATGAAAAGACAGTAACTCTTTTTATACCAAGAAAGGTCGACAATGCAAGAAGTTGACCATTTGCCAATTGCATAATTGACAACTTTCCAGAGTTCCCTTCAGTTACCACTTAGAGACTGACTTTTGGTAAGAAAATGAGGCAATTGAACAGTTGACCCTTCACGAACATCAGAAGGCAGTCAAAATAACGTAAATCTTATCATCAGAATTTAAGACAATATAAGTCTCTTCTTAACCCCCCTTCACTACAAAAGTAGAGCAATTGGTCTACACACTAGCTATTCTCAACAGTCATTTATAATAGTAATTTCCCTGAATGGTTAGTCTATCCCAAAGCTGACAAGGAGCCAGGAAGAGGCATAAGTAATTACCCATCAAACTTGCAATACATCTGTCATCGGTCATCTACAGGAAATGACAATGATACATGAAGAATTAAAGAATGAGAAGGTGATAAAAAATTAGCAATGACCATATTATTTAGCGATGAACACCATAGCAGTGTTCAATTAATACCAAAGAAAAAAATTTTCCCTTTACAAACATATGAATACGAGACATTTTAATAGCACTTATGGTGTTTCATGTGAAAGCAGTACCAAACAAAATCAATCCGCCAATAGAAAAATCAGCATGCCAACCCTTGAAAAGCATAGAAACATTTACATCAAATTAACGAGTTGTTAAGCCAAAAAGAGAGGACCAAACTTTTTCTTCTCATTCTTTTTCTAAATTCGAGAAAGTTCAACGATTTAGTAATATGTAACATATAAAGAACAGAAAAACTGCAAACAAGGAAGATAACAATACAGACAAACAAAATGTGTCTTCTCACTCACATGTTGCTGTTTGTCTGTAGATCCTGTTGAGAAACACCATCAGGACCATTTTCAGACATTGTGCTTTGCCATTTCTGGGCAACCTGTAGTAACTGATTCACCTGCGAAAATGTCGTTTGCTAAAATCAGTTGCTAATATTACAGATACTAACAATTCCAAAATAAAGCTGAGATTACAATTGTAGAAACTACGAATTGCTGGTAAAATTAATCCTTTTCTCTTCCTGTCCAAGGGTTTTTCGACGGAAGTCTGCAATTAACGCTGAGCTAATAACAAGTGGTGATTGTTTTTCAGTTTCACACATAGGCACACAACCGTCAATTTTCTATTACATGCTCTAGACGCACTTGGACCAAAAAATCTTGGCAGATAGCGGCAACACACGAGGACTTGTTAGGGGAAAGTTTCCTTTAGTCAAAAGGATAAGAATTCAATTCTTTTACTAACTATGGGTTATTAGAAAAGGATGGGATTTGATACTAAATCAATTAGCAACATGTTAGTCATACAGTAACTCAAGGACACTACTAGTCTCTTCATGGACTCTAATAACATAATTAAGGGAGCCATCGAAAGGTGACGAAAACACCAAAAACGGCGACTACCCAAGCTAATGATAGAGGCAAGAACACTGAATCAGGGCAGATCCATTTCATTGGCAAATGAAACATATATCATTTTAACATTCAGAAAAAAATAAAATAAAACCTAGCATAAGTAAGAAATAGAATCTCACTAACTGGAGGGAAAAGGAGGGCTTTGATTGTGATTCGGTTGCTTGAAATCTCAATAACTATGAAAAATCTTCAATTTACTTACAAATAAATATCTCTTCTCCTACAATATTTATCAAAAAACAACATACAAGTATGAAATAGTTGTTCCTTTTTCTTTTCAGGCTTCTCGCCTTTTGAGGCCAAAATTCATACTTCAGCATCTTTATTTGTAGATTGCTGGAATTCTTAATTCATAATAGTGGAACTTTTGGAAATTAGTACGCTTAGTTGACTATGAAGTATTGAGAATACCAGACCCCAAAAAAAAGTATTGACTACAGACTTTTCTAGAACAACTAGAAACCCAAGTTACTTGAATAACATTAAAATAACTGATCTTAAAACTCTTTGGATGACAAACAAAAAAACTTCTAGCAAATAAAAAATCCCTAAATTACCCCTCGACTCCTAAAAATTAAGAAATTCAAAACAAAAATTTCAGCCACTCATAGCAAAATAAAATTAAACATTATGTTTCAGGCTAAAACAAAGAAATTTACTCTATAGAAAGCTGCATTTAAAATCACACTTTTGTCTTCAGTATTGCACATAATGCTGCATCAAGGCTCAAGCAGATTAAGCATAAATAAAGATATATATTCAGTATACCAAGCTGCAATTCTGATTCTTATAGTCAGATGAAGCATAGCAAAACTACAGGATCAGACCTATTGCAAACTAGACATAAACTATCTGATGTGAACTGTATTAAATTTGGCTGCAGACTTGGTGGAATCATAATCTTCACCATGCATATTGATGCTGCTATAAAAAAAGATCATCAGCTCTGGAAGCTACAAATATAACACCAATACATATTAGAGAAACCCTGTACCATACTCCCACCTTCCTAAATCCAATGTATAATTTTGACGTGTCCAGCAGTTTTAGTTAACAGTTGAAAATATATAACAGCAAATTATGAGTTGGTTACAACAAGTTCATTTTCTGAATTTTGGGACAGTTGCTAGTTGAACTGTGGCCCAAAGGAAGTGATATTTTACATAGTAGCTTATCATTTTGAAAGATGGCAAACCTTATATTCTGGGGAAGCGGTTCCTTCCAACGTGGGAAATCCCAAACAGAAAGAGTGGGCGCTCAGTTTAGGACAGAAGGAGCAGTTATTAAAATGAATAAGAAAGGCGGTGACATGCTTGACACAATTTGATGAACAATAAACATCAAAAGGTAAACATGCAAATCCGCTATGAGTAGATATTGAGCTAGAGCCTGTAGAGTCCAAATTCAGACCTGTGGTGCAACAATTTTACGTGGAAGCAGCTCTTCATGGCGCCTTGCACAAAATTCCCAAGTTAATATCTGGAAAGGAGACAATAACAGACTTGTAACCCAATTGCATAAGTAAACTAATAAAACATGTCAGCACCATCATCACATTTCAAATTTACCTTTAAATCAGGATTAAAAATAATGCGAAGTTGACCCTCACGAACAACACGAAGTTGTTCATATACGCTTTCTTGAACTGCCTTTCCATACTCCAACATCATCATTCCTGAAGAAAATCTACATTCACGAGGCAAATCCAGAAATAAAAGTTCATCGATGACACCACTGCCAAATTTTATTTCATTAAGTCTTGGAAGTACTTCGAAAGTTGCCTCTGCCAAAACCAACATAAGAAAACATAAATTGAGACAGAATAAAGAAGCTGAACACCACACAAAAATAATGCGTAAGTATCACGCATCCCCAAATCAAGGGAAATGCTAATAGTAATTCTTATTCTATAACTTCATTAACAATCGACTTACTTCAGCGTCCAATAAAATACACACATCATAACAGACAATATGCCATAAATTATTCACACCCCATTCTGAAGTGAAATGAAGGCTCTAGGGGTATACCGGAGGTGAATTAGAGAGGCAGGCAGCCCTCGTAGAGCAATTGGTGACTTAATCATAAATTTCATGATGCCCATCCTGTACAAGTAAAGACGCACGCCCACATGAACATCAAGTGGGTCATACACGCACCAAGAGAGAAGGATGGAAATATTTACATCAGGTTTCCCTGCAATAAAGATTACCATGTCGCGTTTTCTTTTTTATTCTGCCCTTCAATCGCTGATTCTTTTGTAAATGTCAAGCGCATATTTCAAATAAAGCATCAAACAAGTCGGCACTAATTTACAACAGCGTGTTTCTGGTAATGCTTGAGTATCATTAGTTTGTTGCCAAATTATCACATGACATAACACCAAATCTGATGATTATTGAGATCAGAGATCTCCCTTTCCCTACCGACTGCCAGAAATACCCAAAAGACGTCTTCACCTTTAGCCTTATGCTGAAGCGCTAACCAAGTGATTGCTCAATTACACGAGCGTGTTTAGGATGCAGCTTTGCTACAACTGAATCCTATCTGTCCAACAAGGACCCTGATCTCCTATTTCTCCAATATAGAAATGCTTTGAAGTTACCAGCCTTTTACAATTTAGAGAAATAAAAGTAATATAAAGCATGCAAAAGTTCATAAGGATGAACTCGTAGAGATATTAGCTAATAACAGAAACGACAACATGGGATCTCAAAATGATGGCAAGATGAAAAACTAAAAGGCAGACTGTCTACTTCCTGACTTACTTACCAAATCCCCTTCCAGATTTTGAACCACAGATGTCACATTGCCATGCGTCCTGACAAAAGAGGAAAGCATGGTAACAGCAATATAAGAAAAGCTACTAAAAAACCCAAGTAAGTGTTGTTTGGGTTATACAAGGAAAAGAAAATTGTAAAAATATATTTCGTTCAGATTTTGAGAATAGAAGTATTGAGTATGTATGGCTACAAAAATGAGTGCCAGCTTGGGGGTGGCCACAGTGGCAGTCAAAGAAGAGCTTCTCTAATCAGAAAGCTCCACAAACACACATTAACGAGAAGTGCCCCTTGGACTTAATAGTTCTGGTCAAAGATACGTGTTAACTTTTACAGACATTTGCAATACTTTCAGAACATGAGGAAATTCAGGCTCAATTATGGGATTAACACTGGAAGAACTATACATGTTTAACGATATCATTACACTGGCAAGTCTTAAGTTGAATTTAATATCTTCAGCAGAGGAATAAAACTTGACAAAGAGGAGAGGAGATTTACCATGGCTGCCTGTGGAAACACTCCAAGGGAATGCTGGCCAACATTCTCGTACAGTGATAAACACCATCTTTTCTTTGCACGTGGTGAGTAATACTCTGCGACAAACTTCCTCCAATAGGCAATGGAGTTTTCCTAAAAAGATGAAGAGTGCAAAATGTGGGTTTAAATATATGTTTATGCCCAAAAAGCATAAATAATCCAAAAGCATTGTGGGTTAATGTGACTGGAAATAAATTACATCTATAAAATATTCTCTCATAATTTACTCACAGGAGGTCGTTGCCGCTGATGATACAAATATTGCATTAGTCTACGCGAACATACACCACCATCATAGGGTCGCTTCATAGCAGATATAGGCTGAACACCCTGTTGTTGAAGCTGTTGCCTTATTTGCAGCTGCTGCTGCTGTTGCTGCAGTAACTGAGCACGCTGTATTGGAGGCATGGACTGTAGCAGCAATTGTTGCTGTTGCCTTAGCCTCTGCTGTTGAATTAATGCTTGTAAGTGAGGATTTGTGGAGTTCTGCAAATGCATGGGGTCCTGTCTTTGCAACATTTGTTGCAGGACCTGCTGTTGTAGAATATCATCCTGTTTGATATCCAAGCGAGGTTTCTTTTGCAACTGAGACATGTTACCAGGGTCCTGCATGAAGGAACCAGGGATCCTTGGACCATTAGGAAGCTGAACTTGCCCTATCCGTGATGTGGCACTTGAAGCCCCTTGATGCTGCTGATTTTGTTGTGCATGTTGAGAGCCTGGATCTTGGTTGGAGCTCTGCTGCACCACTGAGGACCCGTCCATGACCGATGAGCCAGAGATGCTAATATTGTTAGATGAAAATGACATGGGTGACGCAGGCAAGCGCATGTACGCATCTGTATTAAAGCTGGCACTTCTTTGGAGATGTGGGCCTCTTGAAAGTCCTGAGTTGGCATCCGTTACTAATGAACTTGCCCCAACACTTTGAGCTGAGCTTGGCACACTGTTCAAAACATTGTTATTAACATCACCAGAAACTGAACCTAGATTCGGGCGTGCACTTCCAGGTATTGAACTTGACGAGTTGCCAAAAGACGGAGTCAAGTTAGAGTTCCCTCCAACTTGGGATTGCCCATCTCCTTGGAAAAAGATGCCAGAACCTGAAGAGGAATGTGCCATTCCACCAGCCACCCGATATGGTGCCATAGAAGGCACCGCCGTCTGGCGGCTGGGATCCAAATAGCCCTCCAGGGCCAGACCCTTTTAGTTCTTAGCCTCAAAAGTAGAGAAATACGCTCAAGCACCAACTTCAGCAGACCTCTAAGCTTAATCTCACACAAACCCGTCAAAATAAACCTCCTAGTCCCTCCTCACACCAATACTGCACAACATGAAAACTCAATTTGTGTCGCTGAACTCGCTTATCGCCACAACAGATAGCCAAATCTATTGCTTTTAGTGTGATACAATTATTCCAATGTTCAAAACTGTGAAACTAGCCGATACTTGACTTCAATTTAAGGTTCTACAGAACACAACAAAAAGAGCCAAGAACAACAACGTTACTAGCCAATCAAATTAAAACAAAAATAAAAAATAAAAAAGCCAGGCACCCCATAGTTGACTACCTACCGGATAACAGTAAAAAAGACAATCTTTACTGCATTTCACAATTCAAACCAACCAAGAATCCGTAACTGCTTCCCGAAAAACCCTAATTTCGCACACCCGAACTCGAGAATTGAGCGCAAAATTTGCTATCATAATAAAGCTTAAAACTTTTTCAATTAGGAACTTCTCAGCACCCTAAAACTCGATAAATGAACTAGAAAATCCAAATTAAACACAATAAAAATTCAAATTGGGCATTTAACTCAAAACACATCGGGAAAAAAGCAATTATACTAAAAAAATCGCTCGATTAGCTCACTGATCAAAGCTACAAATCACATTAAACTTCGTATTAAGCTTCTAATTAACATCAATTTCAATCTCAATAACAACGTAAATTCAAAGATCAAAGAAAGAGTTAAACACTAAAAAATTGCACCAGATAAAAAGGCAAAAGCAAAGTGAAGTTCAAGTATAAACAAATGATATATAACAAAAACTTTAATAGTAATATAAAAATTTAAAATAAATTAGCACAGAAAATAAAAATTATAAAAAAGAGAAAAAAAAAATATATATATATATATATAATATAGGTATATATACAATATATACGTACCTGTAAAGAGGGAGCTGAAAAAGAGAGATCTTTGAGATAGAGAGAGAGTGTTTATATACCTAGCGGGAATGGGGAGAGGAGAGTGACCGGCTAATGCCGGTGAATAACCCTTTGGAACCGGTTATAGGCGGTGAGATTGGGGACACGTGTAGGGAGAAGAATAGGGTTGCGTACGATTTTGATAGATCTTGCGGTGGCGACTGTTTGTCGGGTTACGTGGAGGGATTTTATTGGTGGATGTTTAGAGTGAATGCTTAACTGGGTAGGTCTAGTTTGGGGAGTTATCAGATACACGTTAGGAACACGGAATATGAAGTTCAGGATTATACTTTCATTTTTTTTTTTATTATAATGAGAAACTAGTTTTAGATAAAATTACAGTGAATTTTTTCGAGTCACTTCTGACATTTAGTTTCATTAAATTCTTGTTAAATAGGGTTTTAGATGGGAAAGCGTGGTAACAACATAAAAGAAATGATTCATATAGTTACTGCACCTACTTCTTTTTTAATTAATGAAACATAATAGGTTCGATATTTACAATTACTTATCTTTTAAACTCGTTTTTGGCTCTTGTATTCACCTTCTTGAATCTATTATAAAGACAGCATCATAAAAGTAATAAAAAAATGTTTGGCGAGGCTGTTCTACTCACTGAATCAGGTAAGCAAAAAAAGTTAAGTAGCAAGCTCTCTTCAGTAACGAGTAAAGTAACGATGCTGTTGAAGCTGTATTTTGGCCTTCAACCTCATCAAAATAGCAAAATATTAGTTTTAACGAAATTGTTGGAACCAACCTTATAGTCCATGTTTCACTATTTTGATCATGATGCTGATGGTTCTACTATTTTGGCTCTTTATAGAAATAATATGTTTCGGTAGCACAACAATGAAACCTTTGCCATTGTTTCAATAATAGATCTTGCTTCCATCTTTATTGCATGGACTCCGATATGGCAACATGAATATGACGTGATATTTATCTAAAACATATTATTTATCTAAAACGTGATAATTAATGTTTTTTATAATTGGAGGATAATAAGTGAGCGAAAATTAAAATTGGAAAACTCTCAATTTCACTTATTTGATCATTTTAAGACTGGTACACAAATTGTGAGTACATAATTTATTAAAACCTCGTGTGAATAAATTTTTTCCTAAATAAAAAAGTAATTTATTAAAGTTAAAAAATATATATACAAAGGTTTACGTAAATAATACCCATGACTAGATATTACACATAATACAAATATATCGCGAAGTCTCCAAACTATAGAAATGTTTTAATTTAAAGCACTACTCTTAAACTAGATGGATTATGGATTAAACTAGATGGGTCATGGATTATATCATTCTTCTTTTGTCAAATTCTCTCTTGCTAGATGTTGTGTGTAGTTGCACATAAGAAGACTTAAGGAGTTATTGTCATTTTTGTTCAAATTTGGGTTCACATGTCAGACTTAAATGGGTAATGAATAAAAAATTTAATGACAAAGTTGAAGAATCAATTTGGAAAATAAAATTGAGAAAGTGGGTCGCTTCTAAGGGCATGGTTTAGCGGTAGTGGGAGCGAAATCGCTCGTGCGAGGTTGCAAGTTCGACACTCCCCACTATTTTGAAATTTCGTCATTAACTGACATAGTGCATGTGTGGGGTGCATCGCTGCATTCGGATATTTATCAATCAGTGGTTAAGTTCTCACTGATAATCCTTTAGTCAAGATCTGCTAATTAAATTCTCACGTCATCCAAAAAATTGAGGAAATGAGTTTGTCCCACGTGAGAAAAATAAAGTCAATTGGCTTCGAGTCATGGAAATGGTCCAATCATTACTTTAATTGTTGGATATAATAATAGTTTTCGGAATTTATTCCTTGATTTATTTCATAATTTATTCTGAAAATAAATACTATAGATAAATATATTCTGAATTTATTTCATGATTTTTTCTATGAATAAGTATGAGAAATATATGCATTGTTAGTTATATCTGTTTTATTTTTCAGCAATTAATGTCATTATTCATAATTAATCCAACAATTAGGTGATCATTATTTTGGTCAGAAAACCGTTACATGTTTTTCTATAAATACCCAGGTTGTTTTGGGCATGATATATAGAGTTTTTAAAAAATCATACATGCATATTGAGTCTCCATTATTAAAAGAGAGAGTTCTACTTTATTCCGTTTGTTAGGTCTTGTAATTAAAAGTGCTGTTATTGCAAGACAAAGATTGTGGTATCGTGGGAGACTTGCGCCAATGACCGTGAGCACCGTAGTATGGCGATAAAAGTCTTAAAAAAACTTAATCAAATTTAGGCATCAATCTTACTATGAGTTTCCACATATTTTGGTATTTTTATTTTTAGGCATTATCTGGTATTCTTCAAATTCGAAATTCTGGTATTCATTTTGCATTTATTTTGGAAAACCTTTTGCCAAGAGCAAGTAAGTCTTCTTTCTTGTAACTATATTTTCAATTCTAATTTTAAATTATGCTTGATTATAATTCAATTAATTATGAACTATCATTAGATATGCAAATTGTATAATCACATTATTTTACTAAGAATTTTAATTTAATCTTCATACGAATTCAAACATTTAATTTTTACTAGTCTTGACTCTCAAACTTAATTACTTAATTTTGGAGCATTTGACATTCTTGAGTAGGATGGCAATATGATAAATTTGGGACGATAAGATCTATCCCTTGCCCCCCACCCTGATCCCGAGGGGAATATGGATTATCTATAAAAAAAAATTGTTATTCTTTTGAACTGTGGAATATCAAATTTAATATAAAACACATAATTTTAAATCATAAACTAAAATTTATAATAGACGATGAATATATGTAGAGATATTAAATAAAAGTCAAATGGGAAATACTTATTGAGTTGAACGCCTCTAACTAGATAACAAAAATAACATTACAATAACTAAGTTTTTATTATGAAAATACGATATTGTGGATATTCATTGTTTTGTATTTATCAAGATGAAGTAATTTATTCATAGGATCCTTGCCTAAGTGAAAGATTACTACAATTGTTGGTCGAAAATACTTATAGGATTCTTGTATAGTGGAGATTATTATATGTATATGGAATGTGATGTAAATGTGATGTAATGAGTATGTTATCAAGATGGTAGAAAACTCTATAAATAGAAGGAGTTTGTAAGAATGATACACTTGAAGAAATCAACAATCTTACTCTCTCAAATTCTCTCTTGTTTTAGTATTACTTTCTTAGTATTTATGTTTTAGTTAAAACACGTTATTAGCACGAAACTCTGTCGAAGTAGCAAACAATGAAGTATCCGACCACTTCATTATCAAAGGTACATATAATCCTTCCATTTTCAATTACCTTTTGATTATATGTTATAAATTAGTTAATATATTACAATCATAGAATTGTCGAAGTTTAACCTCTCTAAAAGTATAAATAACTAGACTTTGGACATGAAGATTTAATATTTAACCAAATGAACTTTTGCTCGGACTTGGAAATTTTGGACATAAAATTCCGTCACTCAAAGGAATGTCGGATTGATCTTTAGACCTAATTATTGTTGTTCACAAGGATGTTAAAACTGTTATTGGACTAAATTTTTCTTGTTCCTGATTTAATTATAACTTATTACTAACTTTTCTTACAGTTCTAACATTTATTTATATCTAACTTTTCACTAACTTTTCTAACAATTTTAACATTATTTATGTCTAACTTATCACTAACTTCTCTTACAATTCTAATCAAACTTAATAATTATTTATATCTAACTATTTTGGTATTGAAGCCAAATGCAAGTCCTATGGCGATAGATATCTTGGCGATGGGAACCCTTTTGCAACGACTATGGTGGTCAATATTAAGATGATATATATGAGTATGCAAAAGGATGTGTTGTACATGTTTCTTGTAAGACACGTAGACATTTAGTTAATCCACCCATATGACTATATGAGGTAATGATTTGATTTGTGTTGGAATTATCTTATACTACAACATAGTGCTATTCATTTTATGTTATATCCAAATAAGTAAATAGATAAACGCTGTCTACTTATGCTTAAAAACATATTTTACAGTATTTCTTACATATTATGTGTTATGTTAAAATATTATAATCTTATTTTCAGTCACCAATTTAGTATTTCAAGTCTTATTTTGTAATCCGAAAAAAAAATGAGCTGAACAAAGAGCTCGCTAGATGCAATCTATTCCACTTTATTGGAAAGATCTGTTGCATTTTTTTATGATAGTCAAGATTAAAGAAATGTGACAAAAGAAAGAGAAAGAGAAGTAAACAAAAGATGGTAGACAAAAGTTAAAGGTGACTGATAGTAGTGGATCTCGAGCCCCATAAAGATCCAGCCTGCGGAGCTGGGGAAGCCCCGTCAGTCTGGGCTCATAAGGGACACGGGGAAGTAGACGAAAAGATCCGACCTATGAAGCTAGGAAAACCCTATCAACGTTCGGACCTGGGCTCACAAGATGCACGGGGCAGCAGACAGAAAGATCTGGCCTACGGAGCTGAGGTAGCCCCGCCAACGTTCGGACCTGGGCTCACAAGAGGTAGCCCCACCAGCGTCTTGACCTGGGCTCACAAGAGGTAGCCCTGTCAACGTCCTGACCTGGGCTCATAGGAAGTGCTGGGCAGCAGACAAATAACCAGGGAGTTTTGAGATAAGGATAAATACACAATGATTTTGTTGGATTCCTAAAGATAAATGACATAGATATTATCCCCTTGAGCCTAAAAATAAGGGATTTATCTTATCTCCTTTGATATTATCTCCTTAAGCCTAATATCGTGGAATTTATGTTTATCCTATCTTACAACTCCATATTTCAGCAACTATATATATAGGTAAACATAAAAAGTACAGGTATCTCGTTCTAACGCTTACAAATTCTCTCTTAATTGTTCCTAAACAACCACTTTGCTCTCACACAATACTTTAATGTTATTACACAATCTCTTGCTCCCATAACTGACTTGAGCATTGGAGGGGGCCCCCAGGTGCCCCCCAGGGATCCTTGTTTTGCAGGAAATAAGCTGGTGGAGCGTCAAATAGTAGATTCCAGCTCCTACAGTTCATACATCCTAGGCTGACGAGGCTCGTCCAGCCCCGCCAAACAGGTTAGCCTAGGCCATCGAGCACCCGACTAGGGACAGAAGGTTAGACCTCGAAGCTCTAGGACAACAAGACTTGATACACAAATCTGATGCGGCTTTCGCTGACATGGTAATGAGCAGGGACCTAGTAGAGCACCTAGCAGGAGGGGGCAACGCCTAAGACAAGGATGATGAGCAGGCCAGATATACCAGCCCCGACCATAAAGCCCCATCAGGAATGAAAGACCGGAGTTGTAGCCCTAGGTAAGGTCAGCCCACGGGGCTGATAACAGCCCCGCTAATAGTCTGCCAAGGATTTACAAGGACTGCAAGGTGGACAAAGCATACAAAATATTATTCGGATAAGGGAACTCGTCTAGCTCCGGAAAGAGTTCGGGGCTGCCAATTTTTACCTTAACAGTTTGGCGCTGTCTGTGGGAAACGAAGGATTAACCCACTGAGAAACCACCATCAATACGAGTAAGATGAATAACTTTAATACTTGTGTTATGGTAATTGCTATCAATCTATCGCTTGACATTTTAGTGCTTCCATTTTTATATGCATTCTTGACAATGCACCGTAGCTCACGATAATGTTTATGCTATCATAGTTGATTATATGTTTACCATATCCTAGCCCTGTGCATCGCAGACTCTTAGCCAAATGTGCATATCTTTAAATCAATGTTTCAAGAATTATGAAACCTAGTTAAAGACCACATAAGAGCATATTCAAAAGTCTATGTAGCACAACTCACAAGCATGGATAAAAAGTGTAACATTCTAATCAGTGCATTGTTCATTTTAAATGTGGATGCACGTCCTAAATCCGAGAACATATGGACACAATAGAACTTCTGATTTGAATGCCCATGCTAAATATTTTTTGAACAAAAGGCTTTTCATGAGATGTACCTAAGGTGTTCGACAAAATGCCAAGGTGAACTTGGCATTAGGAAACTTAGACACAAATTATATATCTCTTATGTTATGTGTCGAAGATGTTTGATAAAATGTCGATGTGCAATTTGCATGGGAAAACTTATACAATTACATGCCCCTCATCATATGTATTCAGGGTGTTTGATAACATACTTGAACAAAATAAGTGCTTTATGGAACAATATGTCTGAGCTAATTTAAGTCACCTATAATTTTGGTTCGACCTACTGTACATATATTTGACATGTGTAATGACAACTTAGTTGGTCATACTATTGCATTTTGAGGTAGTGTAAGAAGCAAAAAATTACACTATGAAAGAAGTATGAAATATAGCAAGAATCAAATCTCGCAAGATCAGCGGAGCTCTCTTAAAATCAGCGGAGCTCTTCTTACCTCAAAGGGTAGGAGCTTTCCTAAGTCCAGTAGAGTATCAGAGCTCTCCTAAGATCAGCGGAGCTCCTATTACCTTAAAGGGCAGGGGCTCTCCTCAGCCCCGCAGAGTATCAGAGCTCTCTTAAAATCAGCAGAGCTCTCCTCGGTCCAGTAGAATATCGGAGCTCTCCTAAAATCAGCGTAGCTCTTCTTGCCTCAAAGGGCAGGAGCTCCCCTCAGTCCAGCAGAATATCGGAGCTCTCCCAAAATCAGCAGAGCTCTCTTTAGTCCAGCAGAGTATCGGAGCTCTCCTCAGCCCAACCAAACATCGGAGCTCTCTGTACCTCAAAAGACAGGAGCTTTCTTCAGCCCAGCAGGGTATCGGAGCTCTCCTAAAATCAGCAAAGCTCTTTTTACCTCAAAGGGCAGGAGTTCTCCTCAGTCCAACAGGGTATCGGAGTTCTCCCAAAATCAGCGGAGCTCTCCTTAGCCCATCTGAGCATCAGGGCTCTCCGTACCTGAAAAAGCAGGAGCTCTCCTTAACCCAGCAGAGTATCGAAACTCTTCTAAAATCAACGAAGCTCCCCTTAGTTCAAAAAACAAGAGCTCTCCGAAGCCTAGCGGAGCGACGGAGCTCTCCCAAGATCAGTAGAACTTTCTTTAACTAAAAAAGAATGAGTTCTCCCAACTTCAGTGGAGCTCCTCCAGCATAAATAAATGGGTGACTAACTTAGCCCAATCACAACAGAAGTCTCCCAAGCTCCTCCAGGCTACGAGAGCTGGCCTATGAGCCATAAGAGCTCAACACTATCAAGGGTTGCAGCACCCTGAAGGCTAAGACGAGAACCTTCCGGGGTCTCCAGCCACTACAGGAGACATTACTCCCCAGGCAAAGACAAGAACCCTTCAGGGTCTCACCAGCCACCATAGGGGACAATACTTCCTAGGCCAAGACGAGAACCCTCTGAGGTCTCACCAGCCACTACCGGGGACATTACTCCCCAGGCAAAGACGAGAACCTTTCGGGGTCTCATCAGCCACCATATGGGACATTACTCCTTAAGCCAAGACGAGAACCCTCTGGGGTCTCACTAGCCACTACCGGGGACATTACTCCCTAGGCAAAGACGAGAACCCTTCGGGGTCTCATCAGCCACCATATGGGACATTACTCTCCAGGTCAATACGAGAACCCTCCGAGGTCTCACCAGCTGTCATAAGGGATATTACTCCCTAGGCCAAGACAATATCTCTCCGAGGTCGTACCAGCCATCACAAGAGATATCACTCCCTAGGCTAAGACAAGAACCCGCTGAGTTCTCACTATTTTCACTGGGGTCATTATTCCCCAGGCTTAGACAAGAACCCTTTGGGGTCTTCCCAGCAACTATTTGGGTTATCATCCCTTAAGCCATTCATCGAGGCCGACAAGGGACCAAACAATAGAGAGTATAGCTAGAAGCATCCAAACATCAGATAGAGCTCAATATAGCCCATTTAGGTCACGATGCTCGTTGAGCTCTTTATTCCAAAAGTCAAGCATAGCATGGAACAATTGAGCACCAAGTGGAGCATTGGCTTCAGCCCATTTAAGTCGCAATATTTGATAAGCACCACAGCCCCGTAGGTCCTACCAGCAAGAAAGGACCTCCACTAAAGCCTAAAACATCATTAACAAGTATGTAGGAAGCTAACTAAGGAATTTCTAAGCTAAATAACCGAGAGTCTATGCTCAAGTACCAGGTCCGAAATCAAAGGATCATCAGCATCCTCACTTAAGGACCTGCAAACTGTTGGTCCAAAATCAAGGAGGCCTATTTCATAAGCAATAGATCATATAATGGTCCAAAATGCTGAATAGCACTAACTTTCAAGCCAGCCCCGAGGTTGTAAAAGCTCAAGGCCGACTACCCCTAACTATCGAGTCATCCCTCGAGGACGTAAGAACTCAAGGCTACTTGAGTCAAAAAGACTTAAAGATGTTGGCATCAATTTAAAGGTCATTAAGAGAAATTGGGACAAACGTGAAGCCCATAGAGATATATCTTACCCAAAAGACCAGTGGACATGCCAAAATGCTCCTCAAGCCTCAAAATAAAAGGGGGCTGAACTTTAGCACATTCTCGAAGAGGTGGGGACTAGCAGAGCTAGAATTACATAAAAGACCTCAATTAATCCGGTTTGGGGGACAATTGAGATCTAATAAAGAGATCAGAGAAAGAGTCAAAGCCCAAGCTGAAAGGAGCCGAACCACGGCACAAAGGCCTTTCGCCAAAAAGGTGGATTCTACAACAAAAATATAATGAGCTCGAGGTCATAAAAAGGGCCCCTATAAGTCCCTGGACCTTGGAAAACCTCACTTAAGGCCGAAGAAGGCCTCCACGCAAGTCCCTAGGCCTCAATAAAGCTAGTAAGAAGGTTGGAATAGACCTTTAAATTCCCTAAGACCTTAAGAAGAACTTAGAAAGAGATCGAGAAAGGGCCTCCATGAGACGCCTAAACCTCTTTGAGCTTGGAAGGAACTGAAATAAAGTTGACACAAGGCTAACTGAAGCGAGCTAAGTTGGAAACCAACTCACAATAGATCAAGGCTAAGCACAATGACCAAGCCAATCCATACATGGCCAAGGCCAAATCCCGACATATCTCGAGGTATAAAAAGAGTATGTCGAGATCCAAGCTCAAGTATGAAGGGAACCTAGGGAAAGCTCGGGAAAGTAGAGCCCGAACTCAAGCACAAGGCAAGGCCAAGAGCCATGTCAAACATAAGAAGAGCCAAGGGAGGAGTTGAAGTGCTATTCTCAGGTCAAACATATGCCGGAGGCCAAAAAGCTAGGGCTGAGACAAAAATGGCAACGTCGAACTACCCTTAGCTAAAAAAGAAATCACATGTCGAATATCATTTTGAGTCAAACACTCGAGCATTGCAAGAGTAATAAAATACCAGAGGTGTGACCGTAAGAGCCCAAGATAAACATGGGATAAGGGCTAAATCAAGCTTAAAAGTTAGCCCTAACATTATATGATTGTACTTACAGGCTCTTAATGCACGCTCCCATTGAAGAGGCCTGCGCCTCGAATTGTTCCATTGGTCGACTTCTCTTCTCGAACTCACAGCGCCTTGATCGCGTCGTTTTGCGCTCAAAAATAGTAAGGCTAACTGATTGAAAATATTGCTTACCTTGAATTACCTCTAGCTGTGGCGAGTAGAGGGTCGATCCACGGAGATTGGGTTATCAAGTTAAGTTAAGTCCTTAATTTAGAATTGTTTGACTATCTCCCGTCACGGATAAATTTGATTAAGTCCAAAAGTCCAAAAGTACAGAAGTACGGAAGTACGGAAAATTAAGTTCAAGAGATGTCCACAAAATGTTCAAAGATACGGTAGTAACAAAGTCCAAAAGTGAATTAATCAAAAGTACTAAATTAAAGAATCACAACACTCAACACTAAAAATCCAAAGGGTTAATGATTCAGGGTGGTTATAGCTCGGTATATGCAAGTACAAAGTTATTGATTCAGATTTAAAGTTAAGTCCTTCAGAAATAGGGCTACAAGCTCCCACTACTGAAATGAGCCTTTAATTACATAAGTGAGAAGATTAATTAATTAGCAAGACTGGAGGTATTGGTACAACCTAACGATATCCAATCTCTCAATTAATCTTTCACTTATGTAACCTGGAGGTGTCGGTACAACCAGACTATAATCCATCCGAGGTAGTCTCGTATTGCCACTGGTTTACAAAACTGGGCGTATATGTACTTTTAATTAAATATAATATAACTACAAGTATACTTATAATTAATCAAAGAATACTTAAAAATAAAAATACGAGACTTTAATAAATCTGAATCAAAACATATGTACAAGAATAACCTCACACATACTACCCCGAATGTCGGGTCTAGTGTGTTATGATAAACATTAAAGTACAAGAAATTGTAACGTAAACTGAAATAAAAGAATACTTATCGTGTTGTACGGATTTCGGTAGACCATTATGATGTCGGTATGTTGATAGCTCACTAGACCCTCCTTTCGAGATTAAAACTTTACACAAAACTAAGAATAATAATTAAAACACTCAAAACTCACTTCACAAATACTAGAGTAGCACAATCTATGCTAATAAGAGAAAAATGGTACCAGAAAAATGAAATGAGGAAGGTGTATTTATAGGACAACTTCGGCTCTATTCACGGGTACTATTCAAGCCGTGATGTCATCATTGTGTCAGCATAACGTCAGCGCCTAGGTCATCATTGTGTCAGCGTGATGTCATCAAAATTTACTATTCACGCGCTGATTTTACTATTCATCCGTTGACCGTTGACTTTACTATTCATGCATTGACTTTTACTATTCATGCTCAATCGATCTCTGTTCACACGTTGACTTTTACTATTCATGCATTGACCGTTGACTTTACTATTCATGCATTGACCGAAAGTTGACCAAAGCTTCTTCAAGATTTTTCAGCGTCCTGAATTTGTTTTCGCACTCCGTTTGGCCAAATTCAATCTCGATTTGCTCATGTCAAAGTCGCTTGACCTTCATCCTTTAGTATTGTGCTGAATTTCTTGTTCAAGTGTTGGCTTTTGTGGCCATTTTTGCTATTTCTTCTTCAGAACCTATATTGCACTAAATTTGTGTAAAATATACAATTAAGCTTGAAATAATAATGCAATATACATGATTCAATGGGTTAAAATTACTAAAAATATGGATTTATCAACCTCTTCAAACTCATTCTTTGCTTGTCCTCAAGCAAAAGCATTAAGTACTTCATAGATTCAAAAATAATAAATCCAAGCAGTCAATCTTTTCATACAATTAGATTTTATAAAACACCAGTTTAACTGTGAATTTGTCTTCCAAACAATTTTACCCCAATAAATCATTTTGTATCTAGAAGAATAGAAACCAACTTAATTACAAAAAATCTTTTGAGCCTTTTGAAGCACTTGCAACTCAATTAAGAGGTAATAAAATTAATCACGCAAAATTTGTAAAATCGAAAATATTTTCTATGGATAGTCATGAAATGTTAAAACTCAACTACCTTCCAAATCATGTAGTACTCCATTCGATTTTTATTTTTATTTATATATATATATATATATATAGATGACTCGGATGATAGATGTTGGTTGACTCACTGATTTCTGAAATTTTGCCTTTCATTGGTTGAATTGTATTTGGTGAAAGAAGGCTTGTCTGGCAGGATTTGTATTTATAGCTTTTTCATAACAAAAATGCTCAAAAATGGTTAGAAGAAAGCATTTGTTATGGACTTCTTTTCTGCCTCTTTTTGTTGAGTCAACAATTTTGATATTTGAATGATGTTGAGCGAGTCATCTTCACATTTTTGTTTTTTGTTTTTTTGTTTTTATTTTTTATTTTTTCAAAGGAGTATAACGATCTAGAAAAATAAGTTAAATTTTAATAAAACATAACATCTCACATTGAAAACGCCTCAATCTACTCCTTTTTTGATAATTAATCAAAAACCTCTAATTAAATCATGTGACACTGTTGGGATATAATAATAGTTAACAAGGTTTCAAAAAAAATCTAGATACAAACTCAACTCTAGTGGTAAATCATTTTTCCATTCCAAACTTCATAGTTAATTCAAATATTTTATCAAAATCCACCATATTTCAACACTTGACTACTCAACTTTAATTATCTTGAATAAATGAAGCACGAAAAATAGAAATTGAAAATTTTAAAATTTCAGAAAAAAATTTTAGCAGGTGGTATCGACTATTTGTTCCTCCTCAAACCTGAACTTTACATTGCCCTCAACGTATGAAAGTGATGCAATGCATTGCAAATTAAAAAGATAGATACAACCTGATAAAAAATCTAAGCATTGTTCCTCGAATGGTTCTGAAAAAAGATTTGCCATTAAAAGCTCCAAACACCAATGTTAGCTATGAGGATAAAAACAAAAGTGAGCCATAACAAAATTTAAACTGAATGATATATACAATGTGGTTTCGCAAGGACGAAATTTTTTTTATGGTTTTTTTTTTTTAAATGAAAATTTTAGTTAAACACAATCTAAATCACACAAAATAAAGCAAACACCATTTTTTTTCAAAGTTTTTTTTTTATTTTTTATTTTTTATTTTTAAAAAGAGAAAATTTTAACAAACCAAATTAAAATATACACAATAAATCTCATTTAACGGTTTGCTAACAAATGCATTGGAGGAGACTCAGAATATACAAACTAATGAATGTATAGCCATAACAATTGCTGAAATTATGCAGAGAGGGTTGAAGCCACACCAGATTACCAAAATCGTTAGAAGACCTTAGTGACAAGATTAACTAAAGACATTCTCGAGACATATAAAAAATTCAACCCCTAGATCAAATATTCAGAAGAACTAAATCCAAATAGGTTTTTTTTAGGCCCGCATGTGAGGGAGTTCGGACATTGGCCAGATCTACATTCCCAGTTTCAACAAATCGTTATCAAACATCCATACTCCATTTTTTTATCCCTTCGGCTTTTTTTTTTTTTTTGGTTTTGGTTTTTTTATATATACCAAATTCAACATCAAAACAAAATTAGTGTATATACTAGGTAAATAACCACAATAAAAATCAGATTACATACTAAAAACCTTAAAAATAAAACTCACAAATTTTATTCATGGAAATGGAAACAATACATTAACTTAACAAATACAACAACAAAACAACTACTTATATTATAAGCCTACTTCTTTCTCTTTTCCCAGGAACTGGGCAATTCATGATGAACTACCCAAGCCAAATAAAGAAGAATCACAATAATAACACCAAGAACCACAAGCAACGACTCCTCTGCCGTGAGACTTTTAAACAACACCATCTTCGTGGAAATTTTAACAAAAAAAAACTGAAGACGGAGAAGTTTTGTGGGGAGAAAGGTAGGAGATGGAAGCGGCAAGGAGGAAATAAAAAAAATGGTAGGGTTAGGGTTTTTAAAACCGTTCAACCGCCCATTTTTTCATTTTTTTTTTCGACAAAACAAAAAAAACAAAAAAAAAAAAAACAACACAACTTATTACATAAGCCTAAAAACTAAAAATCTTTTCTTCCTTCGTGGATTCATCCCATCCTAATCACAAGATAGATGACGAAGATGTACAAGAAGAAGAATAAGGCAAAAATGGCCACAATAAGAAGCAAAACTTGGTCGGTCATTTTGAGTTGATGAAACAAGTTTGGGAGATTGAGAGAAAATTGTGATTGTTGTGTGAGAGAGATTGAGGTGTCGGTGGTGAAGAGAAAAAAGAATGAGGGAAAGAAAGATTAGGGTAAAAACCCTTTTTACCGACCCCCCACTTTTTTTATATTTTTTTTAAACACATTTTTTTTTTAAATAGATGTAAATTAAAACAAGCACACATAATGACAAGAAAATGCAAACATATTAGAATTCACCCTTAAGATGGTCTCACACAAAAAACAAGCCCGAAAAATGCAAAAATAGGATCTCAACCCTATTTTAGTTTCATACCTATGCAGCAAAGTAAATCACATTCGAATACCAAATAAATGGCATTAAAATCTGGATAGTAAATCTACCAGCCATAGCGTAAGAACTGGCCAAAGCAGAGGTGATGAATCACATATCACATGCCCCTCAGAATGGTATTAGTTATCTTTCTCTCAAATACCATGAGAGCCACTATTTCTATAACGGTGGAAAAAGACCTCCTAACGTTGAAGTTAACGCCAATTTAAAGCTAATTGGTAACCAAATGACAACATCTAGGATGAACTTTGGAATGTTAACTTTCCAAAGATCACTTGGGTTCATGTGAGGCACACACCCTAGTACAAACAATACCCTGTTTTATCCTCAGATAGTCACTACCGAATGTTGCCACTGTGTATCCATCCTCCCACCCATTTAGGATGAGCGCGTCACACAAATTGTCAGAGTTTTTCCTTCTAACCGGGAATGGGCACTGGAACCATTTAATGTCAGCCAGCAAGACATGCACACACAATTAAGTGCCGTAGTTTAACGCCTTCGGGCAAATTTTTTTTTTTTTTTTTAAAAACTAGTAGACTAGCTCTTCCAGAGGTTTCTATATTCACGCCATCCAGTACTTTCCTTCGGCACTCACAAGGGGCCATAGCCAGTTCCACAGGGTCAAGAGCAAGACAGTGGGATTTTACGTTATAGATAATACCGTGTGGTGAATGCTCTCACTCCTAACTACCTTATCAAGTAATGCCCAAATAGACCCTAAACTACATTAAGCTGGTGGAGTGGCAAGTACTGTTAGACAGAGTTGCACTGATCAGTTAACCGCACACAGAAACGTACAGTGACCACTAGTATCATAACAATCATACCTGAATGAGTACTTCTCAGGGTTTAGACCCAAACTACATTAAGCTGGAGAAAGACTCATTTGGTACGGGAAAAATAAATAAATAAATAAATCCTAGGTTGCCTCCTAGGAGCGCTAAGTTTAACGTCTTCAGCCAGACAGAATTACTTTGAAATTGCTACTCTGCAGGGATTGGATTCTTAAGTTCAATTGACTCTTCACCCCAATTCTTTAACTGGATCGCTAGTTTAAGTCTTTGTCCATTTACAAACATAGTTTTTCCATTTGTTTTATCTTTTATCTTGACAACCCCAGACGGAAAAACTTGTTCAACCTTAAATGGTCCATCCCATCTGGACCTCAATTTTCCTGGAAACAATCGTAACTTAGAATTAAATAACCACACATCTTCTCCAGGAATAAATGACTTCCGAATAATCATTTTATCATGTGTTCTCTTCATTTTCTCACTGTAAATCTTGGCATTCTCGTATGCTTCTAAACGCATCTCTTCAAGTTCATTTAGATGGAACAACCTGTTTTCACTAGCTTTCTGCAAGTCAAAATTCACAGTTCTAATTGCCCAGTAAGCCTTATGTTGTAACTCAATAGGTAAATGACATGCTTTTCCAAAATCTAAATGAAAAGGTGACATTCCTATGGGAGTTTTATATGCAGTTATCTATGCCCAAAGTGCATCATTCAATTGAGTGGACCAATCCTTCCTATCAGGTCTAACTGTCTTTTCAAGGATTGATTTAATTTCCCTATTAGAAACATCAACCAGTCTACTAGTTTGTGGGTGATATGGAGTTGCAACCTTATGAATGACTGAGTATTTCTTCAACAATTTTTCAAAAGTTCGGTGAATGAAATGACTTCCACCGTCACTAATGATGGCTCATGGAATTCCAAACAGACAGAAAATATTTTCTTTTATGAATTTCATCACGACAGTGTGATCATTAGTCCTAGTTGCAATTGCTTCAATCCATTTAGACACATAATCAACACCAACCAAAATGTATTGAAAACCAAAGGAGATTGGGAAAGGACCCATGAAATCAATTCCCCAGACATCAAACAAGTTCACAAACCAAGATGGGATTTAAGGGCATCATATCCCTCTTTCCCATGTTACCTGTCTTTTTGGCATCTTTCACATGCTTTGCAAAACTCATGAGCATCCTTGATTAATGTGGGCTAATAAAACCCACTTTGCAGCACTTTGATAGCTGTTCGTCGTCCTCCAAAGTGTCCTCCACATTCCTGCGAATGACAAAATGACATGATGCTTAGCTGTTCAGACTCTGGAACGCATCTGTGAATAATTTGATCAGAACAAATACGGAACAAATGAGGATCCTCGCAGAAATAATGCTTTGCTATTAAGAAAAATTGATCTATCTCAGCCTTGTTCCATTCCTTAGGTATTTTACCTACTGCAAGATAATTTACAATATGAGCATACCAAGGAAGTTTAGGAGCAGAAATTAGCAATAATTGTTCATCAGGAAATGTATCTCTCAAGGGTAATTCATTTTCTGTTTCCTGAGTTACAATCTTTGACAAATGATCAGCAACAATGTTTTCTCGACCTTTCTTATCTTTGATTGTTAAATCAAATTCTTGAATTAATAACAACCATCGAATAAGCCTAGGTTTAACATCTTTCTTTTCCAACAAGTATCTCAATGCTGAGTGGTCAGAATAAATGATTATTTTTTACCCTAACACATAAGACCGAAACTTTTCTAATGCAAAAACTACAGCAATCAATTCTTTCTCTGTTGTGGTATAGTTTTTCTGGGCATCATCCAAAGTTCGGCTGGCGTAATAGATCACACAAGGAATACGATCCTTGCGTTGACCTAATACAGCTCCTATGGCATAATCTGAAGTATCACACATAATTTCAAAAGGAAGAGAGTAGTCTGGTGGTTGAATCACTGGAGCAGTGGAAAGTGCATTTTTCAGTGTTTCAAAAGCAGTAACACATTTTTCATCAAACTGAAATGGAGTATCCTGTGCCAACAAATTTGATAAAGGTCTAGCAATTTTACTAAAATCCTTTATAAATCGTCGATAGAAACCAGCATGTCCAAGGAACGATCTCACCTGTTTAACAGTTGTTGGAGGGGGCAAATCAGAAATAATATCAACCTTAGCTTTATCAACCCGAACTCCTTCCTGGGATATAATGTGTCCGAGAACAATTCCTTCTTGAACCATGAAATGACTTTTCTCCCAGCTAAGTATGAGATTAGATTCCTGACATCTTTTCAACACCAAATAAAGATTATTCAAACAAGTGTCAAATGAAGAGCCAAAAATAGAAAAATCATCCATGAAGACTTCAACAAATTCATCCATCATATCAGTGAAAATAGACAACATACAACGTTGAAAAGTGGCTGGTGCATTACAAAGGCCAAAATGCATTCTTCTATAAGCAAACGTGCCAAACGGACATGTAAAAGTTGTCTTTTCCTGATCTTTAGGGTCCACAAGGATCTGATTGTATCCCGAGTACCCGTCAAGAAAACAGTAATAACCTTGTCCTGCCAACCTGTCCAAAATTTGATCAATGAATGGTAAAGGAAAATGATCCTTTCTTGTTGCAGCATTGAGTTTCCTATAATCAATACACACACGCCATCCAGTTGTGGTGCGGGTAGGTACCAATTCACCTTTATCACTTGTCACTACAGTGATTCCTGATTTCTTAGGTACAACCTGTATAGGACTAACCCATTTACTATCCGAAATAGGATAAATGATACCTGCATCTAACAACTTCACTATTTCCTTCTTTACAACTTCTCTCATGTTCAGGTTCAGCTTACGTTGCATCTCTCTAGATGTCATGGCTCCATCTTCCAAATTAATCTTATGCATGCAAAAAAAGGGATCTATTCCTTTAAGGTCTGCAACAGTCCAGCCTAATGCTTCCTTACTCTTAGACAACACATCTACAAGTTTAGCTTCCTTCTCCAAAAAAAGGTTAGAAGCAATAATAACTGGAAGTGTTTGATCTGCCCCTAGAAAAACATACTTGAGATGACTAGGAAGTTGCTTAAGTTCCAACTCAGGAGGAGATTGTATAGAAGGAAGCATGGGTTCTTTAGAAAGAGTCAAGGATGGTTCTATTGCACAAATTTGAAATTTTTCATCAAATTTTAAATTGCTTTCTAAAGATTTATCGGATTCCTCCTCAAACCTACTCAACACTACTTCATCATTATTCAAAGCATTCTCCAAAAAATCTTTTTGCATAAGACTAAGAAATGACTCTTCAATTAATAAATCAATCTTATCAAGAATAAAACATTCAAGACCATCATCTCCATCTGCAAACCTAGCAGCATTAGCAACATTCAACTTTACATTAATATCTCCAAATGTAAACTCCAATTCTCCAGTTGCACAGTGAATTTTTGCATTAGCTGTTGCTAAAAATGGTCTTCCTAGTATAACTGGAGTTTGGAACTTTTGAATTTATCCTGGTTCCATATCTAGCACAACAAAATTCACAGGAAAATAAAATTCATCAACCTTTATCAACACATCTTCAATCATACCCCTAGGAATTCTAAGTGATCTATCAGCCAATTGAAGGGTGACAGGAGTAGGTTTCAATTCTCCTATATCTAACTGCTCAAAAAGATTAAAGGGAAGAAGATTCACACTAGCTCCTAAATCAAGAAGGGCACGATCTACACAATGATTACCAATATAGCAAGGAATGGTAAATGCACCTGGATCTTTCAATTTTGGTGGAACATGAGAAGTAAGAATGCTGCTTACCTTTTCGGTCAACCTTACTTTGTTTGATATCAAAGCTGAATTCCTCCTTTTCTGAGTGCACAAATCCTTAAGAAACTTTGCATAAGCAGGAATTTGCCTGATGATTTCTAACAGAGGTAAATTGATTTTCACTTGCTTAAAAGTTTCAAGCATTTTTTCCCTCTTTGAATCTTTATTAGGTGGATTACCTAATGCCTGTGGAAAGGGTGCATTGGGACTTAGTGTCAATGAAATATTTTCATGGAAATTAAAGTTTCAGGTTCATTTGCAGTTTCTTTTGATGAATCAACAGTAACTTGAGACTTGGCTTTTTGCTTTGCAAGTCTTGCATTTTCGTAAGCTTCGACATTTACCTTGTTATCAACTTTCTTACCACTTTGCAATGTAGTGATAGCTTGAAGATCCTCTACTATTTGACTTGTGGATGCTACATGGGCCTTACCTTTTGGGTTTCCATCTGATTGGGCAGAGAGTGTTCCTTCTTCCCTTTTCTGAAATGTATTAGCTAATTGCCCAATTTGTCTTTCCAAGTTGGCAATTGCCTTTGTATGTGTACTTACCAGTTGCATAGTTGGTTCTCAATTGTGAAGCTTTTTCAAAACCTGTTCTTCAAAAGTAGTCCCATAAGAATTGGAACCTGAATTAGAGCTCGTAGGTACCTGTCCTTGTGGAACTGAATGAAATCCTAGAGGATAACCTCTTGGTCTTTGTTGTTGAACATCTTCCCGATTCTGATCCCACCGGAAATTTGGATGATTTCGTGTACCTGGATTATAAGTGTTAGAGAATGGATCATAATTACGGGGATATCTATAAGCGGCACAAGCTTGTTCTGAAATTGAATTGGGATTTGATGCAAGAACACCTTCACCTGAATCAACTACATGTAATGATTCTTTCCTTTTAACCATTTTTTCCAAAGCAAGAGTTAGGTTTTCAATCTTTGATGTCAAAGAATTGTAATCATTTGAATCTACACTTTCTCTCCTTTCCCTAGATGAAGATGCACACTTTCGTGAATTATTGCTCAGTTTTATGAACAATTCTGTGGCTTCTTCTGAAGATTTTTCAAGAAGTGAACTATTACAAGATGAATCGAGCAAACTTTGATTATGCTCATTTAACCCTTGATAGAAATTCTGAGCTAATTGCCAATCTGGAATACTGTGGCGTGGACATTCATAAGTTAAGATTTCAAATCTGTCCCAACTCTCATGAAATGCCTCTCCAGGTAACTGAGAAAAATTATTTAATTGATTCCTACATTCATTGGTTTTTGAAGAAGAGTAAAATCTTTCAAGAAATTCTCTTTGCAATTGTCCCCAAGAAGTGATAGAACCAGAACGTAATCTGTAAAGCCAATTTTGTACTTGACCTATTAAAGAGTAAGGAAACAATCTCAACTTAACAACATATTTCGAGGCAGTTCTAGTATTGATCGATCTGCATGTATGAACAAAAGTATTAATGTGATCATACGGGTTTTCATTAGAAAGACCATGGAACAAGGGAAGCATTGAAATCATGTGAGACTTTATTTTAAAACCATCATCAGTTTCAGGTAAGACGATAGCTCGTGGAGAAACATAATCTTGTGGTGTGAAAAAATCTTTTATGCTCCTCCTCACATTTCCTACTTCTCTACCTTCCACTTGATCCTGATTTTGGTTTTGATTCAGATTTTGATCAGCCATGATTAGAAATTTATGTGCTTTGTTTCTGAATTTAAAAGTTTTCTCAATTTCTGTATCAAAAACAAAGATGGGTGGCTTTAAAGATCTCCAACCATGCATACAAAATTAAAACATGAAAAAGAAACAAAAAAAAATGAAATAAGTCTATACAAAATAGCAAAATTGACTTAAATAAAAATAAAAACTAAAATCTAAAATATATACATATTATCACTTATATACATAAATCAAAAACTTACCTTATTTGATGAACACCGATCCCCGGCAACGACGCCAAATTTTGATCGCGTCATTTTGCGCTCAAAAATAGTAAGGTTAACTGATTGAAAATATTGCTTACCTTGAATTACCTCTAGCTGTGGCGAGTAGAGGGTCGATCCACGGAGATTGGGTTATCAAGTTAAGTTAAGTCCTTAATTTAGAATTGTTTGACTATCTCCCGTCACGGATAAGTTTGATTAAGTCCAAAAGTCCAAAAGTACAGAAGTACGAAAAATTAAGTCCAAGAGATGTCCACAAAATGTCCAAATATACGGTAGTAACAAAGTCCAAAAGTGAATTAATCAAAAGTACTAAATTAAAGAATCACAACACTCAACACTAAAAATCCAAAGGGTTAATGATTCAAGGTGGTTATAGCTCAGTATATGCTAGTACAAAGTTATTGATTCAGATTTAAAGTTAAGTCCTTCAGAAATAGGGTTACAAGCTCCCACTACTGAAATGAGTCTTTAATTACATAAGTGAGAAGATCAATTAATTAGCAAGACTGGAGGTGTTGGTACAACCTAACGATATCCAATCTCTCAATTAATCTTTCACTTATGTAACCTGGAAGTGTCGGTACAACTAGACTATAATTCATCCGAGGTAGTCTCGTATTGCCACTGATTTACAAAACCGGGCGTATCTGTACTTTCAATTAAATATAATATAACTACAAGTATACGTATAATTAATCAAAGAATACTTAAAAACAAAAATACGAGACTTTAATAAATCTGAATCAAAACATATGTACAAGAATAACCTCACACATACCACCCCGAATCTCGGGTCTAGTGTGTCATGATAAATATTAAAGTACAAGAAATCGTAACGTAAACTGAAATAAAAGAAACTTATCGTGTTGTACGGATTTCGGTAGACCATTATGATGTCGGTATGTTGATAGCTCACTAGACCCTCCTCTCGGGATTAAAACTTTGCACAAAACTAAGAATAATAATTAAAACACTCAAAACTCACTTCACAAATACTAGAGTAGCACAATCTATGCTAATAAGAGAAAAATGGTACCAGAAAAATGAAATGAGGAAGGTGTATTTATAGGACAACTTCGGTACTATTCACGGGTACTATTCATTGTGTCAGCATGACGTCAGCGCATAGGTCATCATTGTGTCAGCGTGATGTCATCAAAATTTACTATTCATGCGCTAATTTTACTATTCATCTGTTGACTGTTGACTTTACTATTCATGCATTGACTGAAAGTTGACCAAAGCTTCTTCAAGGTTTTTCAGCGTCCTGAATTCGTTTCCGCACTCCGTTTGGCCAAATTCAATCTCGATTTGCTCATGTCAAAGTCGCTCGACCTTCCTCCTTTAGTATTGTGCTGAACTTCTTGTTCAAGTGTTGGCTTTTGTGGCCATTTTTGCTATTTCTTCTTTAGAACCTATATTGCACTAAATTTGTGTAAAATATACAATTAAACTTGAAATAATAATGCAATATACATGATTCAATAGGTTAAAATTACTAAAAATATGGATTTATCACGCCTCTACATCCAACCTTAATAGTCGCAACAAGCTCTCCAACTTCTCTAAAGAAGACTTAGGAGGGGCATACCAAAGCTCCACCAAAATATCAGTAGGAGCAACTTCAAAATTGAATTCACTAATATGAGGGTATGAGGGCTCACCAACCAGACCACGAAAAGAAAGCCATGAACTGAATTAAAAAAATAAGGTCATTAGCCCGAGTCATGCAAAAACCATGTCATGAATGAGATCTTTTTGATGACGTGAAGTGGGGGGAATAAATCTCAAAGTACGTAGACCAGCTAAGATAGTGGTATATAGATTGTGCAAAGTGGTGATTGTAACAGCTAAACTGACGTGGGAACCAAAGAGTTCCACCTACATGACAATCCCTTGACCTCCTGCGAAGCTCAAGAGATTTGGGGGGCAATTGATAGGGGTGGATCTCGAGCCCCGGAAATATTCAACCTACGGAGCTGGGGAAGCCCCGTCAGCCTGGGCTTATAAGGGGCATAGGGCAGCAGACGAAAAGATCCAGCCTACGGAGCTGGAAAAACCCCATCAACGTTCGGACCTGGGCTCATAAGGGGCACGAGGCAGCATATGAAAATATATGGCTTACAGAGCTGAGGTAGCCCCGCCAACGTTCGGACTTGGGCTCACAAGAGGTAGCCCCACTAGCTCTTGACTTGGGCTCACAAGAGATAGCCCCGTCAACGTCCTGACTTGGGCTCACGGGAAGTGCTGGGCAGCAGACGAATAACCAGGGAGTTTTGAGATAAGGATAAATACACAATGATTTTGCTGGATTCCTAAAGATAAGGGATATGGATATTCTCCCCTTGAGCCTAAAGATAAAGGATTTGTCTTATCTCATTTGATATTATCTCCTTTAGCCTAATATCATGGGATTTATGTTTATCCTATCTTACAACTCCATATTTCAGCAACTATATATATAGGTAGACATAAAAAGTACATGTATCTCGTTCTAACGCTTACAAGTTCTCTCTTAATTGCTCCTAAGCAACCACTTTGCTCTCACGTAATACTCTAATGTTATTACGCAATCTCTTGCTCCCATAACTGACTTGAACATCGGAGGGGGCCCCCGGGTACCTCCCAGGGGTCATTGTTTTGCAGGAAATAAGCTGGTGGAGCCTCAAATAGTAGATTCTAGCTCCTACAATTCATACAGCCCAGGCTGACGAGGCTCGTCCAGCCCCTCCAAACAGGTTAGCCTAGGCCATCGAGCATCGACCAGGGACAAAAGGTCAGACCTCAAAGCTCTAGGACAACGGGACTTGATACACAAATCTGATGCGGCCCTCGCTGACATGGTAATGAGCAGGGACCTAGTAGAGCACCTAGCAGGAGGGGGTAACGCCTAAGACAAGGATGAGGAGCAGGCCAGATATACCAGCCCCGACCATTAAGCCCCATCAGGAATGAAAGACCGGAGCTGTAGCCCTAGGTAAGGTCAGCCTTATCAGCCCCGCTAATAGTCTGCCCCAGATTTACGAGGACTGGAAGGTGGACAGAGCATACAAAATATTATTCGGATAAGGGAACTCGTCCAGCTCCGGAAGGAGTTCGGGGCTGCCAATTTTACCTTAACAGTGACAATGATGATGTTTAATATAATAATAGTTAATTCACCATGATTTGTGAGATACATTCTTGAGCTGTAATAAACTGTATAGTTAAAACTCATAAAAGTGGTTACTGTTCATGCGGTACTATTCATGACATTGTTGAAATAATAACTGTTAATGCTTACTATTCACACGATACTATTCATATTATACTGTTCACGTGGTACTATTCATACCGATCACTATTCACGACACTGTTTATTTGACCAAACCATTAGGGCTTGACCCAATATCCTATTTATTCTTTCTCTCTCTCATTGTGCCACACTCTCCACTTCTTCATCATCTTTCTTTCGTCATCTCCCTCACCTTCAACATCAAGAAAAAAAAAATCAAAGATTAGCAATGGATGAGTGCAGGGATGTAGTTCTAATTTTTATATATATATTACTTATGATCCTTATTTATTTCTTCATTTTCGTTAAGTTTGTAATTTTGAATATAAATGTGAAACTTGATTAAATATATAACAATAAAGATCTATATCATAGATCTGAATCTTTTGGTAAAAATAATTGTATTTTAGCTGGTTGAATTTTGAGATTTCGATTAAATTCTTGTACTTTAATCTTTATTTCATTTGTAGCCTGTTAATCGTTTGGAGCTATTGAACGGTGTTATATTATTCTCAATATCCACTTGCAATTTATAACTTGGAGTTATATGATTTTATGTTCTCATATATAATTTTATTGTAGTATGATGAACAAAATAAATATATCTTACTTGATGAATATATTTTTAGCATTATTATTCCTTTGAATATAGCAATTGACACGGTTGTTGCCATGAATGTTATTGTAATATCGGCCTTATTCAATATATTTTATAGCCTTGTAATGGTTCAAATAATCATGTTCTATATATGAGTTTTCTCATACAACTATATGAGCAGTTGAGAAAAGATATAGTGATCCTAGTTTTTCCACGCGTTGAAATGATCACTTGTGTGGTATGGAAGTCATGGTAATGAAATGAATTCATGAAAAATTCTTATGAACACCCACTAATGAATTGACATGATATGAGAAAAATTATTGCAAATTCATATGAGCACCGAGTGTTCAATACTTTGACATGATATGAGAAGAATTATTGCAAATTCATATGGGCACCGATTAAATAATCAAAGAATTTTGTTACCAAATAACTTTTCATATACTGCTTGTGCCCAAGAAAAATTGATTAAAAGGTCATCCCTTATTAAAATTGATATCAAAAATTATGTATTTTGAGAAATGATTCAAAGGGATATATGCGAGTCTATTATTCTATCATATAGATCATTTCGATATTTTATTAATCGATACCCTAATATGATAATCACATGTGAGAATATTATATACTTCGAATGCGCCATGCAAGAATACATTATTGGAAGATAAATAGTAACCCATGTGAACAGTATCGTGAATAGTACTATTTGAGTAATGGAGTCGTCGGGTACTGTTTGAATAGTGGCGTGTCGGGTACTATACAAATAGTGACGTGTAAATAATAACCGCATAGTCACTATGAGCACAATTTTCGAATAATACAATCACGATAACTCATCTTGATAATGAAGAAAAATTTACAGCCCACTCATTTAATGATAATGTATATTGAGATTTGTGTTGAGCATTATGTGACACACACACATATGATCTAGCTAAAACTTTTATTAAATACTTGCAGCTAATTGCTAGACTAATAATATTACTGACTAAGTCTGGTCCTGTTGAGGACATAAGTATCATATGATGCAACATTTATTCAAACAAAGTCAACTGTTTGAATTATATACTCCTCATTATTCGAATTCCATCTAAGGATGTTTTGCGCAATGTATGTTTCTATTATTCCCCCACAAGCGCATAAAGATGGGTTTATAAAAGAAACTGAGAATTTATGAAACCTTATCAAATATTTTATTAGGACATTGAAGGGATCAGTTTCAGTAGCATATTTTGCTAATTAATGAAATGATATTCTCACTATCAGGGGGAGAAAAACAAAAGCTGGAACAATAAATATTTCTATGACAAGTTTATCATATTGATCCTCGTATAAAATGTATTCCCGGATGCAAAGATTGTGACTAAAGTCACATATACCAGCTTTAATTGCTCTTATATATTAGAATTGATGTTTCAATTAAAACACATATAAAGAAATAACATCTACTACACACCGAAATTGTGGTATACATATCGGTTCCATAGATAAAAAAACAAAATATGCGAGTTGGCATTTTTGGATTATGTGATATCTTGCAGATGTCAAAACAAGGAGTTGAAAATATAAATGAAAAATATTACTCTACGAGAGTATCAAGTACCTGAAAATGATGTGAATATTAAAAGTATTGAGACTAAAGAGATCTTATTCAATTAAATTACTCCTAAAAATGAATGGAACCGACAATAGAAATTGATCATGATCAACTTTTGAAAACTGCAGTAGCTACTCATGTTATGAAAGAAACTGAGAATCTTAAATTACAAGTCCACTAAAGAATGTCAACAAATAAATGATTGGTCAATATAATCAATGAGATGCAATCCAAGCATAAAATGAGTGCATATGACATACGTATGATTGGTCAAATACTCATTGAAATAACATATGTATGGTTGATGAAATGCTTATTAAAATGACATATGTCTAGTTGTTGGAATCTACATGAAATATGTATAGTTGTTGATGGGATTGAGGGGAAGCATTGTACGAAATCAATCTCACATCACTATGAAAAATTTCAATGAATTAATCATAATAGTTGTATTTCTCTTAAATTGTTTAAAGGCAAATAAGGAATGGGTTAGTACACTGTGTGATTATACCTTGGTGTATATTCTCCGGAAAAATCATATTGATATTAGCCTAGTAATTTTGAAAAAGGACTTCATATGCGTCTTATGAATATGATAATAGTTTACCTATATAAATCACATGATAATATTATTGAAGTCTCAGAAAGACTCTATATATGCTGGAAGCATATATTTATGTGATAATGATATTTAAGTCTTGAAAGGACTTTATATGCCTGAAGCATATATTCACGTGATAATAATATTTATATTGAAGTCCTAGAAGGACTATATATGCTTGAAGCAAATGAATGAAAATCTCGATAAATTTATTTGATTACAAAGATCTTTGTATAGAAGAAAATATTATGGGAGAATGAGATAGAATTTTCTTAGAATATTATGATATCATGACATATTTGCTTCTGATTATCATATGCATTTGTTATATATGTTGATAAATACTATAATGACTCATCAAGAGTTATTGGTCCCGAAGCACGATATTTGAGTACAATTAATGCACTAATATATCTTGTTGATAATACAATATAGTATATTGTGTTTTGGTTAATTTGTTAGCCAGGTATAGTGCAGCTCTAATGTGAAGGATCGTGCTACATATGTGGAACATCACATATGAACTTATCTTATTCAAGAGTATTAAAATCATCATATGTCGGCGCTACAGATACCAACTATTTACCTGACCCCCACAAAGTAAGATCACATACAGCCTATGTATTCACTTGTGGTGACAAGTATTTCGTGGCGATGCATTAAACAGGTTATGAATGTTGTATCTTGAAATCATGCTGAGATTATGACAATTCATGTGGCTGGTTGAGAATGTATATGATTGATTATGACAATTCATGTGACTGGTTGGGAATGTATATGATTGAGATCTGTCACCTATGAGTCATGTTGCATTGAGGGGAAAAAGTTATTTTTGCGTTGTACTTTTTTTCCTTCACTAAGGTTTTTTTCCACTGAGTTTTTCCTGGTAAGGTTTTAACGAGGCAGATCAAATACGAGTATGTCACACTAAGATTCTATTTGAATTCAAGATAGACGTGGTACAAGTTCTCATCAAATTCAGTAAAGTAAAAATGTTACTGGAGCGTCCACAAAAAGGCATTGCCCCTTATGAATTAGCTATCAAAATTGACATGTGTCAACTTTGTGATCATTATTGATATATTCATATGAGGGGGAGTCTTATACGCCCTGCATTTTTTTTTCCTTTGCATGGGTTTTATCTCAATGGGTTTTCCTAGCAAGGTTTTTAATGAGCCAACTCAAGAAGCGTATACTAAGGATATCGTACTCTTTTTCATTCAATAAGATTTTTATCCCATTGAGTTTTTCTTAGTAAGGTTTTAACGAGATATATTCTTAAAGAATGAATATCCAAGGGGGAGTGTTATGAAAATACGATATTGTGGATATTTATTGTTATGTACTTATCAAGATGAAGAGATTTATTCATAAGATCCTTTCCTAAGTGGAAGATTACTACAATTGTTGGTCATAGATGCTTATAGGAGTATTGTATAGTGGAGATTATTATATGTATATGGAATGTGATGTAAATGTGATGTAATGATATGTCATCAAGATGGTAGAAAACTCTATAAATAAAGGGAATTTGTAAGAAGGATATACACTTGAAGAAATTAAAAATCTTACTCTCTCAAATTCTCTCTTATTTTAATATTACTTTCTTAGTATTTATATTTTAGTTTATAACAGTTTCAAATATTTAAAACAAGTTTAGACTAAAACCACTATGTATGAAAATGGGGAAATTTCACATTTAGTCCCTACTGGTCCAGAACTCTTCTCAACAGTTTGTGTAGCCATAAATCCTATTGTATTCATTGAGATTTGTTGACTTTGTATACCATTCAGTTGTAAATAAACGATCTTATGATAGATCCATTGAGGTCTTGAAATTATATAATAATGGAAACAACAACTTGTTTGCAAAGTGTCTCAGTTTAGTCCTTATTATTTAAAATATCTCAATTTAAACCTTATTATTTCACCAAAAGTTTCAATTTCATCCCTATTATTTAATATGTCTCAATTTAGTCCTTATTATTTTTTAAAAAGTTTCAGCTTCGTTTCTATTGTTTTTAAAAAGTTTTAATTTCATCTTTATTGTTTTCTTAAAATTTTAAATTCGTTCATATTATCCAATGATTAAATTAAATTTTTTTGAGAAACAATAGAGATAAATTTGAAACTTTTTAAAAACAATAAGGACGGAATTGAGACTTTTTGAAAAATAATAAGGACGAAATTAAAAATTTTAAATAATAGGGATGAAATTAAAACTTTTAAAAAAATAATAAGAACTAAATTGAGATATTTTAAACAATAAGAACTAAATTAAGACACTTTGCAAACAATAGGGACTAAATGTGAGATTTTCCTTATGAAAATCACATGTGGAAAAAAATATATTTCTTTGTGCTATTGGATACAAAAAGACTACTATAACACCTTTTTATTTGTTATTGGATGTGCATACATTAATACTACAATTCTACTCTTAAATATTAATATGCTTTTTAAATTTTTTTTTTTTTTTTTCACATAACAAAATTTCAAAATATAATCGTTAATTGTATTTCTTGAAATTATTTTGAAGCAAGACTAGAAACTATCAACAAATCTCTTAAATCCATTGTGATCAACAATGAATAAAGGGCATTCATGTAAATAAATAAATTTAGCAGATATGTTTTGTCATAAAACCACAAATCAAAAACAAATCCTTAAATCTAGAAAAGCTACAAATTATTGCTCTTCATGTTTAGCAATATCCAGAAACTATTTACATAGTTAAAAGTAAAACCATGTAAAGTTCCTTTATAAGTATGGTAATCCTCAATTCCATTACCAACAAGGTATAATGTTGCCATGACTAGTATTTGCAAGCAACTTCATAGCAGCCATTCTTCTGTCCTTCTCGGCTACTCTGCATCAGTCACTTGCACCTTCGCTTGACAGACCGGACAATTCTACGCGTACGAGTGAGAGAGTGAGAAGATTGTTAACTGATATATAAGAAACAAGGTTCTGAGCTTATATTATATATCAAGGAAAAAGCATACTTGCTACCATGGCAAAGCTTTCCCATCTTTATGGTCTCTAATTTTTATATGAATACAACATAACTCTTTGGCTTGCCAAAGCATTCTCAGCTTTTCCAGATTGACTTGTTATACAGATGACATTAGCTCGATAAGTGAAAATGCCAAACCATATAAAAATCAAACCCTGGTGGAAAAGCTGTATCAAGAATGTTTCGAGCTGCAAAAGATATTATACAAGGCTTCCATGCCATATAATAAGGCGTGGCAGGGTATTGCACAGAAGGAGGAGATGGAAAATTATAGTAAGAAAGAAACTCGAGGAAAAAAGAGGACTAAAAGGTGTAGCTTGTTCGAAAAGGCCCTGTAATTACTCTCTTTTGATAAGTTAATTGGGAGACCGAGCTTTTACTTGCCCCGGTAATGAAACACGGATACAGGTATGTATGATAAGAAATTAAGATAGGAGTATATCAAGAAAGAAACTGTTTCTTACCTTACTCTCTTTCAACCATCGTGTAATGCATTCTGCATGATACAAGTGTGCACAAGGCAAAGAGATCAACTGAGCTCCATTTTTATATCCAGAACAACATATCACACACCTAAAGATAGTCCACAAGTAAGGATCATGAATTAATACGAAGTATCTTTTTTCAGATAGCTCCAAAGCGACTATGCTTTGACTTAAATCACAAGAATTTGCAGTGCCTCACGGGCTTCTTGAAACCAGAAAACGGAAGGAAAAACAAAACAGAAAAAGGAGAAGGGTTGAAAGAAAAATTAGTAAGAGAAACAGTCATGGAAAGAAGCATTCATATTCTTTCTATCCCATGCAATCGTAAGGATGATGGGAGGCCGCAAAGGAGATGGGAAATGTAAGGAGGCACCGGTCCTGCTGGGGGTCTGCCTCTTTATTATTGCTATTATTTTTACTTCTTTATATGGATTTGAAATATCAGTATGGTTCAGTAAGGGGGTTGGGGGATGCATAGTGATGACAAGTTAGAAATTAAGTGTAACTGGCCAGTTCGACTACCTCTGTCAGTTCTGTGTTTATTGAATTGACAATAACTTGGAGCGAAAGCATTTTACCTCATTTGATTACTTTATTTTCCTCATCACCTCCCTAAGTTATTAGAGGTGTGCTCAAAGATCCACTCTCCGCTTCGTATCATGGAAAACTCCCTTTCGTTCAATTTTCAGGAAATAACAAGCAAAAAGTGGCCCACCATATAATTACTAAATAGAATTATATAACTGAGTACTAGTCAACTGGCAGCTCGAAAAGTTTTTCTTTTTCTCACAGCAAAAATACAATATAACTGATCCATTGGCATCAGGTCAAAACTGTCCAAGGCTAATAACATTAAGCTAAGTTTATGACGTGGATTGAATATGCACCAGTTTTTTCTTAGCAGAGGGAGTTCAGTAGCATATTCTGTAAACACAGATGGGGACGCAGCAAAAACAATACAAAGGGGACACAAAACATAGCATACGGCAACTGCAGGCGTGCTTAATACTATTGAATCCTCCACAGAACAACAGAAACTGTAATAATTTGAATACCAGTTCTCACCTAGCGGGATAAGGCTTAGTTTGATTTAATTTGTACTTTTTTTTTATACGGACATTGTTTCTTGTCCAAGCTACCATTCACTATTTGCATGTCAATCCGTTCATAAACCAATCTCCATCTGAATCAGGGCAAGTTCTGACTCTATGAATTTTCATATGAATAAAGTTTCATCCTTGACACTCGGAGAGACAGAGAGCCTGAAGAAAAAAGTTTCCCTTTGTATAGTAGAGGACCAAAATTTTCAAGATGTGCATATACACAATTATATCGAGTGTCAGTAACAGCAATTTGGAAACACCAAAACCCTCTCTAGTAATTATATCTTGGAATCCTTTCTTGAGTAACATGAACTACCATAGAAGTTGGATTCCAGTGTGTATGAAAAGAGTAATATATTGCATGCAAGTGCCCATCAGTATTTGCAAGTGAACAGATTATATGATACTGTATACACACACAAGGAACTATAAATTAGAAACATATTGTAATATATTCATTCAGGAAATTCTTACTCTTCGTTTATCCGTTTCTTTGAGAACAACCCAGTTTTGTATTTAAAAGTGGGCAATCGGGAGATCATCTCATCAGAAAGTCCTTTGCTCTCATGGCCAACAGCATCTCCTAAATTTTGCAGTTCCTAAAAAAGTGTAACAGGACAACACAAAGTCGGATGAATCATTACATAAATGTGCAGATAATGTTTTCTTGAAACAAAAGGACTTTACATCTATAGAAGTTATAAGGCAGTTTGGACCCCTGATGTCCTGAAAGTTCTTTCTTAATACCGTATACATATAGCTGCCTTTACAACCGTCGATGTGGAGGGGGAGAACAGAAGAAAGGAAGAAGGAAAGAAAGAAAGACAACAAGTTACAACTGTGCCTGATATAAACTTTTCATGAATTCATTGACACAGGAGTCTTATTTTGTTTATTTCATAACACAATAAGGCCCGAGTTTTGCAAAACTTTGTCCATCTTATTGCCATGACATCTATAATCAAATTTTTGTTGTTTATTACATGTGAAATCAGATGCATTCTTTCTGGCAGCACCTAGTTGAAAATTGACCAGCTGAAAAAGAGCCACCAAAGCGAACAAGCTATTCTGCCACTTCACTATATTTCATCACTTAGATATCTCATAAGAATGAGTGTGAGAGATTGTTACTAAAATACTGCCATATACAAACTATGTGATCGTCATTGCTGTTCAAAAATGACTGCCATATAGAAACTATGAGATCGTCATTGATTTTCTAGCCTGAAAGGATGGAGTTTCTTCTCACTCATTTTCTTTTTCTTCTATGAATTAACAACATATATCAACTATGAACTTTGCAGAATTAAGGTATACATGTTCCAGTAAGTCGCATATGCAGTCTAACTGGGGATAATCCAAGGAAAAGAGAGAAAATTTAATATACTTGCAGTTTCATGCGATATGTGCAAATGAAACAGCTAACCCTTGTCGTCAGTAACATTTAACTCACTGTTTGTAGCTTAGGGGTTGGGATAGTGTTTGAACAGAGAGAAGAAAGAAAGATGGATTAAAGTTAAGGACTCTTTTGTAAATCTTCTAAACTCTGAAGCCTATGGCAAGAGATGGAAAGAAGAAACTTTGACGGTATAGAGAAGATCATTCAACAACCAACACCAGCTTTTTCTGATACAGGATCTTTGTAGATTCACGAGCATTGATGACTATGACTCTCCCTTTCTTCTCTTGGATAGTAAATTATCTTTTTAAAATAGTTTTAATTACATGATTTGGACTCTCATTGGTGCTATGTAAATCAATTTTTTTCACTTTGTTCCTTGAAAAATATAAATTGGATCCACTAGCTAGGGAAGTTATAGAACGACATGTGGCTTGCATCCATCAAATTGCAAAACAGAAAATATTACAATATGTGTTACCAAACCTACCTCATAAGTCATGTTATCCGGATCAATATCATCTTCCCTAATATTTTGAAGCGCAACCTGCACTTAAGCACAGAAACATTGGTGATTAAATGTCAAACACAACCTTATGACATAGGAAACAACAATCAGAAGTTGCATGATTACTCGGGCAGGAGTTGCTTGAGGAGTGGAGTCTTTGGTCTCTGCATATGAATAAACATTACTTTCAATATCAGCAATTGGTTACCAGAAACAATATACTATTTAAGTATATAATATGACGATTCAGAATGCAAAACCAATCATCATATTCATCAATACCACAGATCATTTTTCATGCTTAAAACAACCAAACAAATACTTAAGAAACATCTAATTTATCCTATGCTTATTTCCCTGACAATATATAATTTCTTGACTTTTCTTAGCATCCTCAGACTATGTCATTCTCCTTTTCAACGTTCGTTTGCAGCACCACGTCTTCAATTTAATAGAAGGAAAATCCAATGCCTCTGGTGAGGCTCCTTCATTTATTTGTATTATACATGACCAACAACTTTAATGAAATTTGTCAATGCATTTGATTCGCATAGTTTCTGTATTGAAGATTCACAGACATGACAGGTTTCCTAAACTCATTAAGTTCTATTACTAGTGGATATAGGATCTATGCATGAGCCAGAGCACATCTGTAAGAGCACTCTGCCTAGCGAACAAAAGGGTGCCCATGCTACGTTCGCACCCAGTAGGAGTTGTCACGTAGCACGACAACCGGGAAGCCTATGCTTAAGCAACAAATAGATCATGAATATGCTTTTAGACCTCACATTTCGAGTTCAACAATCATTCATTTTCTTCCCTTTCTGGTAAGTAGACACTGTACAGAATTATATTAGACCTCATCCGAAGAATCTGTTTGTGAACAAAGACTTTACATGCTTAGGGAGAATAGAGCACTGGATAATTCCCAGGAAGTAAGGTAGCCTGACAATTTACTGATTTAGATGGAATGGCATAGTATCATAAAAAAAGGGTAAGTGTTGGACGCCATGCTGTGAAAAGGCCAGATCTTCGTGCATCTTGCAAACCATTCAACAGCCTAACATGCAAAACAACATTTTACTTGTAGACCAGATGTGTGAAGACGTTTGAAACAACAGCATTGAAGCTGTTTTTGTTTTGGGTCTGTGTGGAGATGAAGGACACAGATCATACATACACATTGCCAGAATCAGATATACAGATGGGCCACAGATAAAAAAAGTAGTAGCTTGAGAAGTTACATACAACGGAAGATTACCAAATGCACAAAAATTTGACTAACTGAAAAGAGTCAGGTATGATTACACATTCACATCAAAGAGAGACTTCGAGTTACCAGGTGCAGCACCTATGTGCTCAGATACATGGATATCTCCAAAGTCCTCGCCTATTTCCTGTAAGGCTCTAGCTAAAGCTTCATCCATATCCAATTGTGATTCAACACTTGCACCATGCGAAGATTCAGCCTTCCATGTGGAATACATGCCGTAGTTACTGGTTTGACCATGATCAGAGGACAAATTCTTGTTCTTTCCATTTGCTTGAATTGATTGATATACACTCTCCTGGGGAGGAGGAGAAGGAGGAAAAGTGAAGATGTAAACAAAGAAACCGTGAAGTGGATAAGCTATGTTCTTTCTTCTTTGCTTATTCAGAATGAGGAAGCAAAGAAGTTTTATATACCTGTTGTTGAAGAAATTCTTCGTAACTAATATCACCGTCCTCGGGGAAAAATTCTCTAAAGTTTTCAGCAATTTCGACAGGTATATTACCAGTCAAATAATGGTTATGCACTTCGTACGCTCCAGACATTGTCTAAGATTAATTTTCTTTACTTGGAAAAAGGTCTTACAAGCCACCGTAACAAGTCTTTAGCTGTGACCACATAAAGTAGTTGTTGTTAGAAAGAGCATGTATGAAGACTACAAGAATTAAAATACATTCATAAGAAGCAGTTCAAGAATATCAAATTGAGAGAGCTTTATCAATTGAGGTAGTAACTGGTAAGATATTCTATATTCTACTTGGATTAGAAACAATAAATTCTTGCTAAACTACTGCTACAAAATCTAAGATCGATATATCTACAGACTGTTAAAGCAATCGTAATTAGATAACTTGCCTATCATGAATAATAAATGTTTTACGACAACCTTTTTCTTTCTGAAGTATTGCCTATCTCTTTTTCTCCTAATTGATTCATGCTTGCTTATTAGAAATCTGAGGATATTCCGGTTTTGTAAAAAATGGTAACAGGTACAAATCTTCCAGTCAAATTATAAAACAAGATAATAGAGAACTATTACACAATAATGAACGCATCCAAGCACATCAATATCATGAAAAGCAAGTTATATTAGACAAAAAGATTCTGACAAAATATATCAAACACGGGTGTAAACATGCAGCTAGAATGAATTCATTCATTAATAGGCATTTCCTCTATTTCTTCTTGCCCTCTTTGCAAAACCAGAATGATCATTTGCATATTTGACAAAGAGAAGAAACTTACTTGATTCAACACAAATTGTATCCTTCACCTTCTATCATAATTGTGGGAAAGCAATATTGACCTTATATACAACGTGTATATCCAATAATCCAATTATCACGTATTAGTAATTGTTTCAACTTATTTCATTTGACTGATTAAGGTCTTTTTTTCAATAATTACATTGCTTTGCTAACAACGTAAAGATACCAGGAAACTCAGAGTGATGCCGACACTTGTATGATACTAAGGTTAGCCCGGTGGATGTAGGTTCCGCTATCCGCGGGATACAAGAAAGAGTCGGACCCAGTTTAAGGTCAACTGTATGCAACCTTACTTTGCGTTTTGCAAGAGTTTGTTTGCACAACTAGAACCTATGACCTCTGGGTCGCACTTACAATTCTAAATTGAAAGATTTAATATCCCAACAAATTATAATTCAGATAGAGACAATGCAAGAAAATCAGTATACATCACAGCCATAAATTCCAGAAACTTTCTATGTTGAAAAGACTAATAAAAATGTCTTCTTTAGTTGACTCCTTACCCTCTAATTCAACAAGAAATAATATACATCATAAAAAATAGGCTTATCATAACTTAATCCACAGACCATGAAGCAACCAAGATATATACAATCACCAAAACACTATTTAATTAAGATATCTTTTCACCAATTATGATCTTTTAATGCTAAATTGCAAGACTGATACAGACATTAAAGCAATTAAAAAAAAATTAATTTACCCAACTAAAAGCATGACAAGATTTGCAAAATTTTTAATTTCATTCATTAAAAATATTTTTAATGCTCAGTCTACTCTTTTGGGAAAAAAAAAAAAGATAAAAAGAACAAACTATTCTCTCAAATAGTTAATGGAGAACTGAATACCGACCGCCTAATTATCGATGGATGAATTTTAATATCGATTAAACATTCTTTCAAACCCAAAAAGGAAAAGGAAACACTTGAGTTAAAAAACGATAATGGAAAAAGACATATAATGCAATTCTACCCCACCCCCAATAAAGAAAGGTGCTTTTCCCATAGAAAAGGCCAAAAGGAAAATTTTCCAATAGATTATGCCATTATTGAGGTTTGAAGGGTTGTTTAATTGATATTTATTAGAAAGGATATTTAGGGATGTTATGCCTTAGAAGCTATAATAACAAGGGTAGCGATTAGCAGAAGATTTAGACTTTGAGAATGGTAATTCTATTAACATTACAAATTACTTCAAAATAATGTTATAATTTTGATTACAAAAATTTACTTAATTCATTGGTAGAGAAAAAATATTCTAAATTTATTCTGAATCTGCCTTTACTTACTTTTTAAACCTGACGCATATAGAATTTCTGAAAATTTGTGAAAATAAACTGAGTGCAGGGGTTGATAGATCTGTCCATGTTTGAATATTAAATTATCACATTGTTTAAAAATTTAAATTATTAGAGATCAATTATTATATTTAATTATTATTTTCAACGTATTTTTATTTTATCTAAAAATTTAAATTATTAAATAAAAAATAATATACTTATTTATCGTCTTAATTGCACAATTAAGTAAGCATCTTCGAACATTTGATTACCAGATTCTTATTTTAAACTCGAAGGGGACAAGACAATTTTTTTTTTATTTTTTTATTTAAAGCTAAGTAAGCAAAGGGGACAAGACATTGCTGAGAAGCAGATGTGATATTGACACCATTGATAATGTTACTTCATATTTGTATATGTTTGTTGTGTTAGTTTTATATTTCTTTAATTTTTTAAAATTTAGGGGAACAAAATAAAAGATGACACCAGACATATATAAAAAAATTCATAAAAAATTTATTATCTTTAGTTTAATTGACATTTTTATTCATTATCTTTCTAAATGAACATTTTAGTCTATTATGTTTAATATTATTGACGTCGTTAGTCTAACTTGTCTTTTTATCTAATTGTTAACGTTAAAATCACGTGGCGCGCACGTGTATACTCTTGAAACTACTGTTTGTACATATCTAACACATCTACATCATGTGTTAAGATACTAATGTCAATTTTACTCTTGAAAAATTGAAATATTATGATACACGTGCACACTGCATGATTTTAATATTAAAAATTAGACAAAAAAGACAAGTTGAACTAACGGTGTCAATAATATTAAACATAATGAACTAAAAAATTTATTTAGAAATATAATAGATAAAAATATTAATTAGACAAAAAATATTAGATTATTTATGACCTTTACCAAAAAAAAGGTACTACGATCAACTTGCGGTGTTTCTAAGCTGCTGATTATCCATCCAGTTGTGAATATTCTTTCCTTTATACAATTTAATAAATTACTAGTAGTGCTCCAATACCTCATGCAATCATGAAAGGTAAAAATATACAATAGAGTAAGGTGAATTTTATCAGTTTCTAGAATTTTCCTTCAAGGTGAAACTCTATTACAGAGTTATATATCTTTCTTGTCCCATCAAAAAATGTAACTAACTAATTTTAAGTTAAAGAGTCGAGAAACTCAACGCTATTATTTTTTAACAATATAAAGCTGAACCTTTTTTTCACTATTTCGGATATGAAAATAATGAAAAAAATTAGGTTCAATTGTCAACTGTTCCTATCAAAAATAAAATTGACTATTAATTCTGAAAGAACTGGAGTTACATCTCTTTTTTATTTTCATTCAAGAGTTCTTATATATTTTTATGCCCCTTTAAGATCCCGAAAACTATACAAATTCATTTTTTTAAGAAGACGTACAAGATTCATCAATACAAAAAGTGTAATATGCCTAAATGTAACTGGGGTTTGCAATGACAAAGCAACTAGATTGGAAAAAAAAGAAAAATTCATAGATCTCCTAGTTCGAGAAATCAAAATGAGAAGATCGAACCATTTCTTTTGATAACTTTATTTCATGAGACGCGTCACTAAAAATGACAACTATTTCTAAGAAATTACCTTCTTTCAATTATATCCTGTCTTGAAATCTAGTCATCGTTTCTAAGAAATTTCCTTCTTTCAGTTTATCTTCCTGTCGTGGGATTTACTCAATTCATCGGACCAGACTAGATAGTACTCGACTAACCTTATCAATCTGTTCAAATTGCAGGTCATTCTTGCTCGGACTAGGAACACCAAGCTTCTATTGCTCGGACCGACACCAAACCTCTCACATGGTTATACCCGACACACATTCAAAGGCAACAATTGTCCTCTTAACTGCAAACGTTTCCATCAAATGTTCTTGCCTTACGTGTGTGTGTGTGTGTGTGAAAGAGAGAGAGAGAGGATATCCAGGACAGAAACAGCAGCAATAGCATCCAAAACAACCAAACCAAAAACTATTCTGTAGAGGAAAACTGAAAAGCTCAAAGAAATTAAGAAACAGTAATATAACACACACAGTACATACAACTACTGAATCCAATTTTCATTTCATCCGGGACAAGCCCTCTCTTTATTGGGTGATTAAGAGATTTCATAGAGCAGTTTATGGGTCCATGCTTAACACTAAGGTCTAATCCGACCCGATGCAATCCCCCCTGTAAAATCTATCCGTTCTGATGTTTCCAAACCTGTCGCAGATAAAGATTTTGATTTACCCTTATTCACTAACCAGAATCAATTGGTTTCAAGTAGGGCCTAATGTAAATTAGCAAGAAGTCGCTCCCTCGTACTCTTCCCTAATCTTTGGAAGTTGCTAAAATAAGGTTTTACTCTTGCCAAGTACTTATCCCACCTGCAATAGAGCAAAACTCTATACCACTAAGGGACCCCCCTAAATATACGATATTATGAGAAATTTAAACTTCATATGCAGAGGAAAGAGACAAGAAGACCGTTTAACCTATATCTATGAATAAATTAGTCAGCCCAAAGGACTCCAATCATAATCATTCAATCATCCACAGGTTCATCCTTCAGATTTTTATACATCAGGGCATAGTTTAGAACACTACTAGCACAAAGCTCCTACATTGATCACAAACTAACACAAGCATTTCTCAATCATTTTCCACTTGGATGTAAACACTGGTCAATCACCTCCGACTTGTCTTTTCCAAGAGTCCTCTACGATCAATTCATCCACTCCCCAATCTTCATAACTGGAATAAACAGGGAAGTAGTAAGAATATGTCCAAAAGGAGAGAAGACAAAACAGAGATGCCGTGAGAGTGAGATTACAGTATGTAATAACAGAATATGTAAAAAAAATCTATGAAGACATTTCTTCTCTCTGTTTCTCAGGGTTTTCCCTTTTTCTTCTATTGGTTTCAAGGTTCAGAGTATCTTACCTTCCATCTGGGAGGTATCGGCGAATAGTAAAAGGAATTTTTCTCTGCCGGAGCTCCTTCATTGCAATCTAAACCAAATATGGATATATTAGTCATGTAACAAAGCAAGAAGGATAATGCATATTGCTTTGCCAAAACAAAATTTAATACGAAGAAATTTGACATTGACACCATCATCCTTTAAGGCCACACCCTGAAGTAGAGGCTTCGATGGATGATTGTGTTGCATAGGATAGACGATGACAAGAATTGAGGGATAAGACATTTTAATCCCGCCAAAATAAAATAAAAACACACCCTCTACACGAGACATTCCAACGGACATAAACAGTGGCAGACCCAAGTATCGAGAATTAAAGTATGCACTACAGTGATACAGTAAATATTCAAAAGTTCGAGAACACTAATTTATACATAAACTAATACATATTAAACATATTTTAGCAATTAAAAAAATGTAAAACATATAAAAAAAAAGATAGAATCGATAACAACAAGTGATAAAAAGTTATGCTAAAAAGAATCTGTAGAGTTATATTTAATACTTTTTATTTTAATTTAAATGTGGTGGTCGTCATATTGGTCAAATGTGGGCATAGGTATATAAGCATCTTGGGTTCGAGTCTTAGAGAACACACATAGGCTTTTATTTTGTTTTGAGTGTAAGCATCAAAAAAGCCACAGAGCAAGGCTCGAACCTGGGTAGACATCATTTTAAATGATTTTAAACCCAACTCTTTAACCACTGAACCAAATTACAATTTGTTGAATTAAGCACTTGCATACACTACATTACATGTAGATCCGCCTCTGGATATAAAGCAAGGTGGAAATTGCATAATATCCTATTAGGTGGCGACAACACCAAAAAAAAATCAGATATCCTTTATGGTGTTAACACTAAAAACCATGAGAAATGACAAGGATAATCCATTCTAGTCCTTTATGCCAGAACAGTAAAAAATGCACTAAACAGAAGACAAAATAAGAGAGCAACTAAAACTGAATTTATTTGCAGCCCCGAAGTTACAAACCAAAGCCTGAATAACAACTGCATTCTACTTATATTGGTGAAAAATATAAATAGACCCCCAAGATTAGTATGCTTGGAAACGACGAACTACATTTTGAGATATCCACAACCAAGTCAAACTTTCAAGCGAAAAATATGAGACACCACGAGACTGAGGCAAAGTAAAGAACCATTTTCAATTTGCAATATATAAACCTAAATGATGCAAAAGAAAAGCAGAGGGAAGAAAATGGAAAATCGAATGGAAGCAAGAGCCCCTTTTTCTTGGGTTTGGGGACGGGAGAGTGCTCTTGCATGCCAAATAGCAAATATTGTTTGGTACAATCAAAGTTGTCAAGCATGGCCACTGGAGTTTGATATCAAAAGACAGTTTCTCCACAGGAATTTAAGGAACTGAAACTAGACTTTCTGGTGCACTATTGAAATATTCTATCATAACTTAACATGGCTTAGTAATCTCTTGAAACATGACATAGCCTTTTGGCATCATCACTCAGCTTGAAAAGTAAACTGACAAGAAGCTCCATGCAATCTTAGAAACGACAACACGTAATGCATGGGTTCCAACAGCCAGTAACGGAATATCACACTAGCATTGATATAAGAAGAAATATAAATTTGACTATAAAATTGGTAAATGAGAGTAATACAGATTTTCTCCTTAAAAAAAATACGGAAAGAAATGAGTTTTACCTCAAGCGGGTCAGTTTCACCCTCCAATTCAACCATGACAGGGGCATTCATGCTATTCAATTGCCAACAAAACAATAAGTCATTGAGTCAGCCAGTCAATCTATATAACTACAAGTTTCTCAACTTTGAATCTCCAAGAACGAAAGAATACCTGATCTGCAAAGCACGAGTACCCAAAATTCGGGCACGTTCATATTTCGTCATATATTTGGACGTTTTCCGAGGACGCACCCCAGCTTCCTGTTCAGGTTTTTCTTCACCTTCACCCAGAAGAGGGTCAGGAATATCCTCAGTGTTGTTATTTTCTTCTTCCACCTCCACCCCTTCCTATGTACACCCAACAAAATCAATCGGTACAGTAACTGAATAGAGCAATAATGTTAACGAAAAAAACATAACAACATGTCAGTCTAAAGAGCTCTCACCTCGGGCTCAGGTTCCAAAGGCTCATCCTCATACCTATAAACAAAAATGGAAATTCATCAAGTTTATTTCAATTCCCAAAATTGGAAAAGGGTAGAAGTGCAACAACCTCCCTTTTGCCAAAAATTACACGTGAGTTCTTGTAGTACCTTGTGTTTTGCCAAAATTATGCACCAAGGTTGTGAGATTGTAATACTCTAATAACCCCTACAATTTATAAATGTGGCTCTCTGTCACTATGTCTTGTGTCTTTGCTGATATGTGTCAACGCAAGACCTCGTTACCATAATAATCTAATAAACCCTACAAATTACACGTTTAGAACTCTAGTAACCCCTACCATTTCTAATAATGTGGCTCTCTGTCCCTATGTCTCGTGTCTTTGCTGATACGTGTAAACCTAGGACCTCGTTACCATAGTAATCTAATAAACCCTACAAAGTACACGATTAAAATCTAGAAACCCCTACAATTTCTAATAATGTGGCTCTCTGTCCCTACGTCTAATGCCTTTGCTGATAAGTGTAGATGTATGATCTTGTATTACCGTTAATAATCTCATAAACCCTAAAGTTTACACGATAAAAAATATAATAAACCCTACAGTGTATATAATCTATAAGGGTGTGGTTCCTTGTCCCTATATCTAGTGTCTTTACTGAACTTACATGCCAAAACTCGTGACACCGTAATAATCTAATAATCCTGAAAATTCATACCCTGTGTCTGCTATCACGTTCTTATAAAACAAACAGAAAACAGAAAAGTTATACTTTTTGTAACTTACCCAAATTAAAAAAATAAAGAACGAACAAGTTGATAGAAAAACCCTAAACGCTAAATAAATCAACATTTAGATGGAAAATAAAGATAAGCAGAACGTATATAAAAGCATATGGAAAAAAAAAAAAAAAAACAAACCCTCCATCCATATCATAGTCCTCGTCCGCCATTTTAAAGTTAGTTTTGAGCTGTTGCCAAGCAGATCTTTTGCTTTCTCTCTCTTAGTTCTCCTTCTATATGGGCAAAGAGAAGCGAATTTTGTGTGATAATGGGAAAGACTATAAATAGGGTATCCAAATCGTTCTCTTGGGTCGGTCTACTCCGACTTGACCCGTTGATATGACATATCAATTGACAACACGTGACACGTGTTATAATTAGTGGGATTAATAAGTGATATTTTTTTTTTCTTCTTAAAAAACGACTGGGCAATGATGAGCTGTTTGCTTTTAATATGCTGAGAAGCAAATGATGGTGATACATGTTGTAATTAGGAAAATTTCTTTAAAACGTCTAATGATTTTAGATATTTTAAACGTCCCAATTTATATATGATACGTGTAATTGGTCAGGTCTATAGTGATAGAGTCCACACCTTTTTTGGGGATACATTTAGAAGAAGTGTCTTAGAACTTAAAGATTTCTTTGAATTCACAAGGAAAATATAAAAAAAGAGATAATAAAATAATAAATGAAGGTAAAAGGGAAAAAAATTATGATAGCAATTATGTATCTTCTTAGATTAAAATGAAAATAAAGGCATGGGATAAATTTCATACACAAATTAATATATTTACCTTTAATACACCCAAAAACACTCGTCGAAAAAAAAAAAAACAAAAAAAGAAAGAAAATGACTTGAGCAATAGGTGTTACATAGTATTAGAATAATTTCTCCCCTATTACTCCAAAATATAGGATTTTTTTTATTTTTTTTGTCATTGAAACACCATAGTCTTACAGAAACAAAGAAACCAGTCAACCAATGCCTACAGCATCAGCATCGTGTTGAAGTAAAATATACATAGTATGAGGAATATGCACATTCCAATCTACAGGGAAACTACCTACCCTAGCTGCTCGAGCAACCCAATTTGCTACATGGTTGACCTGTCTAGAAACATGCCTAAATGTACAGCCAGAAGTATCGGATAGTACAGAGAGAGCATTCTGAACAATGGATGAAAGTTGCCAGTCAGAATGGAAATTAGGGCGGAAGGCCTGAACCACAATCATAGAATCTGTTTCATGGTGGCCTGCAACCAATTGGATTGAGAGATTAGAGAGCAAGCCGCTTGGCATGCCTTTGCTTCCGTAGCATCACTAGAGTTACAAAAACGTTGTTGTGCATACCCTTCAACGAATTGACCTAGACTGTTCCAACAGATGACAGCGATACCAGAAGGTTGAGTATCATCAACAAAAGACGCATCACAATTGAACTTAATGGCATTCGAAGAGGGTGGTTGCCATGTCTGGCAGGTGGAGGGACCTCCTCGCACCTGAGTTTCAGATATGTCAGCCGAAGCTGTTTGGGACAGCAAGTCATATTCTTTGAGCAAATGGCCTTGGCAACCGTACGAATTGGATCAAGATGGTGGTGATCAAAGACATATTTATTATGATCACACCATATACTCCAACAAAAGAGAACAATAATATTCATAGAGTACTTGCGAGGATATCCATACGAAACGCAGAGCTCAATTAATTGGCTCAGCCAGCTATTAAACCTCGTAAGGTGGAACTCTTGCATTTTAAGTTGGAGTGGGGAAGCTGCTCAACACACACTACTCCATGGACATCGGAGCATAAGGTGTTCTACTGTTTCAATATCAACATTATATACCTTACATATGTAAAGGCGGTTCTAGGAGGGACCGGGAGAGCCCGGCCCCCTCCTCTCCCCCCCCCCCCCCTCCCCACCCCCAATTTTATATGTTTTAAAAAAATTTAGTTATATTTTTAAAATAAATAATATTGGCGGCCCCTGCCCCCCTTCCCCTAAAAAAAAAAAAAGAAAAAAAAAGATAGAGGACTGAGTTTGCTATACTGCACCAAGTCCCAAAAAGTTAACTTCACCAAAACTTTGTCAAAAAGTGCACAAATGAGTTTTGATCAAAAGCAAAAAACATATTTCATCAGGGACACATTTCAGTTTTGAGTTTTAGCTTTCTGCATTGCCGCAGTTCCAACTCGCAAAGGCCATAGCTTAGGTAATTTTTTTTGTTTATTTATTATTTTTTAATCTGATTTGTGTTTAGCTGATAGATGACAAGAATTTTTCTTTATCATTTGAGTTTGGTTATATGATTGCGATTGATTTTTTTTTTTTTTTTGTGCTTCAGATTTGTTTGGATTGCTCTTTTGTGTAAGTTTGATGTAGAGATGAATGTGATCTAATTTTGCTGTAGTGTTTAGTGTTGAAGTGAGGAAAATAATGAATGAAGTTACTATTTTTTTTTGTTATAATTTGAATGAAAATGCTCTAAGAAATTGAGATTCAAAGGAAAAAGAAAAAGATTGGTAAAAAGTAATTGCAGTCATGTGTCGGAGAATTCCGAGACATTATAGTTGGAAGAAATTTTGAAAAGTTTGAGATTTTGTGCACTATCATTGTCGTGGAGCCTTTGTATTGGTTAATTAACAAATATGAACATTAAATTTATTGGATATATATGTACATAATTAATTAAATTCAGATTTATCAAATTCATTATTTAACTATTCTAATTAATGTTAAATTTATTTTCAGGCTAAAGTATGAATAAGTCAAAAATAATTTATTCATTATTTAAAAGAAAAAAAAATGTTGACCCAGAATGTAGTGAACAACCTTTTGCATCTGATATTGATATAAATGTGCTTTTAGAACCTTTCAACAAAATTTTTTAGGGTTGAACATGAAACAGCAGATATAAATTCTTTAGTGCGTGACTCGGGTTTACGTCCTTAGATTTGGAAGTATTCAGTGAACCAAAGAGATGAAATTCGTAGAGCATATATTCGTAATGTCATTATATTCTTTACATGTGTTTGTATTTACAATATATTATATCGTTAATCTTTTTAACTGAATCTCAATCCCCCCTATTTTGAAATCCTGGGTCCGCCACTGTACATATGGGTGATGAGGCACAATGTTTTCGATATAGGTTTTCATTCGCAACTATAGCCCCTCAACACAGTCGCCAAATGAAACTTTTGATTTTTGATTACATTGAAGACCCCCAGATATCTTTCCATAGTTGTTGGGGGATAATGTACGAGGACGATACAGCAAGTGAGGGCTCATTTGTATGTTCCATGAAGGCCAGTTGATAACCGAGTTTAACTGAATATTCCCCATTTTTGGCTGCTGGCCAAACAAGTCTATCAATACTTGGGAGTAGCGGTATTGAACTGAGGATACGCCTAGAGATGAGGGACAAAAATAAGGAGGTAATTAAGGGTTCACACCATCTATTGGTATCTGGGTTGATAAGTTTTGCAACCTTGGAAATAATACATGAGTCAGGTCTGCATAATACCGGATGACCCTCCAGCCAATGATCCTCCCAGATATTTATAGAACAACCTGAGTTGACTTGTCATCCAGTATTGTGTTTAATCATGTCAACTCTTTTAAGAAGGTTGCGCTAGCACCATGACGCCTTCCTTGGACTATTGGCTTGTAGTATGTTAGATGTAGGAAATTACAAACTTTTGAGTACCTTTATAGCTAACGAGTCAGGGTTACGTAGAAGCCTCCACACTTGTCCCGCAATCATAGCTTTGTTCATTACTTCAAAATTTCAGAATCTCATTTCTCCCATTAGTTTTGGGGTAGTCATAATCCACCAAATACCATTGTGACAATTTGATCCCCACCAGAATCCCGAGATAAGAGAACTAAGCTGCTTACAAAAGGACTTCGGAAAACTAAATAATGCCATGACATACTGTTGTATAGCCTGTAAAACTGCTTTGATTAGCACATTTTTTCCTCCTTCAAACAACAATTTTTGTTTCCATCCCCTTATTTTCAATTGGATTTTATCCCTAATCCAACTCAGGGATTGAGATTTAGAAGAGTCCCAAGTAAGAGGGAGGCCAAGATAGCTACCGAGTTGCAGCATATGAGGAATACTGACAATATCTTGCACCTATTTCTGCATGTGATCTGGGGTTCCTCGACTGAAAGAGATAGACAACTTTATAAGGTTTACCCTCTGACCAGAAACAAATCAATATTGATATATAGCATCTTTGAGCAATAAGGCCTGTAATGAGGTTGATCTGATAAAGAAAAGAGAGTCATCTGCAAACAGCATATGAGTGAGTGGTGGACAGGATCGTGCAAGCTTGATTCCTTAGAGACCACCATTCATGTTTTGGGCTAAAACCAAAGTCGATAATGCCTCTGTAAGTAGAGCTAATAAGAATGGCGATAACGGATCTCCTTGGCGGATGCCTCGATATGGAGTAAAAAACGGCAGTTGCTGCCCATTGAATATAATACTATATGAGACAGTTGTCATACACTGTACAACCCATATAACCCGTGTTGGATGAAAACCCATCTAGAGGAGGAGCATACGCAGAAACTCCGAGTTTACCTGGTCGTAGGCTTTAGCCATATCTAGTTTAAGCACAACAACATGAGAGTTGGACCTTCTTTGTTTCTTAAGATAATATCCTACTTCCTGCGCAACAATAATATTATCTTAAATGGCACGCCCTTGGATGAAAGCACTTTGTTATGGTGAGATCAATTTATTCATCATTGGACGTAGTCGGAACATAAGGATCTTTGCAATGACCTTGTAGCTAAAATTACTACAATTGATCGGGCAAAATTGGGTAACCTTTTTCAGGGCGAGGTACCTTGGGCACGAGAGTGATGTGGGTCTAGTTGAGTGAGTGTAACAGTGGATCTTCCTGCAAGAAGCTTTGAATAGCTTCCAAGATATCATTTGTAATATAATGCCAGTAGGTCCGATAAAAGGTTCCATTGAATCCGTCTGGGCCTGGAGCCTTAGAAACCCTAATGCTCCAAATAGATTGTTTGACCTCATCCATGGTAATTGGTTTGATTAACTCAGAATTCATTGCTGGGGACACACTAGGGGTAATCAGCCGGAGAACCGCAACATAATCTTTAGATCCTATTGAGCTAAACAGAGAGGGAAAATAAGAGAGAAATAAGTGTTCAATCTCGGAAACATCTTCCGTCCATTGGCCAGACTACATCTCAATGCGGAGTATTTATTCCTCGCTCGTTTTTCAACTGTTGCAGTATGAAAATATGAAGTATTGCGATCTCCGAGGTGGAGCCATTTCACACGGGATCGAACTGCCCAGTATTTTTCTTCATGAGTCCACAAATGGTCTATTGTATGGCTAATACTATCTATGTGGGCCTGATCATGAGCTTGAATCGGGGCTTGCTTTAGATCTCAAAGTCTTTTTTTGAGCTTTAGAATTTCAGTGGCAGAGTTTTTATAAAACCTCTTACTCCAATGGGATAACCTTTTTTGACAATCTTCTGTTTTTTGTTGTGAGATTTGTATCCCATTCCCAGATTTTCAAACATTCTACGCCATTTCCACTTCATTACGGCAAGTCGGCTTATCAGCCCAATACGTTTCAAACCGGAACTGCCGCTTCGTCTTTGGATAATCATTATGCGTGGATAAAATTATCAGAGTATGGTCTGATCCGAGCATGGGGTGAATGTCTACCCACGCATTCGGGAATAAGTGCCTCCATGTAGATATGGCATTTGGGCCGGGTTAACACAGGCCCAATTCAACCCAACACACAAAAATTCGAGCCTAACACAGTTCGAATGAAAGTGGGTTCGACTCGGCTCAGCCCACCACATATAAGTGGGCCGAGCTGGGTCATATATTATTGGACCCGGCCCATTTGTGCCTAAGCCCATTTGTGCCCAAACCCAGCCCAACTCAGGCCCAATTCGAGCCTAGATAAACCCCATATTGAGATTATAATTTGTACATGTAATTTTTCTTATAAATAGTTAGTGTATTCAACTTCATTTTACTACAAAACTATATATTTATTTTATTACCTATTATTTTTTTATTTTACTACAAGAGAATACACATTATCTATGGCTATGGGGGAAGAAAATCTTTTACAACGATTATGTTCAAATGTTTGGAATCATTTTGCTTACTTTGAAGAACATGTGTATGTAATTTGTAACTATTGTGAACGTAAATATATATTTCGTTGTCAATTTGAAACTGGAACGATTGTAAGATATCTTGTATCTCAACACTCAAACGTTCTAAACTATTTTAATCATTAACCACCGCCACTGCCACCATCAACAGGCTCAGCACCCGCACAAGGAGCATAATAAAATAGAGAACTTCACCAACTTTCTTCAAGCATTTATATAATGTTCTCTTTTTATGTTTATTAGTAACGTATTCGTGTCTCGTGAACTTGTGGTTTGTTAAGTAATATTTTATGATTTATATTAATATTATCAATCAATTTATGTCTTGTTAATTGTTAAATTAACTTTTTCGTAAAAAAAGGTTAAACTTCAGTTTTTTTCGTTATTAATCCAACTATTAAAATTTAGAACACACTAATAAAAAATAAAAATAAAAAGATGGGTTGGCCCAACCCAGCTCGGCCCAGCTCGCGACTCGTGGTAGCGGGCTTATGGGCTGAGCTGGGTCCTATATTTTAAGAATTGAGCCCAGCCCAGCTCAGTCCACTAAACATATGTGCCAAGTCGAGCTCATTTTTCTTAACCCACGATTCGGTCGGGCCATGCCGGGCTAGCCCATTTGCCAGCTCTACCTCCATGGAAAGTTACATAGCGCTCGATCCAATCTTTCTTTGACCAAGTGTTCATTATCTCATTTGTTCAACCAAGTATAGAGATCCCTTTTGCTCTCAATATCAATCAAGCTATTAATATCCACAAACTAATTAAAGCAAGCTAGTTGAGTAGAAGCTTTTGAAAGTCTACCTAGTTTCTCTTCCTGAACTAAGATATCATTAAAATCATCAACTAACATCCATGGGGTAGTAGGGGAGGGGTGAAAAGAAACAATATTCTGCCATAATTCACATCGATCAGAAAATAGTGGACAACCATAGACAACAGTAAAAGACCATGGTACATCATCCATATCATGAAGTAGACAATGAATATAGTAGGAAGATGATTCTATTATGGTTATATTTACAGAGGAGTTCCAAAATAGAAGTAAACCAACAGAAAAACCACACGGTTCTATACAATGCCAAAAAGTATAGCCCAACTGCAGAACAACATGTTGAGCTTTAGTGTGTCGTAGTTTAGTATCCACAAGAGCTACAACAGAGGGCTGATTATGTACAAGAAGATCCCAAAGATGTCGAATTGTCAAAGGAGGTCATGTACCCTAACAATTCCAGCATAGTATATTTACTTAGGCACGGGAGACTGAGAAGAGTCAGTCTCCGTAACTCTCAGCACGGTTTTTTGAGGCCGAGGTTTCCTGCTAGATTTCCTAAAGGGGCCAATATCAAATTCCAAGCAGACTGGAGCCTCCAACAGGACCAATTCATCAAGTGTTAGACTGGTGACATGGGTAGTAGTTGAGGTGGTAGGTGGGTTGGTAACTTAGGCCTGGGTCACGGGTTGACAGTTGGGTGAAGACCAGAGGATTAAGTATTGGGTTGGCTCAGTGTAGGCTGGGGGGTAGCTTTAATGGGTAAAAGGAGTGGGCATAGTTCGTATATGGGTGGGTGACTTGGGCCTAGGTCCATGGGTTAAAACTGGGCTGTTGTAGTGTATGTGGGAAGTGTTTGGTGGACCAATAGACCAAAGTTAGGTGTATTGGAGGGTAAGGTGTCCATAAGGAGGTGGGTCGCTACCCATGTAGAATATGGTGTCGCCATGTGTGCAGAGGTAGGTAACGTGGCAGCGATTGGAGAGCCTGCATGTTAAGTCACTGTATTAGGGGTGGGAAACCCACCGCTGGAAGGACCAGAGGCCCAAAAGGGCTGTCGACGTGGCTCAGCCCATAACCAAGGCCTGAACACTCTAGGAGCAACTGCTGGACTCATTCGAAATTCCGCCGGAATAGATGGACAGGAGAATAACTCATGACTAAGCATCCCACAGTGGTAATAGAAGTTGTTAAGCTTTTCATAACAAAGAGAAATCCACATTGGCTGCCACAAGGGGCGTGGCAAATGGTAACCAGCGATAAGAGGATTGCAGATGTACCACCGAACTCGGAATCGGAGACAATCATAGAGCCCCAAATGATTTTTGTTAGCTAAATCCACCTCTGCAAGAGTACCAAGAGTAGCACCAAGAACTTCAGCATTAATGTGATTGATAAACGTGAGTGGGAGCCCTCTGGCTTGGATCCAGAATGAAATAAAATCCAAGTTATGTTCTTCGATAGGGATATCTGGTTACCACAGTTGAAGGAGTAGGTGAGCTCCCTAGATGGCCCACGGTTGGCATTCCCAAGCGATTCTCTGGTCCACCAGAGTATAGAAGGTGATGAAAAATGTGTTGAACAGTTGAGAAGTAACCGTAATTGGGTTGTGTAGACCCCAAAACCTAGAGGCTATGGATTCAATCACCGTAGGTGGTATAGGCCGATCAGTAAGGACACAAGCGAGTAAAGCTCTGTCTGCAAAGGCTGCAATTAGCTGGTGAGGCACCAATTGCAAGTTAAGAGGGAGTGGGTTTGTGGTAGTGTGTTGCATCTGAGATGTAAGGTCATCGACGGGGTTAGAGCTTGCCATATTTACAATGAGTAGAGAGGAAAGTAAGGAGATGTATGGGAGAGTATTTAGAGGTGGATAAAGGGGGTGGTAGGGTATTTACATGGAGATATAGGCAGACAATACGAGAGATATGAGATAGAGCTTAGGGGAAATTGTCACAAACACTAAGGAAGAGAGAGAGAACATAGAGAAAAATTATCCTAGTTGAATAGACAACAAGCTCCAAAATAGAGGATTAAAAACCAAAAAATATCACAAGATGGTGTAAGATTATGCTTGACCCAATATAATGTCATTTGAGTCCAAAAAAATGTGATTTAAATTTTCCATTTCTAGTACTATAATTTTATTTTCCTTTTACACTACATTTTAAACACTTGTCATATTACACCATTTGATAATTTTTTCGGTTATCTCGGTTTATCTTTAATTTGTTAAGCAAATCAAAATAAAGTCTTCACAAAAGAAAAAAAGGAGCATACTAAATATTCCTCTTGTCTCAATTTGAATAGATAACTTTTTCGTCTCTTTAAAAATACTTCTTAGCTTCAATAAATAAAATTGATATACAAACATAAGAATAACTCACAGAACTGCACGCCATGCTCTATTTAGCTATTTCTAAATGCTTACATAGGAAATGTTTTTTTTTCTCTTTTAATAGTACAATTATAATTCTAAATTTTCAACCCCCTTCTTTGAAGCGAATTAAATCAATGACCAAGCATGGGAAAATAAAAATTTTAGTTACTTTATTTTACACATAATTTATAATTGAAAGGCCTACATGCATATAAAATACTCTTTTTTATTTGCAAAATTAATTTTCCAATTTTACTCTCGTGGGTGAAATTTTTTAGAAACAATATCACACACATTAACTATGTTATTTCTTGTTTTCACAATGATTTCCAAGTGGTGGTATTTTCAATTTAGTTTGTAATTTTCATAATAAATTGCTCCACGATTTAAATCATCAATATATAAATTGGTACGAACAAAAAACTATTGTGTCAACAAAATGCCAAGGTGGACATCTATCGCAAAACTCGCCCCTGAGCCCAATTGTGGCCCGAAAGCTCGAACTTGTGTAATACTAATGTTGGGCTTTGGGGTTATTAAAACTCAAAGTAATTCGAACTAAATTTTCAGCTAGGCCCGAAGAGGGAATGACAGATTGATTTGTTATTCCAAGCTACCGTAGTAAATTAGGACTTCGTCCAATGAAAATATCTCACAAACGGCGTCCGTTCACGTTGGTGACACATGCCATTATTATTGTGTATGTTATAATGAGGTTGACATATTTTTAGTTGGTCCTATTTGTACTTTTTGGACGTTTTCAATACCAATTCTTGTTCAATTATAATTTTGGTTCTCATTTTATTATCCCCATTGTTTCTTTCTTTTTTTCATAACGAGGTTACCACTATAGGCAAGATTGTATTAAATTCACTTTAAAATTATAAATCTCGTGATGTAGTAACAAACAAAGAAAAAAATATTTTTTTTTATTTTTGGCTTGGAAGAAGAGCTCTACGATAGTTAATGAACAAACTCCTTCTCGGATCATGCGTACTACTTTTAAAGGACTTTGAAGATCATCGTTGCGTTGACGTTTGGCTATGCGTTTCTCCATGTAGGATTTAGACATTAAAGTACATTAAAGCACAGCATCTCACATGCCCACGGGACATGGTTTAACAGCAGTGGGTAAATTATTTTTGTCTTCAACATTTTTTACTATTTTGAAATTTTGCTCTTAATTGATATGATGTATATATGAAAAATTTATCAGTTAGTGACCGAACTCCGTCGGATAATTTGGTGGTCGGACTCTGTTAGTTGAGTTTCCATCTCATTCAAAAAAAAAAAAAAAAACACACACACACAGCATTTCACATTCATATCAATGGTAAATACAAAACATTATATAATATGGTTTTTTCAAAAAATAGTATTGATAAATTAAGATGACGAAAGCGTTAAGAGTGTAAATTGATAAAGTTTCAAAGAAGATTCTTAGCATATTTGCAGGATTACTATCTTTAATGTGATAGTGACATATGTTATTATTCTCTATGTGAAGGTAATGTGTCTTTTTTTTTTTTTTGAAGTTCACATAATTGTTGTGAAACTTACCTATTATTTAGAGTATTTGTAAGAAAGACCCTATATTTAATCATACTTGTGAAAACTGGTTTACCCATTTTTGTGACCTTTTATGTTCGTTAGTGAATTAAACCCATATTCTAATTGTAGACAGTAGAGTGACAAAAAGTTTTGAAATTCAACTATTGTTACTCAAATGTGTGAACTCTTTCTGAGAATCCAACCCTTTTTTATTTCGAGAAGTAATGATTTATATAATAATAATTCATACAATGGAGGAGAGTCCATATAAATTTGAAATTATTATTCTTAAACTCATAGATTAATTTTAAAAATGATTATGGATCTCATATCTCTTTTTAGCGCTTGCGCTTCACATGTTGGTGAGACCTTCTCTTTATTGGGTGAATTTTTTAAATGTCCATCATTTAAAAAATTTTTTTTATAAAACTGATATATAATAGGAGATATTAACTTTATAAATTTGAGAAATATCTATGTTTTTTTCGAAAACAATTAAACTCAAAACCTCATTTATTTTAGGGTTACAAACTTAATCGGTGGAGTAAGACTTCACTCGCAGTAGGGAGGAACTTTTTGTCTCTTCAAATGCAAATGCAGATTTCAAGGGATAAACACCCTTTGACATTACAATTAAAGTCTACAATTAATAGAATTTCTTGAATACTGATACAAATAAACACTAAATTATAATGACAATAAGCTTTTGGAATTCCAAAATTCTTTCAGAAGGTAGTGTGAACATATTTTTTAGGTTTAATTAGACGCTTCATATATTGTTTTATCTATTTGTGTAGATAAAATTGTTCTTTTTACTAGTAATTTGATAACTAATATATTTCAAAAGAAAACAAAAAGAAGTACTATATGACGAATCTTTTTATGCGCATAATTGATAGGCTCCACATATATATATAAGAACCGTAAATGTGTGAGCTGCATGTCTGATCAAACTAAACGTAAGAGTTAACCCACAAAGATAAAACAAGTGATGATTAAGATTACTATAGATACAACTGAATTTCATCAAAAGATCAACAAATCTAGTGACAAGTTGACCTTTTTTTTTTGGATGACATGCGTGAGAACTTAGTTGATAGAGTTTGATAAACTTCTAGATATAATGATACGTTCTTAATACATGCACCAATTCAATGACAAATTGAGTTGCTAACAAAACTAATAATGCAAAAGCTTGAAATCTGCATTAGTTTTTCATCCTCCTCCTATGTTTCTCTTTGTAAATAATTACTTATTATTGGTGTATCTTAATGCACTTTTGACCAAAAAAAATATTGACAATTAATGCACTTTTGACCAAAAAAAATATTGACAATTAATGCAATATCTTTTGATTATAAGAGGAAAAAGGAAAAAAATTGCAAGAATGTACTCTCTCCTCTCTCTCAAAAACAAACACACCCAAACAAGCCATACTATGTGCCTGGTTTTATCTTTACCCACCACGCGATCATACACGCAGTGTGCTTACAAAGACAGAGTATGAAAGTACAGCCAAGCCAGAACAGAATCGACTAGACAGGAGTTCATATGTGGGGCCAACCTTTTCCTCTTAGGCTCATCCCAAATCTATGTATGACTTAAATATAAAGATATTAATGGATTCTTGCTTAATTACCCCTTTTATTAATAACAAGTAATTCACATTAATTTGCATTAACTTTACAAATTTTGTAGTATACCAATCAATACATTTTAACATAAAAGTCGAGGAGTAAAATAATAGATAAGATAGAAGAAGAGGGTCAGGCTGTCGATGGAATAAAATAGATGATTAGAATAATGAATTTGAAACACAAAGTTTGAGTAGCCACCGACCAAAAGTTTAGCGGCCAATAGCACCTTAATTGATGGCATTCCTTATATAACAATGCATTAATACGTCTTAACATATACACTAAATCAATAAAGAGTTGGCTACAATTACCCCACCTTTTGAAATAGGAAAACAAATATATGTTTTTCCTTTTCTGGTCTTATTGCCTTTTGAAGTTCCCTTCCTCGGTTTCTTCACCCCCACTTCAATTCTTCCTATATAAACCTCTTCACATAAACCTAGCAAAACAAGAAAAACCTCTTCACATAAGCCTTATTTTATTGATGCAGCACACACACACTCCCCTCATGTCCCACTTGATTCCCAACCTATTTTTCAACCCCTTTTCAAATCTCTAGACACACACACCACACTCAGTATACACAGTTCAATACTTCTATAAACTCAACAAGCTCTCTTGTATACATATATAAAAACAGGCCACAAGGTGCGCAGGGAATCACAAAAATACACACCACGCACACTAGTCATGGCGGGTGGTCAAAGCCCACCATACTACACACCAACGTCTAAACCATCACCCATCAACTCTCCCTGGAAAAGAACCAATCTTTATTCATTGGCTGTCATCACTTTTCTGTGCTCTCTTTCTTACCTCCTCGGCATCTGGCAGCACAACGCCACCACCCCCACCCCCACCCCCACCACCACCTCCAACTTTGCCGCAACCATTCCATGCCTGCCGCCACCAAAAAACTCCACCACCACCACCGCCACAACAACACATTCATCACTAGACTTCACCAGCCATCACAACTTCGATAACAATGGAGAAGCCACCTTCCCTGAAGACAAACCCAAACTCTACCCACCATGCGATATCAAACACAGCGAGTACACACCATGCGAAGACCCTAAACGATCATTGAAGTTCAAGAGAAACAGATTGATATACAGAGAACGCCATTGCCCTGGAAAAGATGAGCTGCTGAAATGCCGCATACCTGCACCTCATGGATATAGAAATCCTTTCAAATGGCCGCTGAGTAGAGATGTGGTGTGGTACAACAACGTACCACACAAAGAATTGACTGTGGAGAAAGCGGTTCAGAATTGGATTCGATATGAAGGTGACCGGTTCAGATTCCCTGGTGGTGGAACCATGTTTCCTAATGGTGCTGATGCATATATTGATGATGTTGGCAAGCTGATCAATCTCAAAGATGGGTCCATTAGGACCGCCATTGACACTGGTTGTGGGGTAATGTTCTTTCTTTCTTTTTGTTTTTCCTTTTTTGGTTAATTCGAAAAATATTTTCATTTCAACAAGCTTATGATGCATAGATCAAATTAAACAATATAATAAAATATTAAACTCTTACGGTGGGTTTGCTGGCATCCCGCCGCCTAATTTAACAGCTTTGTTCGAACCAAATTACTTCATATAAAATATTATATAAAGTTAATTTTAGAACTTATAGCATCAGTCTGGTAAAGTTAAGATATATCTCACTTAGGAAAAATATTAATTTTGAATTTTCTTTTGACAAGTAAGTGAATTTTATTAATTAAAAAATAACTCTAGAAGACGGCATGTACCCCTGTCCCCTTAGATCATATAATGGAACATGCCAACAAAAAAAGTAATTTATCGATTAATAGTCGCAAAAATATTTTTTGGTTCGTACCCCAATTGATCTATTCCAAATTTCCAATTAATCTTCGTTAGGGTTTTAGGTTTTGCTTTCGTTATTTTTTTATAACTCAACATTGAATCAGGACCTCAGGTGCCAACAATTTATGTCCGTTGTATCCAGTTAATAATATCATAATATTATGAAAAATTCATTCCAATACTAAATTACTTTTTTTGTAATTGATCTATTTTGGCAAAAAAAATTATTTCAATGTTCTGGCAATTTTTTTGGGGTCAAACCAAAGTGGACTTTGACAACTCTGTGACAAAGGTCGATATAGGACAAATTAGGGATAAGATTTGAGCGATTAATGGAGAATATGTGATGATTGGGAGTGAGTGAATTGTACAGCGAAAATCAGGGAAAATATGTGTCACTGCCTTGTTTGGATTTAGATTTTGTACGAAGTTTGGACAGATTGAGTTATGACAAAAGGTATAATTATAATTAGTGGAGCTGTCAGAAGCTAGCTAGAACCAGCTTTTGTATGTTACTTCTGCAAAAATATGAATTGGTATTAATTTTTTATATATTAGTCAAACTTACACACGTAAATTTTATTTTTTATTTTTTATTGTCAAACAGGTCTTTGACATGATCCTTCGATCCAGATTGATTGAAGCATTTTCCCTCTCTTTTTCTCTGGTCAAGAACTCTATGCATGGCTTCTCACGCACACATGGCACACCATGCACAGTGTCCATTGCCATCTCCCCATTTTGACTTGACAACGTTATAAGTAAAGTTTAATAATTGTAAATTATTAATGCGATTATTATAAAATAATGTTTATGATCGCTACTTCTTCTTTGACTTCAATTCCAATTTCTTTTGAAGGAAAATGTTAAATTTAAAATCATGATAAAAAGGAAAAGGACAATTTCTTTTGACAATTTTTTTTTATTCGGAAAAATCAGAGTATAACATATATCTTGTAGAATTATTTGGTGGAACTTATTTTGTGACAATCTTCATTCGAGCACTCGCGAGAGGGATTAGTTGATTGGATGCAGAGCTGTGTTTCATTTCTTGTGTAATATTAGGTTCCTAGCACGTTGTGGTGATGTACGACAGTTCCACCCTTATGATGTGTTTGTTGGGGGAAACTAAAACGGGAAATACCTTTTGGGAAGCCTGGTTCACGTTAGGGTCCAAATATCAAAAAACATGCGCCGGTCCTCTTTTTGTTGTTGTTGGTCATTGAAATTCTCTGAGTTCAATGCTAAAAATTGTATACATCTTAGTATGATATTTAAATAAATAGCCTGGCAAAATGGAATTAAATTTTGAATTTTCACTTCTTTAACTTCTTGTTACTTCAATCATACAGGTTGCAAGCTGGGGCGCGTATCTTTTGTCGCGAAATATCCTTGCAATGTCATTTGCACCAAGGGATACTCATGAAGCACAGGTGCAATTTGCTCTGGAGAGAGGTGTTCCTGCCCTGATTGGAGTTCTTGCCTCCAAAAGGCTCCCATACCCATCTCGGGCGTTTGACATGGCTCATTGCTCTCGTTGCCTCATTCCCTGGGGCCAATATGGTAATTCCTTGACCGTAATTTAGCGTGTCTAAACAAAAAAAAATCCCTAGTTTTGGATATTGTATGCATATATATTGTAGCAGCTTCCATTTTTAGGCCTTCCTAGGTCTAATATGAAATGTTCGTACATGATTATTTCTGAAATTCAGCTTCAAAATTGTCTCGTATTTGATAACCTTCTTGTTGGTTTTGTTTTGGGATTAGATGGACAATACTTGATTGAAGTTGATCGAGTTCTTAGGCCTGGTGGTTATTGGATCCTCTCTGGCCCACCGATCCGCTGGAGGAAGCATTGGAAGGGTTGGGAAAGGACAAGGGAAGATTTGAATGCGGAACAAACTCAAATCGAGAATGTAACTAAGCGCCTTTGCTGGAAAAAATTAGTTGAAAAAGATGATATTGCTATTTGGCAAAAACCTCTGAACCATTTAGAGTGCAAAAAGTACCGGAAATATGCTAAAAATCCACCTCTCTGTCCTGCTCAGGATCCTGATAATGCCTGGTTTGTGATCCTTTGCCTCGCTTGAATTTAGATAAACATAAAAGTGTACTATAACTCGTGTTCGCTCTGATCTAACATCAATATTTTCAGGTATACGAGCTTAGAAACATGTTTAACTCCTTTGCCTGAGGTTTCTAACAATCAAGAGGTTGCTGGTGGGGGATTGGAGAAATGGCCAAAGAGATTAAATGCGGTACCACCTAGGATTAGTAGGGGAACAGTAACCGGAGTTACTGCTGAAGATTTTGGACAAAATTCACAATTATGGAAGAAGAGAGTGTCGTATTATAAATCTGTCAACAACCAGCTTGGCACAGCTGGAAGGTACAGGAATCTTCTTGACATGAATGCCTTCCTGGGGGGATTTGCTGCTGCTTTAGTCGAAGACCCAGTTTGGGTGATGAATGTCGTTCCTGTTGAGGCTAAAGTGAATACACTTGGTGTTATCTATGAACGCGGATTGATTGGAACATATCAGAGCTGGTAAGTGCTGCTTATTCTTCCAAGCTATCTCTGTGGCTTTTACTGGTTATCAAGTGATGCAATTTTATGTCGTGCCTTACAATTGACAATCGCGCAGGTGTGAAGCGATGTCAACTTACCCCCGAACCTATGATCTGATACATGCAGATTCAATCTTCACTCTATACAAGGACCGGTAAGCATAACAACTAAAGGGACCTTAATTTGTGCTAGATAAACGAAGCTCAATGAACATAAAATCGATTGCCAAGTCATAAAATAGTCCATAGTAGCCTGATTTCATCATCTACGTGCTGTCAGGTGCGAAATGGAGGACATTCTGCTGGAAATGGACAGAATCTTGAGGCCTGAAGGAAGCTTGATCATCCGAGACGATGTCGATATATTGGTGAAAGTCAAGCGGATTGCTGATGGCTTAAACTGGGATAGCCAGATTGTGGATCATGAAGATGGACCTCTTGTGAGAGAGAAGCTTCTGTTTGCAGTGAAGTTGTATTGGACAGCACCAGCTGCCTCAGATCAAAGAGGATCTAAAACTGCTTAAAAGCCCTTCACTTTTCCTTCTATTTGATTCATTCCTAGGTTTCTTGTTACATTGTTTTTTGCAAAAAGTTTTACCTTTTTTATGTTAGTTTTACTCATTCTTTGCCAATTTTAATGATTCAAGAAATTGTAATACCTTTCATAACCGAGTGAAATGGTGCACTAGTTGTCTTTGATGCATTCACCTCCCTTGGCATAGCTATTCCCTGGAATGTCAATCGAGGATGTGTTTAAGAATAAGTGATTATCCTTTTTTGACTTTTACTGCCCAATCTGAGAGTGGATAACTTTGTGAATATTACAATTGACATAGATAACGAATCATTTGACAACAAAAAAGTATTGGACGTATGTTATTATTGTAACCTCCTGAATGGTCTTGAGTATTTGCTTGGTTTTGCAATAGGGGTAACATAGCTAGTATTTGCAATGAATCTCTTTGGTCATGATTGGGAATTGTTTGATCGTCTTAGTGCGATTTGCCAGATGGGTCATATGGGATTTTCTCATTCTCTCCTCCGATTGATTTGTTAATCGGTAGAGCAAGCAAAAAAGTGATAAATTAGAAATTTACTAATTTTCAAATGTAGCTCCTCTTTCAAGGAGAGATTCTTGATTCAGATTTTCAGCCCATTAGAGTACGTTAATCACTGATATAATTCCTTTCATATTAATGGAATGCTTTCCTTTCCAATAATAACAATAATAATAAAAAGTTCCAAATCTTGTGGTTCTCAAGTTGGGCATATGTGTTTTTGGAACTTGTAGTCATATTGTGCCGTAATGGCAGAGTGTATCGAAATTCAAGGAGATTAACAAGGAATTCTTTACAATTTCCTTTTCTAAGCGGCCACATTTCTCGGGAGTGAGGATCATATTATAACGATAACGTTGTGAGTAAAATTTAATAATTATAAATTATTCATTAACTCATTTCGTCATTACAATATTAACAATTCATAGTGTTAGATCTCGTTAATAATATCATAATATTATAAATATATTCATTCACATTCTCCGAACCTTATTCATTGCAAAATTGGCATACATCAAACTGTCCGTTTTAATAAATTTTTTTTTTTTTGCTCGACAAGTAATTATTTCATTTCAATTATCTAAAAACTCAATATATAAATACATTTACATCATTAAATCTGTATTTACCAACGTGAGCAGAGAGTTCTATTTCCCTTTAATGATTTTTAGAATTTGAAATTGGTATCGGGTTGGGAGACACCACACCACCAAAACAGACTAGGATTTTGCTTGTTCGAGGCATCCGTTAGCAACCCAGTCTCGAGTATACCAACAGCTTATGAGCAGTACAAAAATCTGAAACAAATTAATGCACGATCCACGTTATTGATTTTTCTTTTAAAATTATATTCACATGTAAGATGATTTTCCTTACAAGGGGTATAACCGACGACGATAAAAGGAAGTGCCGTGGAGGGGAGCTTCCGGCATTGCTATGTATGATGTGAAGAAGGCCTTGAAACAAGAGCTCACTACGGCATAGAATAGTTCAGTACCAGACCAAGGACCTATACATCATTTTACTCTCTTTCTTTCTTTCTTTTTCTTTTTTTTTTTTATAAAGAAAAGGGATTTTCCTTTATTTATCCTAAATAGTTCCAATAAGTCATCTCGGTTTCCTTCTGCGAGCCGTGTATAGTGGAAGTTTCGCGTACCAATCCTGCTTTTAAGTATCGATAAGTCATTCTAGATTTGTGTGTTCTGTATTCAAATTCTAATAAAAAGATTTCGACTAACGAAAGTCGTATGTATTATATAAACAAAAAACAATCGACCAAGATCATTCAAGGCAAGGAGATGAACTTTTTTGGCTATCGAGCTCCTCTTCAAACCCTTGCCAGAAGGTTTTTTTTTTTTTTGTTACCTATATTCTCATTTTCGATTACTAATCAAGAAACCTCAATCGACAGGGAGTGATTTTATTAATTGAAATTTTTTTTCAGTATTTGTATCTATACAATTCTTTGTGTATTACCTAACATAGAGTACTAGGACACAAACACAAAATTTTAGTGGTTCACCAAACTTTCGTTAGTTCATTCATGCAAATGATCAATATTTTTAATGTCGAAGTATAAATTTTGCAACCATAAAAGCAAGATTCAATCTTAATTAAGCAACAAGAGAAAGTTCCAAGTTCATAGCCATGGCAGCCATGAAGTACTCCATTTTCAGCCCCCATGCCACATTGCTGCTTGTAGTCATTGTGCTGGCGGTGCAATCCCAAATGCACGAGGCTCAGGCACAGAGCTGCTCAGCCTCACTTGGCAACCTCAATGTCTGCGCACCCTTTGTGCTGCCTGGTGCACCCAACACCAACCCTAGCCCTGACTGCTGTGTTGCACTCCAATCAGTTCAACATGATTGCCTTTGCAGCACTCTGAGGATTGCTTCTCGCCTTCCGGCTCAATGCAACCTACCTCCCCTCTCTTGCGCTGGTTAGTCCTATCCCCCGCCTTTTTTTTTATCAATTAAAAAAAATTCACGTGTCAATTTTAATTTAGTTAAAAGGATATAAGAAATAAAGTGACTGATTAGATTGCAAAGAGCGCAAAACTTAGTAGGTTTTTACCCTTTGATTGGTAATATCCCAACTCAACTTGCTTGCTTATATAGTTAGAGCTGATCATATGGATCTACAGGAATAGGCAGATTTCCTTTTATGTTTCAATGCCAAGTTAATGAAGTTTTAATTGACCAACCAAAAAAAAGAAAAAAAAAGAAAAAGAAAAAGAGAAAAACTGGTTAGTCCCCCATCATGGACCACATTTGGGTCAAGTTGCACATTAATCTAAAACACTGGAGAAAGTGTGTTACGGTATCACGGCTCAAGGTTAGAATCACGATTTCGTATATATTGTTATATGTTTAAAAACAAATGTTTTAGATTTATAATTCAGTGATTGACAATAATTAACCCGAGTTATTAATCGTAACACTACTTTATAAATATTATATCGTCACGTGTCAAAGACTAGAATCACGAGCTCGCAAACTAAATTAATGTTATAAGTTTAAGAATTGATGTGATCTTGAACCTCAAATTCACAAACCCACAATGATTAACTCGAATTATTATTTAATACTAACTTATAAAGTATTCTCATATCGTATCTAATTTCATCAATGTGGGACACAATTCTAACTGATTTTCTTCTTGCAGCAAACTGAGGAGGAAGGGCAACTGAGAAACGAATAATGTGAGAGACTCTAATTGGAGATGTCTTGTGATCTGCAACTGAGGCATTGCCATGTAATGCGGATCATAAAAGAGTGTAGTGTCGAGAGATCAATAAAAAATGTCGTGAAATTACAATGCGACTGAGACAAGTCAGGAGCTGTTTCTTTCTTTCTTTAATTTTTATTTTTTTAATTGAATTGAAACAAACATTACAAACTAACCAATCCCTTATAGGGAGATATGTTTTTAAAAAGAAAAAAAAATTAAGAGAGTCTTAAGGCCTACAATGTATATTAAATGATATAATTTACAATAATTGATATCGTAATCTCTCGTATTTAAAACGAATAACATATCACTGGCCAAAAGCCTGTTGATCCCTTCTAAGGAGAGATCACGGTACATAAAAGAACTAAGATGGGAAGGTAAATTGTATTCTAATTAGTTGCACGTAACTATCTTTGCAACCCAATCGGTAACATTATTGGCGCGTCTTTTTTTAGTATGAGAAAGACTGATTGTAGGTTTAAATTGGAATAATACCATAGACTTCCTGAATAATGTGGTCGATTCTCTAATTACTGCATGGATTCTTTACTGAAGCAATCAAGAAGACTTCCTTGGAATCAGCTTCCAGCATATATATGAGTTGATCATTCAAATGGATTGGATCATGTGTGCATAGCATATGGGTCCCACATGATTTATAGGACTCGCTTGCCTTTAAAATGATAACCGTTCAAGAGATTGACTTTAATTTTAATTTTGTTACTCATCAAAATACCCACAATTATATACTAATTAAGTTTTTTTTTTGCTAAGTTAATAAGATTTGTTTATAATAAAATAGTAATAAAAGACTAACTTTAACTTGCCTCGTCATCCAATCGACAAAGCAAAATGATGTTTGGTGATCTTAGCAATATTGTTTTTATACAAAACCCAATTGATTAAACGATTCTGAAGTTTGAGCAACAAGTTTAACCTTGTTAGCTTGGTTTTTTGTTGGACTTTCATTTGTTCAGCCCATGTTGGTTTTTTGCTTTAGGCCTTGTACGTGTATGGGCCATTGTACTAATCTGTTGTTTCTGGGTCAAGTTAGATTGTAACTTTTTCTTATTAATGCAAGTGTGTTTTTGACAAAATAAATAAATAAATAATTTTTTTTCCCTTTTAATCGGAGCGACAAATGATAGAATCTCAGTAGATCGTGACAGCAAGGCCACTCTGTCACTTATAACATCCCGTCGCGTATTTAAAACGTTTGCAAAAAATTATACTCACCGCTCGATGGCAATTGTAGGCGGGCAGCATGATGCTTCCATCGCAGATAAATAAATAAATCTGAATGTTTCTAAATTGGCAAAAACATAACCAGCACATGAATAGATTTGTGTATCTAAGGTACATTAAATAGTTGGATTTAGAGTTTGTTTTTGATTCAAACTAGAAGCATATGTAAAAGGGTAAATATCTAAGTTGGTCTCTTATTTTTAGAATTTGTGTGATTTTTGTGCTTAAATTTCAAAATGGATGATTTTAGACATGTATCTTTACCATTTGTCTCAACTTAGTCCTTAAATTTCAAAATGTATCATTTTAGTCATGTATCTTTACTATTGTCCCAATGTAGTCCTTATATTTTAAAATGGTGGAGGACTAACGTGGACCATAATAACAAAAATAAAGACTAAGTTGAAATAAATGGTAAAGATACTGACTAAAATAATACATTTTGAAAAATAATGACTAAGTTTGGACAAATGGTAAAGTTACAGGACTAAATGGTATATTTTGAAATATAAAGACTAAAATAACATAAACTTTAAAGATAAGGGACCAAATTAAATATTTACCTTGTGTAAAATTAGTTTGAAGGAGCCATCCTTATTACGTTCTTTATTTTTATTTTTTTGATACAATAAAAGTCAAAATTATATTTCAAATTTAAAATTTCAAGTTACAAAAAATCGTTACCAATTATTCCATTCAACTCTTGTGTGTATTATTATGTTCTTTTGTCTAATTAGCAAATTAAGGGAAAAAACTAATGCAAGTTAAAAAGGGCCAACGGAAATCTTATTATTAAATATACTAAATGAGTAAATGGACTGACTAATATGATTGAAATAATAAGATGCCAAATATTGATTAGTACTCTTGAAGTAACCTAGAGAGGTCCAATCATGAAACAATTTTTTTTTGTTGTCAAATCATGAAACAATTCAAGTGGGCATATTATATCTCTTCTGACAAATGAGGTACATATGACACGTTCCTTCATGAGTACCAATTTTGGCATTTGCAGAATGTGTCAAAAAAATGGAATAGAAAAATAAAGCATACCAAGAAAAGAATAAAGATATCACGTGAGCCTCCGTTTGTTTGTCGTAAAATATTTTTTGAAAAAATAATTTTTTAATTTTACAGTATTTGATAACATTCAAAAATTAATTAATTATAAAATATTTTTCGATCAATAATTACAATTAGTACAAAATTTTATAAAATATTTTTATTTCTTTTGGGAGAATAAAATATTTTATAGAACTCACGGTACATTTAAATACCATAAAATATTTTATAGTATTCTATTTTATAGAAAAATATTTTCTCACAACAAGTTATTTTACGACAAACAAACGGAGCCCTGTAAAATATTTTATTTTTCAGAAAAATATTTCCACGGAAAATATTTTACACAAATAAATTATTTTACGGCAAACAAACGAAGCCTTAAATTCAAATTAATTATGAAATTAATCTATTTAGAGTTAATTTTGGTAGGTTTTATGTAGAAAAATAAAGCATACCAAGTGAAAAGACTAAGATATTAGGTTCACGTCAGGTTCAAATTAATTAAGAAATTAATTTCTTTAGAGTTGATTTTGGCAAGTTTTGTATCTAATTAATTCAAATAATATCTGTTTTGATAAGGTCACGCGTCTCAAATTTAAACTCCGGCGCGAGTAAGAGAGGACACTCTTGGATTGGATGGTTGGACCATTCGATCCGAACCCAAGTATTTTCCAATCAAAGAGTTTCTTATGAGTAAAAATTATCTCATAATATAATATACGAAATTTAACTTTCGTGAATTGTACACATCTTTTTATTGTAACTGCAATAATAATATATATTAATTTAATTTCGCTTGTAAAATTATAATATTATAAGTAGGCTTATTTACTGTGCTCTGTCATTAAAAAGAAAAAGAAAAAAGAAAGACACAAAAGTTAAAGATGCTTTATGCCGCAGTAATGATGATTGTTAAGAGTAGATTTAAATTAAGCATGCGTGGCTCAACCCAACAACAAATCTTCTTCATCATGAAAAGCAACACAACTATGATGTACACTAATTATTCCTCATTTCACCACTATATCTTACAGTTAGATCGAATACTTCAACAAACAGAGTCGGTTACACCAAATAGTTACAGTATAACCAACGATCTAGGGGTTTGACAAGGGTATGGTTCAACAGTAGTGAAAATAAAAATATTTTTATGAGATCATGATTTTGATATTATTTACTATTATGAAGTTGTGTTTTTGACAGACTTAGTGCATGTGTGAAAGTGTATCGTTGCATTTGAAGTTTATCGGTTGGTGATCAGGTTCTATTAAATAATTCGATAATTAGAATCCGTTAGATAGGTTCCTATGTTATCCAAAAAAAAAAAACAATCTATGGGTTTTGAATCCCTTGACAATGTAATGATGTTATTGAAGAAATTAATAATTGTGAAATAATGATACAATTATTATAAAATATTTAAATTATTAAATATGAATATTAAATAACTACATTATCGCTTTATTATTATTAATTTTTTTAATCATATTATTACGTTAATAAGAGATCCAAATCTAACTATGTGTACCCACTAATGGACGAGATACAACATGTTTTGTACCATGATTGCCAAGTTTAGTCATTTTCGTTGGAGTTAGGCAATTTTCCTTTTGTAAATGAGAAGGAATTTGATCTTATTTATTTATTTTTTTGGTCGAAAATTTGATCTTATTAGCAACTACCTCCATTTGACTTAACTGCTACTGTACTCTTTTAGCGTGGTTGGTTGACTGTAGCATTTTCAATGAGGTGCATATTACACGAATTTTTCCAGTGCTGCTAGGATTCTATCTTAAAATTAATGGTATAAGACTGATAACCGTAAAATTACCGTTATATTATAAGGAGATCACCAATTTTGATTAAAACAAAAATCGCATTGTAATATTACGTAAAATAAATTTTAAAAAGGTCCTACCTAGGAGAGAAATCAAAAATTTAATTTTAAAGGATCAAAATTCAATTAAAAAGATTGTCAATAAACAAATATAAAAAATTAGAAGGCCCTAGCACTGATTGAGGGATTTTTCATTATAAGGGTATATCCAGTGGTGGAAACTATTCACAAAAATTTATTATTTTTGGCTATTTTAGAGACCAGGGTCTCTAAATTTAGAGCCAAAATAAATGGGACCCACTACTTTTATTAATTTTTTGGCTAAAATAGAGACCCAATCACTTTTTAAGTATCTAAATTTAGAGTAAAAAAAATAAATTAGGTCTTTATTTTGGCTAAAATCTCTAAAATTATGTGGGCCTCATGCATTTTGGCTCTAAATTTAGAGATCCAATATCTAAAAATTACTAAAAATGATAAGTTTTTATAAATAGTATATGTCATTGGAGATACCCTAACACAAGTGAACACCTAGATAAAACTTACAAACTTGTCAAGTTCGAACATAAAACTTGTATAAATTGCAATTTTGGTAGATTATTCCAATTGAGCAGTTAATGTTTTGGATAGCAACTTGTCATGTGGCAGTGAAGGAAGCTTGTCTCATGGCTAGATCTTCAAACCTGCAAAATGTTTCTATTGATGCTTGGGGTTGTTGTTTGGCTAGTTAAGTACGTTAGATTTAGTAATTTGCCCACTAATTGGATGCTTGTCTCTCCAATGAAAATTTTTAATGTCTTTTATTTTATTTTTGAAAATACTGGAGTTAGATAATTTGTATGTTTGTTTTATTTATACTAATAAAGTATGTTTTCTGACAAAAAAAAAAGTAAAATATTTTTCATCAACATAATCATCATGACATAAGTAATGATCGTACAATATAGTAATAATAGAATAATTAAAATGTTTAATTGTTCCAAAAAAATCACTTTTTATTACTTTGTGCTTGATTTATTATTATTAGATTAAACTTGTAATGATATACCGAGCCACTTCCAATCGTTTTTACCATCTAAAAAACTTACTAATATGTAACCAAAAAAAAAAAAACTTACTAATATCGGAAGTAAAAACCACAAGGGTTTACAAAAATTGGGGGAGGTCACCATTTGCCAAGTAAAGGATCAAAATTCTTAGGGCATCCTCAATGGAGTCTTCAAATGTAAAACTTTCCTAATTTAGGTGTTTTTAGAGACTCCAGTCTCTAAAAACAACACTATTCATGATAAAAGTACGTGGGGTCCACCACTTTTGGCTTAAAAGATGCCAAAATAGATACCCAGTCTCCATTTTCTTCCACAAATTTATTGAAAAAAATATAGACTGGGTCTCTATATTGGCATCTTTTAAGCCAAAAGTGGTGGACCCCACGTACTTTTGCCATGAATAGTGTTATTTTTAGAGACTGAGGTCTCTAAAAATACCCAAATTAAGAAAGTTTTGCATTTTAGAGACTCCATTGAGGATAGTCTTACCTGTCAAAAGTCGTGTGCTTTGTCACTCCGGCTTTGGTACAATGTTATATATGTAAAAAATTATAAATTTAAATTTCGCTAGTTAATTTGTATGATTTTAAAAAAAATTTAAATAATAAAAAAAAAAATCGTCTGCTTTAAATAACCCTCTGGTCCCAACTTCCAACTACCACCACCACAAAACCATAAACCAACAACAGCGCGTGCTGCCGAAACACTCACATGTCGCGTCTCTCCACTCCCCTCCCTCCACATTACATAAGCCTCGTTTTCAAGATTCACACACACACACACTTGTTCTTAAGACAATAACTGAAAGAACACTGACACTTACATTCTTAAATCACACACACACACACACACACACACACACTTGTTCTTAAAAAAAAACAAGGGGCGCCATGAAACATGGGTAAGACCACAAGATGGTTTCGTTCACTTTTGGGTTACAAGAAATCTTCATCGGAATCTTCGCCGGCGGCGAGCAGGTCGGAAAAAGAGAAGAAACCCAAGTGGGGTCTCACTAAATCCAATGATTCAGCTAAAGGGTCTAGTCGTTATAATAATTCAGCAACCACCACCACTACTACTACTACTACTACTACTTTTGAAGACCCTTACGTAGAAGGCTTAGATGCCAACAAACATGCAATAGCTGTGGCGGCGGCGACGGCGGCTGTGGCTGAGGCTGCTCTCGCGGCGGCTCATGCGGCGGCCGAGGTGGTACGGTTGACAAGTGGGAGTAGAAGTGGTGGTGGTGAGCAGCGGCGTGAATTGGCGGCTATTAAGATACAGTCAGCATTTCGAGCTTATCTGGTTAGTTGTACCTTTGTCTTCAAAAGTTGTACCTTTTTTGTTCCCGAAATTGCCCCTATGCTCCTGTTAAAATTGTGCTCACTCGCATAAAAGAAAAAGGAGAAAATAACCAAAATCTATCTATAGATAGAAAAATGATCTTGAGTTCATCGATCTTACTTAGCGGGATAAGGCTCAGTGTAGATTGAATTGATTCGTCTTGCTATTAGCACTTTCTTACTCATACTCATATTACTTTTAGGACTAGAGATTAGAGTCATTCGACTCCATAGACTTGGTTTAGTTTGATTTAGTTTACGATTATCCCTCAAAAAATAAAAAACGAAAAGGGTGAAAAGAGTCTTGTGCTCGTGTCGGCTACCAAGAAATTTCTGGATTTTGTTGGTGTGTTCAATGTTTTTTAATTTTTGGATTTTTTTGCTTCTCGATTTGTTCTTTCAGTAGTAGGATTATATTGATGTTGATTTTTGCTAAGGGAAAAACGTGTGGGGGAACAAGTGGATGTGTCACTTCGTTATCTTTGGGACATGGTTCCATATTATCTCTACCCCTTTTCTTTCACCATTTGTCTTTATTGTGTGGGTCTAAAGGTAATTTCACCCATCTCTTAGCTAGGCTTAGCCCCTACACCTCACAGAATAGTATGCTAGGGAAAATTGTTCTGTCCGATAGAGATCCACGTGATGTGGGCCGCACAGTGTTTGTGAGAGCTGTTGGGTCCCTCCAGTGAAGCTGCCCGTATGTTAGTACGGGTGGGGACTGAGTTGACTTTTGACTACACTCAATTAGTCGTTTTGACGTTTGAAGTGAATATATTTTGAATTTTAGAACTTTCATTTAATCTTGGACCTCAATGATGTTGTTTAGCACATTAAGGATATAGTCATCAAATTTTCCATCCTCACATCCAGGTTGTAAAATCACAGCAATTGAAAGGTGTGAGAGATCAAAAGTTGACTCGATGTGCGAAACTTTGGTATCGGAGTTGGAACCAGTAATTAAATATTTGGTACACTGAACATAGTTGGGACTATTCATCAATGGTGTGAGATATTTAAAATGGTCACTGTTGAAGTGGGTGCATCACAATTGAGGTTTGAATTCATTTGATCCCAATTCAAGCTTTATATTGATTGACTAGTCCAATTTTAAAAAGAGACCCTTCATTTGCTTTCACATCTTGGGTCCCATGTATATCAACATCTTCTTAAATGCTTAGCAAGTCAAGGAGTCAATACTTGGGTCTATCCAAGGGTGTTACCACCTTTCTTGGCTTAAAACACTGCAAATAATAAGGGAGAATTATTGGATTTGGCTCTCACATGATAGTGGGACCCACATGATGTGAGGGGTATGGTCCGACTGGCCGGACCCAAGACTTTCTTAATTATAAGTCACACTTGCCATGCTATTGGGGAACTAAAACTAATACATATCTATCACGAATACATATGTATCATGAAATTTCAATTAAAAGTTTGCTTACCATGCTACTAGGGATTTAAAACATATCATGCCCGTGTACGCCCCTTAAAACTGGTGCATATGTAATTAGCTGTTACGTATTGTTGTAATTGAACTTTTCAAGCCAACCTAAAAATTGTGGCCTCAATGCAATTCTGGTAGTTAATCATCGTATGGTGTATGCTCACATTTTTCTGGTTTTTGAATGTCTGATGGCAAATGACACCATTGATTAAATACACAGTGATTAATATTTTTCTGGGCTTTGGATTTCTAATGGCGTGTTGTAGGCTAGGAGGGCGCTGAGAGCACTTAAGGGGTTGGTGAAGCTCCAAGCCTTAGTGAGAGGCCGCATTGTGAGGAAGCAAAGCGCAGATATGCTCCGGCGAATGCAGGCAATGGCAAGAATTCAGGCTCGAGCTTGTGCAACTCGAGCTTATAGTTCAGAGTCCTCCCACTCTACTGTCAAATCCTCTCAATTTCGTCATCCTGTAAGTATTGGCCTTCATTTCTCTCTCTCAAGTGTAAAGCACACTTAAAGCAAAGAAGAGAAAAGAGAATTCACTCGTTGTAGAGCACGTAAAGTGTCTATTCTATAGGTGTAACGTTGAAAATGGCTTCTTCTCGACCTAAAATTTAGGTGGCACCTTGTTAGCCAACTATTAACAATCTTCTTCAAGTGTTGATTTGGATAAGCCATAAATCTATTACAGTAAAAGTGAGGATCCATTTTATAAATCTATAAATAGCCATACGTAGATCATGATATCTAAAAAAGAAAAAAAAAAAACTAGATGCATCGTATTGAAGTTGCTAGAATAGGCATACATGTAGAAAAATATTATCAGTGACCATTCAGAAGTATGTCACTACTTCATGCTCTCACTCGACATATTTTGTTTACATATCATTTGTATGAGACCATTTGTCTTACTTCAGTAACAACTATAGATGGTTGTTACCTTTATCCCGGAAAATGTTTATGGTGTTGGTAAATTTATCACATGCCGTGTCACGCATTCACCTGCAGGGCAACGCTTCCCCCAAAAGATATGACCTCCAACAACCATCATCCAGTTTCAATCAAAATCCAAAGGTATTAATCTGAGACATTCTCAATTGTATATAATAGTTTCTCATCTGATAGTTTACACATTGTACAAACTTAACCGGATGCTTACGAGAAAGGGTAACTCTTCATAAAAGACTCTGACAAGAAGGAGAAAAATGAAAAAAAGAGCAAATAAATTAGATGAAAAAGACTTAAGAGTTCAAAAACTTGTGCTTTAATTTCCTGGACATCCTTTTCAATGGTGAAACTACCAATGATTATTTTGGCAAAATCGTTTCTTCCTCTCAATGCAGTGGTGTTTAGTTGCTAAGAGAGAATGAATCCAGTATGTGTCAATTTTTTTGAATTCTTGACTTTACTTCCATGAAAAGGTCCTGATCATGTCCTTCTCCAGCAAATGCAGAGATCGGGTTCAAAACCAAACATCATCAACCATAATGCTGGAGAAAGAACATATTTAACTTCCAATTGGTTAGATCGCTGGATGGAAGAATGTACATGGAGCAATCAAAGGGACACCTCCTTCAAACATGGGTGTGGTGATGATGACAAAAATGACAAGATCCTCGAAATAGATACTTGGAAGCCTCACCAAAACCCTCGGCAAAGTGATAAAAACTTTAGGAGTTCACAATATTTTTCAGCTTGGAATGAGAGCAGACGAGGATGTTCAACTTTTGAAACAGCTTCAAGACACCCGATGAAATATCAAAATCCAGATCCTAGTCTATCTTCTGGGGATGTATCATCTTTAAGGTCAATCAGATTTCCCCCAGAAGTGGATCAGGTAGCTGCATGGAATGTTGAGAATGGTCCGCAGGTCCATTCTGCAAACTCCAGACCCGGGAGCAGCAGTAGACGAGGTGCCTTTAGTCCTTCCAGGAATGAATGTGCAAGGAGCTTTTTTGGTGACTATATCAGCTATCCAAATTACATGGCAAATACAGAATCATCCCGGGCTAAATTTAGGTCCCAGAGTGCCCCGAAGCAGAGATTGCAGACCGAGAAGTTTGGTGCCGGCAGGAACTTTGTCCGTGGTCTCTGGGACGCAGAAACTTGTTCAGAGAAAGATTCTACCTCACATTTTAACTATGGAAGCAAAGGTTACTCGGGCTCTGCTCGCTTGGATAGACTCGGGACGCCTATCCATGACAGTTCTGGTGGTTTTAGTTCTTCATATGGTGTCAGGCGTTAGAGATGTGCTTGTGCTTTTCCTTCAACAATTGTTACTAGGCGTAATTTTGATTGTATAAATTGCCTTTTTGAAGAAAAATAATCTGCTTTCATTAAGTTACTGTATGGGAGCTCATACCTTTTATTAGAACCTCTGTAATTCAAGTGTGAAAATCATTGTTTGCCATTTTCTTGATCTTATCCAATGGTATTGTATTTTTATGTTTTTCGTTTCGATCTATTAAGTTACCAACTCATTTAAAAATTTAAACTGTTAAAGAAGAGGCACGTGCAGGTGGAATTCGTTTTTTAGTTTTGCACGTGGACAGTTTTAATATTTTTAAGTGAGTAACGACAAGACTTGAACTCAAGATGATTTGGTAACTTGGCTTTGACATCAAATTAATTAACCTCATCAAAAAATTTAAAATGGAGCAGAGTTTATTATATATCTTTATGTTCTTCATCAGGGTTATAGTTTTCACTTGTCTAAATATTAGATCTTGAATACTAGGCAAATATTAGGTGTTACACTATATGAGAGTAAATATAAGTTATTTTGTGAGTTTAAAGTAATAATTCAAGTTAATTATTTTATAACTAGTTGACATTTGGCCTAAGTCGATATTTCTTAAGTATTGACACTATCCCGTTTAAGATTTTGAATTTTAGACTTGAATCGTGACAATTAAGGTGACAAGAAAAGAGAAAAGTTTCTCTTACTGGACTTAGGTTGAAGAAATATTTACCGATAAAATACTTGAAGGAAAAGGCTTTCATATGATAACAGTCAATATTTGAATGACGAAAAGAAAGAGAGAATAAATCCTGTCAAACATTGTTTAATGCTTTATGGTACAACTATGTAGACGAAGTAGTTTCTTGCTCCAGGTGCAAATGCTAGTGTGCACATAACTATAGTTTAAGACACTCTTTTGTCCGGTAAGGTCGGACATTCATCACTTATATAGAGTTTTACATGTATGTAACACTCAATTTCTCATTTTTGGACTAAATGTCAGACTTACTTTTCAGTTTATTTAAATTGATTATCAATCTTTCAAACACTGAAGCAATCTACCGACCATCAATAATGTAAAAAACATGTGGATCGTCTAGACGGACCCAAAAGTTTTTCCCAGGACCAAAGTTCTTTACCTACAGTTTTCTGCCTTAGTTTGATTCAATAATTTGCTTCATCTTTCACCGGATCCACATTCCAGTACGCAGTCAAATCAACTATGCAATCACGGAATGGAATTTGCCTTTTGTTTCTTTGCTACCTTTATGTTCATGTCGAGTCGATGATTAAAAGAGAAATCTACAGTATTTGCCAGATCATGTGCATATAACACGGAGAGAGTTTCTCATTCGACAGTAAGGCCTTTTTCAACTGAAAGTCGTATCATTAGATGCTGTTGAATCTTAGATTTTTCCATCAAACAAACATAATGTGATTTTTGACTCAATGTGTTTGTTTGAACATGCTTGTGCTTGGCAACTTTTCATTAATGATCAATTCAAAGAGTCTCTCATTCATAGTGAGGCCTTCTCCACTAAAAGCGAATCATCTTATACTGTTAAATCTTAAATTTTTCCATAAAACAAACATAATGAAATTTTTGACTCAATGGTTTTTTGAACATGCTTGTGCTTGGCAAATTTTCATTAATGATCTATTCAAAGCCTTCTTTCATTAAAAGCCGAATCATTTTATGTTGTCAAATCTTAAATTTTTTTCATAAAAACAAACATAGTGTAATTTTTGACTCAATGTTTTTGTGGGAACATGCTTGTGCTTGGCAAGTTTTCATTAATCATGTACGCAACAAAGAGAAGTGGGCAACACTGCTGGCCTTTCCACTTCTTGTTCCCTTGACTAAAATGTTTTTAAATTATTACCTATAGAGTTCTGATAATTCTAAATACATTTAATCTTCCCTAAGAATTTGTTGATCTCTATTTGTAATCGAGCAGGTAGGTGGCAAGAAGCATACAGATGAGCATCCAATGCCACTGATATAGGGGTGGAACCAGAAATTTAATATTAAGAGTTGAAATTCAAAATAAAAAGATTGATGATGGGAAAAAAAAATAGGAGGGTCGAAAACTATTTTTTAATGATAGTGCATAGATTTTTTTGAAAAAAATAAACTTTGGGGCTGCCTGCCCTCTTAGCTCCGCCCCTGCACTAATGTTTTGTCTTTTCTTATTGACAAAAAAAAAATAGGGGACCGATATATATACATATTTTTTTTAACAATACTACATAGATTTTTTTTTAAAAATAAAAAACATTCTAGGGCCCGAGGCTCCCGCCGGCCCCCATAACTCTGCCCTTACACTAATGCATCGTCTTTTTTTGAGATTTAAGTCCAGTCAATTTAAAATTTTTAGATGAGTCCAACTCACTAACATTACACCATCTAATGAGCGTGTATCGATATATGAGATAATATTATACCTGATCCAACCTCATTTAAGAATTTTCCCAACTTTGCGGTGCATCATTTATTTGCATTTTTCTAAATGCTTTTACCAAGTTACACTTGTGGACAATCAAACTTTATGGCATGATTTTCTTAGTTTGATAATTCAATTTTTGCCCGAAAATTATCCTTCAACATTCCGAGAAAATCTTCTTCTTTCTTTTTCCTTTTTCTTTTTTTCCCACACAAACTCGCACGCATATACATGGTTTAAACCATGGAAATCAAGGTGAAAAAAATTGCTTTTATTATCATTTTAAACTCGTAATTTTTAAGAGTACAATATTTTTATCAAACGTCAACTGTGAAAAAGGTCTTAAAATTAAATAGTATTTTCTTCACCGCGACTCCTTATTGAGGATAAGGACTCCAGAATCTTGTGAAAATCCAGTACTTTTCCAAACTTAGATCATGGAATGCTGCATCAAAATGTAAAAGTCACAAATACTTAGTCCAGAAACGATCTCTAATGCAATTTCATTAATTGATGAGTATGAGATAATCATATTGTCCCATGGCAAATCTTCATAATCCCAAAAAAAAAAGCTGATTAGGTCATAATTAGTTACCAACTTGGTATTTTATGTGTTTAAATTAATCAAGGGTGTTAAAAAGTTAATGAAAAGATTAGTGAACAATTAGTAATATGATGGTGCCATAATCATTATTGCAACTAGTGCTATCTCTTCCTAACCCTAGGGTCCATGGCATGATCTTGCTTCGTGTAAAGGTTCTTTAAGTTAGTCCAAAGATTCAATTAATTATAGCAAGCTTCGCCTTTTTTTTTTTTTTTTTTATGACCATGGGGTCGTACACCGTAAGATGGATAAAAAAAGACCTAAAATAAGTTGAATGGAAATATCCAAACAAGATGTTGGAAAGATGACTTTCGACAAGGAGTAGTATCACCTGATTTGTATATCTGACTCTATCTAATAGAATAAGATTTTGTATGATTTGATTTAGTTATATGACCATGTTGAATGTTTTAGTCAAAGGCACTAGTAAAATATAAGAATCACCTACTCACAAAAAATTCTCTAAACGGGCAAAGATCATCAGGCCATGATACAACAAGTGAGGCCAATATACAATAAGGTCTACTTGTGTGTGAGTGAATCGAATGACTAGACAACGGTCTGACAGAAGAATTTCCCTTCACCACCAAATGTCCTTTAGGACAGCCTGCATAGATCATGGCCCTTCTACTAGATTGCAGACTTGTTAATCACTTAGATGATAAAAAAAAAAAATTTAAAAAAACCAATCTGGTACGCAAAGTCCTAAGAAGAGTCTGTCAGATTTTAGAGCCTTTTCAAAAAAAATGCTTACAAAATAAAAAATGAAAAAAGCATATGCATAATTGACATCTTGCCCTCCCCATCCCCCCCCCGCCAAAAATAAAAAATAAAATTATAACTCCTCTCCTGATAGTGGAGGCATGTGTATGTGTGTGTGAGAGAGACACAGAGAGAGGAATTTACTATTCACAGTCAGTGTTAGGATCAATAGAAAAGCCAAGAGAAACTCCACAAAAGCCAGGCAAAGTAGCAATAGCAGTGGCATTTGGGTTGTAAGTTGTGATGAGGTCCATTAAGCATCGACAAACTCCACGCCTGTTGTCACTAGAATCAGCAATGGTATTCAAGCTCGTCATAGCAACACAACACGGTGATGCTGGTATAGGGTCAGGTGAGCCATAGGTGACGAAGCTGGAACAGGCAGAAATAAGGGCTGTCACGGTAGTGCAGTCCGGACCAACTGCGGCTAAAAATCCGAACCTTGATAGGAACATTGCTAACACAATCACTAATACTGTGTTGTGACAACCCATTGGAACAAAATATTAGTATTACCTTGTGCTTTGTGCTAGCTATCTCTTATTGTTACCACTTTCTTCTGATTTGTGTGTGTTTTTTATAGTGTTAATGTTGGTGTTGGATTAAGGTTTGGTGTGCAATGTTGAGCGTGTGGCAATTTCATCAGGATTGCATGATTCTTCAGTGGTGTAAAGGGTGTTGGGGCATTTACCATTTCTAGACCTTGAGAAAAGGTGTGTTGGGCTAATGGATTCAAAAGATCCAAGAATATCAAAGTGGTTTTAATTAAAGAATGGAGTCGATTTCATGGAAACAGTTACACTAAGCCGGGCCGTAAAATTGGCAACTTGGTTACAAGGGAACAGTTATGCTTATAACGGTCAACAGAAGAAATGACGTGGACAATTCACACCAGTTAATTTTTGCTCATAATATTATGATGTTATGGGAAAATCCTAACTCAATTATAAGGGTGCTTCTCTCCCTAGTTTATCATCTAGGTTCTTGTACTCCTACCAGTGGTATTGTTCAAGTTCTCCAACCACTGATTGGCTATCTCAAGCTTCATAGCTTCTATGATGTTTCTTTTTCCTAGATTCGTTATAACGACCTTTACTCTGGACTAATCCAAGATAATCGCAATTTTAACCCCTTTTTCTCGATGTGTACCACCGCCTCATCCCCTCGCCTAGATATGGCTTACACCCTAATGATTGTTGGCTCAAGCCTACTTTAACCCCTTGGGGTCTCTTCTCCACAATCTCCAGTGGTTTTGATGCATCCCAAGTTTGTTGAGTTTTCTAATGAAGAGTTAACTTCAGAACAACATTGAATCATGAGAGCCATGAACAAAGCTTTATATTCTACATCATCAATGAGAAGTTTCAAGTAACCAAATCTTGCAATATTGTACCAAAAAAAAAAAAATTACCCATCACATTGTTCTTATATGGTTGGACGTTTATGGAATATCTCCAGTCATACCGAAGAAATGTTTGTATACACTCGAGCAAGACCTTCTATTTCACACCATAGGTTCATAAACCAGTCTTAACGTCTATCTAAACTTCATCTATTATCCCATGATCTAGCCCATTAACAAGACTAGTATGAAAGAAATAGGGTTGTTTTCTCACACCACAACCACAGTGCCCTTTTTAACTTGTTAACAATGACCGAGAGCCCTCGAAAGTCGAACCAGATGATGAGAACAGAAAAGAACAATATTGATATACAGAACGGATTAATTTCTTATATAGAACACAATGAATATACTCCTCGAATCAGAGGCCTTCGCATATCGTGCATCGTCAAGGACTACAACTATACACACACAGACAAACAATCATCTAAAGCTTCTCTGTTTCAAATGATGCTAGAGAAAGCTACCCAGAAGAACACAAACCAAAAACGGTCGAAGGAAATTAACAAACTAAACCAGATGTGATGCATATCAGACAAACAATCATCTAAAGCATGTCTATTTGAAATGTGAGGAAAAATATCCAGAGGTAAAGAACCAAATGTGGCAGGAAGGAAAACTAACGAACCAGTGGAAACTATAGCATATACCAGCTAAACCTACTCATTTACACGTGAACTGAGAGAGGGACGAGAAGGGAAACCAGAGTCTATGAAGTCCCCTCGCATTTCCATTTAGAAGTGGGTACACAGCTCAGGTAGTGACACCAGTGGCAGCGATCGTATCCATTCTCTCCCTTGAACAACATCACAAGTCCTACCGTAAGCCTGCATTTAGTCGAAAGCAAGGAATTTAGCAGAAAAGATCCATAAAACCAACACACGCAATAGAGAAAGGAAAGGAATCACGTAAATAATCTTTCTTTCATTTCAATCATCTTTCAGATGTGGCCTTCTCAATTAGAAGAATTCAACTCATTCTAGATTCTGTTCTATACAGTTAAAAGGCCAGTCAAACTAAAAGATGCACATGATCAAGCTCCAATGAAATAGTGATCCCTGTTCCAGAACCCTGCAAGTATGTGATATAATCTAGTACCAAGAAAAATAGTGTGGCCATCTGTAGAACATATACAAGATACAACCATATTCCATCAACCATAGTATCGAGTTCGAGAAGAGCTGATCTGGATATTAATTTTAACAGATAAAAACATATATTCATGGTTTGGACAAGTTGTGCTCACCCTGCAACCAGTAGGATGAAAGAAATCACCCACAACACATACTGGTAAGTTTTATACTTTGCTTTCACACGAAGATCAGCTGGAAGGGAGTGACGTTCCATCCAGCCATATTGAGGACGAGGCAGCAGAACAAAGCCAAGCAGAAAACCGGTCAAGAATCCACCAATATGGGCAAAGTTGTCAACATGCGGCAAAATTCCAATAGCTAGATTGATGACAACTATGACCAAAAGCGTCAGCAATGCCGCAACCTGAGGATATGAGGAAGGGAAAATATGAAGTTAAAGAGGATGGAAGAGGTCATTGAAGTTCTAAATCGCAAGCATACTACTAGATCACTGATGTGTGTGATATTCTCACAGCAGCAAATCTGAAGCCTCAGACATGAGCACCATGAGTAGACATTGCTTACCTTGTTGGTATATATAGTCCAGTTTGTAATAAGTTCTGAAAGCATTGCTCCAAGAAGCCCAAAAAGAGCACCAGAAGCGCCAACAGAGATGCTGTTTTGAATAAACAGAGAAGAGAGAATGCTACCTCCTAACCCAGATAATAGATAGATAACTCCGATGCGCACTGCCGAATTGGAAACACAGTCAAAGATCGATATACCACAAATATAACAAGTGTACTGAGTGAGCAACTTCAATAAAAAATGGATACCAAAGCCACACTGCTGTTCCAGACGAATGCCAATCAATGCAAGGCTCAACATATTGGCAATCAGATGAATGAGACCCGCATGTAACCAAATACACGAGATAAGTCTCCATTGTTGATTCTCATGTACCACTTTATTCCATTCAAGAGCACCCAGCTTCTCTAGCCTACATCAACAAAACAACAAATTGCGATGCTTCCTTTCTCTCTTGAAATAATAAGAATGATGATAAACTAATGTGCATTATTAAGACAAGAAGATATTTTGCCCCAGAAGAAACAAAATGCAACTCAGGCATTTTCCAAAACACAAACATAATCAAAAGCCTGAAAAAACTGTTGGGGTGGAGAGGCAGGACTCTGATAGACTATATAGTTCAATGAGACAATCAGAGAACTAATTGCATAAATCTCTGGTTAATTATGTCATACACACCTAGGCACAAAATGAGAAAAAAATAAATACGAGAGTAAGTTCGTCGCACACGCTTCACAGAATCAAAAAGTTTAAGCTTCAAAGAAGAAATATAGTTTCCATTTTCGCCTGCTAAATTACATTCAATGTCAATGACTGAACGTATTATTAACGGAAGTAGTAAACTGGCCCTATGAATACGGGCACCTCTAACCTCAGGAACATGCACACTAGTTACCTTTGCGGTCCAAATTTATAATACTACATGGCAAAACAAACTTCTCAGGTTTACATATACTACCGGATAAAAGCATATTTACACACTTTGAATTATATATCGAACAAATATCACCCACAACAAGGAAAACCAAAATCCAAAGGGAACTACGAAATTACCCGACGAGCACATAGCTCATAGCACAGAGCCTCTAAAAGTTAAAGAACTACCAAATAACTCAGAAAATTTCCATCAACACGCTCATGTTTCAAGCTAACAAGTTGACAATACAAGCTAAAAAAGAAAAAGAATCGTCATACTCAAAGGCAGAATCTTCAAAAATCCGAAATTCAGCAGCCAATAGGACAAAAGCGAGCCAAACACCACATTCCTAAAGACTAAACAATTGAGCAGACAAAAAATACAAAAAATCACAAACAAGCATCAAATTATCAAATTCCTATAGCATCCCAAATTCTCCATAATTCAACTGTTAAATTCAAAAAAATTCAGGCAACAGTTTATCAAGAAACATTAAAACACAAACTACTAAACACTGGACCTTTATTTTAATCTTTTCTCTTGTTTCTAGCCAGCATAGCATATGACCTTAATTGACAACGAAAGGTCTAACAACGGCATACATCACTGCACTTCAACTTTGACACCTATCGTAATGATAAACGGCTAATCTTGCGGTTAATCCAAAACTTGTAACAAGAGAATTTCTTGCTTTTTAAAATTCAGCATAGCACATGATGTTAATTGACAAACAAAAATCCAATCTTGAAACATGGGTATTTCTTCCTTTTAGTCAACATAGCATGTTCTGTTAATTGACAACAAAAATCCAAACTTGAAACATGGGTATTGAAAATCAATTAAAAAGCACAAACAAAACAAAAATTAGTCTTACGTTGAAGCAGAAGGTCCAACGAGTGGATTTTCACTCATAGGCTGGAAAGAAAACCTCCCAAGAAACCTTGCCACACACTTCTTGTTGTTGTCTCCATAAATATTATTAATCTTCTTTGGACAATTGTTAACATACATGACAACAACAAACATAGCAATGTTGGCAACAATAAACATGGGTATTAACCATGATGTCCATCGCCTTTCCTCTCTTTCTGCTACGGCTGATGATGCATAACTGCTTCCTCTACTGTTCTTTCCACCACCACCATTCTCTATATCCCCACCTCTCATATTGCTTTCTAGTTCTCTCTGTTTCTAGTGTTTTATGAAAAGAATTGTTGATTGAGGAGGTTTATATGTGAAGGGAGCTTTGATGGAGTTGGTAATGGGGGTTTAATGGGGGCAAGAACGTGTGCAAAGTGTAGAGTGAGAAACACGGGAGGAGTTGGGATACTTGTGTCAGCAGATTGGGGTTGTGATCCTCTGTGATCGGTTGTTTGGTTTTGTAATAACTACCCATGTTGCCACGTGTTGTCTAGTTCTAAGTTTGCTTGGATTTTTGTTTTTTTTTTTTTCTTTCTATAGATGCAAAACCGATTACAAAATGAGATTCGTGTAACATTTAGACTAACTTGAAAATTTGAGTCAATGTTACGTATCGTTAACTAATGGCAAACTTGACATCTTTTGTAGAACGGTAAGAAATTATAATAAGATTTGTGTAATACTAGGATTAACTTTAAAATTTAAGTCAACGCTACAGAATGATAATTAAGGAATAACTTGACGATTTTTGTAAAACATTATCAAATCATAATAACACTGGGACTAACTTGAAAATTTGAGTCAACGCCGGGGCTCATAGTGAGATGGCAAATGGTTATTGGATGAGGTGGGGTTTTGGTTTTGGATGTGGAGAGTATATGATAAGAGCGATTGAGGGGTGGTTTTGGTAAAAAGACAGTTTGGCTGCGCGGTTAATATTAAACCGACAAAGCGGGAGATAGGGGGTTACTGGACCGAATCAGTTTCCTAAACTGATTAAAAGCAGAGACTTTTTGGTGACCTTTGTAATATAACCTACTAAAAATAGGAATTATAAATAGAGATAGAGACACTGCATATTTTTAATTTGTCATAGGACAAAGATTGTACTAGAGAATGTACCTGCCACAAGGGTTGATTTTTTATTCGACTTATAAATATTCGATGGGATTATTAAATATTTTAATGATGCAATAATACAATTTTATAATTTTAAAAAATCATTGAAATCAATTATTAAATATTATCTTTTTAAGGATGTTCCATAATTCTTATCTATGTCTAACAGTAAGTATAAGGTTGTTCGTGGACATACTAAACTGTGTAGTTTTACAAAAAGTGACTCAAACCAGAATTTGTTAAGTAATCTGTGCATTAATTAATCTCTCGTCAAACATGAATTATCTTGATTTAAGTTGGATTTGTAAACTTTTCCTTGCAATATTCTTTAAATTAATATCTAAAATTATAAAAATATCCTGTCTGATTCAAGACAAATTCATGTGACAAATGTAGGTAACTCCCAAAAGTTTAAACAAGATGAGTGATAAGCGAAAGAATATGGTAGTTAAGATTTCCCCTTCAATATAGTGAAGATTTTCCCTTCAATACTTTGACAGTGACAATTCTTTTTTTTTCCCCAAACAAGAAAATTATATTAATAGATCAAATAAAAGTATATATAACAGGTCCAAAAAAAATATACGTCAGCACAAGAAACCGTAGAACAATAAACCCAAATCAAAGCCAATCAAGAAAAAAAAAAAAAAAGTCCAAAAATAACAACCACCAACAGCTCGAAATCCGAACCTCAACAAACATAGTTAAACATGGATAGAGACCTAGCATGTACCAAGCCAACGAACACCCACTGAAGCTATTGGAGAAGCAGCTAGGAGCTCACCAAAGGCGAGCGACGAAAACGCACGTAAAAAGGGACGCATAATCCTTTCGAAGGCAACTAGTCGAGAATCCCACAAATGATCTAGTCTAATTTCGTCGGTCAACTCGGTACACTGCGAGGATTACAATGAAACTAAAAAGGAGAAGAAAAGCCGACTATTAACTGCTGAGAACCAAAAAAAATGTTTGACATTACAAAAATGAGAGCAAGAAATATGAATACTAATTGCACGAGGAAAGGAACAAAATAACAGTAGTAGCACCAAAAAGACCACCAACACTTATGATAACTAGAATTGAAATATATATACCAGAAAGAGAAAGGAAAACCAACCAATGTTATCTGATTATAGAAGGAACTCAATTCTCTGAATTTCTTCTTCTGATTTCATAATGATTATGTCACCATGATTGTCAAACAAGAATAAGGAATAAGCCATGGCTTATCCACGTTGTTACCACGATAGAAATAAATAACAAAAGTGTTAATTCGTGTATTAAAAATTTTGAATTTTAATTTTTTTATATTAATTTAATACGTATATTAACATATACCGTAAAATTATGAAATTCGTAATTATGAGTAAATTTATTTGACTAAAATAAATTTCCCGTTATAAAATGTGTGAAGGAATCTAGGAAAGCTACGTTTGCCGTGATACAGCTAACCGGTGAGAATATTTCTTATATTTTCAATATCGTCATCAAAACATTTAGACTAAATTAAAAAAAAAAATGGGACAGCCATGAAAGTTGTATAGGTATGAAGAAGCGTGTATATCATGCTTATTTTTAGCAAAAAAAAAGAAAAGCTTGTATATCATCCGTGTACGAAAGTAGATTACGTGTCCTTTTGTGATGTGGATGCATCCACATTTCTGCTTACACGTGGAAGCCATTGTTGCTATTTGAATGTAACTCATGACCCGTGAGCTGGAAACTCGTTTCTTACTCCATCTCAAACGTCATACGATCTCTTCACATCTCTTTCTCTAACGCGGATTCGCGTTTTCTGCTTTTTTTTCATTTTTGTTTTTAATGGCAGGAATTTTCTCGGTCTTTCTAACTTATATTACGGTATCAAATTTGAAACACATAATTTTATACAAATAAAGCGTGATTCAAAATCTTCCTCAGTCATTATGTGAATTGCCATTAATTATATTTTGATTTTATAAAATAAGTTAGATATTTGATTTATAGACTGGTGCGTGAACTTAATTAATTAAATACACCTTGTATTGAAAAAATAATAATAATACACCTTATAAGTCTATATGGTAAACTTATTAGTATGTCTCTATTTATATTCTGACAAAAGCTTTTTTTGGTGGACCTATCATTTTTAGATATAAAAATTGCTAGGTCCTTCTCTTACCTAACTAACTTTGATGGTCTGTTTAATCTTGAATAGAGCAAGGTGTGAATGTCACTCGCCGGAAATCGATTGACGATTATCACTTGTTCATAGCTCAAAAAAATATATGATTTTATAATTAATATGTGAATATTATTATATTGCAAACTTATGTATATAGCAAAATTATATTTACATAAGACTCCGCGTAGAGAGTCATAATTTAAATTAATGAGTTACAAGACCTATAGAAATTGACACCGATTGACCTAATTGGACTCCTTGGGGACTCGGATTGGCTTTTGTGAGTTGAGAAGTTGATTGATTTGTATAATGCTAAATTGGGAGCTTCAATAGAAATCGAGTAATGATAGAATGGCAATTCACACTTGTAATAAGTTACAAATCAATTTCTTATATGGTTAATAAGACTTACACGTATGAATTAATCATACTAATATATGATAGATTGACATCAGTGTAAACTAATTGAAAATTTTTCAATGAACAAGACCAACAAAAATTATACCACTATGAGATTAGCTTGATCACATTGAAGGACCAATATAGCACCGATAGTGAATGTCTATACATCCCAGTCGGCCCATTATAGCAACCGAAGAATTTAAATTGCTAACTAGACTGCTACTTTCTCATGTAGTTTCTTTTTGTATTTGGACATCTAGTTGGGAAATCTCAAGTAAAACGAATTGTAAATGTGCTTATAGTAGACTAACGTGATTTTTATTTTTCCTTAATTTCAAGGGCGGGCGTAGGCTATTTTATATCACTAAAATATTATACACGGGAATTGATCTCAATCGGTGTGATCCTTTTACAAACTCAATATAGTCTCATACAACGGTCTTCTTATAATATAATGAGGGGATCAATGACAGTAAGTTGAATAATTTACCACCGTTGTTACGACGGAGATTTAAACACGTCTTCATAGATTGCCCAACGGGACAATAGAACAAATTGAGAAATAAAACGTATAACACAACCCTATACAAGATGAGCCAAACAAGGACAATTGTATAAGATAACTTTATCATTAGAATAATTACCAAAATGGTCTCTTACCTTATTAGTTTGTGATAAATTCGTCCTTCATTTTCAAATCATGACAAATTAGTCCTTATCTTTCAGTTCGTGACGCTGTTAGTCATTTTTATAAAAAAGAACTTTAAAAATCTAACGGGAAACTCACATCAACTGCATTTGACCACCATCTTTCAGAAATAACAGGAGCAAAATCGTCATTTCATTTGGTGGTTACGTACAATTCATGTGAGATTCTCGTTAGATTTTTAACAATTTTTTACAAATAGGATCAACGGCGTTACATATTGAAAGATGAAAGAGGGGGAGGGGGAGGAGGAGGGGGGAGGGGGGAATTAAAAATGTTCGTTTAATATTTAATTTGTGATGAACTAAACTAAATGTGTAATTGAAATTTGCACATATTTATTAAGAATTGGACTTTTAACAATTCAAAGATTTTCTTAATCTTCTAAAAGTTGTCGTCTTAAAATTTCCCTGCATATAAAATTACTTATTTTTCTATCTAATTAAGCCATGTCAACTTTTATTCCAAGACATTAATTACCTCCTGATAGTTACATAAAGCACTTATTTATTCCCACATTGCTTGCAACAAATTGTTTTTGTCAATGTTTTTCACATGTTATTGCGATTAAAATTTAGAATGAGATATGAACCTTTCTTCTTAAGCTATCATGTGAATAAATATGCATCACCCTTGCTCTTGTCCACCATTGTTTTTCATTTACTTTAGGAATTAGAAAGGTCTATTCTAATTTATTCTCTTAATATTCAAGTTGCCTCTACATACTTTCATTTATTCTCTTCAAAGTGAGGAATAATAACCATGTGTATTGGACAACATCGTTTACATACTTCAATTAATACGTTATTATGGGTGTTAATCATTATTATCATTCAAGATTTATGAAAACCCACATTAAATTAGATACAACTAATGCATGGAATTTAGTTCATTAATTTTATATTTAGTTTGATCATTGTGTTATAAGTTGCAAAAATTGATTTGACAAGGCCAACGACAAAAACCTAAACTTTGTGTCATGTTGATGCAATACACATGAAGATCAATCTTGCCGGCATGTGTTTGGATGCATGATAGAATTAATGTTTTGAATTCTTTGAAATACTCTTAATTTGCTATAAAGAATATCATCTCATTCACAACATGTATTTTCTTGGTTGTCACATTTTTTTCTTTCCCAATACATTCTATTTGGAGAACTGACATAAATCAATATTACATCGATGGTATGATGTTGGCATTATATGTTTATTCTTTACACGTTAAAGATATGAGATGGATATTTTCATCACCTAATAATAACGTTGGTCAGTTTTCTGTTCCCAAAATTTGTTTTTAAGAATGAAATTATCGTTCTTCATTCTATCAACTAAGTACGAAATTAATCAAGTTTTTAGATTCTCAACATATGTCGTTGTTACCCCTAGGGTTTTGCAAACAAGTTGAATATTAATACTTGTATTTTTGGAATAATATAAAGAAAGAGGACAAATTTATATTATTGATCATCAATATGTAAATTAGACAATTATAATTACAATATATATATATATATATATATATATATATATATGTGTGTGTGTGTGTATTGACATAAACCCTGAACTATGTAGTTACTCAACTCTTGTACTCCATGAACTTTAGCAATGTAAAAACATTAGTGTATTGCAAATTCATTAAGAGTATTATATTCAAACAGTACTATATAATAAAAGAATACATATACACTTATAAAATGAAGCAACACTCATTCACAAAAATAATCTTATGGTCATATCAAATAAGTGAATGAAATCATAGATGCATTCTTAATAATAATTAAGTGAATATAATAGTAGAAAAAAATAAAAGAAAGAAGGAGGATGTAGAGACGAGAGATCCCAATTAATGTACTACACTTTGACACTAATTCTTGTGTAAATTTAAACCGAACAACATATATTAAAGATGTAATTAACGAGATTTGAACTCGTAATCTCTTGTATACTAACGAATAATATTATCACTGGATCAATGCCCTAGTGGCCACTTGTGATATTCACTATATCTATTTTTTAACACATTATTGCTCCATTACACAAGTGATATCTTTTAACTATAAAAAATTAATTGTCCATAATATATAAAAAATGAGTGGCTAGCTATGCAAGATTTTTCCATGGAAACATGTCCACTCCTATTGAACCACTTATTCCCCCCCTTTTTTTTTTGGATTACATGGGAGGCAAAGTCGAGTATTAAATAGACATATTTAGGAGATGAAACACCCCGCTGGTTACTGGCTAAAAGTGGACGCAAGTCATTTGAAGAGTGATAAAGTGTTTAAATACTTAGTACTTATTATAGTTCAAAGTTCGCTAATTAATTTGTACATTTATTCCCTTTCACAAAGGAGAAGTACAAACAAGATGTCAATGGACCACTCTAGAAGCTGGCGCCATAATATGCTGACCCATTCGTGCAACTATGATAAGCTGGATCCGTACACTACAAAAGCCCAGACTTAATCAACCACACCACTGATAACATAAAGGAGCGAAAATCATTAAGTCTTGTCAATCGGATTATGTAATGCCCATACAGTAATAGAATTCACATACTAATGCTTGAAAATCGGTTCGATTCCGCTAAATTTTTTCCTAAATGATTACCTTTATGGTTATCTTTACAGTTGCATATGTTAAGGTATAGATCTAGTGTTAGCCTCCTTGTTGAAAGTTGACCTGCAAAATAAGGTATTTTGAAATATTGTTTGAAAATTTATCCGATACTTAAGTTAGTGACATCAAGAACAAAGATTCAAGTATATAAAGTGAGTATAAAAATAACATTTATATTTATTGAAATGCATGCACTTATATTTATACTAGTCCCACAAATGAAAAATAGTGTCATGTGTACAACCTGTAAGACGGTTTATGAGCTTTTCGAGTATTCCTGGAGCTTAGACGTCCCTATGAATGAACCGAATGGAGAAACACTAAGATCTGATCTTTGTCCTTGGGGTAACTTTATGGTCGGAGTCTTATAACTTTCTATTTATCAAATGCCCATTTTATTTTTGATAGATTCATTACCTCATATCAGCATCAATTGAAAAGTTTTCCTAGTCATCACCCAAGCTTCTTGAGTATCCCTGAAACTTAGGCGTCCCTATGAATGAACCGAATGAAGAAATATTAAGATTCAGTCTTTGTCCTCGGTGTAACTTTATGATCAGGGTCCTATAACTTTATATTTATCAAATGTTCAATTGAAAAGTTTTCCTAGTCATCACACAAAATATAAAATCAAGAAAAAAAAAAGCAAAAACAATGTAACATTTACAGATTTAACAATTAAATAGCTTTCCATCTAATGCTTACGTGTATCACTAATAGAATGATGCCTCTTTTTTTCTCTTTGTTTTTAGTTTTCTATTTATTTTTAACATAGGGAACGTTAAACCTCATATAGTTGTTATCTTATTAGTTATATAAATTGTCGAGCTATTCTTGTCTGTTGGTAGGGTTCCCATTTTTTAATTGGGTCGTTATAATTACGAGTAACTAATTATATTAACGTTACTTTGGCCATTTGTCACCATAAAAGATAATATAATCATCAAATTATAAGTTTGTATCAACTCAAACTCTTCTCGTGTACTACTAAATAAAATGATGTTAATAACAATAGTTTTGTGCATAATTAACCTATATCGATGACATCAAAAGTACATTATTAAAACTTGCATTATTCTTATTTCACCTCATTTCCTTTTCTTGTTATGTTCGTGAACTAAATCTATGACAACCTTTGCAATTGATCATTTTACCTAAAATGCTGTGATATAATAAAGTTAATGGAATTGCTTTCATTATAGTCTATTATACCAAAATGTCAGATTACTTTCCAAATTGATTGTAACAATTTCAAAACATTAGGCCATAGTCAAACTTCTTACTAGTACATTTAAGCACATTACAATGTTCATATGGTAAGTACTTTAAGAGTAGATCCTGAGGTTAGGTGGAGTGATCAGTGGTGGCGTAATCACATATTTTTTAAAGTGTGCACTCAATTAAAAAAAAAAAAAAAAAAAAAATAATATATATATATATATATATATATATATATATATATATTCTTTTTCGGTATATAAAAAAAAGTTATTATATTGAACTTGTCTAATTGTATAAATACACCCGCTGATCATTGAATCCTGATCCCGCCCTTGATGATCGGGTAACGACTTATAACTAAAGATTTTAAGTTTGAACCTATATAATTTGATTACAAATATTATCCGACTATCAACTAATTTAAAACATGTATTACGTCACATTGCAATATCACAAATTTTATAATCATAACGTGAATCTAATGTATTTTTGAATCGAATTGTGCGAAAGTTATTAATCTAATGTATTCACCAGACAAAGTGAATCATCCAACTGTAAGATCGACTCCATTGTGTCGGACATCCACACTGAAATTGCTAGGAGCAACGACATTCAGATTATTAAACTCATTAGAAGAACGAGTAATGTACTGATTGAATTGCTAATTAAACTCGATGTAAAAAATTAGCAGTAGACTAGTTATCAAATATTTCTATCCTTCTTAATCAACTTCTTAAAGCTGATATTCCAACTGTTGGAATGGACTAATGTACTGACTTTATTAATAAAATTAATTTCTCGATCCAAAAAAAAAATGCATTCTTGTTCGTAAAAAACAAACAAGAGTACATTAAAGAGTCAACAAACCAAATTTCAGCAGTGGAAGCGCACGAGTCAGAGAATCCAGCGGGGGCGGACATCTCGAACAGTATTTAGGACCATGGTAAGTGAGTGAGGCCCACATCGCTAACCATAGCCAAAAAGACACACAGTACACACACTAGCAGTACATATTTCCTTTGTTTTTCTTCCTCAGAAAGAGAGAAAACAATACAAACAAAAGGAGAACAAGAAAAAGAGTTGAAGCGAGAATTGCATGGAGAAAGCAAAGACAAAGTCCACGTTCAACCATTGTTTTCCGTTAACATTGTTTTTGTTTTCCAATTTCTTGGCCAGAAGAAAAGCCTAGAAAACACTAAAAAAAAATTAATTAATTCTCAACCTCATTGACTAACGTGCAGCCATTGGAGTAGTTACTGTAAGTCAGCTCTTAATATGCTAATCACCCTATTTTTTTAATCCTTTTTTATATACATATACATTAAAATAATCGCTTACTGTGTGCACTGTGTGACACCCTCTTAACAGATCCCAACATCAAGAGAGAGAAAGAAAGAAAAGATAGAAAGGTCCACAAATCTCAAACTTTGTATTTATTAAGTTAGTCTTCTATCAGCCTAATGACTATTTATTTTATTTTTTAAAGAATCAAAATAGTTCTTCGTCTATTTTTAAGTAATCCTAACAATTATTTGTGCATAAGTGGATTTCATATTATGTGAGTCTCATTATTTTATTTTACTGATGTAAGAATTATTTGTATTTATCTCCTCTGCTGCATGTACCGTTCCTTTTAACTTTACCATTGTGTGATGTATCAGTTAAAAAGGTTATGTACTTGGTTTTTGTCGAATGAATTCCACATCAGATGCATACACTACTAGTTTCTTTTAACTAGTACTAGTATTAGAGACAGTAAAAGATAAAGGTCAGTGTGTGTTGTGTGTGTGTGAGACAGAGAGTCAAAGAAGGTTCTTTTCTGAGTTTTTTTTGGTAGTATGCATATTTTGTAAGGTATTGAAAAGTCCACATTACATAAAGACAGTGTTATTTTGGCATCATTACAGAAACCCTTTCATTTTCTACTTTTTTTTTAATGGATTCTCTTCGTCATGACTGATAAAATGGTCAAACCCCAAATCTTTGGTTTTACAAAGAGACAGTTAAAATGAAAAAAAAATAAGTGGTTTGAGAGAGAGAGAGAGAGAGAGGTTAGTATTAGTAGCTGTACTAGTGGTGTGTGAAAAGTGGAGTGAGGTTTCTTGGCTGTCTTGTACCAACCCTTTTGGTTGTTCATAAATTTTGTGGGTTTTGGTTGGTATGCATAGTACTATTACTTGTTGTGTAGATCAATACAATCCACTCACACTGGTCCAAACTTTGGTTGTAACATCTCAAAATTCAGTGAATGCTTTGCCTTTTGTTTGTTGTGGGTGATGATTAACTAGTCTATAATATATAGACAACAAAAAGTTTGAGTCTTAGAGAGATGAAGAAAGGGGTTGTTGTTTTTCCCCTTATCTTTTCATGAGTTTTGAGGGTTTGATTGGTAATAGAGGGGGGGAAACAAGAATGGTGGCTTGTTCTGCATACAACACCATGCCCACTCCTGCCATGGCTCAGCCACAACTGGTCACTCCACCACCTGCTGCTCAGCCTGTCTTCAACTCTCCACCTCTCTCTCTTGCCTTTGTATGCTAATCTCTTTCTCTATATCTCCCTCGATATATAAGTGAATTTGCTTTCATCTATCTATCTGTGCACATATGGAAGAAAAGATGTAAAAGAGCTTTCTTTTTCGTTATGATGGTTGATGATTCTTGGCATGTTTTGCTCTTGTTTTGATGTTGTCACGTTGGGATTATCTTTGAATTGGATGTATCTTGCTTTCTAGCAGAAATATAAAATGGAGGGTCTTGGTGAGATGGGCATGATTGGGGAAAATTTTGAGTCTAATGCAATGGCAAGACCTAGGGAGGATGATTTTGAGAGCAGGTCTGGCAGTGACAATTTGGAGGGTGCATCTGGGGATGATCAGGATGCCCCTGGGGATAAAGCATCTCGGAGAAAGAAGTACCATCGACACACGCCTTATCAGATTCAGGAGCTTGAAGCGTACGTGTATTTGCTGAAGCTTTTTTGAGACTTTATTTATTGCCTGATATATTTTTCGAAAAATTTTAAGTTTGTGATGTGATAATGTGGGTTGTTTCCTATTTGTCCTGCAGTTCATTTAAGGAGAATCCACATCCTGATGAAAAAGCAAGATTGGAACTTGGCAGGAGGCTGGGCTTGGAAAGCAAGCAGGTGAAGTTTTGGTTTCAGAATAGAAGAACTCAAATGAAGGTAAATGGTGTAAAAGTTACCTTTTTTTTTTTTTTTTTTTCTTTCCTCTTACTTTTCTTGTGGAATTGTTGTTTTTACAAATGACGGAACTCAAAATTTTGCGTGAAATAGACCCAAGTGGAACGCCATGAAAATTCGCTTCTTAAACAAGAAAACGATAAGCTTCGGATTGAGAATATGGCAATGAAGGAAGCAATGAGGAATCCAATTTGCAGCAATTGCGGTGGCCCAGCGATGCTTGGCGAGGTATCAATGGAGGAACACCATCTTAGGATTGAGAATGCGAGGCTGAGAGATGAACTGAATAGGATTTCTCTTCTAGCAAACAAATTCTTGGGCAGGTCAGTGACATCCTTTTCCGGTCCTATGCCCCCCTTGATGGCCAACTCTGGTCTGGAACTAGCAGTAGGAAGAAATAGTTTTGGTGGTTTAAGCTCCATGGATGCTACATTATCAATGGGACTTGGTTTTGGCCATGGAGTTTCAAGTGCCTTGCCCGTGGTGCCTTCCACTAGACCTACAATAGGCGTGCCGAGGGCAGATGTTGCATTTGACAAATCCATATTTCTGGAGATTGCTTTGGCAGCAATGGATGAACTGGTAAAGCTGGCCCAAATTGATAGTCCTCTTTGGTTTCCAAATCTAAACGGAAATGGAGAAGCACTGAATCTTGGGGAGTACAGTACATCATTTCCTCCTCATGTCGGCATGAAGCCTAGTAATTTCACAACTGAAGCAACAAAGGCAAGTGGTACAGTAATTGTCAACAGCATCGCCCTTGTGGAGACACTTATGGATGTGGTAAGCTGCTAAATTCGTCGTGTGATTTTCAGTCTGCATGATACACAATCCATTTATTACCTATTGATGTGCAGATAGATGTTGCCACTGATGTTTCATTATTGTACAATATTTTTGGTTCCATTTCTGAGATCTTTTCATAAATATATATGCTACTCAACTATTGATAGCATGTTTCATATTTTGTTGTGAAGATGCTCATGCTTTCATTTCTACAGAATCGATGGGCAGAACTGTTTTCATGCATGGTCGGGAGAGCTGCTACGGTAGATGTAATTGCCAGCGGCTTGGGTGGAACTCGAAATGGTGCTCTACAACTGGTACAGTACTCTCCCTTATTTTTTCTCCCTCTTCATCCAGATCTTTCTTTTTACAATATCATTTTCTTCTTGTTGTTGCTTGAAAGTTAAAATTGGAATTTTCAATTATTAATCTTCAGATGCATGCTGAGTTTCAAGTTCTTTCACCTCTTGTCCCTGTTCGTCAAGTGAAATTTCTCCGGTTCTGCAAGCAGCATGCAGAGGGTGTTTGGGCTGTGGTTGACATATCTATTGACACCATCCTTGAAGGTCCAAATGCATATGCATATGCGAGTTACAGGAGACTTCCTTCGGGCTGTGTAATTCAAGATATGCCAAATGGTTACTCCAAGGTGATTTGATGTTTCTTTGCTTCTCAACTTGATAAATTTCTTGTGCTTGATAGCCTGTGTCAATCCAGATCTCTTTTTGTGTCTTCAGTATGTTTCTGCACTGACACGAATGAGTCGCATTGTCAGTTCTATATAGCCAACTCACATAGTGGAAAAAGATTTGGTTTGATTTGGTTTGGTTTATAGTACGTTTCTTTACTAACCTAAGTATTTGTTTGGTTGTGAGTTTACACCTGGATAATTACATCGTAAACACCAACCTTATTGACCTTTGCTTCCATAAATTTGTTTCCACTTCACCGCTGTCTGCACTGTTTTAACCTAACAATCCGAAGCTTCTACTGTTATTTTATGATTTAGATGCTTCTCTAGAATAATAAGATATTGACGATTATCAAATTTCGAAACTATGGTGTATAGTCTGTGGCTAAAGTATAATAATACTTTTCCAGTTTTGAGCTCAGTGCACGGAGAGCATCTTTGTTATTATATTGGTGGATATGCATCTCTGTCTTGATACTGAATAAATTATAGTTAATATCTTATATATTGGTAAAAGCCTTGGAAACATCATCTATGGTAGCATAAACTATACACATGATGTTTCTATTCTCTCTCTCTCTCACTATATCCAGGGCATGGTTTAATATATGGAAAATTCTTGGGTTAAATTCATCAATCTCTTATGTGATTGGTGGGACCCACACATGTAGATCTTGAAAAACTGATGTCAGTTCGAATTGATCGAATAGTTTCCTATATTAATGAATAAAAGGATCTGTCACCGGGTCCTATTAGTGCAACTGCTTTGTAATTGAATGGAGTGCTTTCTGTTCTAATTTGAGTGATGTAAGGGTGACTCCAATGGAGTCTCTAAATCAGGGTCTCTAAAATGCAATGATTGCAGCAATTTAGAGACTTTGGAAAAAAAAAAAACACCACCAATGGAAGTCTCTAATTCCAAAAATAAAGCCCGGGCTCTATATTTGCTTGGGTCTCTATTTTCTTCAACAAATTTGTTGACGAAAATAGAGACTCAAGCAAACATATGGCTGATTCTGCTAATTTTTCTGATGGAGCCTGTGATTTTGCAAAACCCTAAATTATTGAACTTGATATTATGCATGTAATTTTCTATAGCATTTAATGCATAATCAAGTAGTTAACACATACAAATCCTCCCCACGCTTGCACAGTCGCATATGCCGCACGCAATTTCTCTTCCATACATGCGTGTAAGGTGATGATTAAATTGATCATTTATTGCTTACGAAAGACAATTGAGGACATTAATAATTAATTGATGCACAAGGATCTCTGTCACGAATGTTTTACTGGGTTACCTGAGAACGAACTATGCCTTTCCACTACTTGTTTACTATCTCAGTAGTTATAGATATATTTGTCTATCTTCAAAATTTATGGATTGAAATGAAATCAGCCTTGATTAAGTGACTAGTCATACCTTCTGGTTCGATTGTCATTGGTACTTTTTGCAAGTTCTTGTGTCCAACAATTAAGAATTTTTTTCTTCTACTTGCCGCATCTTCCAAAAGGAAAAAAGATCTCTGAGAGTTGTTTCCTGCATCCAAAAAAGAGTACTTGGGTACCTTTTGTTCCAGTATAAATAGTCATTATTTGTTCTTCCACCATAAGAGGAGCTGATTGGGCATTTATTTCTCTTGTTTCCCTTGAAATTTCTTCAATATTCATTTTTACGCAAATCTTTTTTACGGAGGGATTCATTAGATCCTTTAACGTGTTCGAGAATCTCCTCCTTTGTCCGCTCTGCATCATATCTAACTACTAAGATTTCTCATGGATTTATCCCGTTTCTGGACGGCATGGTTTACAAATATTTGCTGAATGCTAATAATTCTCTAAGTAATTTCAGGTTACCTGGATTGAGCACACTGAATATGATGAGAATGTCATCCACCATTTTTTCCGGCCATTGATAAGGTCTGGAATGGGATTTGGTGCACAGAAGTGGATTGCCACCTTACAAAGGCAGTGCGAGTGCTTGGCGACAATAATGTCCTCCACGATCCCCAACGGAGACCCTTCTGGTGCGCTTTATTTAGATTGACCACACAGTTTCTCTGTTGAAATACTATTCAAAATCATAATACAGTTATATGCATGACAGTGATCACTCCAAGTGGTAGAAGCAGTGTTGTAAAGCTGGCCCAACGAATGACAAGTAGTTTCTGTGCTGGTGCCTCTGCTACAATGCACAAGTGGGAAGTTGTCCAAGTTGGAAATGCAGAAGATGCTAGGTTGATGATGCGGAGGAGTATCGGTAACCCTGGTGAGCCACCTGGGATTCTGTTGAGTGCGACAACTACAGTTTGGATGCCAGTGTCACCACAGCGTTTATTTGACTTCCTGAGGAATGAACAGACGCGGTGCCAGTGGGATGTCTTATCTCATGATGGTCTCATGCAACAGATGTTCCACATTGCCAAAGGCCAGGATCTTGGCAATAGCATTTCTCTTCTTCGTGCCAGTGTGAGTGGTTTATAAATTATATCTTGTTAAACATGGTGCAAAGCCAGTTTGGCTGGGATTTGCTTTTTACAATCATTTCGAATTTTGATTCTGTTGGTTTGTGGTTTGCAGGCTACAGATGCCAATGCAAATGAGAACAGCACGCTGATCTTGCAAGAGACTTGCACAGACAGTACAGGTTCACTCATCGTATATGCTGCAGTGGATCTATCCGCAATGAATGTGGTGATGAATGGGGGAGATTCTTCCCTTGTGGCTATCTTGCCGTCAGGATTTGCCATCGTTCCAGATTGTTTCCATGACTCTGCTCGGCCCAACAACGGTGATACAACTTTGACTAAAGAAGGTGTTGGCAACAGCATCAATGGCTCTTTACTAACTGTGGGGTTCCAGATATTAGTGAATAGCCTGCCAGCAGCCAAGTTAACCGTGGAGTCAGTTGACACTGTAAACACCCTCATCTCCCGCACACTTCAAGGTATAAAAGCTGCCCTCCAGTGTACTTGATGCAGCATATAGCTGGCTCAAGGTTTTGTTTTTGCTGCAAGCCAAACTTCTTTGCTTTTATCAATATTTCAAGTAGGGAGGTCCGGGAGCTTGATATAAATCTTAGATCGGAAGGGGTTTGAGTCAAGAACGAACCGTGGTGAAATCCTCAATGGGATGTCAGGTACATATCCTTCTTCTGGTTCACACTAACTTCGAATCAGGGGGAGGCTAGTGGTTCGGGTATTGACTCAGATGATCGACAGTATAAATTCAGCTCTCTGCTGTCATTCGTTTTTGTTCTTTTGCTTGTCGATCGATATACACATACATCGACTATTTCTTTTTCTCAGTTTCTGAAACTTTTTTGGATACTGAATAGTGGATAAATGTTTTTATGTCTCAGCTGAATTTCATTTTTAGGATTGTTGTTATTTCTGAGTGGAACTTCACCTCCTTTTGGTTTTGCTTTTGCATTGTACACATTGTGGTGTTTCTTCAATATCTACACTAGTCCTGTTGCGTTGTGTGCGTTGATGCATTAGACAGCATAGTTGGATTTTCTTGTGATGTTATAATATTATGACGAACATCTAATCGTGATAGACTGGTAATATAGTTATGATAAAATGATTTAAATAGTTTATTATTATTAGATCTCTCTCGTGATGAAATGTTATGAGGAGATTTAAAATTTTAATTAGATGGACTTGAGGGCTAAATTAGTATTTATTCAAGAACAAATTAATTGTTTACATTTACCATAAGAAATGATGTGGACAATATACTTGGGTGTTTTATGCCTAGCTCCAAGGTCGAGGCGAGGTTTATAAATTCTTTTTTAATAAGAAAAATAATGTGCCATCTCAAGAACATTTACAAGAAAGGAAAATAAGTATGGTCTTTTATGAGGCTAATTTCAAGATTGCAAGGCCATTAGAGTAACGAAATTATTATTCGAAATTTTAGTAAAACACTGAAATTTTTATATTCTGTACGAATGTAAATGATTTAGTCTAAGCATGCTTTTCTTTTTCTTTTTCTTCTTTCTTTATTTTTCTTTATTTAGTTTAATCGATTATCGTTGGATGGCCCCAAACCTTTTACCCAAACAACAGTCTATTAAATTTTTAGATTTACATTACGACCCCAAACCTTTTATGAATTCCACCAATCCTCTATTTATTATTGAATTCACGCTAGTCTCCACAATAAATTTTCCCATTGCATCACCATCAAAAACATTAATGAAATCAATGAAAATTAAAACACTCCTCTAAAACCTTAAGAGCCCAAAATACTAAAAGCCTTCGTTTCACATTCAACTAACCTCTAGAGATTTAGGAGTAGTGTAATGGTGTATTAATTCTCTTGATATTTGAGATATCAGAATTTGAATCTTATAGAGTGGTGGGAATTAAAGAAAAACATTCAACTAACCTCTTCAACCCTTAATCCTCACCTTCAAACCATTTACAATCTATAAAACTCTCACACAATTCATTAGATCCAAATAACAATCTATAAAACTCTCACATTTATATTACTACCCAAACCGTTTCGTAGTTTCACTATTTCTTGAAATATTATTGTATTCACACTATCCTTCATATTAAACTCCCATATGTATCACACCACGAAAAGCCAAATCAAATGAAATCAAATTCTTTTTAAGTTAGAAATGGACAGTCAATTAAAAAAAAAAAAAATACATTACAAACAAATGGCTCTAACTGACCAAACCCACAAGAAAAGAATATGTACAAACAGGCCAAGGTTGAACAACAACAAACCACTAGGACCTCAGTCTAATAGTATGTTACTTGCTTTGAGTACAAAAAATTGTGAAATCGATTCTCGCTATTACATCTTAATATCTGTGCAACCTTAAACTTCATTTGAATAAAATAATAATAATAACAACAACAATAACACGGAAGCTAAATAAATAAGGCCGAGACAAACACCCCCGAAATGCTAAAAAAAACCTTCATTTCACAACAGCCCACCAAATTTTCAGATTTACATTACAGCCCAAAAACTTCACATGAATTTACACTAGCCTCCACATTCAATTTCCCCAACCTCTAAAACCACCAAAAATCAAAATCAAAATCAAAACCCTTCTCCAAACCCATCAACCCCCGAAATGCTAAAAACCTTCATCTCACACTCAAACAATCTCCTCTTCAAACCACCCTTGAGACCCACCCACCACCATCAATGGTTGCAATTCCTCCTCACACAACCCACCACACGACCCATGTCACAATCCACCTCCATACCCAGAAAGCAACAACGCGTCCGCGACCACGCCTTCGACGACTACATGGAAATCGAGAAAAAAATCCGCAAAGTTCACAAATTCCAAGACCTCATCACGACACAACCCAGCTCAATGCTCTCAATCTCACGACTTGACAACCTATCACGCCGTATAGGCTTCAAACAATTCGAAGCCGGAAGATTCATCCTCAAATTCCCGCACGTTTTCGAGATTTTTGATCACCCAGTACAGAGAATCCTCTATGTTAGGCTTACCCGAAAAGCCCTTTTGCAAATTGAGCTCGAAAGAGAAGCGCTTTTAGCTCAAGTGGTTAGTGCCGTTACTAGGCTTAGAAAGTTGTTAATGCTTTCGAAAATGGGTAGATTGAGGCTTGAACATGTTCGCATTGCGCGTAAAGAGTTTGGTTTGCCTGATGATTTCGAGTTATCAGTGGTGCTAAAGTATCCTCAGTATTTCAGGTTGTTTGATGGGAAGGAAACTAGGGATAAGTATATTGAGATTGTGGAGAGGGACCCGGGTTTAGCGTCTTGTGCGATAGAGAGTGTGAGGGAGAAGGAGTATAGAGAGAAGGGTGTTGATGCTGAGGATATTCGGTTTTCGTTTAATGTGAATTTCCCACCTGGGTTTAAGATTGGGAAGTATTATAAGATTGCAGTTTGGAAATGGCAGAGGCTGCCGTATTGGTCGCCTTATGAGGATGTTTCGGAGTATGATTTGAGGTCGCTTGAGGCGCAGAAGAGAATGGAGAAGAGAGCGGTGGCTACAATTCATGAATTGTTGTCGTTGACTGTGGAAAAGAAGATAACTTTGGAAAGGATCGCGCATTTTAGGATGGCGATGGATTTGCCGAAGAAGTTGAAGGAGTTTTTGCTTCAGCATCAGGGGATATTTTATATATCTACTAGGGGGAATCAAGGGAAGTTGCATACGGTTTTTCTTAGGGAGGCCTATAAGAAAGGGGAGTTGATTGAACCCAATGATTTATATTTGGCGAGGAGAAAATTGGCGGAGTTGATACTTATAAGTCCTAGGAAAGCCAAAGTGGATAAGGAATTGGTTAATTATCGGAATGATGGAGAATACAGTGAAATGAGGTTTAGTAGAAGGGGCAATGCCGAGAGAGAATATGATCATTATCGAGCTCAGGACAATGGCAAACAAGGCTGGGAGACGAGAGAAGATTTGGGCTCAGATTTAGATCATGACACTGACTCGGATTGCATGAACGAGGATAATAAATGTGATGAAAGTGATGTGGACGATTCTTGCTTATCAGAATGATGAGGGCTTCAGTTGAGGACATTGTGAAATTTGTCCATTATCTGAAAATTTTCTGTGTTCTTTCTTATAAGCTTCATTATAATTTTTGTTACAGAACCATGGCTAATTAATTTTGGAGAAAAACCGTCAAATGCATTATGCAGCTTGTGAAGTTGATGAGAAGTGCAATATTGGATTATGATAATTATTTGGTATCATATACTTCAATCCACATGTGTGGGTTAATGTCTTTGATGGGTGAACAAACACCTTAACTTGGAGTGAAGTCCTGAAGGGGGAATTTTTGGAGAGGTTGCCTCTTTTCTGTAGTGCCATCTTGGTCATCCAGAGAAAAATGTAATCTTGCATGAAGTACGATGATGTAGAAGATTGGGGCTGAAGAGATTGCCAATGCATTCATGTAAGGCATTCTAATGCTTATTTCTTATCACTTTCCTCAATAATACATCATTCCATTCTGGAACCATCCAGTACTATTAGTTTGTGTACTTATGCCAATTCAGATCTGTGATATGTAGAAATAAAGCCGCTTTTGAATACACTCTCTGATTTAACAAGTTTTGCCATGAACTTTTTGCTAAACCATAGTATGGATAAGAAATCTCAAGTATATTCCAACTATTAATATCTAAGGCATATGGCCATACAGATAATCATGTACATCCAGCTGTGCTGGAATATTAGGCAGTCTAGAGGGGTAACTCAGAATTATGTTAGCCAATGGTGCTCGTTGTTAATTATATTTTTTGGTTTGCCGTGCATGCTCCTGGATGTTGTCTTTCTTTTGGGTTCTCCTAATACAGGAGTTATATCATCATTTATGGCCTCCCCTCCCTGATACCTTCCCTCTACCTGTCCCTCAAAGATAGGCAAAAAAAAAAAAAGGCAAAGAAAGAGAAGACAAGTAATCATATGAGGGAGAAAGAAAATCATTGACAAATTCTTGAAGCTTTTGTTAGAAAAATGAAAAACAAATGATGTCATCTCAGAAATCCCCAATGAGCCTATTAACTATTTTATTTTCCCTATTACCCTATGTTATCTTTTATTTTTTGTGGAGATGGGTGTCTGAAGTTGACATGACATATGCACCTGAATCATATACCTTAACCAGTGTTTGTTGTGCATGAAAAGGCTGTGAATATATTGGGATGCCAAGATCATTGTCAATGAGCACATTGTATTAGAAATTGTTATATGCTAGATTAGTTAAATGTTCTCATTTCATGCTTACCTGGTCCAGGATCATGAAGTTAGCAATTTACTTGAGAATTTTTTTGGTTCAATCTTTTTCTTTTTATGTATGTAATATGATAAAATTGTGGGATAGGGTAATGTGCTTGTATGACCTGCCCCCAGGATATGTCATAACTTCTTGATGAGTCATGTTTTTAGCATGTAGCAAGTCTTTTTTCGTGGAATTGTTATTTTTCGTAGAATTCTCTCTTAGCAATCACTTTGTAAATCCTTAGGACACTTCAAAATTTCCATTGACTTGTGGAGGCTATTCTGTTAGGACTATTAGAAATTGGGGAACGCACAAGGTCAAGAATATGGTTGACAACTCAATGTTAATGTTTACAACTTCTTAGCACCTGTATTCATAGTACTGATTATAAATTTGTTCTTTCCTCTTTCCTTTCCTCTTTACTCACAATTTGGTTTTCAGGGCTTAGTTTAGGCTCATGTTGTCTTTCAGTTTGTGGCCTTCTTATGTTTTAATTTCTTTATGCAGTTGGAAACAATTGGAAGTCCTTTTCATAGGGCAACCAAGACTGAAATGCTTTTTTAAAATATTAAGGTAATCATTGGCGTGTGGCTCCCTATACAAAAGTTGCCCCTTGAATTTACCTAGAAGGCGAATATTTCTTGCCTCCTTCAACTTCAATCCTCAAGGTAGTGAAGTCGCGATCAACCATGCCAACTGACTTCTCATTCTTTTTGGCAAATCTTCAGTATAGTTATATACTTTTAGTAAGTAATTTAACGGTGCTAGCTGTGATATTCCTGAATTTTCAGCCTCTCGTTTCTAATTATAGTAGGGTGATTTTTATTCTGCATGTTCCTGTTGCGGGTTGGTTTCAATTCTGCCACCTGTCCTCCGTCCTTGGTCATTCAACATTGGAACATGTACTGCGCAGCTCAATTTGTTGAATTAATTAGTCTTTCTGGCTTTGTTCCTGAGCATACATATATATGTGATTCTATGGTCCAGTAGAAGCTAGACCATGAAATTGAGAAGAAAAGTGATGCTATATAGACTTGGTCAGACTTAAATGGTATTGAAGCTCAGATGGCTGATGGGATGAATTTATGTTATTTTATCTAAGGGCAGTCTGTTATATCTATTTAAGAAAAGGTTCAGCTGCTTCTTCCATTGCTAAGATTTGATTGTCGGTGACGAGCTATGAAGATGGAGGCTCAAGATACTGAAATTAACCATATATCATAGTCACAGCAATAAGTTTCTTGGTCAACAGCTATAACTCTTGCCAGAACACTTAGTTTCAGTGATTTGAATCATGTGATTCAATTCTCAAAGCCTTGTGCTGCATGTGCTTTGATGTTGGCAGACGTGGTCTGTGTGGGAGGGTTAACGGCTGTTTGCTATTGGTCCCTCAAGATAGGCCAGAGGAATTTAATGGACCAATTCGTGCTTACGAGGGTTAGCCGAGGGTTACCAATCTGTCTCTTTGGTGACTGGAGGGATAAATGGTTTTAAACTTTCCTAATGTTCATATAGCCGGTCCCACTTAATGAGAAAATGTTTGGTTTGGTTAAGCACACCTTTGAAAGCTGGACACTTGATCCCATTCACCTTAGAGGTCCCAAACATATGCAGAGGGGACATCTGCATAATTAAACAAATAATAAAAGCCATATATATCATATAAATAGGAATAGTGATTGATGAGCCCATTTGCTGTACTGATTATTTTAAATTTTCTGTAACATCAAATGTCATCAGCTCAATTAATTTGAAAGCATGTGTATCCTTAGCTCTTCTGCTTTGGTCATTGACGATGATATATGCTGGTATAATAGTGATACAGCCTATTCAACTACTAAAGAATAAACAAAGAAAAGTGAGCCTCAGATATTTTGTTGAGGAGATTAAATTGTGCATATATATCCATGCAAGTAGTGAAATCATGACACATACATCTAAGTATTTCTATCATTTGTTGATAAGCAGATGTGTAGCAAGACTAGGAAGGGCAAAAAATTTTCTCTTTTTTTTTTTGTGCATGTAGGAAGGACAAGATTAGAAACAAGATAATTTGTGAAGAAATTGGGGGTGGTCCTGTTTGAGAATAAGATGAGGAAGAATCGTTTGAGATGATTCATACATGCTAGGTGACAATCCATGCTATATGAAGATGCGGAAGTATGGATGTAGTGCACCGTAAGAGGTGTAGAAATAGTTCTAAGATGAATTGAATAGAGACACTCGGGTGAGATCTTGAGTGTATGAAGCTAACAGATGAGAGGACACTCGGCATGAGTGAGTGACGTCATATAAATTACCTCACCTACTGGGATAAGATATGGTCCCGGTCATGTTTAGTGTGGTTAAGATTGCAGCTTGCTCTGAGCATAAAGAATCTAATGAAACAACACTTGGCTGAAGTATTACAGATTCTGAAAACTGATAACTAGAGTTCTTCCCATAGATTTTATTCTACTCTTTACTGCAGTGGTTTGTTTTATATTTCATAGTTGTATTGAAGAAGGATCAGAACAAAAGCAGCAATAATTTTGTCTTGGCTGGACCTTTGAATGATAGTTTTATGGCTTTGATGTTGAGATGGTAGGGACATTTGAAATGAAGATGCATAAACCTGTCACTAGTTATAGCAAGGTTTATATCCATTTTATTAGCAGTTGAAAATGCTTTCTTCAAGCACGGTCATACGGTGTGGGCGATAGCACGTAGAGCCCACTACCATGTGTGTGCAAAGGCGAGATGTGCTAGTTAGATGATAAGAATTACCAGGGTCTGCTAGCAGTATTTGATTGAAATAGTATAACACTGTTACTTGTTACTAATTACTTTCTCTAGTTATATAGCTCATATTCTAATTCCACTAATAGATTCGATCTATTAAGTTTTGACTATATCTTCTTTAGATTGTATTAGTTAGTCGAGTTGTGCTGGGAGCTCATATAAGAGTTGGTCTAATTGCTCTAACTATGGCAGGATATTTCTGAGATCTGCGCCCTTTTACCATTATGTATAAATGGGTTATAACCAAATATGTTAGTTCTAGAATTTAAAGTTTGCAAACGAGATTAGTAACTTAAACGGAAAAATAACTCTTGGGAGGAGTTATTTTGAAACTAATAAATTGGTGATAAGGTGACGAGTGCATCCCAAGCATTAGTGTTGAGGACTATTTGTCAATTGTCAATTGTCAATGAACTTAATCTATGTGACCCTTAATGTTTATTTAGCCTAAAAATGACGTGGGAGATTGATCGACGTCGTTTTCATGTGCCATACTAGCAATTAGAAAATGAATCACTAATTTTCCATGAGAATCAAATGAGACAGTAGGCTCTTTCATACAAACTGTATGGTGAAGCAAAGGTGAAGGAATCATTGTACTACCGAAGAACATGGAACAGTGCAAAGCAAGAACCTTTTTGATAATGTTACGTTATGATATTCTAGAAGAATAACGTAATGATATTATGTGAGAATCTATATCAAGTAAGATTTTGTTTGATTTGATCATAGTTTTAGAGAAAATTTTTGCATCCGACACTTGGTGCAGTAAAGTGTAGAGGTGGGTCCGACTGTTACAGAATATGGGGATCAAATTAACGGGCGGTTTTGAGTTTTACCTTAGTTTTAGAGTTCAGTTAGAAATAAAAAAGATACGATTAAAATCGGACATTGATTATCATGATATCCTTTGGTTGGTTTAACTTTCATTTATGATTTTAAAGAGTGACAACTATTTTAATAAAATCGCAACTATTGACTTTTGAAAGTGAATACATGACATTGAGGGGTATCCTAGGGCACAAAGTTATGAGTGGAGTTGGGAGAAGGATCGGTTTACTTTGTAATATATTTTACGCTATTTTATTTTATATTCCGTATATGTGCATTTCACAGCTAAACATATATTACATACACATCTATCAAAATCAATACACTTCTTCCAAACACACTAAAGCACATGTAAGGCTCACAAAAAATATGTGAGCCAATTGTGACACGTGTCATTATCTTAAAAAGCAAACAACTTTATCAAGATTAAATTAGCCATGCTGGCAAGCGGGCAGCTCCGGTTAATAAGCTATGCACGCAAATCTGCCACTAAACATACGTGCTGCTTCTTTCTAAAGTATACAGGGTAAATATCAAATTTGGTCCTCTTTCTTTAAAATTTGTGTTATTTTAGTTTTTATTTTTTTAAATGTATTTTTTTAGTTTTGTATTTTTATTATTTGTTTTAATTTAATCTTTATCTTTTAAAATATATAATTTTAGTTCCGTATTTTATCATTTGTTCTAATTTAGTCTTTATATTTTAAAATGGTGGAGGACAAACATGAATTAGAATGGCAAAGAAAAAGACTAAATTGAGACAAATGATAAAGATACGATACTAAAAAAGTATATTTTGAAATACAAGGATTAACTTGGAACAAATGGTAAATATACATGATTAAAAAAATACAAATAAAAAATAAGAACTAAAATAACACAAATTTTAAAAATAAAGGACCAAACTGAATATTTACCCAAGTATATATTTAGTTTTAGAATAGTTCACACAAGACCTTACGTGACCCAATTGCACAAATGTTTTTTGGTCGACAAATTTGAGAATTAACAATGGCCCCATTTGACCATTATATAGTCTGTTGCTTCTTTTAATTTTTAGTTTGCCTTTAAACGCCCATCTTTTTATCTTCACACTTTAGCACCATAAAAATTCGTTCTCACAACAAAACTGACCCAACCCTTTACGTGAAATGAAGGGTAAAAAGATATGTATCCAGTATTCTATCCATGTGAAAGGGTGAGGAGACACGGTGTCGAGGTTGAAAATCTCACAGTTGAATTTGGGAGCTACTTTCGCCGAGTTGGACTTCTCAGGTCGGCCTCCGAGCTGTACTTTCCTGGCCGACTATCGGACATGCACAAGGAAAGTAAGGAAAAAGCGGGGTGATGACCCGGATTTTTCCCTCAAGCGTGCGAATGATTAGTATGTCCGAGCTGGCAAAGTAGCTGAGAGCATTTAATAGCGAGATCCCCCTTAAATGAAGAGGGTGGAGCTCTATTTATACTAAGTTCGGGTCTGACAGCATTTAATATGATGTAGCTTTATGTCCCATCAGCGCTTTATGTCCCATCGGAATAGCTGGAACTGAGGTCGAGGTTAACGGGGTCGGGTCAGTCATCTAGGTTGGACATTGAGCTGAACGCGCTGTTAACGGAGCGCGAATTAGCTCGTCTCAGCTCGAAATGGTCGCCTCACTTGGATTAGCTCAAGAACCCCTCATCAATTCTCCCTCCCAAGTCGAGATCGAGAGGGTGAGATCTAGAGATAGAAGTTCATCCCGAGCTGTAGGTGGCCGACCCCGATAGAGTAGGGGTGCATGCCCAACGGATGGCTGCCACATCACCTGGCGGTTCTGACGAGACGCGACGTTTGGGCTTCCCGAGGCGACTTTCAGGGGCACCTATAAATAGGGCCATTTTCTCCGAGATTCACTTCATACTTCGCTTTCAATTTCTCAAGGAATTCAGGTCGGACACCAGAGTGGTCGGACGCAACTAGCTCGGAAAGAATCTTCACGGGATAATTCAGCTCGGACCCAGCTTAGTCGGCCATACTCCGCAGTTAAGAGCATTAGGTACGTCCCGACTCCCTTTAGTTATTCTTGTACATTTATACTTGCTGTAGACAGGATGGGGAGGTCAGAATCAGAAGATTCTCAGGCTATGGAAGTAAGGTCCTATGGTGGAGATGAAAGTCCGCCGAGCTCGGCCTCTACCTCGAACAGGATCCGTGGCGGAGAGAGCACCAGCTCGTCCTCAGGGCCGGCTTGGAAACCTAATCGCGGGGAGAGCGACGACGACTACCAAGTTATCGGGGTCAGATTGGTGCGAGAGGAAGCAGAGGATCCTTTGGCCGACCTGGGAGAATTCGATGACGGAGAAGATAGGGAGCCGCTGAATCGACTGAAGGGCATCGAGATACCACAAGAGTTCTTAGCCGGGGTCTCTACCACCGAGCCGATCGAGGCTGTCTCAGTCAATGCTGTTCGACCTCGGAGCTAGGCTTCAGCCAGTGCTTCTTCAATTCGAGGGAAGATGATCGAGCAGCTGTTTGCCTGTTGCAAGTGTGAGTGCTATTCTACAGTGCAGATGGCGAACGCAAGGCTGAGGAACTGGTCGGTTGACCGGTATCACAAGCTGAAGGTTCCAGGTCGGCAAGAATCGGCGTGTTATCCCCCAGCCAACCACTTCACCATATATGATCTGGTATTCGACGTCATCCAACTCCCCCTTCCTGGCTTCATTATTGGAATTCTGAACTATTTCGAGCTCAGCCCAGGTTAGATGTCACCGAATGGTTGGGCCATAATGGTGGCCTTCTATGTGTTCTGCCTGGAGAAGGGAGTGGAGCCGACCTTGCGCCAGTTCAGGCATTTCTTCGTGTGTAAACCCAACCCGAAGCAGCCAGGGTGGTTCCATTTCGCAGCTCGGGTCGGCCACTCTATATTCACCAAGTGGCACTCCTCTAACAAGGGCTGGCATAATGACTATTATTGGGTGGAATCGTCCGTGAACCTTGGATGCAGGCTGGACTGGCTCCCGAGCCTGAGGAAAACCGCCAACGATGATCCTAAACTCTCGAATGAGGAGCTTAAAGAAGTTGCAGTGCTCAAGCCCGTACCCGGGATATTGATAGACATTGACAGCGTGCTAAAATGGGAGCGAATCTAGGATTCCAAGTTGTTCGATCGGGAGCCCGACCTCTCGAGGGATCATCCCCACCTGATTCCCGACCCAGAAGAAGATAACGGGTCTAGCTCAGAAGAGGGTCAGTTTGCAGGATTGGCGTCCGACCTCCCCGTCCCGTTTATTAGCTTTTTTTAGGTGGGTCTTCGACTCATTTTTACCTCTTTGCTCTGCTTTTTGCAGATATGGCGGACATAAGGAAGCTTGCATATGCCCAGGTGCGGAGGAAGAGCGAGGTGAGTGGCGACGCATCGGCTCGGTCAGGACTGGGCGGTACTGGCCAAGGACAAAGGCAGCGCCCCAGCGGCCAAGGATGAGAGGTCGGTCCCGAGGTCTCTTCAAAAGGGGCTTTGGGGTCCCCTTTGCCAAAGAAATCGGGCTCGGGCCTAGCGATCCCGGAGCGTTCCTCCTCCCGACCCGAGAGTAGAAAGCGGCCTCGGCCCGAACACTCTGGGAAGGGCAAGGCCACAAAGGTGAGTCCTCCCGACAAAAACTTTATGGAGGCGTCCAAGGTGGATCGCGACCCCAAGCTGGCGACGGTCCCCGCGGAGCAACTCTCGCTTGACTTGAGGACGGCCATAGTCACTATAAGTCCTTAACCATCTTCTGTTAAGGTTGTATTTTTAGCTCGGCTAATTGCTTTATTTTCTGCTGAACAGGCCGAGTCCCACATCCTCTCTGCCCCCAGCTTCCTTATCAAGGCCCAAACTCACTGCGTCGAGCTCGATATGTGGATGCCCGAGCTGAGCTTGAAACCGTGAGGGAGGAGGCCGCTCAGAGGCAGAAGGCTGATATGGCGGAGGTCGACCGTCTGAAGAAGGAGCTGGATCTGGAGAAGGACCGACGTGAAGCAGCGGCCAAGGACGTCGACCGCTGTAAGCGGGAGAAACGGGAGGCAGATGCTAAGTTAAAGGATCTGGTCGAGCAGGTCGGCGTCCAGGGGGAGAAGGCGGTGGAGGCCTTCAACTCCAGCGACGCGGCAGTGGATTGGTTGGCCACGGAAGGCGGGGCCATGGCGAAGTAGGCAGAAATAGAATTCTACTTCCGAGGTCAAGTCGCAGCTCGGGAGAGAGCGAAGACCTTCTTCCCAGCCTCCAAGAACGACTATATCGAGATCTTGGAGGTTCCGCCGCCAGAATTCTGGGAGATCCCCGAGCTTCCATCCGACCTGATATCCCAGGCCAAGGAGGTTACTGAGTTTGTCCAGAAGGGCCTGGACCAGGTTGGGGATGAAGCTGAGGCCACCACCTCCGTCGCTGCGCAAAAATAGATTTTGCATTGTTTCCCGAGTAGGGTTATTGTAATCTCGCCCGAGCTGGGCTTTTGTAATTATCTTTCAACTTTAATGAAATGCTTGCTTTACATTCATTTGCGTTTTAATTGAGTTCGTACATGTACTTTTCTTGTCGCAAATTTTTACTCAAGTAAGTGGGGTCGGACCAATTCAAATGGACCATTCAAACTTAAGTTTAATGAACCGAGCTGGACGTGGTTAAACGTTTTACCATCCTAATCCGAGCCGGAACAATAATAGGGGCAACTTTATAATCGTTACCAAATCGAACTCGTCAGTTCGTTACAATATTGGTCAAACTAATGTTGACAAATATACCGACCTGAAGCCGGGATACTCCGAGTTGGAACATAATCCGAACTGGCAAATTTAATCAAGTTGTTATTGATTATACCCGAGCTGGAACTTAGTCCGAGCTGGTTTACTTCGTGATTATGAGTGGCCACTGCGTTAACCCGAGTTGGAGTAATTTTTGTTGTAGCACTTGGGCCCGAGTCGGGCATTACGCCGGTCAGTTCACAGGTCGGGCATTCGTACTAGTTCACAAAATTGAATTGCATTGACTTTGTACAAGTAATGTTTCGGCCCGGGGCCTTTACAAAATAGTTCGGCTCGGGGCCGCTTACAAAATACTTCGGCTCGGGGCCATTTACAAAATAGTTCGACTCGGGGCCGTTTACAAAATATTTCGGCCCGGGGCCGTTTTAGACAAAATACCGCTTCAGATGTTCTGAATGCCATGCATTTTTCAACAATTTTCCGCTCTTGTCGCGAAGGTAAAAGGTCCCGGGTCGGACTTCTTTGATGACTTCGTAAGGTCCCTCCCAGGTCGGAGAGAGCTTGTTAACGGAGCGCGGCAAAAAGATGGCCTTTCTGAGTACGAGGTCGCCGACCTTAATAGGCTTAGGCTTGACCTGTTTGGAGAAAGCTCTTTTCATTGCAACTTTGCTGGCCAGCATTCTGATTTGAGCTTTAGCTCGGAGCTCTTCAGTGAGGTCGAGCTCTTCACGTATTCGTGCTTCGTTTGTTTCCGGGTCATGGTGGAGGGTTCTACTGGTCGGAGACCCAATCTCCACTGGCAGCACTGCTTGAGTGCCGAAGGTCAATTCGAAGGGCGATTCTCCAGTCGCCGAGCTGGTGTTGGTCCGCTGAGCCCACATCACTTCTGGAAGAATTGATGCCCATTGGCCCTCTGCTTCCTCCAGCTTGGTTTTCAAGCCCTGCAAAATGATTTGGTTAGTCCTTTCAACTTGGCCATTACTTTGAGGGTGAGCAACGGACGAGAATCTGAGGTCGATCCCAATCTCAGCACATTTGCCTCGAAAGTATGCACTGTCGAATTGTTTGCCGTAGTCAGTGACGATGACCTTTGGCACCCCAAATCGGCAAATGATGTTTTTCCATACGAAATCCCAAGCTGCCTTTTCTGTTATTCTAGCAACACCTTCAGCCTCGGGCCATTTAGTGAAGTAGTCTACAGCCAAGAAGGCGTGCTTCTTTTGGCCGACACTGGTCGGCAAGGGGCCGATAATGTCTAGGCCCCACTGATAGAATGACCAAGGGCTTACCATCACTGTAAGGTCCACAGCAGGCTTCCGTTGCACGTGGGCGAACCTCTGGCAGGTGTCGCACTTTTTTACATACTCTTTGGCATCTTGTTCTAAGGTTGGCTAGAAATAGCCTTGCCTTAATGCCTTCCGAGTCAGAGCTTTACCCCCTAAGTGGTTTCCACATACCCCTTCATGAATCTCCCGGAGTACATAGTTTCCCTCCTCGGGTCCTACACAATTCAAAAGGGGCCAGCTGTAGGCTCTTTTATAGAGTTGCCCGGCGATTATGACAAACCTTGAGGCCTGTTTCATGAATTTCCGAGCTGCTTTTTCATCTTCTGGGGTCATACCCCCCTCCAAGTAGTCCATGATTGGTTTGGTCCAATCTAGACTTAAATTGAGCTCGGCTACTGCCTGTACTCCCAACTGAATACTAGGTTCGGATACTTCCTCCACATGGACCAGGGCAGGTCGGCTTTCGCCCAAGGCCATCCTGGACAAGGCATCAGCCTTCATGTTCTCTTCATTGGGAATCTGCTGTATCGTGAACCTTCTGAGTGCTGAGGTCAAATCCTTGACTCTGTTGAGGTAGGCTAGCATAGCACTGTCCTTGGCTTCAAACTCTCCCGATATCTGACTAAAGACCAATTGAGAGTCGATGCTCAGGTCGACTGTCTGTGCCCCGAGCTGAGCTGCAATTTTCAGTCCTGCAATCACCGCTTCGTACTCTGCTTCATTGTTAGACACCGAGAAGGTGAACTTGAGGGAGTACTGGTGCTCATGCCAGTTTGGGTCGAGGATGACCACCCCAACTCCGCTTCCGGACTTCCCTGAGGCCCCATCCACATGGCCCTTCCACACGTCCCCCGGGTCATGCTCTGCTCGGCCAGTGCATTCTACAACAAAGTCCGCAATGGCTTGGGCTTTGATGGCTGTCCTGGGCTGGTAAGTGATGTCGAATTGACTCAGCTCAACCGCCCATTTCAGTAGCCTGCCCGACGCCTCTAGCTTGTGCATGATGGAATTGAGCGGAGCATCAGTCATGACCTTAACTGGATGAGCATCAAAGTATGGCTTCAACTTTCTAGCCGCTGTGATGAGCGCGAGGGCGAGTTTTTCCAAGGAGGAGTATCTCGCCTCGGCTCCCTACAAAGTTTTAATAACATAATAGACTGGCTTCTGTTCCTTTCCTTCTTCTCGGACTTGTGCCGCCGCCACTGCTGTTCCCGAGAATGCTAAGTATATTATTAGCTCCTCCCCTTCCTCAGGTCGGGATAACAGGGGTGGCGAGGCTAGATACCTTTTCAGCTCTTGGAAGGCGTTCTGGCATTCCTCAGTCCATTCAAAGTTCTTAGGATTCTTCAATATTTTGAATAGAGGAGCACACTTGTCCGCCGACCTGGACATGAATCTGCTCAGTGCCGCGACCTTGCCTACTAACACCTGGACGTCCTTTACGCAGGTCGGTGGCGCCAGGTCTAGTATCGCCTGGACCTTCTCCGGGTTGGCTTCTATTCCGCGGGCTGTGACCATGAAGCCCAGGAACTTGCCTGACTTGACGCCGAATGCGCACTTTTTCGGGTTCAGTTTTATCCCAAAGTGCTCTATTACGGCGAAGGCTTCAGCCAGGTCGGCTACATGGTCTTCCGCCCTCTTGCTCTTGACCAACATGTCATCTACATAGATTTCCATATTCCGGCCAATCTGATTTTTGAAGACCTTGTTCACCATCCGAGTGTATGTGGCTCCAGCATTCTTGAGGCCAAAGGGCATGACCTCATAGTAGTAGAGTCCTTTATCGGTGGTAAAGGCGGTCTTCTCCTTGTCCCCAGGAGCCATCTTGATTTGATTATAACCTTTGAAGGCATCCATGAAGGAAAGCAGTTCGAATCCGGAGGTGGCGTCCACCATTTGGTCAATCCGTGGTAGGGGGAAGCAGTCATTAGGGCAAGCTTTGTTGAGGTATGTGAAATCAATACACAGTCTCCATCCGCCCGAGGACTTAGTCACCAGCACTACATTGGATAGCCAGGTTGGGTACTGTATTTCCTTTATGTGGCCGGCGTCCACCAACTTGTCCACCTCTTCTGCTATGATTTGTTGCTTATCATAATGAAAGTGTCGGCGCTTTTGTTTTACCGGATAGTGATTCGGGTCGGCATTCAGGTGATGCTCAATCACATTCGGGTCAATTCCTGTCATGTCAGAGGCAGACCAGGCAAATACATGCTCATTCTTTAAAAGAAATTGGCTTATACCTTTCTTGAGATTGGCAGATAGTTCACTCCCGATCTTGGCTCTCTTAGTTTCATCGGAGAGCTCCACCTCCTGAAGGTCCTCAGCGGGGCTTCCTCTCTTAGCATCTCTCTTTTCTTCGGGCAGATCTGGTCCCCAGCCGATTTGATATTTGGGCCGGAGTAAATTTTCATAACTCTCCCGCGCTGAGAGTTGGGCTCAGCGAATGGTGGCTACCCCGGCCGGGGTCGGGAACTTCAGGGCCTGGTGGTATGTTGAGGGGAAGGCCCTGAAGTGATTAAGTGCCACCCGACCCAAGATCCCGTTGTAAGTGGAATTACAATCCATTACAATGAAGTTGGCCTGCATTGACGCCCACTTATGCCTATCCTCCAGCTTCAGGGGGAGGTTTATGACTCCTTCGGCTCGGTGGGACTGCCTTGTAAAACCTGCTAAAGTACCCCTCAACGGCCTGAGTCGGCTCATGTCCAACCCCATCTGCTCAAAAGCGCTTAGGAATAAGACTTCTGTCGAGCTACCGGTGTCCACCATCAGCCTCTTGACGGTGAAGTTGGCTATTTCAGCGCTGATCACCAGGGGGTCGTCGTGAGGCAATATCACCCCCTCCAAGTCTTCTGAAGAGAAGGTGAGCTCTTGCATCTCCGGGGCCGGTCCCCTCACTGGTCCATATTCCCTCCCTGCACGAACATAACCCTTCATGCTTGCTGAGGTCTCGCCTCCTGACACCAATCCTCCCGCAATGGTTTCAATCATGGCCAAGCGTCCGCCCCCAGCCTGGCGCCTGAGCGGACTCCTCTTCCTATCCCTTTGGTCTGGATTCTGGTGGGCTGCGGATCGATATACCTCCGTAGGTGGCCTCGGGCTATTAGTGCCTCGATCTCCTGTTTCAAGTCTTTACATTCCTCGGTGGTATGGCCGTAGTCCATGTGGTAGCGGCAATATTTGGTCCTATTGCGCTTCTCGGGTCGGCCTTTCATTCTCGGAGCGGGAGGCAAGTGGTTCTGGTGCTGGATCTCCATTAGGATCTGCTCCCTTGAGGTGTTAAGGGGAGTGAACATATTGAATCGGGGGTTCGGCTTCGGCTGCTGAGGCTGCTTGCCTCGGTCGTTCTGGGCTTTGGCCCCGGGTTGGGCTCGGGAGGCCTCTCCTCTCTTCCCAGCCTCCTTCTCCTTGTCATTGTCCCTTTTTGCCTGATGGATTTCCTCTGAGTGTATGGACTCTTCTGCTCGGACACAGTATCCACGGGGTCGATTGCCAAGGAGGATGTGAGGGGGCCCGACCTAAGCCCGCTCTGATAAGCCATCAGAGCCATGGAGTCCTCCAGGTTGGGAATTCGGAGGGACTCTTCATTGAATCTAGCCGTGTAAGCCCTCAAAGTTTCCCTCCTATGCTGCTTCACCAACAGCAATGTAGAAGTATGGCGGGTGGCGAGCCGGCTCCCCGCGAAGTGGGATAAGAAAGCCTCAACCAGCTGATGAAAACTTGCAATTGAACCAGGACGAAGTTTTTGGAACCAATCCAAGGCATTGCTAACCAGGGTGGTCGTGAATGTCTTCGCCTTCATGAGATCTGGCATGTCATGCAGGGTCATGTGGTGATTAAAATTGAGCAGGTGGCTGGCTGGGTCTCTATCTCCGTTGTAGACGGCCAGGTTGGGCATTCGGTTGCCAGTGAGCAGAGGCGTCGCCAGTACCTCGAGAGAGAGTGGGCTTACGCCGAGTTGGTTGATGACCTTGGCTATGGCAGCCGCGGTCTTTGCCTGCTCGGGGTAAACTTGCGCCGCCCTTTTGCCTCTCGCCGTGTTGGATCTCGGTATCGGTTCTAAGAAGCCCTTCTCTTCCTGCGTCCGTTTTCGCCTAGACTCCGGGATGTGGAATTGGGGGCGCGAGGGCCGCGGCACAGCCTCTTGCGGAGCCAAGGGGCCCTCAGTTAGCCGAGCTACCTGCTCCTTAAGTTCTTCGAACATCCTCAACATCATCCTTATCTCCGGTGACAGGCTGGAGTGGGGGTCTCTTCCCGCTGCGGGGTTGGTTTGAGTGGCTAAGTGTATACGTTGGCTTGTTCCAACGTCGGCTTGGGTTAGATTTTGGCTGGGCGCTTGCGCGGTTTCGAGGTCCCCTTCCAAGTTGGGCGAAACCTCTACCGGTATGTTGTGACTTCTAGTTTGTACCATGATGGTTTCTCAATGAGTGGCGAAGAGAGTTATAAAAAAACTCGTCGTTTCCCACAGACGGCGCCAAACTGTCGAGGTTAAAAGTCTCACAGTTGAATATGGGAGCTGCTTTAGCCGAGCTGGACTTCTCAGGTCGGCCTCCGAGCTGTACTTTCCTGATCGGCTATCAGACCTGCACAAGGAAAGTAAGGAAAAGGCGGGGTAATGACCCGGATTTTCCCCTCAAGCGTGCGAATGATTAGTATGTCCGAGCTAGCAAAGTAGCTGAGAGTATTTAATAGCGAGCTCCCGCAAATGAAGAGGGTGGAGCTCTATTTATACTAAGTTCGGGTATGACAGCATTTAATGCGATGCAGCTTTATGTCCCATCGGAACAGCTGGAACTGAGGTCGGGGTTAACAGGGTTGGGTCAGTCATCTAGGTTGGACATTGAGCTGAACGCGTTATCAACGGAGCGCGGATTAGCCCGCCTCAGCTCGGAATGGTCGGCTCACTTGGACCAGCTCGGGAACCCCTCGTCACGCGGGAAGGTAGGTGTGAATTTAAAATATTTTACCAATTAAAATTAAGTAGTTTTGAATATCAAAAGTAATGTTATTGTGAAAATTAAGTAATTTTAGAAATTAAAATATTGAGATATTTTAAAATATTTTGTGATGTCAGTATCTCCTGATGTCAAGTGCAGATATCTCCGTGCATGGAGGTGCTAACGAAGCGATTAATTTATCATATTCTCATGATCATTACGATTATAAATTTATGATACAATTAAAATAAAATGATCTTAATATTTTATAATCATTAAATCTAACTTATAAACAGTCTTTGTTCCCGTTAACACACGCTACCAGATTTTGTTGTATTAAATAAAAACAAGAATCCACGCATTTCCTTTTTGGTGTCATGTCTTAATTTTACAGTGATCTAAGTGGACCTCCTGGGGTCTACCTCAAAGCTGGTGATACTTCCTTTTTCTTTTTAGAATTTTGTCAATTTCTTTTTTAGTTGAATCAAGAAGTACAAATGAAGAATGTAGAAATTCTGCACTATATGAAGAGTTTGCCTTTGAACTGACAAAATTCTAACAACTCTCAATGATTTGAAGTGGCTACAATTTTTTGTTCAACCTAATATTTCCTATATGATCCCCAAAAGAATTTAATGAAATGTTTTTTCTGAAAAGTGAGAACTTCACAAGCTTATATATTATTGTCGGTCTAAGGATGAAGTAAAAAGTTAATGCAACGATTTATTATGATGAAAAGTCTCAATTTTAAAATTAATATTTTTTATTATTTTTAATTGATCTGATACATATATTGAAATGTGACTGTATTAAAAAATTTGTAATTTTATACTGAATTTGATACAATGATACGATATGATAAAAGAAAGAAAAAAGAAAATCTAATGATTGCCTCTTGGTGTTGGTGTTTGATGATGATTATCTTCTACTATTCATAAAATAAAAAATGGACCACTATCACTATGCACTTTTCAAGTTGTTGATTATAATAATGTACCAGATGTGTGATAGCTGTACAACCAAACAACCACAAAAACCAAAATGAAGAAAGGAAAAATAAATCTATGTGACACAAGTAAGACAAATGCAAAAGGACTCTGATTAGACATGAATTTCAAAGATCAATGGATAACGCGTATATTAAATATAAGGAGCATAAAATATGTTGTTGAAGGCCAAACCACAATAAAGACAACAAGATATACAAATGGAGGAAAAAGGTACAAGAGTTGCCTCGACATTGACTTCCACAATTCCCCTCTTTCTTCTCCCTTTGCTTTCTTAAAGCAAAACATTTTGTTTTTCAGTAGTTCACTTGCCCAATTCCCAACTTGCATTATACCCCAATCTAAATTTTAAAAATTTACAATTGATATTATTAGGTCTAACATTTGCAATCTCTTTTAGGGTGGGCATATGTAACCCGCTTTGTCCAAAAGATCTCGAGGCAAGGGTGATCGTGGGTTGAGGGTCGAGAGAAACGATATTTTTAGAGAGAGGTTCAGGATTTTATACTTTCTTAGCCAAAATATCTTTTTAGACCTTTCAATGATCACTTGAAACAAATTATTTCTGTTTTTTCACTAGACAACAGTCTTGACATCTGATCAACAAACCCATTTTCTATTACATGACTTAGAAAAATTATTGACTACCCTCATACGAATCACCAACTATCTAATTATAAGCACACATGATTCAGTGCCCCGACTAGATTGCTTTAAACTGTTAGAGCCGAATTTAAAATTTGTAACATTACTTAATTAGGTTGATATCGATCTTGGTAGATCCAAAATTATTGTGTCCACGCTCATTTAGAAACTTCCCTTCCTTCTTCTCTCTTCAATCCATGTCACCTGATTCGATGGTCTAACTATAAACTCCAAAATTTTGAAAAGGCCAATTTAATGTCTTCGGATTGTCTAACCATAAATTGAAAATTCTAAAGATTAAAAACTACTATCCAACCTAATATGTGTTGAAACCATCATACCTTAGAGAAAACCTTGACCGATACAAAAAAGAATCAAAATTATCACACTAGGCCATCTTGGTTTTGATTTAATGATATGTAACTCGTTATATATACAAGAAGTTACAAGTTCAAGTCTCGTTAATTATATTTTACGATCTTAAACCTACTATGAATTTTTAAAAAAAATTAGCACACTAGGATTATTGACTTAACAAAATGATTAACCAAGTTTTTAAGGACTACCCATGAACCCTTAAAACTTAAGAAATTACTAAAAAACCTTTAGAATAGGTGTGGAGGTGGGCCTCACAAATGCGTGAGGTTTACTATTCACCCAGTCGGATCATCAAGCTATTTTTTTTTTATTTTTTTTTGTATTTCACAAAATCTTGATATTAAAGCAAACTTCAAGAGAGAACTAAATAAATGACTATGGGCCCCATATATCCACATACATTTCTAGCGTGTGCTTTACGTGTTGGTGAGATTTCACAATTGTATTTTGTAAATATTTTAAAATGTCCACTAGTTTAAAGATTTGTTTCCTACCGTAATTATATTAGGGAATATAATTATGGTGAAGAGATGATATAATCGCAATATCATTATTTTGTTTAATAAACCAAAATTAAATTAAATTAAACTTTGTTCTATTAAGTGGGGTCAGTTATATAAATCGTGCGACGTTATGCATTCTTATTGAGGTCATCTCCTTTATAAACTTCATACACACAAAATCTCGTCTAATTACCTCCGTCTAAATCATTTTAAATCTACGTCTACCTCTTTCTAATGTACTATACCTAAACCTTTGCACATTTTAACCCTTTGCATATTTTAAGTTACACCTTAATAGGTCATTTCATAACATGATCAAACCATTTTAAATAATTTTTCATCATCTTATTCTTAATTAGGATAATTTTTATTCTTTCACGTATCACCGTTCCTCATCTTGTCTAATAAAAATCTGACCAAAACCAAGAAACAAAAGAGGAAGAAAATCACGGATTAATTATCACATTCACGTCTTTCTCTCTCTAAGCCACTGTTTGGATTGCAAGAGGGAAAGGAAAGGAAAGTAAAGTGAAGGAAGAAAAATAAAGGAAAGGAAAAGAAATGAATTACCTTATTTGAATTGTAAAAAAATTATAATGAAAAAGAAGGAAAATAATTTTATGATTTTTTATTTAGATTGGAGAAGGAAAGAAAAAGAAAGACTAATTTTAAATAAAAAATTATTTAAGTACTTTTTTTTATTTTTTTAATAATAAGATATATAAAAATAAAATAGACTTTTTATAACTTTACTTTTCTTTCATTTCAAAAAATTCTAAATTAAAAAAATTATAAAATATTTCTCATTAAAGAAAATATAGGAAATTTAAAACCCCTTTATAACCTTTCCTTCCATTAAAATTACAATACAAATAAAAGAAATGGTTGAAAAATTCATTCCTATCCTTTCCTTTCCTTTCCTTTAATATTGCCAATCCAAACAAGCTGTAAATCTCTTTCCCATTTTCTGCGAATTTGTTTTACTGACAGTTGACCAAACCTTCCTCCACTTTTAGAAAACTATACATACATATACACACATAGATATATATATAGAGACAAAGTAAAGCTGAGACTTTTCTAGAGAGAGAGATATGGGGAATTCTTTTGGGTGCTCAGCCTCTGGAGAGAGGTTGGTATCTGCAGCAAGAGATGGTGATTTTGTTGAAGCAAAGATGTTGCTTGATTGCAACCCATGTTTAGCAAAGTACTCAACTTTTGGTGGCCTTAATTCACCTCTTCACTTTGCTGCTGCAAAAGGCCATAATGAGGTTTTTCTCTTCATAACCCCATCAATCATTTTGTGACGTCTGACATTGGCGTGTGATAAAATTCGAGAGTTATTTATAAGTGAGTGTTGTGCGTATAGATAATGACTCGGTTAAATTTTGGATACGTGGATTTTTAAACCCACGACACTAGCTTGGTTTGTAGTTTCATTACCCTTCTATTTTTCTGTGATGTCCCATGTTATCGTATGACATAATACGAGAGTGTTTTATAAGTGTGTGTTTTTAAGTAATAATTTAGATTAAATTTTGTATTAGTGGATTTTTAAGCCCATGATAGCCGTCAATCTTTGTTTTGATGCCATATTTTGGTGTGAGATATCGTGATTTTGAGTAATAACTGGGTTAATCGTTTTAGGTATGTGGATTTTTAGACTGTGTGATACTAGTCTCCCTTGCAAACTTGGATTTTGACATGGAACGTGACACTTTTGGCGTGTACTTATGTGTTTATGCATTTATATTTGTTGGTGGTGCTGATATTTATAAGTTGATTTTTCAGATTGTGGCATTGTTGCTTGAGAATGGAGCTGATGTTAATTCAAGAAATTACTGCGGTCAGGTAAAAAGATTTCAACTTTCTTTCTTTTTTACCCTCTTAAAGTGGTTTTATGAGTTGGATCATTGTTTTTGATGTCATTATGTGAAAGCTGATATTATTCATAAATTTGATATACTAGAATAATATTGTAATTGTTTTGGCAGACGGCATTGATGCAAGCATGTCGATATGGTCATTGGGAAGTTGTTCAAACACTTCTTCTCTTCAGATGCAGTGTGAGTTTTCTTTTCAGTACCTTCTGAACTCTGCACTCTTTAAGACTTGATTGGAAAACTTTGATAGCTCAATTTTCAATCTTTTGATGTGGAGAGGGTTGTTTGATAAGTTACAAGTCCTGCAGTTAAGCCGAAATTCTCTTGTTTGAAGGATTGAATATTTTGAAGGATTTAAGATTGCTTTCTTCAAATATCATGTTTTTTGCTGTGATCCTTTTAGGTTACGAGAGCAGACTATCTTAGTGGGAGGACTGCCCTCCATTTTGCGGCAGTAAATGGACATGTGAGATGTATTAGACTTCTGGTGGCTGATTTTGTTCCAAGTGCTCCTTTCAAAGCTAGTAGTGATGGCGGCGAAAATACATACATGAAAAGCAAGCATGAGCAGAGGTAGGTAAACTTTTGTGTTTATTGGTCTTCTTGTCTGGTTTTTAACTTCATCGGTAGCAGAGATGGCCATAAGACATAATCTGTTCTGAAAGTTCATTCTTGTACCTAGTAATATTTCGGATAAATGGAGGCAGCTACTGCCGTGAGAAGAAGACAGAAAAGGTATAAGATGTGAGTTAGGTTCAGACAGAAAGCATGTCTAGGGCGAAGTACAGACCTGGGCAGAACCAGCGAAGAAATTGATTTCGTGTGAGACTATAGATTAATGAACTGAAATTGTCTTCTCTCTTTCTTATCTTAAGTAGCACTAAGCATAACAAGAAGTTATTAAATTAATAAAGATGATATAAAGTCCATTATCTGACTTTACAATTTCAGAGGGTAGGTAGTAGCTTGGGAAATTCCTTTTTAGCAATATGAAGAGACTGGTAGCTGATTGTCCCATTGTTGTCTGTAACGTAAGCAAAAGTGATTAACCGAATATTGCCAAAAAGCTCCAAGAAATTAATAGTCACTCTCCTAATTTGCTTTACCCTGCTGCAGTGCTCTGTCGAAGTTTGTAACTAAGGCTGCTGATGGAGGTATTACTGCTCTACATATGGCCGCACTAAATGGATATTTTGACTGCATACAGCTCCTACTGGACCTTCACGCCAATGTGTGTGCTGTGACATTTCACTATGGAACGACAATGGATTTAATAGGTACTGTTTGCAGGCTCAAACATATACGTTCATGGCTACTTTCTGATCTTCATATCTAAAATTTTGAAGTCAATGATCTTAAAGGTGCCAGAAGCACTCCTTTGCACTATGCCGCTTGTGGGGGGAACTTGAAATGCTGTCAGGTCATAATTGATTATATCTGATTGTTTCTTACATATCTATGGTTTCCTTATCTTTGCTGTTGGTTTTTAGTCTGAAATGCTGATGATTCAGATTCTATTATATTGCAGATCCTTCTTGCAAGAGGTGCCAGTCGGTTGGCATTAAACTGCAATGGGTAAGATATGTGAAATCTGTTTTTACCGCTTTTAACTTGTGATTGGTCCATTTGGCACCTTTTATTCTACTCATATATGAAATACTCAATTGCAAATCTGCTCTTTCAGGTGGCTACCTCTTGATGTTGCCAGGATATGGGGACGCCATTGGCTTGAGCCATTGCTTGCACCCAATTCTGATTCAATAATTCCTGTGTTTCCACCTTCTAATTATTTATCATTGCCTCTCATGAGCATACTTAACATAGCAAGGTAACTAGCATTTTGTTATATCTGTGAAAGCAAGTAGATTGACAAGCGCATGTGTTAAGTGAAGTTTAGATGACTGCTGTTCTCACTTTATTTAAGGCCCTTAACATATCTTTTAAGATGCTATTGGTTTATTCACCTTTTTCCCTTTTTCGTTTCCTTTTCCTTTTTGTGTTGCTGCTACATCTGGAGGAGATACCATAGTTCAAATTTTTGAATCCTGAGACATGCTTTCGTATGTGTTTGAAGATGATTTGAAACATTAACCCGGTCCCTCGCCTTCCATGCACGATTGTCAGATATTTACTCCTTGCTTTGAGCTGGTTTAAAAGATGGAAACCAAAAAATGAGGAATCTAGCTCTTATTTACATGTCTTTATGTATATTTAGTGCATATTTTGATCAAGGTTCTTGCTTTTGTTGACCTAAGAGAGTAGAATAGCACGTGACTGGGCTGCATACGAATAGCTGAGGCAGCTCCAGGACCAATGAAGTGTTGGTGGTCTAAAATTAAAGTAAAGAAGCTGTGATTGGGTAACAAGGTTTAAGGCTTCGATATGGTTCTCATAGAGTCAAGTAGTGACAGTGAACAAGAATGTGTATGTCGCTTTTTAAGTACCAAAGTATATAAAGCTAGTGTTGGCTAGTCTCACTTCTGCTTGTTATGACTAATGGAGTACTAAGATGCTTAATGATATGAAAACCAACAATTATGGCAGGATCTAGACCATAGTAGATAAAGAGAAAATTTATGAATACCATCAATGTCTGTGTTGTTCATACAATGTGTGAGAAGTTATTGATGAAACCATAAAAAGTTTAAGGACCCTTCGGAAAATAATAGTTTGACTAAATAGCACTTGCTAATATAATTAAGTCATTCTTGTGGGGTGTGGAATTTTATACGAAAATTATTGAAGTGCATCACGAGATTTAGTGAAGGAAAATGTAATAAAATTTTGTGACAAACTTTGCAGAGAGTGCGGGTTGCAGTCCTCAGCAACCCTTTCTGATGATGCCGATACTTGTGCAGTTTGCCTGGAGAGAGCATGTGCAGTAGCTGCTGAAGGTTTGCTCTTTCTTATTCTTCTGGTGTAAATCTTCTGCTAGATTCAAATATGCCTTACTTGTAACTTCTGCAATTAATTTGCTGTTTGTTATGTGCGACCTAACTGGAAAAATGCTATTTGTGGCCCTCGACTGAAAAAAGAAAGTTCATAAAAGTAGAAGATTATGTGTGGCCTGGTTGCAGAAACTGATACTACATCAGAAATAACTCATCTTTCACTAGTTAGGCACTTTTCTGAGAATTTTTCGGATGCAATGTAGGCTTTCTTATTGATCCATTCTTCAGTGAGAGAACATAATGGAAATAGATCTTGGTCTTATCCTGTATATCTCGCTTGTCTTGATACCTGTGCTCAGTTATTTTAGAACCTGGCAAGTCTATACAGACTACTCCTGATTCGATTCCATGGAGTTCATGAATCACTCGCTGATTCAGCTTCAAATAACTTCAATCTTCACTGCAAACAATACTACATTATTCGAACTTCACTTAAATCCTTGAAAAAGGAGGAAGATCTTGAAGGCCGGACTCTGATGATTTACTTTATGCACCATAGTCGGAATCTCCTTGAAATGATGTGAAGATAGTTGCTGGTTGTTAATAGAGGTGTTTTGCACTCGTCTACAGATTGATGAAAGATTTGTGTTTCCATCTACATCTGCAGGTTGTGGGCATGAATTATGTGTAAGATGTGCATTCTACCTTTGCTCGACAAGCAACATTCCATCTGTAATGTTGGGCCCACCTGGTTCCATTCCATGTCCTCTTTGTCGACATGGCATCGTCTGTTTTGTTAAATTGCCTGGCTCTTCTATGAAAGAAATTAAGTTACCTCTCTCTCTCAGCTTATGTACACCTTGCATACTTCATGCTCATGAACAAGATTGTTCAACACTGGCTGGTTCGCAGGATATCAGAAAGAACCGTGTGGCTTCTGTTTCTTCTGATCTTTTCTGTGCAGTCACCTGTAGCCCATTTCCTTCTGTGGCCATTCCTCTTTGCACGTGTAATGATGGACCTTGCCCAACATTCGAATCCAGAGATGGCGAGAGTCGAGATGAATCTCCTGATCAATCACAATCCACATCCATAGACCAAGACCAAATGGATGGAATGAAATTGGAGAAAACTACCTGTTCAAGCATGTTCTGGGGCAGACGAAGCTGCAGCAGAGAGCACCAGTGCGATGCTGAAATAAATGCTTGATTAGCTTGGTGAAAATACCAGTTTTAATTGGTAGGTGAGTTAAAGTTTGGATGTCAGCAATCGTAAATACCCAGGGTTTTCAATTCTGAGTTTTCAGGTTCGGAGCTGGTCGATCTGGGGTGACATTTTAACATTCTGATCAGCTTCAAGGTTGCTTATGGTATTTATTACGCTACTTATAGAAATTTGTATATTTCGACCGCAAATTAGTGTTTAGGAAAATGTCATTATAGGGATGGCATATTTCTTGGTTATTCATTCGTGTAGTTTCCTTTTTGCAAGTTTTCAAAAATATAGGTATTTTTTAGTTGCTTTGAGAAAGTGTTATGTATTGTTGTGAACCTCTTTTGACAAAAAGCTTTTGTGTAGGTTATTAGGAAGTGTAAAGGTGATTTTCTTAAAAGTGTGAAATTGACGGAGAAGTTTGGAAACTTTTTTCATCTTTGAGAAAATTAGTTCGAAGTAAATGTACTTGTGCTTATTAATGTGTCAGTTAGCTCCGGGTACTGTTATGACCCAATTAAACCAAACCAAATCAAGTTTTTTCTCACCAAGTGAGGTTGGTTATATAAATCAAAGATATCAATTATTTCTGTTAAAAGTCGTCTTTTCTGTTCGTTCCATAAAATTGAGGTCTTGCCTACTTATTTTCATTTAACTCATTAAAATTTTTTTTTTACCATTTTTATTGAATACTATCTCTATATTGTTACACCTTCTACCTGGTACATGTACAAGCCGCTTTCTAACATATTTGTATTATCATAGATGATTTTCCTTTATCTTATCTTCAATTAGGGTTACTCATATTTTTTCTCGTATTATCTCATTTTTAATCTTGTATTTCTTGGTTTTGTCACACATGCATCTTAACATTCTTATCTTTGCCATTGACATCTTATAAAGATTATGGTACTTCAGTACCCAATATTCTGAACCATACAACGAAGTTGGCCTAATCGCTATCTTCTAATATAATACTCCTTTTAATTTTAAGTAGAATTTTTCAACCATACAAGATTCTAAATGTGCTTTCTCCATTTTATTTATTCTGTTTTAATTTTGTGATCAATGTCCATATATAACCGAAAAAAAAAGAAGAAAAATGACAAAACACTCCTCATACTGTAAATTATACGGCACAAATACTTCCTGCTCCTTGTGGATCTTTGGCAATGCTAGAGCCTTTTGAATGCTAACTGAGCATTTGGTGACTGATCAGGAAATTTCTTCAAAACGACTGTATTAATGCTGCCACATGTAAATTTCTTGTTGACTCTAATATGCCAAATTTTTAAAAAGGTCTGCCTGTATAAAAGAGTTGTCGATTTGAAAATTTACCCCTAATTACCATGTGTAATAACGTATCTATTAATTGTATCACACGTAGCCCATCTTAAATGTGAAAAGTTATTGACTATTCATAGACCATTTACTGGTTTAGCAACATATTAAGGTTAGTCAAATGGCACTTAAAAGTCTATTTTTACTAATAAGAGAACCTAATCATTATAAATTGTTGACAAAGTTAATATAGAATCAATGGCAAGTGAGATATTGCAAAATTGAATGGTCCAACCCAAGTAGGCGAAGAGCTCCTAAGAAAGAGCAAAAAGATGGTGCAAGAAATTTTCGTTATAAGCGAAATTCAGGAATACTCGAATTTACTTTAGGTCTATCATCATCTCATATAGCTTTACCTTGCATTCAAAAGAGACTGTTTTCATGACTAGAATCTGTGACTTTTAAATCATACAATTACAACTTTATCTTGTGTCAAAATTTCTCTTTATATTCTCATTTTCCACTTAAAAAGACAAAAAGAAAAAGAGATAGAAGACAATTTGATCAATAATATTATATAATTCTTGAAGAAATATTTTCATTACATTGTCGACTAGAATTAGGGACCACAACACAATTTTATTTGTATCTATCGGCTTAGACACATATGGGATTCTTGTCTCAAGATTAATTCTTCAAGATTCCCTAAAGCTCTTGAATCCTCAAATGTCCCAAACATAGTATCGTTAACACAGTACTGTAGTTAACAATAAAGTAAGACAATTTATCGTTATTGTATCTTTCTAGCTCGTAACGTTATAACGTTAATATATTGCTACTTGATCAAAGCCTTATACTAATATCTCTTGGTACATTTTGACCTTATTTAATGTACTTCATTTTTGTTCTCATCTTCTTCTTGCAGCAGTTTCACGCTGTGCATTGAAGTAGACTGCAGCCACTGGTAACCCTAAACCATTCTCTTCAGCGAAGCGTCGAGTGTTGAAATGGTCCCTTGAAGCAGGTGCCTTCACTGTCTGCCTTGCTTTCTGCTTGAAAAGCACAAATACATATCGATGGATGCCAATCACGGGCTTGGGACTCTCATAAGTAACAACTTCTCTTCCTGCATGCATGTTTTCTTAGAAAAAACTTGTTAAACAAACCATGTACGTGTTGATGAGTACAATGAATAAATACAAGAAATAAACATTCCGTTAATAATTTAAACTTTTAAATGAGGTGATCACATACGTAAACATGCAAATTTTTTTTTATCAAGAAGTACATTTTTTTTTTTTTTGGCTAAGCAAGAAGAACATGTTACTTTGGTTTGAGAACATACCGAAAGAGGCTTCAGTGGTACCAGGAATGTCGGTAACAATCCTGCAAGGCCGAAAAGTGCAAAGGGTTATATGGTATAAATGTCGGGACAATTGTATTCTCCAACATGAAATACGAAAAAGATGATAAACCAAAAAATGGAAAAATGGACATTAAATTAACCAGTGGAGATGTTCCCTCAAGTATGGATCACTAGGGCCTGGAGCATCCGGATCGGTCATGATCTTCAAAGATACAATGAAGAAGAGATAAGAATCACAATTTGTGGTGATAATTGCATATTTTTACATAGACAACAGACTAACAGAAAGATCGTGAAAACAAACTCTTGTAAAATTATAAAGTAAGATTGCATAGTCCAACTCTAATATTTCAATCCCGTGTATATCAGGAGTTTCATGCACTTCTTCTTAGAGGACTAACAAATAAATTTAAAAGAGCCCATTGGCACGATTGGAACATTTGAGTAGAACTTACAAGTGTGTAAGCAGCCCTCATGTCTTCACCACCGATCTCCACACGAGGTTTAGTAACAATGACAGCAGGCATGAGCTCATGGCCATTATAAACTTTCTTGTTGCAAGTGTAAGTTACATCCAACTTCACACTCTGAGTAAAATTATCCAAAACCTCTCCGATAACTCTTCCGACAACAAGTGGTTCATTGACTCGCGACATGATTGCGAAAAATGAGTTTGATTCAAAGAGTACGTATCTTTATGAGATAGCAAAACTATGATATCTTGTACTCTGCTTGATAATGTGAAGAACATTAAGGGCTTTTATAGATACAACTTACAAGGAAGACAAGGACATGTAGGGTTTTTTCCTAGAAGTGTTTAAAGATTCGAAAATCACTTCAAAGTGCCAAAATAAGGTTTTTTTTTTTATTTTTTTTTATGACAAAGAACTCACATTAGACATAATAATATTGGATCCACACTTTTATTTTTTGGTCAAGAATATTGAATCCACTCTAAAACTACATATTTCGACGAGTCCCAAAAAAACAATGAAGGGATTGTCCACATAGGGAAAACATGTTTAAGAAAATTCAAACCGAACAGTCTGCTTCATAATGAAAAGAGAGAAGCCACTATAGAGCTGTAAGTATATTTTCCATCAAAGTACAAACACATTCTCAAATTAGTAATAGAATCTATCATGGGTTTGGCTAAATGTGCGAGTGACAATGAAGAATACAACTTTCCCGCTTTAAATATTATATCTTTGCCAAATGGGAATTCAGCTTTCTAAGGTGCTTCTCTCAATACACATGTACGGGAGAAAAAAATGTTATCAACAAGCTTAGGGGCATGTACTTAACTCAATCATGGAGATCTAGAAGAGTTAAAGCTATGCTAATATGCTTGTTAAAAATGGAAGGATAGGGCATGTTATAGCACTTCGAGACCAGTTGTTTATTAGATGAGCATGTGGTTATCAGTCAAATAGTTTCCTCTTATGGAACATGATGATATGCATTATGTTATGCTTCTTGGTTTGACAACCTGACATATGCCGCCGTCCATTAATCAGCATCCGGGAATACTTTCACATCCTTAATCTCCCTATGATTATACAATTTCTAGAATGGCTGGTCTCAATTTTGAAAGGACTGATCATCACTACAAGAAAAATTGACGCAGAGTTATGTAAGATTTTCGTTGTTATCCCATCACAAACTTTAGTTAATCAAAAAAATTCGTCGCAAAAAGATGGCTGCATACGCAGGCGTCCAAAAATAGTGTTTCCGTCGCTCTTTCAAGTGCTAATTCTAGTAAACTCTCTAAGTTTAAAACTTTGAGATTTTAGATTAAGTAGGAATTCAATCAAGTAATCAACTTGATCTTAAGGAAGTATTGAGTCTCACCGTGAAGTATTTATGATTTTTGCAGGCTCTAGGCATCCTCAAATGAATTTAGTTCACACATGGAGCAGAATGTTTCCAATATATATAAATAGATGAATTATTTTTTCTAGCTCTATCTATATAATTTCAGATGAATCCATACGTAATATAGTTGTTTGAGGCTCACTTCCTACCCCTAAATGTATATTTAGAGAGTTGATATATGATATTGTACATGCTCACATTAATTTAGACTTGAATTAAGAGTTATTATACTATTAGGCTATTTTTCATTCTTGTTATATTTCACTTTGAGCCCTATAAATAATGTCTCCACTTGTATTTCAATAGAAAACAACATATAAAGTTCATCTCTCCTTCGAATCTAGAGCCATGATTTATGGCGGCTCCTATGGCTTCAATTGATATTCGCTCTAGGGATTACAACGAGTATTAGTTCTATCTGAAATTGACGGATATTCGTTTAATAAAAACTTGATAATAAAAATTGATGGGGAATCCGTTAAGTTTTGAGTTTTATAAATGATAACCGATGAGTAAACCGATAGGTTTTGATTTTTAATTTAAAAAAATCGAAACTTGAAACCCAATTATTAATTTATTATAATATATATATATATGTGTAATTATATATTTAAACTTACATATATATATATATGTATTAAATAATGTAAAATTTACTATTACTACATTATTTTCCTTTTCTCTCTGCTCAACTTTCTCTCACTAAAAAATAACACTAAACGACAACACACTATTTCAACTTTACCTTTTCCACCCCATTTTTTCACTTTCACTTTCACTTTCACGATTTTTCCTCTCTCTCACTTCAACTTAAGTTTTCTCTCACTAACGTTTCTCTCTCTACTCTACTTTCTCAATCTTTTCAATCCCTTTCTCAGCTACACATACATTTGAAGCAGACGCCATTATCATGTAAGTTTCTATACAAATCTCTCTAGTATCTTCTACTAGATCGATACGTTAGTGTATTTTTTTATATTTATTTTTCCCTATTTGTATGTGTATGAAATGGTGTAGATTAGATACTTTGATGATATATACATACATATAATATACATAAATTTACATATATATGTGTGTGTGTGTCTGTTGAATGTTGATCGGTTTTCAGTTTCGATTTTTTAAAAAATTGCGGTAGTGGTTGATAGTGTGAGGTGGAGGCGAGCGGGCGGCGGGGGGGTTGGGGACACGTGGCTTGCCCTTTTTGTTTATTTTCTTTTATTTTTTACCCTACTGGTTATTTTATTTTATTTTTTATTCTTTATTAATATTAAAATGATCATAATACTCCTAATCCGTTAAAAAACTAACATCGTAAAGTTTGACAGATATGGGAGAAGAAAAACATAAAGAACCTATGTCTAAGACCTAAAAACGGGAGATCTAAATGTTTTTTCCATGTATTTTATTCTTTTTATTAGACCTAACTTCCTTGTTATTTTATTAAGTTATTTTTCTATTTTTTTGGAAATCAAACTTTGACATCTATAAATAATCTCTCCTATTATATTTCGTTACCCAATATACATATAAAGATTCTCTCACCTTTTTAGAGTCACAATTCATTGTGGCCTTTTTTTTTCTTTTTTCTCGTTCTTTTAACACTATCCATGAATCAAGCCAGAAACTGTCAGAGCTCTTGGAGCACAAAGTGAAGGGCACTTTGCAATTTTTACGTTGTAGAAAACCTCAGCCGCATTTTGAATAGTAAGTATACACCTTATTTGCCAAGTGCCTTTTACGAGAGGAGAGGAATATGACTCATAGAATCCACATTAAAAGTATAGGGTTACACGAAGGAGAATCAATGACAGCCAACACTTTTGAGGCTTTCCATATGTTCCTAAGCGACAGTAGCAGCAGCCAGAAGAAGTGGAAGATGGGGCCTCTCTCAAAAGTTTGAAACATCAATAAATTGAATCTCATCCTTATTTATTCAAAAAATATTTTAAAAGCTGAGTTTTATTATGTAAGATATAATCGAGCTAGTCGTTTGAGTCTATAGGTTATCTTTCCTATCCGCTATTTTATAAGGTCTACTAATTACTACTGTCGGAATATAATTATGGTTCTTTTTTTTTTTTGGCCAATGACAAGCAGAAATTTTATTCACAACTCAAAAATATTTACATATTACAAAAGTATTTATAAAATCTTATTTTGCACAATGGAGAAGGAATTTTAAGGGGTGAAGCCACTAATACCAATTATGGTAATATGTCTCGCAACACTCTCCTGGATTAACACGTCTTTTATTATGGAGTACATATATAATATTCACGAGTTTTCCATATATATTCACTAGTTGTCATTTTCATGCGTTAAATATGCGCTTTAATATCCTCTATTTTTTTTTTCTAATTACCAGAAATTCTTCCCAAAAAGTTTTTAAAGCTCACATCACGAGTATCGAATTCTATAATTAAAACATTACTCAACATGAAAGAGAAATTATCTAAGTTAATTGGACACAAAGCTTAACGAAACCGACCGCAAGAGAATAATTAACTTAGGTTCTATTTGGTCTAATTGTGAAATTTTAGCTTTTGAACTGTAGAACTTTTGTTAAAAGTGCCATTGAACAAAAATCGTTAACTGTTTGACCTGTATTATATAACATTGGGTTTTTAAAAATTTTAAGGGTAATATCGGATTTTTAAAAATATGGAGGGGTATATTTAAGAAAAAAATTTCTTCTCACATTATATAAAAATAGTTTTGTAGAAGCCTTTTTGAAAAGCTTCAATTTGGAACTTTTTGTTTTTCAGTTTTTTTTTACTAAAAGCTATTTTAGAAATGAGTTAAATAGGTTAGCTTTAGGTTCTAAACCCACAGAAAGCGTTTTTAAGTATTTAAAAATTAGATCAAATAGAAGCTTAATTGATTCAAACTCAAAATGTGAAATAATTTTCCATTTCATCACAAATACTCCATTACTAGACAAACACACTTTAGGGTTATCGCCTTCTCTAATTTTGTCAGCAGACATCTTTCAATTCTTTAATCCTTAATTTTGTCAGCAGACATCTTTCAATTCTTTAATCCTTTAGCGCACCTTAACCTCGAAAGTTGATTCTAACCTTTTGCCCGAAATGGAAATGTATGATATTCGTTCTCTAGTTCCTACATGCTATCTTGGCAAAAGGAGAATGCATAGGCATGGAAATGTCATAAAGCCATGCATCTTGAAGTTAGATAATTCGCTTTTAATTTTTCTCTTTGTTAGAGAAACTTATTCTAAGTAAAATTTTTATCAACCAACAGTCAGACGATATTTATAATGGGAGGATATCAGGGGTGGATTCATGATTTTTATTCAGTGAATGCTAAAATTATAAAATTTGATACTTATATATAGAAAAACTTTTACAATAAGGACTAAATTGATTTTTTAACTTAAAAATACCTTCAAGATACACACATATTTTCACAAAAAATTTGAATTGAGTGGGGGTTATAGCTCCTCTGAATTTAGTGTACATCCGTACTTGGAGGGTATATTTTCAAAATTTAAATATTTACCTACAACAAATCATTATTCATCAGTTCACTAACAAAATTTGGAAGCAAAGAAAAAGGCCAGAATTCACTTCTAATCTTTGTAATATGACAATCTACAAGAATTTTGTACTTTGTGATACATTGGAAAGCAACAAGCATTATTGCCTTCATTAAGGACAATAAACTTAGATTTGGATGATATTGACTAAAATTGCCAAAGCTATATACAAGCAGTGGACTGGGAACAAAGTGCATGCTCATTATCATGATGGTTTCACTAGCAGGTAGAGTGACAAACGTTTGTGTTAAGAGAAGTTTAGATCATGACTGCTGTTCTTACTTTATTTAAGGCACTTGATATATCACAATCCACATCCGTAGGTACCTAGACAAAATGGATGGAATGAGATTGGAGAAAACTACCTATTCAAGTGTGCTCTGTGGCAGACGAGGCTGCAGCAGAGAGCACCAGTGCAATGCCGAAATAAATGCTTCATTACACTCCTAGAAAAATGCAAACGGGCGATGGATTTTAGCGTCGACAAAAAGTTTGACGTTACTTAGTGACGGATTTATCGACAGAAAATATTTAGTAACTAATTCATGACGAATTAGCGGCGGCTTTGCAACGGAAAACTTTATAATTAAATTTCATCACTAATCCCTCGCAAAATCGTGACGGATTAGTGACGGCCGATAGATTTGCAAAGAAATAGTGACGGAATATCGAGTTTCCCTCGCTAAATCCATCATTAATTAGCGACGGTTTTAACGAGGGACTCTCACACTTCACTCGTTAAATCCGTCACTAATTAGCGACGGTTTTAGCGAGGGACTCTCGGGTTTCTCGCTAAATCCGTCACAAATTAGCTAGGAATTTGGCGAGGGATTCTCACACTTCACTTACTAAATCCGTCACTAATACTAATTAGAACAATTTATTTTAGTTATTTGTGAAATTATTTTTATTTTTTTAATATGAATATTTTGTATTTATAAATAAATTTGTGTAATGAAATCATTTTTTGTTATTTAATAATATTTTTGGATTTGAAATAGAAAATTGTAAATACAAAATATTAACAAACTAAATTAAAAAATAATTATTACGGATTTAGTCACGGATTATCCATGAGCAATTTTCGTCACTATTTTGTGATGGATAAACTTTGTTGTCGCTATTTAGCGACGGATGTGGAGACAAACGTTGTTCGTCGACATTTAGTGACGATTTTAGCGATTGTATTATTTTCGTCGCAATCCGTCACTATTCAGCGACGAACTTGGTGATAAACCATTGTCATCGTTATTTAGTGACCGATTTATCAACCGTATTATTTTCGTCATAATAGCGACGGCTAAGGCAATGAACTATATTGTCGCGAAATAGCGATTGATTTAGTAACTAAAATCCAATTTAACGACGACCTTATTTGTGACAGTCATTTTGTGACGGGATTTCGTCGCTAATTAAATTTAGTGATGGAATAGTAACAGAAAACGTCTGTCGCCCTTCCCTATTTTTCTAGTAGTGTTAGCTTGGTGAAAATACTAGTTTTAACTGGTTAGGTGAGTTAAAGTTTTGATGTCAACAATGGTGAATACCCAGTGTCAATTTTGAGTTTTCAGGTTCGGAGCTGGTTGATCTGGGGTGACATTTTAACATTCTGATCAGCTTCAAGGTTGCTTATGGTATTTATCACAGTACTTGTAGAAATTTTGAGTTTTCAGGGTCGGAGCTTGTCGACTGTGAATTAGTGTAGGAAAATGTCATTATAGGGATGGCATAATTTTTTTTTTTGCTAGGTAAGCAATCAATTGTATTAAAACAAAAATATTTACAACAATACATACAACAATAAATCAATGGGTCAACTCATAATGGTCACCCTGAACAACTAGCTATACAGAATACTATCTCCAATTCTCCAAGCTCTACAAATTTTACTAAATCTATTTTTTATATCAAAATGAACACGATCAAAAATTTGTTCCTCTGTGGAAGCACCCTGGTTATGCAATCTATAGTTTTGCTCCTTCCACACATGGAAAATAGTTGCATTAAACAAAAGTCTAGTGATAGCAACTTGAAGCGTATTCGAGTTAATTTGACGAACCATCTAATTGGGAATAAGATCCCAACTGTATGGGACCTTGCTACACTTAGGGATGGCATATTTCTTGGTTATTTCGTTCGGGTAGTTTTCTTTTTGCAGGTTTTCAAAAATATAGTCTTTTTAGTTGCTTTGATTGAAGTAAAGAAAGTGTTTGTATTGTTGTGAACCTCTTTTGACAAAAAGCTTTTGTGTAGATTATTAGGAAGTGTAAAGATGAATTTCTTAAGCGTTTGTGAAATTGATGGAGAGAAGTTTGGAAATGTTTTTTCATCTTTGAGAAAATTAGTCCGAAGTAACTGTACTTGTGCTTATTAATGTGTGAATTATCTCCTGACACTGTTATGATCTAACTAAGCCAAACCAAATCAAGTTTTTTTTCTCATTAGGTGAGGTCGGTTATATATATATATCAAATATGTCACTCATTCTTAATGTTGAGAATCATTTTTTCCGTTCGCTGATCTAGCTATACAAGTAGGGTCTTGCCTAAGGATCTTCATTTAACTCATTTTAAATCTTTTTCTACTATTTTTACGAGGTACTATCTCTATATTATTGCACCTTCTACTTGGTGAATTCACAAGCCGTCTTCTAACATTGTCGTACTATCATAGACGATTCTTTCCAATCTTATCCTCAATTTGGGTCATTCTCACTTTTTCTCGTATCACCTTGTTTTTAATCTTGTCCTTATTGGTTTGGCATACATGCATCTCAACATTTTAATCTTCGCCATTGACATCTTATGAACATTATGGTACTTTAGTATCCAACATTCCGAACCATACAACAAAGTTGGCCTAATCGCAATCCTCTAATACTCCTTTTAATTTAAGTGAAATTTTTTAACCCGATTCTGAATACGTTTTGTCCACTTCATTCATCCCGCTTTAATTTTGTGATCAATGTCCATATATAACCCAAAAAAAGAGAGAGAGAGAGAGAGAGATAGAAAAAAAAAAAAAAAAACTCATACGGTAAATTATATGGCACAAATATTTCCCGCTCCTTATGGGATCTTTGGCAATGGTGGAGACTTTCGAATGCTAACTGAATATTTGTAACTGATCTAATCACCGGAAATTTCTTCAAAAACTCATACGGTAAATTTATATGTTGACTCCAATATGCTGAATTTTTAAAAACAACTGCCTGTTAAAAGGAGTTGTGGTTTTGAAAACTTACCTCTCAATTACCACGGGGAATAACAAGTTGAGGGAGCATGATATGATATTTCATCCTAGATTATAGAGATTGGTGAAATCTAGGTTCATGCATGGAGTTGATAATATCTGAGGAATATGTGAAAAAATTGTTGCAAATCAAGGTGACTAATACAGGTTTATGTTCCTAATTTTGTTGCTATTAAAAAATTAGGTTGAGGCTGTCAAAAACAAGCTGAAAGGGCATCGGTCTTGCAATAGAGGACCAAATCATTATAAATCATTCACGAACTTAATATAGAACCATAATAGATATATCTATTAATTGTATCACACATTGCCCATCTTCAACGTGAAAAGTTATTGACTATTTATAGTTACCATAGACCACTTACTGGTTTAGCAACATATTAAGTTTAGTCCTTATTGGACAAATAGGTCTTGTTGTTTATAAGTTTTAGACAAATAGTCTCTATTATTTTAGAAGTCACGTGGTTAGTCCCTATTATTTGTAAAAGTCCTACCAATAGTTTTTATTATTTCAAAAGTCACTCGTATAGTTTTTATTATTTGCAAAAATCTCTCAATTAATCCTCAATATTTACAAATGTCGTACCATTAGTTGTGAGACTTTTACAAATAATAAAGACTAATGGTAAGACTTTTACAAATAATGAGGACTAATCACATGACTTATTAAACAATAAGGACTCATTGTATAAAACAAGTAAACAATAGGGATTAATTGTGAGATTTGTCCTGTATAGTATTATATAATTCTTGAAGAAATATTTTCATTACATTGTCGACTGGAATCAGGTACCACATCACAATTTTATTTGAGACACATATCGAGTTCTTGTCGCAAGATTCTTCAAGAGTCCCTAAAGATATGTTAAAGCTCTTGGATCCTCAAAGTACTACTTCAAGGCCGACAAGAAGGACACAGTACTTAACAATAAAGTAAGAAAACTTATAGTTATTGGAGCTAGGATCCGAGCTCGTAACGTTATAGCCCTATAACGTTACATTATAGGACTATAACGTTAAGAGGAATCCAAATCTAAACCCTACTTGATCAAAACCTTATACTAATATGTCTCCGTACATTTTGACCTTATTTGATGTACTTTATTTTTTCTCATCTTCTTCTTGCAGCAGTTTCACGCTGTGCATTGAAGTAGACTGCAGCCACTGGTAACCCTAAATCATTCTCTTCAGCGAAGCGTCGAGTATTGAAATGGTCCCTTGAAGTAGGTACCTTCACTGTCTGCCTTGCTTTTTGCTTGAAAAGAACAAATACATATCGATGGATGCCAATCACAGGCTTTGGACTCTCATAAGTAACAACTTCTCTTCCTACATGCATGATTTTAGACAAAAAACTTATTAGCTCCATGTACGGTTTTGCTGCCGAGCCTTTCCAGCAATGGGACTTAAAAGACCGATATGATGATTGGTTTAGGTAACCATGTTAATTAGTAAATGTTTTGGTTTGAAAGACGTACCGAAAGAGGCTTCAGTGGTACCCGGAATGTCGGTAACCATCCTGCGAGGGCGAAAAGTATAAAGGATTATACATGTATTAATGTCGGACAATTGTATTCTCTAATATGCGATATGAAAAAAAAAAACAATGGAAAAAGGACATTATCCAATTATAGGTTAAACTAACCAGTGGAGATGTTCCCTCAAGTTTGGATCGCTAGGGCCTGGAGCATCTGGATCAGTCATGATCTTCAAAGATGCAATGAAGAGATAAGAATCACAATTTCTGGTGATAATTGCATAGTTTTACATGGACAACAGACTAACAAAAGATCGTGAAAACAAACTCTTGTAAAATTACAAAGTAATGTTGCCTAATCCAACCCTTTTTTAATCCCGTATATATTAGGAATTTTATGGACTTCATAACGGACTAATAGATAAACAAACAAATAAATTTAAAAGGGCCCATTGGCACGATTGGAACATTAGAGTAGAACTTACAAGTGTATAAGCAGCCCTCATGTCTTCGCCACCGATGTCCACACGAGGTTTAGTAACGATGACAGCAGGCATGAGCTCATGGCCATTATAAACTTTCTTGTTGCAAGTGTAAGTCACATCCAACTTCACACTTGGAGTAAAATTATCCAAAACCTCTCCGATAACTCTTCCAATAACAAGTGGTTCATTGAGTCGCGACATGACTGCAAACAATGAGTTTGATTCAAAGAGAACGTATCTTTATGAGATGGCAAAACTATGATATCTAGTTCGTTGCTTAATGATGTGTGAAGAACATTAAGAGCTTTTATAGATACAAGGAAGACAAGGACATGTAGGGTTTTTGCTTAATTAGAAGTGTTTAAAGATTCGAAAATCACTTCAAAGTGCCAAAATAAGGGTTTTTTTTTCTTTTTTGGATCACGAGGAAGTCACATTAGACCAATAATATCAGATCCACTCTTTTTTTTGTCAAGAATATTAGATCACTCTACGACTACATATTTCATTGTGCAGTTGTCAATCCTAATGCATACTCCAAATTAGTAAAATACCAAATAATATTAGTGATAACAAGACACTATCTGACCAGTCCCAATAAAAATTTGAGGGGCTTGTCCACATAGGGAAAACATGTTTAAGAACATTCAAACCTAACACTAGTCTGCTTCATTAGGAAAAGATAGCCACTACAGAGCTGCAAGTATATATATTTTCCATCAAAGTTTAAATACTTTCTCAAATTAGTAATAAAATCCATCATGGGTTTGGCTCAATAGGCGAATGAGAATGAAGAATACAACTTTTCCCACTTTAAATATTATATCTTTGACAAATGGGAATTCCGCTTTCTAAGGTGCTTCTCTCAATACACGTACGGGAGACAAATTAATATGTTATCAACAAGCTTATATAATTCAATCGTGGAGATCTAGCTAGAAGAGTTAAGGCTATGCTAATATGCTTGTTAAAAATGGAAGGATAGGGCATGTTATAGCACTTCGAGACCAGTTGTTTATATATAATTTTTTGGTCAGTTCAAACAGACTATTAGTCCACTCACATATAAATGGGTTTCACAGTATATGAAGCCTATTCCATATTTCTAAGTTGATGGTCGGCACGGACTGACAAAAAAAGTTTTAATTATTTATTTGATGAGCATGTGGTTATCAGTCAAACAGTTTCCTCTTATGGAACATGAGATGTATTATGTTATGGTTCTTGGTTTGAAAACTTGGCATGCCACCGTACGTCCATTAATCAGCATCCGGGAATACTTTCACATCCTTATCTCCCTCTCATTATACAATGTCTAGAAAGGCTGGTCTCGATTTCGAAAGCACTGACATTACAAGAAAAACTGACGCGGATTATAAAAGATTTTCGTCATTATTCTATCCCAAATTTTAATTAATCAAAAAAAAAAAAAGTCGCAAAAAGGCGACTGCTTATGTAGGCGTCCAAAAATAGTGTTTTTGTTGCTCTTCCTTGGGATAATTATAGTATACCCTCTAAGTTTAAAACTTTGAGATTTTAGATTAAGTAGGAATTCTATCTTGTAATCAACTTGAACTTAAGGAGGTATTGAGTCTCACCGGGAACAATTTATGATTTTTGCATGCTCTAGGCATCCTCAAATGAATTTAGTTCACACATGGAGCAGAATGTTTCCAATACATATAAATAGATGAATTATTTTTTCTCTATCAATTTCAGATGACTCCATAAGTAATAAAGTCGTTTGAGGCTCACTTCCTATGCGTTAATGTATATATATCTAGAGTTGATAGGATTTTGTACATGGTGACATTAATTTTGACTTGATTTAAGAGTTATTATATGAGGCTATTTCTCATTCTTGTTATTAGACTCATTTTCGTGTTACAGTATTAGATTAGTCTTTCAGTCTTTGTTATCACACTTTTAGCCCGCTGCCGTTCTTTTGATAAGCTTCTCAAAATTTTATCTATTTTATGTTTTTTTGTAAAAATCAGTATCTAATATTGCCAATTTATTTAAAATAGTATTGTACCTTTTTCCCATGAAACAATATATTTACTTTTACATCTTTTATTTGTGAAGTTCCTTCATGTGTTACTTCAAACTTCTTCCACAAAACATAACCATTTTTGGATACTATGACTCTTGAATGTTCTGTTGCATTTAATGAATAAAGTAATATACTCAAGGCCTTTTTATTTAAGGAGAATTTTGATTGGTCATCTGATGTGTATTCCTTTGGATCTTTCTCTATCTCTTCTCCAATTCGGTCTTCTTCTTTTTTTGGTATAAATGGTTCGTTTATAGTTAGCTCCTATAACTTGTAGTCAACACTTTGTAAATGGATTTTCATTCTATATTTCTAGTGAGAATAATTTGAACCATTAAATAAATGTGGGTTGTTAGAAGAAATACTTGAGTAGAATGGGAGTTGAATATTGCTTGATTTTGTCATGGATCTTTAATGCTCAACTTAAAAATAAACCAAATACTCAAGAGTATACTAGCTCTTGATACCACTTGTTAGGTCCCAATGTTCACTCTAGAGGGGGTGAATAGATTGAATTGACAAGTTTAATAGAATTTTACTAAATAAAAACTGTACAAGTAAAATAATCAAAGTATGAAAAGAAAAGAATTGACATAGATCGATTTATCCTGGTTCCCAATATCCCTTAATGTTGGTCAGTCCAATCCCAAGGAATTTTTTTAATTTTACGACAACTTTTTACTGATAAAAATAACAAGTACAACAATAATAGCAAGTTTAGAATAATAATTCTAAGTTAATTCACCAAGAATTACAATTAGTAAGGATTTCTTGCTTACAAAATTCTAACGCTCAACGCGTCTCAAGTACGCAAATATTATAATTATACTTCAAAAATACAATTCGAATTATCATATGATAAAAACAAATAATAGCTCAAAAATAACCAAAGATTGACTTATGAGCTTTAAGATGCTTTCAATATTCGGATTTGAAATGAAGTCAAATAAAGTTTTTGAAATATCGAGCTTGAAATATATGTAAAAATAATAATTTTGAACTCTCTGATTTGAGTGGAAGTATTGTTGTTAGCAAAATTTTATTGTGTATATTTTTCTAAAAATTTTTGGTGTATTTATAGACGTTTTTTGTGCAAAATACTGATGTTATAGTGCTTGTATAGTAACTCTGACATATTTGCTACAGTATCCATACAGTAACTCTAACGGATTTTCTACAGTTCCAAATAGTAATTCAAAATTTCAAATTTGTTACAGTACCAAATAGTAATTCAAATTTTTAAGTTTTCTATACTGCCAAATAGTAACTCAAATTTTTTAAATTTTTTATAGTACCATACGGTAACCGAAATTTTTAAATTTTCTACAGTATCAAACAGTAACTTAAATTTTCAAATTTGCTACAGTGTCAAATAGTAACTCAAAATTTCAAAATTTCTACAGTACCAAACAGTAACCGAAATTTTCAACTTCTCTACAGTGTCAAATAGTGAGTCAAATATTCAAATTTTCTATAGTAATAAACAATAACCTCCAATTTTTCAAAATTTCTACGGTGCCAAATATTACCTTCAATTTTTCAAATTTGTCAAGTGCTATATTACCCGATTTTAAATTTTCAAACACGATACAGTAATCGAGTTACTACAGTCCCCGTGTTGCTACAATAACATCATTTATACAAAAATTCAATTTTATTTCTTTCTACATTTTGTTCAATATAACATTAATAAAATCATATTACTTTCTTATTTGTTATCATCAAAGTTGAGATTAACAAAAAATTATTAAATTAAACAATTTTAATAAATTTATGTATGTAAAAATAATAAAAATATTCCCAACCCCAGTAGCCCACACTAGCCCCTCCTTTTCCCCACTCTACCCCTAAAACCACCATCCACACCTCTAAATCCTAAACCCTAACCTTCTACCCCCAATCCTGCCACCTTCCCCCAAATTCCAAAACCCCAACCCCAACCCCAATCCTGTGTATGTGGGCGTGTTTTTTGTGTATATGTGTAGTGAGATTTGTGTGTTTAGTGTGAATTTTCGTGTGGTGTGTGTTGTGTAATGTGTGTGTATTGTATGTGTTGTGGGTAATATGTATGTAGTATGTGTATGCAGAGAGAGGAGGGAGGGCAAGTGGATAGATCTACTATGGTAGGGGTAAGGGACTGGTGGGATGAGTAGGGTGGTAGTGGCGGTAAGAATGAAGATAGGGTGGCTGGTGGCGGGGGGTAGGGGGTGGGGTGCAGGAGGGCGGGGTAATGAGAGGGTGGAGGTTAGGGATAGGGGTTGGGGCCACGTGGCTTGCCCTTTGATTTATTTTATTTTATTTTTTCATTTTTAATTGCCAATATTGGTTCTTTTATTGTCTTTTTTTATTCTTTGTTAATATAATATTAAAACCACAGCCCCATTTTGAATAGTAAGTATACACCTTATTTGCCAAGTGCCGTTTACGAGAGGAGAGGAATATGAGTCATAGAATCCACATTAAAAATATAGGGTTAGGCCAACTCCAGCAATATATATAAAATGTCAAAATTTTTAGATGTAGAGATTTTTTTAGAGACTTTTGTTTCCAGCAGTATCTCTACAAATTCTTTACAATATAGAGAACTTGTAGAGAATCTCTACAATTGAATTTAGCATCTCTACATGTAGAGATCATCTACAAATTCTCTAAAAATAAAGATTGAGTAAATGTAGAGAAGTTGTTGGAATGAAACTTAAATAGAGAAATTGCTGGAGTTAAATTAAAATAGAGATTCTCTAAAAACAGAGATTGAGTAAATATAAAGAAGCTATTGGAGTAAAACTAAAATAGAGAATCTATAAATATAAAAAAATTGTTTAAAATCTCTACATGTAGAAAAACAAAATAAAGAAACTGCTAGAGTTGACCTTACACGAAGGAGAATCAATGACAGCCAACACCTTTGAGGCTTTCCATATGTTCCTAAGCGACAGAAGCAGCAGCCAGAAAAAGTGGAAGATGGGGCCTCTCTCAAAAGTACGAGACATCAATAAATTGAATCTCATCTATAATATTATAATATCATAAATAAATTTATTTAAAAAATATTTCAAAAGCTGATTTTTATTATGTAAAATATAATCGAACTAATCATTTAAGTCTATAGGCTACCTCTCCTATCCTCACTACTGTTGGAATATAATTATGTTTATTATTTTACACAATGGAGAAGGAATTTTAAGGGGTGAAGCCACTAATACCAATTATGGTAATATGTCTCACAACACTGGATTAACACGTCTCTAATTATGGAGTACATATAATATTCACGAGTTTTCTATATTCTCTGGTTATCGTTTTCATGCGTTAAATATGTGCTTTCATATCCTCTAATTTTTTTATAATGATCGAAAATTCTATCTAAAAAGTCTTTTGAGTTTACATTACGTGTACCAAATATAAAATACATCACTCCATTTGAAAGAGATATGTTCAAGTTAATTAAATATAAAATCTATTAAGATCAAATTAACTTTTTAATTAATTCATATTCAAGATGTGAGATACTGATCTCCCCGTTCATATATCATCTCCTCTAATTTTGTCAGCCGATCGACATCTTTCAATTCTTTAATCCTTATTGACAAAAAGAAAAATGGAAAGTTTTCTCATATAGGCTGAAGCGCATCTTAACCTCGAAAGTTGATTCTAACCTTTCGCCCAAAATGGAAATGTACGATATTCACTCCCCAGTTCCTACATGCTATCATGGAAAAAGGAGTTCGACAAAAAAAAAAAAAAAAAAAAATCATGGCAAAAGGACATGCATACGCATTTAAATAAATATATATATATATATATATATATAACGAGAAACTCAATTTAAATAAATTAAATTTATGTTAATTAATGACTAGATAATATTTGTGTGGGAGGATATAATTTTAAATTTAAATATTAATTTATAACAAATTATTGTTCGACTATTTCACTTAACCCTTAAGTTCAGGGACATAGAAAAAGTTCAGAATTCACTTCTAATCTTTGTAGTATAACAATCTACAAGAATTTTGTACTTTGTGATACATTGAGAAGCAACAAGCATTATTATATTGTCTTCGTTAAGGACATATAAACTTAGATTTGGATGATATTGACTAAAAGTGCCAAAGTTATATATAAGAATTAATTATGGGCAAGGCAACCAAATGCATGATCATTATCATGATGGGTTCACTACCAAACTTTACTTACAAAATCATGTATAAAGCTTGAGGGTATGCACGCAATTAGATTTTTTTTTAAATAGAAAAACTACCACATTAAACCCTTTTTATAGTATGAATACACTTGTTCATTGTTCATAGTGTAGGAGTGCAGCCCATGGATCTGGCTCTGCCCCTGTTACTGTTTAGAAAAGGATTTATGAATGGCGCCCGTTAACATGCATGGAGTGCGTATGTATATTGGGTCTGGACTTGCCTAGATACAATCGAAATTAGACTACTAGAACGTCTAATATAACTCTACTAAAAGTTATCTAGGTTATTCTGCAAAAAAAAAAAAAAAGTTATCTAGGTTTTTGATTTACACATATTATCCCAACTAAATTTTTGTATTTTTAGAAATCTCTTGAGGGGTCATGAAATTAACATCTTTATTTTAAAAAGAAGTGCTTTTGACATTATCAAATGTTCAAAATGCCCATAAAATTGCCACTGATGTGCAGATTTTAAGATTTAAAAGCTATGCAACTGAAATAACATTAAAATATTAAAAGTTCAAAATAATTTAAGTAATATATAAGTGATGTGTTTTATCAGCTCTAAATAAAACTAAAATAAAATTCAAACAAGTAAAAAGACACAAGCAATACTGAAATGTGCAATCAAATTATTAAATTAAACCAAAAAAAAAAAAAACCACTGCCAGTACTATAACATGTATAAAAATACATATGAGTGTGTGCGTGTGTGTGTCTATTTGTGTGTATTCACACGTCTTTGGATCTCAACCTATACCCTAAAATATCCTACTGAGAAAAACCTAACTTGGAAAATGCTTTAATTTGTCTTTTTTTGTTAAAAAAAAAAATTTTTAGTTTTTATGAAATTATTTTAATGACCATTTTGGAACATTTAGCGATGTCAAAACTTTGATCATTAAAATTAACTAATCAATGTCTAGTTTAGCACACCAAGAGATTTCTAAAATCACAAAAATCTGTAGTTGGGATAATGTGTAAAAGGGACCCAAATGACTTTTCTCTTTATAGGGCTTCTGGTAACGCAACACAAAAAGACGATCCAATTAAACAAGATACACAATGAGAATCGTATCCATACAATTTTGCATTCTCGCCTATTGTGAATTCCATACATACTTATTGTGACTTCAAGTGGAGATTTTTATGTTTTATGTTACTGGCTTTTGAAAACCATAAGGAAAGTAGTGGGATTGAAAAGGAGCAACATCCTCAAATGCTCTCACAATGGCTATGCCTATCTTGAATTAACTAAAAAAAATAAAATCCGTTATACGAAAAGTCATGAGGGAAAAAGAAGAATCTCTTATTTGCTTTGTTTGTGGTTGCTTTCACTCTCTGGGAAAGATAAACATTTCATTGAAAATATTAATGTAATCCCTGATTAGACCTAGTAAAACAAAGATTGGTTCTGCGACCTTTGGCTTTTCTTCTGGGAAATGCATGCAGAGTAGAATTTCAAGCACTTGATAATGGATCCTTTCTTTCCTTTTTTTTGGCTCTCTCCTGTATATAGCATTTTATTCAAGGAAATTAAACTTAAACCGTACAATATATATTTAATTAAAGATATCGTTCACGAGAAGTGATCTCCCAATCTCTCGCACTTATTACAACAAGGAGCGACATGTTGGTCAACTAGTCTAAAATATTAATTGTTAGATTAACACATTCAAAATCATTAAATTAAATTAATTGATCTCAACCATCATTTAGAAATCCTAAACTTTTCTCTTTTTTTAAATTTTTTTTATCTCTATCTTCTCTACCTCGACTAAAGTTTTGAGATCAATGAAGCTTTATGGAGTACAAATTTCTTCTTGTAGTGAACATTTTACTCGGTAAAACAATAAAAAAAAATGTTAAATTGAGAGATAAAAAAATCAATTACCTGTATTTTAAAGTAAATCTGTAAAAAGATTAAAAAATTACACTAATCTCTCTTAATTATACATATAGGGGGGAGAGAGAGGGAGATCTAGTCGGGTTTAGGGAGAGAAAGGAATGAGAAGAAAGACTGAAGGAGAAATATTTATAAAAGAATTTGAATTTTAAAATGAAGCAGATAAATTAATTTAAATTTTTTATCTAATGGTTTTGAGTGTTTTAATCTAGTCGTTAATATTTGATACTAAAATCAAGGTGGATGGTTAAAATCATCTATTTTATATATAGTAGAGGACGAAAGTAAGAGAGCGTGTGAATTCCTCATTAGTACCCTATGATCAAGGTCGGCCCAAGCCCTAGGCTAAGGGGGCATGTGACCAAGGCCCCTTTAGCTCAGGAGCCCCAATTTAAAAAAATTGTTTTTTTTTTTAAGATAAAGATGTATTCTAAACTAGTGTTTTTTAATTGGGGCCAAGAGAGCCTTAGAGTTCCAAGACCTGCTCATTAAAGGAGCAAGCTTTCATCAATAAATTGGTTGGGACTCTAAGGCCCCATTGGCTCCAATTAAAAAAATTTTTAATTTTTTTTAATGATTGGTTGGGACTCTATCTTTTTGTTAACTTGTAATATTATACTATTTTATAATTCTAATTTTGGTTTTTTTTATTTGTAGTAATTATTTTAGTAGAAAATTTAGAGTTTTTTATTAAGAAAAAATCTAATTATTAAGACCCCCATTTGATAATCGTCCAAGGTCCTCAAATTATTTGAGACGGCTCTGCATATAATTAGGGAAAACCAACAATTAATCCAGGTCCTAATATAGAGTTAAATGGCCTTAATTTGACCTTCTTCTTCAAATTAAATTTGATATACAATCAAGAACTAGGTAAAATGGTTGGATAATGACTTTTTTATAATTAAAGATTTTGAGTTTGAGTTATGATTTCAACCTCTTTTACACCTATAAAAAATAAAATAATTGGATATACCTGCATGCATGAACTTCTAAAATATGGTATCATGATAGTGAAACTGTGTCATGGTACAAAATTAAAAACAGAGTTATTAGCCATCCACCCAAACCTGTAAAAGAAGTCATCAGAGAGTTCTTTGGTAGTGTTCATCAGTGCTTGTAACTTAAAAAATGTGTTGTTTTACTCTAAGAAATTATAGTGTTCCTTTTTCCTTTTTGATGGATATCCGTATATCTACCCAAATAATAATAAATGTCACCAATAATTTTAGGTCATATATAATCACCTTCCTACTAGCCTTTATGGTCTAGGAATAGGGTTTCTCCTAGAAGTTTAATCACCTAAAGAGTTCCATATTTGTTAAAGTTTAATGCGAGAATAGCATGAATAGTTTTTATTATTTCTAAAAAATTCAGTTTAGTTCTTATTATTTTAAAATGTTTAAAAAGGTCTTTAATATTTTTTAAAAGATTTAGTTTAGTCCTCATTATTTTAAAAGGTTCAAAAAGATCCTCAATATTTTTAAAAGATTTAGTTTAGTTCCCATTATTTCAAAAGGTTCAAAAAGGTCCCTAATATTTTTTAAAAGATTCAGTTTAGTCCCTAATATTTCTCAAAATGTTTAAAAAAGTCCTTAATATTTTTTAAAAGACTCAAACTGGTCCTCACCGTCAAAATATCCATTAACTTTGACAGAATAATAGCCACGTGCGTGTCATGTGACAATCTTTGAAGGCCAATTCGGTAAAAGAAAATATTTTTTTAAAATTTGAATCACGTGACCATTACAAATTATGAATACTCTTTAAAATTTCTATTCTAACGGATCAAATTTTATGAAATTTGGACAAAAATTGAAGAAGATACGATTTTTTAAAGATTATGCATAATCTGTAAAAAAAATTCACATGGCATGAGGAAGAAAATAACCCATACAACGTTGTTTTGTATATTAGTAGCAAACTAATTAAATTATGCCACGTATCAAACTATATTATGAAAGAGAGTCTGTCAAAGTTAACGATCATTTTGACGATGAGGATCATTTTGAGTCTTTTGGGAAGCATTGGGGACCTTTTTGAACCTTTTGAAACAATGAGGACTAACCGAATCTTTTGGAAAATATTGGAGACCTTTTTGAACCTTTTGAAAAACATCAGGGATCTTTTTGAACCTTTTAAAATAATAGGGATTAAACTGAATATTTTAAAAAATATTAGGGACCTTTTTGTATATTTTGAAATAATGGGGACTAAACTGATTTTTTTAAAAATAATGGGGACTATTCATGCTATTCTCCCAAATTTAATTTTAGTACAATGAAGTAAGTGTGAGAGAGTTATTAAAGTTTCATCACGAAATGATTTGACCAAGAAAAAGAAAGAAAGAAAGAAAGAAAGAAGGGTTAATATCATTTTTTGTCTCTTATCTTTAATTTTATTGACATTTTGGTTCTTTATCTTCAAAAGTAAGACATTTTAGTCCCTTATTTTTTAAAGTTGAGACACTGTTAGACTTTGTTGCTAATTCCGTTAAAAAAAGACGGAAAAAATACGTGATTGACCGAAATTCTTCTACCACCACCACATCTACTACCACCAAATTGCAGGGGTATTTTGATCAACCACAGGCTTTTTTTATTTTTTTTTAACGGAATCAAAGACAAGGACTAATAGTGTCCAACTTTAAAAAATAAAGAACTGAAATGTCTCACTTTTGAAAATAATTGACTAAAGTGTCAATGAGGTAAAAAATAAGGGATCAAAAGTGGTATTAACCCAAGAAAGAAAGAAAGAAAAGTAGATGCTCAATTATAAAAGCTGTATATGCTGCACAAAAAGCAAATTTCTTACGAGTGATAAATTTAAAATGTAACGCACAAACATTTGGATCTGATATGTGTGGCGTAGCTATATAAACGTATTAAGCCTATACTCCACCTATAATGTAGACGTTTTGAAGACCAACCATTCTTGCTAACTAGGCTCATTAGCGAGCCATGATTCTTTATTAGCTTTAAAAACTTTTCTTATCAAAAAAGAAGAAAATATTAGTTTCAATAAACCAAGAGCTAAGTAATGACATGTTTCACTTCATCAATCCTTATCTAGCATAAGCAATAACTATTTTATGGCATGTTTACCTTCGTCTATCCTTATCTAGCAACAATAGTAATATATACAGAATCTGATCCACCGTAAAGTTCATAAAAAATTGATTCAAACCATTATTGACTAATTAATCAAAAATATAACTGCAGACTTCTATTTAGCAACAAAAAATAAAAAAAGAATAAATTGCAGACTTCTATGATGTTGCTTTCCTCAACTTAATTAGGCTTTGGGCCATTTTATATTGTCTAATACAATTTGTGTCCCCCAAGTACGTACCTCCGCTAAGTACGTACCTCCGCTGTTTAATGAGAACTAAATTAAATTTTAACTTAAAAATATTTTTAAAATATACATATTTAAAAAAAAAATTGAAATAAATAAGGGTTGCAACCCCTACTCGCCGTAAAGTACGTACCTCCGCTGTTGCCCACAAATTTAACCCAATTTTATGTAGTAGTTACAGGGTGTTTTGCCTATCATTGTTATCCTTCCAGGTGTTACACGAACCATATTTGCCCAATTAATGGGATAATGCAAAACTTTGACAATCACACAAAAATAATGTAAAAACAAAGAAATTAGGAGTATGCGGCTTTTTTTTTATTTTACTCGTGACCAAAAAAAAATTACTTTTACAAGTAGACTAAAAACCTTAACTGGTAATTATTTTTTTGCAGTTATTTTTCTATATCACAACAAAAAAAGAAAAATGCTACATTTTTTTACGCCTTTTCTGGTCTCACCCTTTGTACCACACCCAAAATTTATATCTTAATTGACATACTATTTGGTCTTATCTGGCAAGTTCACATATAAATAAAACCTATTTGTTTAAAAAATTATAATGGGTTATTTGTGTAATTAAGTAATATTATATTAAGAGGTGATATACAACATATAGTAGAATCTCTTTAAATTAATATTCGATAAATTAATAATTTTTTTAATTAATAAAAATATTTGGTCCCGACTTGGGACCAGTGTAAAAAGTTAAAAAATTCGGTAAAATTATAAAATAATACAATTAAAAGATTTTCTTTGTATTTTATTGATCTAAATATTTCTTAAATTAATAATTAACTAAAAAATACATAATAAATTGACGATAAAATTTTCTCAAAATATGAATCAAGTGTACCTTGTCTTTTGTTGAACTTTAAATCTAACTAAATCTCATATTTAATTATTTAAAGAGAAAAAATTAAAAAAATCCTACAAAGATTAGATAAATTAGTTATCATCCTAATCCTACAAGGACTTGTATAAAAGATTAAAGAAACTTTGTTCTAATCCTACTAAATTAAATTTTATCTTCTATTCTCATTACTTGTCTTTTCAAATTGGACCCAAAAAATTCATAATCATAATATGTTTGCCATAAAGTAAAAAAAATTAAAAATATATGGATAAATTAATAATTATTAATTTATCGATAAATTAATATCTCGCTAAATTAATAAAATTAAGTGGTCCCAACGCTATTAATTTAAAGAGGTTCTACTATAGTTCAATTTTAAATGGATATGAAATTTCAAGCTTTGATCTATTTGTGTGATTTCTCTTGTACAACCTCTTCTAGTGGGTTTTGAAGAGAAATTTTTTTTCATGGTCCATAAACTGACCTAGGTAAATTTATAAAGTCAATTTATTGAAGAATCACAAATAAAATTGAATTTAATAGATTGATATGTGGACTAGATCAGCAGGTAGAAATTCCAAAACGCAAGAACAGTCCAGACTAACATCGATGTACGGATTTTAATCCACCCTCCAAAGTATACCACCCATCCGCACCTAAAAAGAATTTTGCTTGGTTGGTTTTAAGCTCAAATATTTGTATTTGTCTTTGTTGTTTAATGAAATTATCTTTTCAATCAGAGAAAGAATAGGTAAAAGATAAGACATAAATTACTATTACTATCATGTATAGTTGGGCCTTTATGGCTTCATTAATGTTTAGATCTTATTAGTTGGCATTAGACAGTTAATAACAACTGACACTTCACCCAAGGCCATGGGGTAATCATATTCAAAGCCCTTATATATTAATGACCTTCTTCCCTCATCACATAAGAGCAGATCTAAAAATTTTTTTAGTGAAAATTAAAAAATATAATTATTTAATTATATGAGTATCTATTTTTTTTAAAAAAATTAATTAATTTTTTTAATTAAAAATACATCAAAAATTATTTTTAAAAAAGAGCACCTCATTTAAATCCGCCACTGATCACAGTGTGACAAACCGAAGGGTCAGAGAGGTACAAAATTACTTAAATTTCTGTCACTATGACCAGTTTATTTGTAGTAGTAGAACTGGTAGCAAAAGCCAAGTTAAAGACCTGAACCAAGACGATGGATATAGAAACAAAGTTGAGTCATCAATTTTCAGTCATTTTTTTTTTTTTTTGTCAAAAGAGAAAACATTTCATAAAAAAACACATAGATTAACCAACCCCTGTGGAGTGGATATCGTGCAAAAGGAGATACAATAATTGTGGGTGAATACATGAGCTCCAATTAACAGGCAATTCTTCCTTACGCCTACATTTTGCTATCCAGTCGCAAGGTTGGTTGGCCGTTCTTCTGATGCATTGAAATCTCATCCTCGAGTCTTCAGCAACAATCTTTTTGATGTCCTCCACAATGGCTGACGCTCTCCAACAAAGAGCAGTCACCGAAGCACTGATTACTTTAAGAACGTCCTGTGCATCGCTTTCAATTATGATGCAAGACTGCTGTATTTGGTTAACATATAAACACGCATTACGAATCGCCAAAGCTTCCGCTTCCGCTGCTGAAAAGCATCGAAACAGGCCGGCCTGACCAAAAACCATTGAACCCCTCCAATCCCAAGCAATAAATGCAAAAACAGCTTTCCCATTCTTCTCCCACGAGGCGTCAACATTCACCTTAACTGACCCTGGCATCGGGGGAACCCACTGTGTTGGCGGCTCACTATTGACAACTTCTCTTCTGACACTCTTGTTCCTCCACGCATTTTCTTCGCTGGTCCATTCTGCCAATGCGCACTGCACTCTCGTAACCGTCTTCTGAATATCGATGACTCTCCCATTTATAATACTCTCATTCCTCTGTTTCCAAATCTGCCAACAACAAAGAGCAATCTTTGTCGTTGCTTCCTCTTTGCAGTAACCCGCATCACAACATCTCTCTGTAAATCTTAAAAACCACTCACTGAACCTACCTGAACCAACAGGGTTATTAGCACACTGCAGAGGAGAAGCGCACCAGAATCTCTGAACCCAAGGACAAAAGAGGAGCAAATGTTCAACCGTCTCAATGCTTTGATTACATAAAGTACATAAAGGAGACGATGCAGATTTCCTCATGAAGCGATTCTCTTGGGTTGGAAGGCAATTACGACATGCTTTCCACATGAAAAACCTCACCTTTGGGGGAACTTTCAGGGACCACACTAGTCTCCAAACATCAATAGGGGTTTGGAAGGATGAGCTAGCTCTGCCTCTAACAACCGGGCTCCTATTGCAAAAATCCTCTCTCGCCACAAAATATCCTTCTTTAACAGAATATTGCCCATTCTTGCTTGGATTCCAGATCACGAAGTCTTCTCTCTCAAACCACGGAAGAACAATAGCAAGGATCTCCTGGGCAGTCGACCTATCAAACACATGGTTAATCATCTCCTCATTCCATCTCTTTTGATCCTGAATGATCAGCTCACTAACCCACGTTGGAGAGTTTGGGCTCCTATGCCGGATTGCCCCTTCCGTTGGGATCCATTTATCCTTCCAAATGTTCACAGACTTTCCGTTTCCAATCCTCCACAATGATCTTTTTTTAAGGAATTCCTTTCCCTGAACAATACTCCTCCAAGACCATGAAGATTGCCTTTTGATCCCCGCGTTCCAAAAACTGTCATTTGGGAAATAAATTCCTTTAAGAATGGCTGCAGACAAGCTGTCAGGTTGGATAGAAATTCTCCAAGACTGTTTTGCAATGAGTGCCATATTAAAGCAGGAAAGATCTCTGAATCCAAGACCCCCTTCTAACTTTGGCTTCTTTAGCTCTTCCTACTGGAGCCAATGCGATCGAGATTCACCATTCCTTCCCCACCAGAATCTAGCTGCCATCGAGGATAAGGAGTTACAAATCTTCTTAGGGAACAGGAAGGATGACATGGCATAAGACGGAATGGCCATCAAGACAGCTTTTATAAGAACATCCTTCCCCCCATCAGAGAGGAGATTACTCTTCCATCCTTGCAACTTGGACGCACATTTTTCTTGAACCCAGCTCAAGGCTTCCGATTTAGATCTGCCCCATTCCGCCGGGAAGCCAAGATACTTACCAATCTTATCTGACTGCTTGACACGAAGAATATCCACAATTCCTCTTCGTGTTCCTTCAGGTGTGTTAGGGCTGAAGACAACAGTTGACTTGTTCAAATTCAGACTTTGACCAGACGCAAAGCAGTATTTACAGATCACATCTTGCAAGATCAAAGCTTCCTTATAGGTGGCTTCAAAAAAGAAAATCGAGTCATCTGCAAACAAGAGGTGAGTAAGAGAAGGGCAAGACTTAGTGATACAGTAGCCATTCAACAAAGATCTACTAAGTTGCCTTTTAATCAGAGCCGAAAGAGCCTGAGTGAGGATAGAGAAGAGATAAGGAGAAAGAGGGTCCCATTGCCTAATCCCACGAGATGGAAAAATAGTCTCAGATGGACACCCATTGATGAGAATGTTAAAAGACACTGAGGATACACACTTCATAATCCACCTGATCCACAAATCATGGAAACCCATTCTTTTGAGGATTCCTTCCAAAAAATCCCATTCAACTCTATCAAAAGCTTTACTCATATCAGCCTTGAGAATAGCATGACATTTCTTCGCATTTTTCCTCTTCCTCTGAATCCAGTAGCCTGCTTCCTGTGCCACAATGATGTTATCTTGAATAACTCTTCCTGGAATAAAAGCTTATTGTTCTGGGGACACAATTTTATCCATCGGAGGCTTAAGTCTATTCACCAAGACCTTGGAAATCACTTTGTACAGAAAGTTTGAACAACTGATGGGCCGAAAATATCCAATTTTTTCAGGGTGGTTAACTTTAGGGATTAAAATAATATTTGTGCGATTGAAAGACCTCAAATCAGATTCCTCCAGAAAAGCAGTCTTAACCACATTAAAAATATCTGAATCCATCAAATGCCAGAACTTCTGAAAGAAAGCTCCAGAAAAACCATCCGGGCCTGGGGCCTTGTTGGCTCCCAAACTCCACACTACCTCTTTAACTTCTTCATAGACAATTGGTTTAATAAGCTCCAAATTGTCTTCCTCAGAAATGACCGGGTCAATGCACTCAAGCACAGGGTCAATGTTCCGTCTCCCAACAGTCCTAAAGATGTCTTTGTAGAAAGTCTGGATAGATTCCCTGATAACACGAGGGTCATCTGTCCAATTTCCATCATGCAATTGAAGCCTCGAAATCCTGTTTCTGGCACTTCTCTATCTAGTTGATGCATGGAAGAAACTGGTGTTACGATCTCCTGCATTGAGCCATTTAACTTTTGCTCTAACAGCCCAGTATTGTTCTTCCCGCGCCCAGAGCACATCAATCTCTTGTGAAACAGCCTTATACTCAACCATGTTAAACTTCTCCAAAGGGCCGTTCATTAGGCTCTCCAACTTCTTCATTAACCTCTCGATCTTAAATCGAAAATTTCCAAATTTTCTTTTGCTCCAACTAGACAGGCGAGCCTGACAAATCTCCAAATTATGTTTGAAAGCCTGACAAGCTCCCTCCGCCCCATGATGTCTCCAACAATTTTCGACAATATTGAAACATTCTTGGTCTTCGAGCCAAAAAGGTTCCACATGAAATCTTTTCTTACCCTTCGAAGTCCCCACATTTTCAGTATCAAGAATCACCGGCGAGTGATCCGACCCAACCGGGGGAAGGTTGATAGTTTCTGCATTCGGAAAGAGCTCATGCCAACTAATATTAGCGAGTGCTCTATCTAATTTTTGGCGAATTAAACCATTTTCCTCCCTTTTGTTGATCCACGTAAACACACATCCTTTTGCGACAACTTCCAGTAGTTCTGCCTCGCTCACAACCTGATTAAACTCCAGGATATCACGGTCTATTTTTCTCCTTCCTCCGTCTTTTTCTTCATGACTGAGGATGCTATTAAAATCCCCAATGTAAATATTTGGTGTTGTAAGCCTTTTTTGGTTCTCAATAATCCTTTCCCACATCTTCTTTTTTTCCTGCACACAAGGAAGCACATAAACAAACAATAACCTCCACTCGAGGGTAGAGTTACCATTGAACTTTAAATGAATAAAATTCTTGTCAAAATCAATAATATCAAAATCAATTCCATTATCACATAACACGGCCATCCCACCGGACAAGCCAACTGGTTCAACAGTACAAACAAGAGCATAATTAAGATGCCTAGCAATACTACTAATTTTATTATGACGCATCTTCGTCTCAGCAAGACCGATGATGCAAGGCCTACTTCGAGATATAATATCCCTCAAACTACGAACTGTCAAGGCAGAACCAAGACCTTGACAGTTCCAATACAAAATTTTCATTTGTTCTTCGGGGCCTGCTTATCCGCAGGACCCCTACTAACACCAAGATTACACAGAAGGTTCCCTCGCGAGCTATTATTCTTTGCATTTTCAAGCTCAATCACTACCTCATTGTAGATTGGGATCTCAACAATGGGTTTATCCATATGCTCATCTTCTTCAAAACATTGATCATCTTCAAAGAACTTAATCTTTTCAAATCTTTTGCCGATTTTAACGGTATTTTCCTTAGAGATGAAGGCTGTTGGAAGTCCATGCACTTGAGCCCAGAACACAGTTAGGTCAAGTGGCATTTTTTCCATAGCCACACCTTCTTTCCATGGTTGGAGCAATAGATGGTAACCTCGGACTGACCAAGGCCTGTAGCTCCATGCTTCGTCCTTGTCTTCCTCATACAGAAAATTGATGAGAAAGACGTTGAACTTAAGGGATTGAGCCTCCACAAAATTGTGAAGGCCCCAACTTCTATTGATGGTGCGATAGAACGCATTATCAATATTAAGGGATTTTGCACATTGTTCACTTTGGGCAGATTCCACGATCTGTTGTGGTTGATTCTCGGACAGGAAAGCATGTCCAGGATTATCAATTAGTATGCCATGACCTGTGGGGCTAGCCAAGGCACCTAGGGAACCAACATGTCCTCCACTTTTGGCAACATCTAACGTATAAATTGAGTTTTTTCCATCTCCAACGGAAATTGCAATTGGTGTAATTTGTAAATTGGCTCGCGTGATGTTTTCCTGATAAATTGGGAAACTCAAAAAAACAAAAGGAATCAAGCCAGATCCACTATGCATTTTAATATTATAAGAAAAGCATGGCAAAGGAAAAAAAGTACCTTCCTCGTTATTAGCAAAATTTGAAATGTAACAAACAGATAAAGACATGTACACAGAAGAAAACACCACCGGCGGAGGCGAAGACTTGGACGGCGGTGATCCATCAGAGCTGCTGCTAATAATACCACTACTTACCAAAGTAGTCCCGAAATTCCTCTCTAAAGTCTGGCCGAGATTCATGTTCTCATAAAACAAAATAAACACAAATGTATTCAAAACCTCATTGGGTCTCGTGAGTGCCTCCCTTTTCTGTTGAATCAACATACACAAACACCCAAAATCCTTCGTGGAAAACACCGGCGTAGCTCCAGCCTCATCGGCGTCACCCTTGAACGGCCACCTAGTTTCCAATATCTCCAAACACACCTTCTTGTGACCAAACTCCTCTAGAGCGGAATAAACAGCAAAGATCTTAGCTTGTTCAAGCCACTCATTCAACGTCTCTTCTATAACGGCACCTTTCACCATAGCCAAATCCAACTCGATAAGCTTCAGGACTCAAAACAGTTCAATAACCAACCAATCTTCAACCTCCTCTCAAACCAAGTACTAGACAACACTACTGAATGTTAATCCACACCAAAAAAATTAACATGAAGGCGTAAATCTTTAAAGAGAGTTGCAAAAGAGCAACTAAAAGGATGCAGTGAATCTCAACCAAAAACAAACAAACATGGAAGGCTTTCATATTATGCTAATCTAACAGATTCAATCACATGCATGGCAACTGTGGCTGGATAAGTGAAGAAAAGAAACTGCATATATTCGTACATCTGATTGTATCTAAATGCCATATAAAATTGATGAAGAAAACTTACAGATGATAGCTGCATGGTGAGCTGCATTAATTGAAGCTGCAATTTTCAGTCATAATTGTATACGAAAAATACTTCAAAACGATCAAGCTCAACAGTCCAATTTAGTGGGGCGTGGGCCCCATACTTAGATATTGGGGGAAGAAGCAAAAAATAGATTGTCAGAGGCAAACACAAGTGAAGGAGTCTCCAAGGAACGCCCTAACAGTAAGAGCATGTTTCAAATACGGTATATTTTTAAATTTGATTCACGCACCTTATTTTGGGTTGAGAGCATTGATTGAATTGATGTATATATTAAGAACATACCGTTACATTCAAAATTTATCAATTAGTGGTTAAGTTCCGTCAAATTACCGGTAGTCGGGCTCCATTAGTTAAATTTTCCTTATCAACCAAAAAAAAAAAACACAAGTGAAGGATAAAAGAAGTAAAATTGAAAATTAAGTTAAAAAAAATACAATTATCTGGTATAGATAAATTAAAAATTCTAAGACTAGCATCTAAAATACTGTTGAGTTACTTCACCTGATGCGACTTGATTTTAGAAAGTACCTTACGAGTCTTTTTATGGTACGACAATTGCTTTTCGTCCCTATCTTATTTATCTATAACGTTCCAAATTAATTCAAAAGGTTGTTTCTCGTATCACATCAATATGTCTTCAACGATCTATTATATTAAAAAAATGTGTTAGAAAATAGAATTTCAAAATTAACATAAATGGTATAGACTCCATGAAGGAAATTAGTGTAACACCATTGAAGAGCATAATTTTTTTTGGTCAAAAGAAGTTCATTCATTAATGGAAATTAAGATTACATCAGCCGATCCCTAAAGTAGGAAGATCGGATAAAAGGAGGAGGGATAGGGGTTTAGGTACATTTGATAACCAGTCCAAAGGCAAAAAACACAAGAGGACCTGGTTAGCAACCCAATCAGAGATAACATTAGCGGTATGCCTAACAAGTGAAACACAAATATTTTCTCTCAAAGCCAACTATTCTCGAGCATCAAAAATGATAGGTGTGATCTTCCAGCTGGGCACATTCTCAGTGGGGATAGAGCTTTAAAGACTTCTTCACAATCCGTCTCAATTGTGATGGCATCACTGGACAAATATCTTGCGAGCTTGACAACATTGAGAAGGGAAAGAGCTTCAGCTTGTAGGGGATATTTGCATCGGATATGTGAGGCTAAACGATTGGCCAAGGAGCCATCATGGTCCCTGCAAATGGATGCAATGCCAGCAAGGTTGCCCTCAGACGAAAAAGAGGCATCACAGTTAATTTTAAGATGGCCTCTTAGAGGGGGAATCCAGCGAGTAGCAGGAGGAAAGCTACTGTTGGTGGCTGAGGAGTATCGCTCTTGAGAGATTGAGGTGTTTCTGTAGTCAGAACGAAGTATAGTGGCAGTGTTCGCAGCTCTGATTGGGCAAGTCTTGGTGCCCTCAAACATGAAGTTGTTTCGCGCTTTCCAGATTTGCCAACATGTGTGTGAAATAATTTCTTCATCAAGGCCTTTTTCATACCCAGTAGCATGGCAACGTTTGAGGAGGTCCAAATACCACGTATCAAATCTAGTTATATCGCTTTCGTCCAGGCAGTACTACAAAGGAGAAGCAATCCAACATCAACGACTCCACGGGTATAAGATAAGAAGATGTTCAATTGTTTCTGGGCTGGAGTTGCATAGCTTTCACATTGGGCTATCATTGCATTTTCATCGGAATTTGTGATCCTCAGTCGGGAGAATATTTCTGCATGCTTTCCACATAAATGAGTTGATCTTTACTAGTGCCTTGGTGTTCCATATGGACTTCCAAAGTTGTTTGGGGAACACAAGTGAGGAGCTTTGCGTGAGAGGAGGCTGAACGTTCATGCTCTTAAGCTTTCGGTATCCGCTTTTAATAGAAAACTCTCCTAATTTTGTAAAGGGCTACACTAATCTATCTTTTTGACTCACGGATGCAAGATGAATGCTAAGAATGAGATCTTGAGTAGATCAGTTGAAGTGGTGCCGAAGTAGGCCCCTATTCCATTTCCGATCAGTAGTAATAAGTTGACTGACAGTGGTTAAATTGTACCCATGTGGCTTGTAAATACTTCTGTTTTTGCTTAACCAAGGGTCAGTCCAAATGTTGACATCTCGACCATCACCAATTTGCCATAGAGCTTCATGTTTGATAAGATCTTTCCCAATGACAAGACTACGAAAGGCCCACGAGGGACGAGAGCCAAGCTTCGCGTCCCAGAAACTCGAGTTTGAGAAGTACTTCCCTTTGAGGATCATAGCAGTCAATGAAGATGGATTCTTGAGAATTCTCCAAGCCTGACGTGCAAGAAGAGCTTTATTCATAAGTTCGAAGTCTTTGAAGCCAAAACCTCCATCCCATTTGGGATCAATCATGATATTCCAACTAGTCCAATGGATGTTGGTTTTGCCATTTTTACTCCACCAGAATTTTGAAATTAAAGAGCACAATTTTTTGCATATGGTTTTTGGAAAGAGAAACAGAGACATGATATAGCAAGGGATGACTTGGAGTACTGATTTTATCAGTACCTCCTTGCCCCCTTCCGAAAGGAATTTGTCCTTCCAACCTTGAATTTTAGCGAGGATTCGATCAGTAAGCCAGTTGAGAGCAACCGTTTTTGAGTTGCCCCAATGAGAAGGAATGCCCAAGTATTTTCCCAGATTTTGACTGCTATTGACTCTAAAGAGCCCACTGATTTCCTCCTTAATAGCTTGAGGAGTATTAAGACTAAAGAAAATATTAGACTTGGAAAGATTAACACTTTGCCACGTGGCAAAACAATAATGATAGAGAGAGTCTTTGAGAGCTAAAGCTTCATTAGCATTTGCTTCAATAAAGAACATCGAATCGTCTGCAAAAAGAAGCTAAGTGATTGGGGGACATTGCTTGGTTATTTGAATTCCTTTAATTTTTTCACTGACAAATTGTTTGGCAAAAGTCATTGAGAGAGCTTCTGTTAGGATGGAGAAGATAAACAGGGAGAGGGGATCCCCTTGGCAGATTCCTCTTTAGGGAGTGAAGTAAGGGAGCAGATCCCCATTAACCGATATGCAATATTGCATTGTCGTTATTGATTTCATGACAAGATCGATCCATCTGCAGTGGAATCCAAGCTTCTCCAGTAGAAGTTCTAAAAAGTCCCACTCAACAGAATCGAAGGCTTTATTCATGTCAAGTTTCAAGGGAGCTTTGAAAGTTTTCTTGCTCTTGAGGGTTCGCAAATGGTGGGCAATTTCTTGAACTATTATGAGGTTGTCTTGGATCACTCTTCCTGCTACGAATGCACTTTGACTGGGGGATATAATCTTGTCCATGAAAGGTTTTAATCTTAGAACTAAAACCTTTGAGATGATTTTGTAAAGGAATTTTGAGCAGGAAATCAGCCTATATTGTGATAGATTTTCTAGATTTTGGACTTTTGGAACTAATGAGATAAGAGTTTTGTTAAGCACAGAAAGTTGTTCCCTTCCTAAAAAGAAGTTACACACCGCCACAAATACATCCAATTTAATAGAGTCCCAAAAAGTGTGAAAGAATATACCTGGAAGACCATCTAGTCCAGGAGATTTAGTAGGGTGGAGGCTCCAGGTGGTAATCTTAACTTCTTCCAAAGTGAGAAGACGCAGCAAATCATCATTCATCGAAGGTGTGACCACTTGAGAGATGTTGTCCAATATGAGGTTCATATTTCTTGGTCCAGTTGAAGCAAAAATGCTAATAAAGTGATTCTGGATAGCATTTTTGATATCCTCTTGACTTTCCAGCCAAGTGCCATCAGAGGAGAGTAATCTTAGGATCCTGTTTCTTGATTGCCTTTGAAGTGTGCAAGCATGAAAGAACTTGGTGTTCTTGTCACCATTCTGCAACCATTGGATTTGTGATCTCGAAGCCTAGTACTGTTCCTCCTTACTCCAAAGTGCTTCAAGCTTAGAATTAAGCTCCTTGATTTTTGAATGAGATAAGGCTGACCATAGAAGATTGTGAAGTGAGATAAGCTGATCCTTTATGCTTTCAATCTGTATCATGTTATTTGGGAACTTCTTCTTACTCCACGATGAAAGGCTTTTGGTGCATGCTTGGATTTTTTTACATGTAAGGACAATGCCTCTTCTGGAGAAGTTGAATTTGGGATGGTTCTAACTGTTGTTGACCACTGCGCCATAATTGTATTCCTCTGTCCAAAAAACTTTAAACTTAAATCTTTTGGAAGGCTTCTTGATGTCAACATCCGTAAAAAGAATGATAGGACGGTGATCAGATCCTAAAGGGGGATGATTACCAACCCAAGCATTCATATACAACATACTTCAAGTTGAAGTACAAATTGCGCGATCAAGCTTCTCTTTTACATTTGCATCATTTTGTCTGTTATTGCTCCATGTGAATTGGCACCCTTTCGATTTGATGTCGAAGAGCTCATTACAGTTGAGAAACTCTTGAACCTTCTGAATTTTGAGGTCGGATTTTGGCTTCTTTCCTTGCTTTTCATAGTGCATTTTGATGTCATTGAAATCTCCTAAAAGGAGCCAAGGTGAATTTTTGTCGGGCTCAAGGTCACTGATGGTGTTCCAAAGAGAAAGTCGATCACTGAAGTCAGGACATGCTTGGAGAACTGTGAGCCTCCACTAATGAGAGATTTCTATGATAACTAAGGCATGAACAAAATTAAAATCATGATTAATAATTTGTAGAGAGATTTCTTTAGACCACAAAAGGGTGATGCCCCCTGAAAATCCATGAGGATCAATGCAAAAGGAATTTTCAAATCCTATATTTTTAAAGACTTTTTAGAGCTTCTTTTCTTTGTTTTTTGTCTCTAAGAGACTTATTATGCTGGGCCTGTAGCGTGAGACTAGGTCTCGCAAGTTTTGAACTGTCAAGGAGGTGCCTATTCCTTAACAGTTCCAGCTAAGGGCGATCATTGTTCGCGCTGGGGCTATCCAGCGACAGTCCCCAACTTACCATTAGGACATGTAAGGGCAGAAGAGGAGGATTGCATGTTCATATTTTTTTTTCTTTTTTTTCCGAGCCTTGGCTGGAATGAGAATTCCAATTTTTGAGGGGTTATTCCTCAATAAGTATTTCAAAAAGAGCATCCTTTTCACAGGGAGCTAGCAAATAGAAGAGGTCTCTGAATCCTCTTGGGATGAGATTTTTCTTCTTTTTTGAGTGCTTTCTTCTTTCTCAGATAGTGATTTTCTTTTGGGTGGTTGGGGGTTGTTTGTGTCCAACGTTGGACTTTGGAAAGGTGTTTGCGGGCTTGAGTTGATATTTTGGGTGGAATGTTTTGGGCTTGGTGTGATGTTTGGGCTTTGGGTTATGCATTTGTGGGTTTTGGTTTGAGTGGGCTGAGTAGTTTTGGGTGAAGTGTCTGTCCTTTTTTTAGCTTGAGGGGTTTGGTTAGTAGTCTGGCTAGTGCTGCTCTGTTTCTGGTTAGATATGGATTGCTTGGTTAGATGGTGCTTTGAAAAATTTGAATTTGGAGGATTTGAGTTGGTAGGACTGATGTGACTAGGACCTGCTGATTCTATTGGGCTTACAGAGCTATAGGAATAGGAATTTCCTTTCTGTGCTAATGTTTCAGGACTTTTGACCTTGACATTTGAATCAGATTTGTTTTTTAGCGAAGTTGGGGAAAGTTTCTTTCCACGCCCCTCTGAGGTTGTGATATGTTCACGCGAGTCAGAGGAGGAATTTTGACCACGTGCCACCCTGGCTTGAGTTGAAGAGGGAGGCCTAAAATTTCTTTTGCTGCTAGGAGAGGACTTCATCCAGGGCCCCAATGCATTGGGCTCAAAACTTGAGGGCAGAGGTTGATTAGTGGTGGAATTTGAAGGACAATCAACGGTGTCATGGTTGATTAGACCACATTTCTGGCAGAAATTGCTCAGCTTCTCATATTTAAACCTAATCCATAGATCAGGGAGGCCATTTCTAGGAAGGGGAATTCCTGGGATAAGTGGTTTGTTTATGTCCCACTTGATCCTCATGCGAATAATATTGTTTCTACTCAGCTTGCCTTCTTCGAACTCCTCCATTTCTTCTAGTTCCCCCAGGTAGGCACTAATGTTGTTTGCATTTTTGTGAGTGATGAAGCTGAAGGGAAGACCATGCACCTGGACCCAGAAGGAAGTGTGTACGAAGCTCAATTCCTCTGCTACACGGCTGGGCTCCCATGGCTAGAGAAGAAAATGATAACCTTGAATGGCCCACGGTTTGAGATTCCACGCTTTAGCCTTATCTTCTTGTGTTTTGAATTCAAGTATAAAGGTGTTGAGCTTGAGTAGAATAAGTTCCACAGGATGTTTGAGACCCCAGGACCTGTTGATCGTGCTTCTGACAAGACCAAGTGCAATAAGGTTGTCAGTGACGATACGACCAACCAGAGCATGATTCGTTTGTTCTATTTCCTCATCCGCTAGGGGAGTCATTTTAACTGGGTATTTTTAGTGTTTGAGGACGCCATATTGATGGCTGATGTAAGGGAGAGTTAAAAGGAGAGAGGATGAGATTATATAAGTAAATGCGAGTAAAAGCGTAATTAAATGATATGAATTTTAACGTAAATTAGCTAAAATTCATCAATCAGTCCTATTCTCCCCTCACCCCCATTCAATCAAAGGGGCAAATACTATTCCAACAAGTTGGGTCCCTCCTCCCCCTAACACCATTAAAATCAATTGTGATGCAATTGTGGGAGAGAATGGAAGAGCTACAACAATGCTATCTGTAGAAATCATGAAGGAAAACTGATTGATAGTAATGTTTGGAGCTTCATTTCATGTTGAGCGATCCCAACAGAGACTATTGCTGTGAGAAATACTTATATTTTAATCATATTGTGGATTGGAGAGTTTACTTGAATTGCGTCATCATTGGAACAGATGCAAAAGTTATTTCCAGTGCATTAACTACACGTAATCATATTGTGGATTGGAGAGTTTAGTAGGTGGTAAAAGATGCAATCAAGATTTCATCTGACTTGCCTACAATCAGTTTATCCTTTATTAGGAGGTCATAAAATAGAAATGTTGATTATATTGCTAGAAGTAAGTTGAGTTGTAAATTTCAAAATGAATGATTTTCTAATGTTTCAGCCCTGTTGGCTAAATTGATCTTTACTGACAGTGCCCCAACTAATATTGAATAGCATGATGTATCTAATTTGTTTGTTAACGAAGTTTTATTTCACGATACAAAAAATAAAAAAGAAGATATGTACAGCATGACAAGAGACAAGAGTAAGAGGAAAGTCTTTGTAACATTACAATCAAATGTCCAACTAAGTTTGAGTGTGAACCTTACAGCGTGTGAAGTTCACACCCCATTCTACTAGTTTATCCTACCGTAACTTTTTACGTTTTTAATCATTTTTCCAAGTCCAAGACAGGAAAGGCCAGGTTTTTGTTTTCTTTTTTGCTTTTCCAATTTTTTGGGGGATTGGGAAGGGGGGAGAGAGGGGCTATGTTGGTTGGTCAGCTCAGCAGTCAGTAAAGTGGCTTGGCTTTTACATGCAAAGTCATTTCACAATCGTTCTTCAGTTTCTACTTTTGGCATGTTATTATAGTATCACCAAAAAAAATCGTCAGATGGTAGAGATTATTCATTGTGGTGTGAAGTATGCGGCTATTATCATCAAAGCGTGCACGTTTCAACGACCCTTTTTCCTAAATAAATCCCTTTATTCAATGCCAACTCTTCTTTTGTCAAGTATTATGAGACTGAGGAGATGCAACTCATGTTCAGCCTCTATCGATCTTGAAATTTTTTGAAAATATAAATGTCTTTTAAAGTTAAAAAATTAGTTAATTCTCAATAATAATAAAATTATATTATATAATTATAAAATTATGTATTTTAATCTGTACTGAAAATTTTTCTATTGTCACCACTGTATAAGGTAAGGAAAAATTCTTCTATGAGGCATGTGTCAAATCTGTCACAGCTATATATTAAGTTGTTATTTCATAAAACTAATCCATATTAGTCTGTATCGTATAAATATGTTATATCAGAATGTCTGAAATTTCTCTTTTTATTAATTTGACCTTACAGAGTTTTAAATAAATTACTATAATATCTCCACTTATGACAATTAGTTAATAGTTATCAATTAAGTAAATCACTTTTTATCTATGTACATGTGATAAATTTATCACATATCTCATAGAAGAAGAATCCCTGTATAAGATAATCCGAGACTGACACTTAGGTAGGGGTTCCTCACTCATTTACTGCTCCACGGTTAGCACGTAATTTTCATGCGATTAATTGAAATATTAATGCTAAGTTGACGCGTCAATCATATGAGAAATGCATGTTTATACTTTATAGCCCAGACCCCTCCCTCCCATACGTAATTTTCATGCGATTAATTGAAATATTAATGCTAAGTTGACGCGTCAATCATATGAGAAATGCATGTTTATACTTTATAGCCCAGACCCCTCCCTCCCATACCAGAAAGAACGAGAAAAAACACCTATCTTTTAATCTAATAGTATGTTCTTTGTTGTAAGTACAAGATGTTGCAAGATTAATTTTCGTGAGTGACATTTGATATGTATTATACGACTTAAATTTCTCTTGAAATCAAAAGAAAAAAAGAACAAGAAAAAGATATTTATAAGGTTATGCAGTGTTCTTTTAAGTGAGGTCATCTGTTTCGAAATTTAACACTTGATGTGTATTTGTAAAATTTCTTTTCCCATCCTTAACAGAAAAAAAAAAAAGGAAATTATGTAGTCATAAAAAATTTTAGGACTTCAATGACTTTCAACTAAGAAAAAGCAAGCTTCACATGTAGTTAATTAGACTTGAAGTTGTGTATTTATTGACCTCAATTTCATGACAGTTCATGGTTTGGTGGTGGCTCTTAAATAATGCTGATCAGGACCTGAAATAAGACTTAGAAACCGTTACCATTGTAGAATGTGTTTAGAAGAAGACAAATTCGTTAATTAGCAAAAGAGGGTATGTCATTAGGAGCTTTTCCATTTCTATTGTAAGTAAAAGGGTAATACTAGACGTTATTTTTTTTTTATCATTTAATTATCACATCTTAGTTAGCATGTCAACTAGATAAATTAATTTTATTTCTCTCTCCTCTTCTATTATTTTTCTCTCTCTACGTGTTTCCTTTTTTTCTCTTTTAATTAAGGTTTCCTCTTTCTCTTTCTTTCTCTTTTGTTTAGTCTTACCAAACATTCACTTTTCTCTTTCTACCATTCACTATATATTTTTTCAGATATTTCGTTTCTCTTCTTGACAAATTGATAGCATTACATTTGAAGTCTAACTCTTCACTTCTTTTGTTGGGTTAAAATCAAGCGTAAAATTTTGTTCAAAGTGTTGTCGCATATAATAATATAATTGGCTATGCACATATCACATTTGAAGCCATTCTTGCTTGCTTTTCTATCGGGGCTTTATAGAAACTTTATTCACAACCAAGTTTCAAGAACTTTTATTTTTTTTGTTGGTAGCTTTTGTTAGTAAAATTAAGAATTCATCATAGTCATGGAGAAAGATCAAAACCAACATCTTATACAAAGCCTTAAAAAATTCAATCGACCCATTCATTATGCGTTCATATATTGTCACTTATAATCATGAACTTTTCATCCCAAAGGAGCTTCTCTCATTTTGTCATTTCCAATATGAACACCTCACGTAAGCTACAACATGCAAGAGAAAAATATGCAGTTAATGGCATTAAGTAAAAGGTACACATTTGGTAAGATTAAACAAAAGAGAAAGAAAGAGAAAGATGAAATCTTAATTAAAGGAGAGAAAAAAGGAAAAAATAAAGAGAGAGAAAATAATAAATGAAGAGAAAGAAATAAAAGAAAATTAATAAAGGGAGAGATAAATAAAATTAATTTACCAAGTTGGCATACCAATTAGGTATGCTAATTAGGAGGTGATAATTGAGTAATAAAAAGAGGGCGACGTCTAGTATTACTCTAAGTAAAAAAGTACACTCTTTGGTTTAGAAAGATTGGACATCCGACATTTATATAGTGAGTCTTACATATATATATATATATATAAGATTTCCATCTTTTTACCCGGTAGAATGCCCACTTTGTCAGACCAAATTTTTTTTCGTAAAAAAATTATAGAATTATAGTCACAGTAAAATAATTATAGAATTATAGTCACAGTAAAATAATTAATTATTTATTTATTGCATTTCTCGCTTTCGAAAAACATTTATGTGTATGGCATTTATTTAATTTCTCAAGGACACGTTTGTAAAAGTGACGTAAAAATGAGATTTATAAATAATTTAATAGTAGATTACTTTACCTAAAAGTTGGGAGATGAAACTTCGAATATTTATGTCGCATGACGACCTAAAATGAGAATTAGAACCATTTCATGCTACTAGTAAAAGATTATACTCATGATAAGATAGTTTACTTATATATATATATATGGTCAGATCCTATACTCTTTTTTTTTTTGTCAAAGGTCAAATCCTATACTCGGTGGTCTTATATTTTTTCTTTATACTCTAGTTCTGATGGTATTTAATAACTAATTGATTGAGCAACAACTTGTAAATCATCTAAAGACGAATATTTATTATTTGACCTATATCTTGACATAAAAATCTAATCGGAGAAATACTTGAAATGGTAATCCATAAAAGAATACCAATATTAATAATTTAATAAAATTGATATGATTGCTATGGACGGTTCGAGAATAAAAGAACATCTCCTTTAGATGGTCTTAAGTGACCACTTGATCTAAAAGTTTAAATTGTCCGATAATGTATACTTAATTAATTTGATATCTCTAATAGATAAAAAATGCTAATTGTCAATAACTTTTGCATGCATGGCATTTACTTTAAAATATATGTATTTTATTTGCAAACATATAACAAGAAGGTGCATTACGGAATAGGAATTAAATATGAATAAATGTCAAGAAAATGCATTATAATTATTGTTATCATCATTATTATTATTATTTATTATTATGTTATTAATAGTATATTAATGCATCACTTGACCTTCTCACCCACCAATAATCCTAACACCAACTACATCTACTACATGCATCACCTACGCAGGAGAGAGTGACTTTATTTCTTTCTCCTGCCAACAACTATAGTTTTGAATGCCTCAAACAAACACATTGTACAAGTTATTTCTAAACGCTAACTTCGACAAATTACGTAAGTAATTTTGCAACCCAAAAAATGCCATGTCTAAGAGACTTTGAAGAAATATTTTCCCCTTCGTGAAAGAAACAAGGAGCGTATCGTTGTACTATAAGATTTATAATTTTAAGATAAATTCAAAGATTTTGAATTATTCGACATAAAAAAGTAAGCAACAAACAAACAGGAATTTCGTTACAAGCACTTGGCCATTTGACATTGACACGTGTTCATTTTGATGGGATTTATCATCCTTTTATTTATTTTTGTAGATTTCACCATCATTTGAATGTTTATAAAGAGGTCCCAAACAAACAAGGATAAGACTCTCATTCGATAGTGAGTCTCACTCACACACTCAGTAGAAAGTGGAATTTGTATGTGATCATATCACACCATCTGATATTGTCAAGCGGGTATTACCCACACATTCAGTAATAAGTGAAATTTATATATTAATGTGGCGCACTATCCGATGCTTGAGAATTTTCTAATAAGTAAGAACTGGGATTCATTTGTGAATATGTTGCACCATTTGATATACCAAGCGAATCTCACCCACACATTAGTAGGAAGTGAAATTTATATATTAGTGTGTTGCACGAGCGTGAAAAATTTTTAATAAGGAAAACTCTTTTATCAATTTGTAAAAAAAAAAATTAGTCTCACATATATATAAAATATATTTTATAAAAAAAGATCAATATTAATCTAAATTGATTGAATACAAACTCTTTTAGCAAAGCAAAACCAAACATCAAACCTCCTTTTGGCAAATTCCAAAGTTTTGTTTGTTTCCCTTGAAGGGACAGCATCCATCAAGGGGCCTCTTCTCACAGCAGAAGGCCTTTTCCTACTCCCTCTCTCTCTCTCGTCCCATCAAGAATCTCTTTCCCCGGAAACAAGTCAAGTAAACTAGTTAAAAATGACAACATTAACCCTCTATACATTTTCAAATTACCAAGAATATTGCATTCCATCACTACCATTAGTGTCCTTTTCAGAAGGGTTTTAATGGCAATAAATTAGATGGTGCCCCCCACCCGGAATCTCTGTATGCATAATCCTTAAGTTTGTTTGTTGTCCGACAGAAACCAGACCTTTTCCGTATTCAATTTTGGTAGGGGCCTTCCCAGATAAAACAACGTCGCAGTTGGATAACAATTGGCTGGTTATATATTGTAAGTGAAATTCAATTATTATAGATGTAGAATTTATCATGAAAAGATAATTTTGGATTGTTTACAATCGTTAAATTATGTCATGACGTCTTTACACGGTCACTAGTACAACTCCAAAATTTACATACAAAGAAAGCTAATGTGTCATTATTAGCAAAAGCAAAAATGCATTGTTACAACGGTAAATCTCACTATTATGAACAAATAATACAATTATAATAAAATTATTTGATATATTAACAAATGTTAAATCAGTCTCGTAACACACGTTGTACTTTCGAGGTCACAAAACTCACAATGCACAAGAATAAATTTGGTAATTACAAAGTTTTGAATTGCCACCATACCAGTCCACCACCCTCTTCATGTTCCCAACACACGTTGCCTCTCTCTCTCTCTCTCTCTGCACTTAATAAAGCTTCCAAAAACCTTCAACTTTCTATACAGTAGTGAAGACTAGTGTTAGTGCATCAAATGGTGAATGTATGACAATTATCTGCAGAGGACACTGAAAAGCCTCTCAATCCATTTATATAACCTATCTTATAAACACATTGTGTGTATACACTATACACTTCATATTATTATTATTACCTTTACAAGGCTTTATGGCTATGGCGATTCGGCTTCATTATCACTTTACCATTGTGTTGTTGCAGCTATGGTGGTTTTCCGTGATCACCATAGCCATTTTAGAGCAAAATATGCATGACCCTGAAAGAGAAACCTTGCTTTTTTTCAAAAACTCACTTGAAAACCCGCAGATTCTTGCCACATGGACCCCTACAACCCCACATTGTCACTGGGACGGTGTGTTTTGCCAACTCGGCCTAGTTAGCTCACTTGTTCTTTCGACTCGGTCACTCAAAGGCCCTCTCTCTCCTTCTCTTTTCTCTCTCCCTAATCTCATTGCACTTGACCTTTCTTCGAATCTCTTTCATGGTGGAATTCCAGCCCAGATAGGTTTTCTTAGAAGGTTGAAGTTCTTGGACATGGGGAACAATCAGTTGTCTGGTCAGTTACCAAGTCAACTCGGTGAGTTAACTCAGTTGGAAACACTCAAACTCGGACCCAACTTTTTCACCGGAAAAATCCCGCCGGAGTTTGGGAACTTGGTAAAGCTCCGATCTTTGGACCTTTCCGGGAATACCCTAGTCGGAAAAATCCCACCGGAGATCGGAAACTTGTCCAACCTTCAAATCTTGGCTCTTGGTAACAACCTTCTTACAGATTCACTTTCTCCATTTCTCTTCACAAAGCTTCAGTCTTTAACCATATTTGACGTGTCCAACAACTCTCTCTCCGGCCACATTCCGCCGGAGATCGGAAAACTGACCAGCCTGACTGATCTTTACATTGGAATCAACCATTTTTCCGGCGAGTTGCCACCGGAAATTGGTGAACTATTCCACCTGGAAAACTTTTTTTCACCTTCTTGTTCGTTTACAGGGCCATTTCCAGAAACATTGTCAAAGCTGAAATCTTTAACAAAGCTTGATCTTTCTTACAACCCTTTGAAGTGTACTATGCCAAAATCAATAGGGGAGCTTCAAAATTTAACTATATTAAACTTAGTGTACACTGAGCTGAATGGTTCAATACCATCTGAGCTTGGAAAGTGTAAGAACTTGAGGACATTGATGCTTTCTTTCAATTCACTTTCCGGGGCGTTGCCTGAAGAGTTAGCAGAGTTGCCAATGGTATCATTTTCTGCAGAAAAGAATCAGCTTTCTGGACCATTGCCTTCTTGGCTTGGGAAGTGGACACAGATTGATTCCATTTTGCTTTCGAGTAACCGGTTTTTGGGGAGAATTCCAGCTGAGATTGGGAATTGTTCATTGCTGAATCACATTAGTCTCAGTGATAACTTGTTGACTGGCCCTATTCCTCCAGAGCTGTGCAATGCAGTTTCACTTGAAGAGATTGATCTTGATGGTAACCTTCTCACTGGTACCATTAAAGATACTTTTGTCAAGTGTGGTAATTTAACGCAATTGGTTTTGTTGGATAATCAGATTGTTGGGTCCATACCTGAGTATCTTTCTGAGCTTCCTTTGATGGTTCTTGACTTGGATTCGAATAATTTTACGGGGTCTATTCCGGTGAGTCTGTGGAATTCAGCGAGTTTGATGGAATTTTCTGCAGCAAATAATCATTTGGAGGGGATTATTCCAGTGGAGATTGGTAATGCCATTTACCTGGAAAGGCTTGTTCTTAGTAACAATCAGTTGACAGGTAGTATCCCTAAGGAGATCGGAAATTTAACATCCCTTTCTGTGTTAAATTTGAATTCTAATCTTCTGGAAGGGAGTATTCCTGTTGAGCTCGGTAACTGTGTTGGTCTTACGACGTTGGATTTGGGGAATAACAAGCTGAATGGGTCAATTCCAGAAGAACTTTCTGATTTGGCTCAGTTACAATGCTTGGTTCTCTCTCACAATGATCTTTCCGGCTCAATTCCTTCGAAGGGTTCAAGGTATTTTCGACAGGTGAGCATTCCTGATTCGAGCTTTGTTCAGCATCATGGAGTCTATGATCTTTCATACAATCAGTTGTCTGGTTCTATACCTGAAGAACTGGGAAGCTGTGTGGTGGTGGTGGATCTTTTGCTCAACAACAACATGCTTTCCGGGGAGATTCCAAGATCACTCGCTCTCTTATCAAATCTCACTACTTTAGATTTGTCAGGCAACTTGCTGACAGGTAATATTCCTAGTGAATTCGGCGATTCATCTAACTTACAAGGCTTGTACATGGGAAATAACCACCTCACAGGTGAAATACCTGCAAGTCTCGGTCAGTTGATTGGCTTGGTGAAGCTGAATTTGACTGGTAATAAATTATCTGGTCCAATTCCATCTAGTTTTGGGAACTTGAATAGTCTTACTCACTTAGACTTAAGCTATAATATGCTTACCGGTGAGATTCCTTCCTCTCTTTCGAGGATGGTAAACCTTGTTGGGCTCTACGCACAGCAGAATAGGCTTTCAGGTGATCTACATCAGCTTTTATGGAGCTCGGTGGCATGGAGAATCGAAAATCTGAACCTAAGTTGCAATGCTCTTAATGGTGACTTGCCACGAGCTTTGGGAAATTTGTCTTACCTGACATCGCTGGATCTTCATGGAAATAGTTTCTCCGGAGAAATTCCAACTGAACTTGGAAATCTATTGCAACTCGCGTATTTGGATGTTTCTGGCAATAGGCTCTCTGGACAAATTCCTGAGAAAATATGCAGTGTTTCCAATTTGCTTCACTTGAATCTTGCAGAAAACAAATTGGAGGGTCCTATTCCTGGAAGTGGAATTTGTCGAAACCTATCAAAAGTTTCACTTGCTGGGAACAAGGATCTCTGCGGAGATATTGTCGGTCTAAAATGCCGTTTGAAGAGCTTTGGCCAAAGATCACCGCTTTCTAATGTCTGGGGACTGGCATCCGTTATAGCTGGAGTTACACTGATCACTCTCTCTATCGCCATTGTGATCCGCATATGGCTTACAAGAAACAACTGGAAATGTGATCCCGAGGAAGGTGACAATAGCAAATTTAATAGCTCTAGTGATCAGAATCTGTACTTCTCGAGTAGCAGCAGATCAAAAGAACCTCTAAGCATAAATATAGCTATGTTTGAGCAGCCACTTCTCAAACTGACGTTAGTTGATCTTCATGAAGCCACCAGCAATTTCTGCAAGACCAACATTATTGGGGATGGAGGCTTCGGAACTGTTTACAAAGCCACTCTGCCTGATGGAAAAATAGTTGCTGTCAAGAAGCTTAACCAAGCTAAAACACAAGGTCACCGCGAATTTTTGGCAGAAATGGAAACTCTAGGAAAGGTGAAGCACCGAAATCTGGTACCATTACTTGGTTACTGCTCCTACGGTGAAGAGAAATTTCTTGTTTACGAGTACATGGCTAATGGCAGCTTGGATATATGGCTCAGAAACAGGAGTGGGACTCTTGAGGTGTTGGACTGGAGGAAACGATTCAAGATTGCTTTAGGTGCTGCGCGTGGAATAGCTTTTCTTCATCATGGTTTTACACCCCATATAATTCACAGGGACATCAAAGCCAGCAACATCTTACTGAATGAAGATTTTGAGCCGAAGGTTGCAGATTTTGGGCTAGCACGATTGATCAGTGCCTGTGAGACTCACGTCAGTACTGCCATCGCTGGCACATTTGGATACATTCCACCTGAATATGGGCAGAGCTGGAAGTCGACTACAAGAGGTGATGTCTACAGTTTTGGCGTGATTCTGCTCGAATTAGTCACAGGGAAGGAGCCAACAGGACCTGATTTCAAAGACTTAGAAGGTGGAAACTTGGTTGGTTGGGTGTTCCACAAGATCATGAACAGTTGCGCTGTTGACGTGCTTGATCCAACAATACTTGATGCAGATTCAAAGCAAATGATGCTGAAAACTTTGCAGATTGCTGCACTATGCCTGTCTGACAATCCGGCCAAGCGGCCTACCATGCTTCATGTGTTGAAGTTCTTGAAGAGGATGAAAGATGAGTAGAATTTTAGCTTCATATTTGGTTAAGTTTTTACTTGTTGAACGGCATTGTAAATTATAGTTATAATGAAGCTGAGAGTTCTTCTCCAAAGTTGTCACTGATCAGTAGCTCAAATCAGTGTTCATTACCAAGTGTTTAAGATAATTATGTTCAATTGAGATTGCCTTTTAGCACATTTCCACTTCATGGCTGCTTCAATATTTTAGATTTGGATCATTGTTAAGCTAGTGCAACTAGAATTGATCTCAATTGATCCCTCGTTACTGCTAACACTTCATTGAAACTGATTGTGAAGAAGTTTATAAACCCCTTCCTTCCTCCATCCAGGAGCCCAGCTGGAAAATTAGCTCAATCATGGCTGACGTAGGAGATGAGATGAACAAGCGTGATGGATTGCATTTTGCTCTCATACAACAAACTTAGCATCTGATTAGATTGCTAACCAAACTCATATTTGTAATTTACTATTAAACTGGTTATCAATTATTCCCGACTCCCTTTCCCTTATTTTAAACGCAGAACTCCCCACTATCGAGATTGGTTGATGTAACTTTACTTTAATGAATTTTCCATGACCAAAAAAAAAAAAATTGTAAATTTGTGTTTGTATGGATGATGTAATTATCTTGATAATTCACTATTATTACGTATCTTATAATATCATAAAGAGAATCAAATTCCAAAGTTGTGACCAATTTCTCAACCCATCAAATTATTGAGCTTCATTATTCCTTAGGCTAAATAATTTTTTACACAAGAATATTTCTCAACTAAAAAAAGCATCCACAGAGAAACAAAAAAGACGAGGCAAGGTATGCATTATGTCGCCATTAAACGTCTGACAATTAATTAAAGACATCCTAAAGCCTGAAAGTGATTCTTTTTATAGAAAATTTGTAATGTTACTTGTTGGTCCGAGACATAGTATGAAAGTAATTTATAGATTAATACTATTGATATAAGCAATAATTTAAATTAACCATTTTAAATAGTCGATTTGAAATCTAAGATAATTATTATTAAGTCTATGAAGCTGATTTCAGCTGAGTTTTGAGCACGACAAAAAGAAGATGGAATTACTATCGTAAATTTCACCAGTTTTGATTCATCAGGTGAGACTAATATCCACTAACTTTTCAAGAATGACACTTATGAGAGGGGTTAGGCTTAAAAAGGATCATGGTTGTCTCTGGCGCGTGTGACCGCCTACCCATTTAATCCAACATGAGACACACACACCAGACACAGACCCGCAATTGTTTGGGAAGCAAATTCCTTAAAAGAGTATCTAGATCAGAACTCGTAATTCCATACGTCATAGATTCCCACAGGAGTAAAGCTGCAAGTTGATTGAAATCATATCAAACAGATTCATTTACACAAGATATTATTGTGTTGCAGGTCTGATAAGGATCACAACATGACCAAAATAGTTCCCTCAGAAGGATGTGGGGTGACTGTTTGACTACTTCACCGCAATTAAGGACTCCAGACTTGAAATACTTGGCCCTTGTGGGTTTGCCACAACTAGTATCAAGGGGGCAGCCATTGGGTCTGACACCGACACTGTGGGATCCACATCATGTGGGTTCCACCTGTTGAGAGAGCCAGGCTAGCAACGGGCTAGCAACTTTCTGTATCAAGGAAATGAACTCATACAATGCCGATGATAAAATTTCTAACATTCCTGGCAGTTTATCATAAACTATTTCACCTCAAGCAAAATAGAGTTACTGTCTGCAAGACTAACCCTTATCTCAAATGCCCCGTTTATCGAGATATCATTGGGAAAATATAACTTCTTGTCCATAGAGAAAAGAATGCAATAGCAACAAAGAACACTAAAAGCTCACTGTTCTCAGTGGTGGGTTAAGTATGCTTGACAAAAGAACAATGTTTTTGAAGCAGTAACAGCATCATAAACAGCATTAGTTTTGAGAAAAGTTAACTCCATTAACTTTCTACTCTTTGTTCTGTCTTATACAGACTAATGAACAGAAACATCATTTCAGAATCTCGCTCTTAAAATTGCATGTCAATTTTCATTGAATCATTCTTATCCAGAACCCTGGTCCCCAATATTCAGAAAAGTTCTCAATCTGTTTTACCAATTCCTAATTCGTCAGACTACGTCCACATGGACAGAGCAGAAAATGCTGCATTAGTCTCACACCTTATCCCATTGAGGAAATAAGGAAGAAATACAACAATTATCCAATAAGATGGACTATGACTGCTCTCATTTTTTCTCATACAAGAAGACATCTCCAAGCACCTCAAGTGTCGGAATATCCTTTACCCTCAGGAACAGAGAGGAACATTCTCTTGGTTCCTTTTATCTGTTGCTGCATAACATGGCATCTGAGTTTTACTTTCACGTAAAGGTAGAATCAAATGAACATCCACGTATAAGAATACACAGAGAACGTTTTTATAAGCAATATGATGATGGGCAGTCTCCTCTCTTCAGTACCACAGCTTCACAAGTTTTGACTTTTACACCAGTTAAGGCAACTTTTCTCGTATATGGGACTCTTATCTTCTTCTATAGAACTCTTCTTTATCTTTTTCTCAGTTGTTAAGTTGATTTGTAGGACGAAAGCAATTAAAAATGTACTTCATTAGGTTAAACTAAGCCACTAGTAATCTCGGGAAACATGCAAGGGAAAAGAACAGAAAGAATGAATGAAAGACCAAACTCAAATAACAAGTTAATGTTGCAAAACACATCCTCAAGATGGACAATAGAACAAAAGTCGTGATCCAAAGTCCATCATAGCACAGAGGGAGACTAAGAAATATAAGTTCTCATTCGAAGTCTGTCGTGCTACACTGGCTTAGAATTTTTCTTCACCAATGACCCTGTCACTTCATACTGAATATAAAATGCACATGACATCAGAAGTACCACAAGAAACTATCAAGCTTCAGTGTACATTAGAATTCCAAAAGTATAGAGAACAAGAGATCAAAGTCACAATCTAAAAGAATATTTTGAGCTAGTGGCATGTAAGCTTTGTTCACACACTTACGACTTACCTCCACAGAATGTTTCTGGAATTTATAAATAATTCACAGATCTGGAATCCTTTTATATTTCATCTTTGGTTATAATCTTAATTCAATTTACCTTGCATGATAAAAATAATTACTAACACAACCTCAAAAAACCAGAAATCTTATAAATGCAAAGTGTATCGTCTTTTCTTTTCCTTTTTTCGTATAAATGTATATGCTAAATACTTGAACAAACAGCAACATACAAGAGAAATAGAACTAGAACAAGATGCGACTGAAGAAGCCTATCAATTAAGTATACCTAATTCTCAGCATCGATCAATTTGTTAACAGATTTTCTATTTTGGCGATATATTAGAAACTTCCATTACACCAAATTTTTCATGATGTAAGATGCTTAGATCAGATATCTATGTCCGAGGTTAACAAAGAAAGAGGGTAATATCTCCTGATTCCTGAAACCAATACTCTCACCAATTTAATTGTATTTCTTGAAACCAATACAATCACCAATATAATTGTTAAAGTAGTGGCTTCATGGTGTGAGTTCACATTTCAATGGAGCCATATTATACACAATAATGCCAAAGATTGGATCTCTACTCAGTCTACCCTTCGACCAGCATCATATGGTAGGGGGGGCTAATTGGCCATCGCCAATGTTTATCATTTGTAACTTATAGGCATCAAACTGAACATGAAATTTTGATAAAACATATATCAATAAATCCTAATCTCGTTCTCTGGGGAAAATTTTTATCTGACTGTAAAACTTTTACCTTTGTGGTAAGTCAAATGAGCGAAGAAATCTGACAAGAAAATTCCAAAAATGAGGCCTCTGGAAAATTGTTGATGTTGGCCCAAAACTGTGATCGTTGATGCGGAATTAGGAGGGTACCATCAAAGCTAAAACGCCAACCAGAAGCCAATTCCACTAACCAAGACATTACAATGCATGGGCTCAAGAAACATAGAGAATTCCATGCCGATAGAGTGCAAGGACTGCAGAAGTAAATATGGCCCAGACAAAGAGAACCCACCAAGCCATGTATAGAGCCACTTCTTTAGTTAAAGCAGAGCAAGGCAATAAACTACATATCCATTGAAAATCGATGAACAAGTCATCCTTAGTTTGAGATAAGCCAAGGAAGAGAAGTACCAATGCTGCAGGCGCGAAAAACTGCAGAACTACGAGCGACAGGTAGTGGTTATGCAGAAAAACCTTTGCCCTGCTGTAATCCAAGTCAGGAACCTTGCTAGCATGCAATCTCTGATACCAGCACAATACTGCTTCATTCAAAAACATTTGTACATTTGGACGTAAAGCCACTAATTGCAAAAGCCCCGAAATCAACAAACAACAAAGCCTAAACTTCTCAAACTCCGAAACAGACATACCCAAGTTCGCAACCAACTCAGTAGCATTTCCAGTCCTACCAATTGAATACGACCCCTTCCTTCCATCAATATTCTTGTTAACAAGTAGCTCAGCAAATGGACTAATCCAAAGCAGTGAAGTGAACAAAACCAACACATAGTTAGCATAAACAACCATTCTTGCAAACAATCCACACGAAATTATAGCCAAATTGCAACGAATCTGATCAGTCCCAATCCAAAAAGCACGTGCATTCCTCATAGCTGGCATATACAAGAATCCCACAACGCAGCCCATGAAAACAGCAACAGAAAGCCGCCCATACCCATCGATTGATTCAAACCCAAAATCAAAAACCCATCTCGGCACAACCTCAAAAACAATAGTTAGCCCAACAAGAAACCCCAAAACACCCAAAAGCACACTCATTTGCTTCTCAGACCTCTTAGATGCAGACCTTTCACATGAAACCTTGGCAATCAAGACAAACAACCTCAACGCACTCACAAATCCCAACAAAATACACACAACAGAACCATTCCTCACAATCCCACAATCTTTACACACAGGCAAAAACTTATGCAGCAACAAGCAAGAAAGTGCAACAACAGTAAAATTAAAAGCAGCACTAAACTCTTTGAAATACACCCTTGTTATGAGATGACTATCATTGAGTTTTATCCTAAAGATTTGAGCTTTTTGCTCATCAAACTCAAATTTTTCCTTAGATTTCTTTCTGGGTTGTTGTTTATTAAGTTCAGCAGAAGAAGAATCATATGCTGTACCTGGCCTGCGAATGGCTGCTTTGAGGCCACTTGATGAGTTGCTTTGTGGTGCCACGTCATCAGGGTGGACATAAGTGTGCAGGCCATAGAGAAAGATTTGTGGGATCTTGAAGAAAGACAGGACAAGTGTGAGGCAAAGTGCAAGTGTTGTTTGGAGGATGAGATTGTTGGTTGATTGAAAGATTGACGGTAATTGTGTGAGCATTGTGTACTGTCTGTTTTTGATGCAGTGTGTTGATGAATGAGGACAAGTTGAAGAAGATCTCAAGACAAGAACAACAATGTTGTTGTGTTGGACAAGTTTTTTAGATTTGGGGAGAGTTTGTTATGTTTGGTCTATTATTGTTTAAGCCTGCTTGGGTTTGCCCTGTTTATGGACTTTTGGACAAATTAGGGTCATGGGTGGCCATTAGACCAATTGAGTTGTTAGTTCGGAATGTGGGGTGGTGAAAATCGATATGTTCAAAAAATGTTAATAGTCGAAATAAGAATATTGAGATAAATAGTAATAAATATAGAAATAACAAAATTAGTAATGAGGTGTTATAAAAAAAAATGAAAAAAATTGTTTGAAATAATTCGAACATATCAGGTGATAACTCGTGCAAGTAACTGTTAAAATGTATGAAGATATGGACATAGTACACTGTTAAAAGGGTAGAGGGGATGGAAAAATTCAAATAAGGTCTTGCACCCACAAAGTTAACAGATGAGATGACTCTTGATAAAAATGAGTAATGTTATTAAATACATATATACGATTCTACTTAGTAAATAATGCTTAATTTGGTTTGGTCTACAGTCACATGTGGAAGCTAAAATTTGAAAAAGATGATTTAAGGGTTAAGTCAAATAATTTGACAATCAAATTGAGGACCAACTCAATATATATCTCTAGAGATACAAGAAATATTTCATATACTTAGTTGTGAATTTTAGTTTTGAGAAGGCGAAATAAAAAATTTGTAAAAGTAAAGTGTTCTATTTAATCCATAAGAAAAAAATCCGTTTAAATGGGCTGTGGTATATTTTACTAGTGAAAAATCTCGCCGAGCTCATATCATCACAATTGTAGAATTTTAATAAATAAATATTCGATAAAGTAATAACCTCGCTTAGATAACAGAAATCTGCAGTCCGACTTGGGCCTTTGTGGTAAAATAGTAATTTCACTTGGATGATAATTTTTTCTAACTTTCCTTAGGCCCCATTGAATATATAAATAACTGATGAAAATTAATAATGCCCTATGACGCACCTAATATCTTCAATTTTTCTCAAAAAATGCTTTTAAAGTAGCTTGTTTTTTCTTTGCACCTGTATGGAACTAAACTTCATCCTTGATTTTTCACAATGCAAACACTACATTTCGTTTTGTAGCAAGTAGTTATTCAATGTTTCTATTTTTTCTTCAAATGCCTATTTTGGAGAGTAGTTGGTAGAACACAACTATCATTTGGACCACCTGGTCCTCACTAATTTCCAGGTTCATTATCACATCAATGATCTCTTCATCAATAGGATATTAATAAATAAATAAATAAATAATTCTACAAAGATAATCCTTATCTTCTAGTTCTAGGAATATGTATACGTATGTACATGTATCTAATATAATCCTTATATCTTCTTGTTATATGTCCATCAGAAAGTTTGATTAGTACATGAATCTATAATTATAGCTTTTCATAAGATACATGCACTTACATTAATACTGTGTATATACTTTGAAAATGAAAAATCCTTTATAGATTGATAGGTATTAATAAATAAATAAATAAATAATTCTACAAAGATAATAATTTTTCGATCCCAAGAGTATTCATTTAAAGAGGTTTTACTATATATTTGTGAAACTTACAAATGTTTATATTCAATCAAACAATTTCTTTATTAAAGTGATAAAACACAAATATACCCATTGGTATTTTTGAAATGGACTCATTTTGAGGCAGAAATTATTTAAAATTTTGAGAATTCTTGAGTAGAAGTGAAGATTCCTTTTATTATTCCTTTTGATAAAGGCCTCCCCGTGGTCAAGGGAGGTTGACAATATAAGCAGGGTGAAGATTATTGTAATTTATGTCAAACAATAGGCTTCTCATTTTATTTTATCTAATTCAAAAAACCAAGTGCATGCCTAGATTTACTTAACATTCTTTTTTTCTTTTGGCTAATAATAAGCAAGAGGATCTATGCATTCCAAAATCCAATAAAAATACAAGTTGTACACAATCACAAATGCCCTCTCAGCTAAGCGAAGGATCCAAAAAAAGGTGGTTGACGAGGGGTTTCCGAGCTGATCCAAGTGAGCAGACCATTCCGAGCTGAGATGGGCTAATTCGCGCTCCGTTGACAGCGCATTCAGCTTAATGTCCAACGTAGATGACTGACCCGACCCCGTTAACTCCGACCTCAGTTCCAGCTGTTCCGATGGGACATAAAGCACTGATGGGACATAAAGCTGCATCGCATTAAATGCTGTCAGACCAGAACTTAGTATAAATAGAGCTCCACCCTCTTCATTTAGGGGGGTATCTCGCTATTAAATGCTCTCAGCTACTTTACCGGCTCGGACACACTAATCATTCGCACACTTGAGGGAAAAATCCGGGTCATCACCCCGCCTTTTCCTTACTTTTCTTGTGCAGGACCGATATCCGACCAAGAAAGTACAGCTCGGAGGCGGACCTGAGAAGTCCAGCTCGGCTAAAGAAGCTCCCGAATTCGACTGTGAGACTTTCAACCTCGACAGTTTGGCGCCGTCTGTGGGGACCAACAAGTTCTTTCATAACTCTCTTCGCCACTCATTGAGAAACCATCATGGTACAAACTAGAAGTCACAACATGCCGGTAGAGGATTCGCCCAACCTGGAAGGGGACCTCGAAACCGCACAGGCGCCCAGCCAAAACCTAACCCAAACCGACGTTGGAGCGAGCCAACGTATACACTTAGCCACTCAAACCAACCCCGCGGCGGAAGGAGATCCCAACTTCAGCCTGTCACCGGAGATAAGGATGATGCTGAGGATGTTCGAAGAACTTAAGGAGCAGGTAGCCCGGCTGGCTGAGGGCCCCCTGGCGCCGCAAGAGGCTGTGCCGCGGCCATCGCGCCCCCAGTTCCACATCCCGGAGTCTAGGCGAAAACGGACGCAGGAAGAGGAGGGCTTCTTAGAGCCGACACCAAGATCTGACACGGCGAGAGGCAAAAGGGCGGCTCAAGCCGACCCCGAGCAGGCAAAGACCGCAGCTGCCATAGCTAAGGTCATCAACCAACTCGGCGTAAGCCCACTCTCTCCCGAGGTACTGGCCACGCCCCTACCCACCGGCAACAGAATGCCCAACCTGGCCGTCTACAATGGAGACAGAGACCCTGCCAGCCACCTGCTCAATTTTGATCACCACATGACTCTGCACGACATGCCAGATCTCATGAAGGCGAAGACATTCCCGACCACCTTGGTTGGCAATGCTTTGGACTGGTTCCAAAAACTTCGTCCTGGGTCAATTGCCAGTTTTCACCAGCTGGCGGAGGCTTTCCTATCCCGCTTCGCAGGAAGCCGCCGCGCCACCCGCCATACTTCTACATTGCTGTTGGTGAAGCAACATAGAGGGGAAACATTGAGGGCTTACACAGCTAGATTCAATGAAGAATCCCTCCGAATTCCCAACCTGGAGGACTCCATGGCTCTGATGGCTTACCAGAGCGGACTCAGGTTGGGCCCCCTCACATCTTCCTTGGCAATCGACCCCGTGGATACTGTGTCCGAGCTGATGGTGCGGGCAGAAGGGTACATACACTCGGAGGAGATCCATCAGGCAAAAAGGGACGATGACAAGGAGAAGGAGGCTGGGAAGAAAGAAGAGGCCTCCCGACCCCAACCTGGGGCCAAAGCCCCGAATGACCGAGGCAAGCAGCCTCAGCAACCGAGGCCGAACCCACGGTTCACTATGTTCACACCCCTTAACACCTCAAGGGAGCAGATCCTAATGGAGATCCAGCACCAGAACCACCTGCCTCCCGCTCCGAGAATGAAAGGCCGACCCAAGAAGCGCAATAGGACCAAATATTGTCGCTACCACATGGACTACGGCCATACCACCGAGGAATGTAAAGACTTGAAATAGGAGATCGAGGCACTAATAGCCCGAGGCCATCTACGGAGGTATATAGATCCGCAGCCGACCCGGAATCCAGACCAAAGGGATAGGGAGAGGAGTCCGCCCAGGCGCCAGTCAGGGGGCGGACGCCTGGCCGTGATTGAAACCATTGCGGGAGGATTGGCGTCAGGAGGCGAGACCTCAGCAGGCAGAAAAGGTTATGTTCGTGTGGGGAGGGAATATGGACCAGTGAGGGGACCGGCCCCGGAGGTGCAAGAGCTCACCTTCTCTTCAGAAGACTTGGAGGGGGTAATATTGCCTCACGACGACCCCCTGGTGATCAGCGCTGAAATAGTCAACTTCACCGTCAAAAGACTGATGGTGGACACAGGGAGCTCGACAGAAGTCTTATTCCTAAACGCTTTTGAGCAAATGGGGTTGGACAGGAGCCGACTCAGGCCGTTGAGGGGTACTTTAGCAGGTTTTACAGGGCAGTCCTACCGAGCTGAGGGGGTCATCAACCTCCCACTGAAGCTGGAGGATGGGGGTAAGTGGGCATCGATGCAGGCCAACTTCATTGTAATGGATTGTAATTCAACTTACAACGGGATCTTGGGTCGGGTGGCCCTTAATCACTTCAGGACCGTACCCTCAACATACCACCAGGCCTTGAAGTTCCCGACCCCAGCTGGGGTAGCCACCATTCGTGGAGCCCAGCTTTCAGCGCGAGAATGTTATGAAAACTCACTCCGGCCCAAATATCAAATCGGCTGGGGACCAGATTTGCCCGAAGAAAAGAGAGATGCTAAGAGAGGAAGCCCGGCTGAGGACCTTCAAGAGGTGGAACTCTCCGATGAAACTAAGAGAGCCAAGATCGGGAGTGAACTATCTGCCAATCTCAAGAAAGGTATAAGCCAATTTCTTTTAAAGAATGAGCATGTATTTGCCTGGTCTGCCTCTGACATGACAAGAATTGACCCGAATGTGATTGAGCATCACCTGAATGCCGACCCGAATCATTATCCGGTGAAGCAAAAGCGCCGGCACTTTCATTATGATAAGCAACAAATCATAGCTGAAGAGGTGGACAAGTTGTTGGACGCCGGCCACATAAAGGAAATACAGTACCCAACCTGGCTATCCAACGTGGTGCTGGTGACTAAGTCCTCGGGTGGATGGAGATTGTGTATTGATTTCACCGACCTCAACAAAGCTTGCCCCAAGGACTGCTTCCCCCTACCACGGATTGACCAAATGGTGGACGCCACCTCCGGATTCGAGCTTCTCTCCTTCATGGATGCCTTCAAAGGTTATAATCAAATTAAGATGGCTCCTGGGGACAAGGAGAAGACCGCCTTCACCATCGATAAAGGACTCTACCACTATGAGGTCATGCCCTTTGGCCTCAAGAATGCTGGAGCCACGTACACTCGGATGGTGAACAAGGTCTTCAAAAATCAGATTGGCCGAAATATGGAAATCTATGTAGATGACATGTTGGTCAAGAGCAGGAGGGCGGAAGACCATATAGCCGACCTGGCTGAGGCCTTCGCTGTAATGGAGCACTTTGGGATAAAACTGAACCCGAAAAAGTGCGCATTCGGCGTCAAGGCAGGCAAGTTCCTGGGCTTTATGGTCACAGCCCGCGGAATAGAAGCCAACCCGGAGAAAGCCCAGGCGATACTAGACCTGGCGCCCCCGACCTGCGTGAAGGATGTCCAAGTGTTAGCAGGCAAAGTCGCAGCACTAAGCAGATTCATGTCTAGGTCGGCTGACAAGTGCGCTCCCCTATTCAAAATATTGAGGAATCCTAAGAACTTTGAATGGACCAAGAAATGCCAACACCCCTTTCAAGAGCTGAAAAGGTATTTAGCCTCGCCACCTCTGTTATCCCGACCTGAGGTGAGGGAGGAGTTAGTAATATACTTGGCATGCTCGGGAACAGCAGTGGCGGCGGCCCTAGTCCGAGAAGAAGGAAAGGAACAGAAGCCGGTCTATTATGTTAGCAAAACCTTGCAGGGAGCCGAGGAGAGATACTCCTCCTTGGAGAAACTCGCCCTCGCGCTCATCACGGCGGCTAGAAAGTTGAAGCCATACTTTGATGCTCATCCAGTTAAGGTCATGACTGATGCTCCGCTCAAGACCATCATTCACAAGCCAAAGGCGTCGGGCAGGCTATTGAAATGGGCAGTTGAGCTGAGTCAATTCGACATCACCTACCAGCCCAGGACAGCCATCAAAGCCCAAGCCATTGCGGACTTTGTTGTAGAATGCACTGGCCGAGCAGAGCATGATCCGGAGGACGTGTGGAAGGTCCATGTGGATGGGACCTCAGGGAAATCTGGAAGTGGAGCTTGGGTGGTCATCCTCGACCCAAACCAGCATGAGCACCAGTACTCCCTCAAGTTCACCTTCCCGGCGTCCAACAATGAAGCAGAGTACGAAGCAGTGATTGCAGGGCTAAAAATTGCAGCTCAGCTCGGGGCACAGACAATCGACCTAAGCACCGACTCTCAGTTGGTCTCTAGTCAGATATCGGGAGAGTTCGAAGCCAAGGACAGTGCTATGCTAGCCTACCTCAACAGAGTCAAGGATTTGACCTCGGCTCTCAGAAGGTTCACAATACAGCAGATTCCCAGGGAAGAGAATATGAAGGTTGACGCCCTATCTAGGCTGGCCCTGGGCGAAAGTCGACCTGCCCTTGTCCACGTGGAAGAAGTAACTGAACCTAGTATCCAGTTGGGAGTACAGGCGATAGCCGAGCTCAATTTAAAACCAGATTGGACAAAACCAATCATGGACTACTTGGAAGAGGGTATGACCCCAGAGGATGAAAAAGCTGCTCGGAAGCTCATGAAACAAGTCTCAAGGTTTGTCATAATCGTCGGACAACTCTACAAAAGAGCCTACACCTGGCCTCTTTTGAAATGTGTTAGACCCGAAGAAGGAAACTATGTACTCCAAGAGATTCATGAAGGGGTGTGTGGAAACCACTTGGGGGGTAAAGCTTTAGCTCGGAAGGCATTAAGGCAAGACTATTTATGGCCAACCTTAGAACAAGATGCCAAAGAGTATGTAAAAAAGTGCGACACCTGCCAGAGGTTCGCTAACGTGCAACGAAAGCCTGCTGTGGACCTCACAGTGATGATAAGCCCTTGGCCATTCTATCAGTGGGGTCTAGACATCATCGGCCCTTTGCCGACCAGTGTCAGCCAAAAGAAGCACGCATTCGTGGCCGTAGACTACTTCACTAAATGGCTCGAGGCTGAAAGTGTTACTAGAATAACAGAAAAAGTAGCTTGGAATTTCATATGGAGTAATATCATTTGCCGATTTGGGGTACCAAAGGTCATCATCACCGCCCACAGCAAACAATTTGACAGTGCATACTTTCGAGGTAAATGTGCTGAGATTGGGATTGACCTCAAATTCTCATCTATTGCTCACCTTCAAAGTAATGACCAAGTTGAAAGGACTAATCAAATCATTTTGCAGGGTCTGAAAACCAAGCTGGAGGAAGCAGAGGGCCAATGGGCATCAATTCTTCCAGAAGTGATGTGGGCTCAGCAGACCAACACCAGCTCGGCGACGGGGGGATCCCCCTTCGAACTGACCCTCGGCACTCAAGCAGTGCTGCCAGTAGAGATCGGGTCTCCGACTAGTAGAACCCTCCACCATGACCCAGAAACCAACGGAGCACGGATACGTGAAGAGCTCGATCTTGCTGAAAAGCTCCGAGCTAAAGCTCAAATCAGAATGCTGGCCAGCAAAGCTGCAATGAAAAGAGCCTTCTCCAAACAGGTCAAGCCGAAGCCTATTAAGGTCGGCGACCTCGTACTCAGGAAGGCCATCTTTTTGCCGCGCTCCGTTAACAAGCTCTCTCCGACTTGCGAGGGACCCTACGAAGTCACGAAAGAAGTCCGACCTGGGACCTTCTACCTTCACGACAAAAACGGAAAAATGTTGAAAAACGCAAGGCACGCAAGGCATCTGAAATGGTATTTTGTCTAAAAACGGCCCCGGGCCGGAATATTTTGTAAACGACCCCGGGCCGGAATATTTTGTAAGCTGCCCCGAGCCGGAATATTTTGTAAACGGCCCCGAGCCGGAATATTTTGTAAGCGGCCCCGAGCCGAAATGTTTTGTAAAGGCCCCCGGCCGAAACATTACTTATAAAAGTTCAATGCAATGCAATTCGGTAAGCTAGCGCGAATGCCCGACCTGGGAACAGGTACACAAACCGGCGTAATGCCCGTCTTGGGCCCAAGTGCCACAACTACAAAAATTACTCCAACTCGGATTAACACAGTGGCCACGCGTAAGCACGAAGTAAACCAGCTCGGACTAAGTTCCAGCTCGGGTAAAATCAATGACAAATTGATTAAATTTGCCAGTTCGGATTGTGTTCCAACTCGGTGTATTCCGATTTTAGGTCGGTTTATTCGTCAACGTTAAAGTTGACCCATTTTATAACGGACTGACGAGTTCGATTTGGTAATGATTATAAAGTTGCCCCGATTATTCCGGCTCGGATTAAGATGGTAGAACGTTTACCACTTCCAGCTCGGTTCCTTAAAACTTAAGTTTGATTGGTCCATTAAGATTGGTCCGACCCCCCTTGAGTAAAAATTTGCGACAATAAAAATACGTGTACGCACTCAATTAAAACGCAAATGAAGGAAAAACAAGTATTTCATTAAAATTGAAAGATAATTACAAAGCCCAACTCGGGCAAGATTACAATAACCCTACTAGGGAAATACTACAAAATCTATTTTTGCGCAGCGGCGGAGGTGGTGGCCTCAGCTTCATCCCCAACATGGTCCAGGCCCTGCTGGACAAACTCAGTGACCTCTTTGGCGTAGGTTATCAGGTCGGATGGAAGCTCGGGGATCTCCCAGAATCCTGGCGGCGGAACCTCCAAGATCTCGATGTAGTCGTTCTTGGAGGCTGGGAAAAAAGTCTTCGCTCTCTCCCGAGCTGCAACTTGACCTCGGAAGTAGAATTCCATTTCCGCATACTTCGCCATGGCCCCGCCTTTCGTGGCCAACCAATCCACCGCCGCGTCGCTGGTCTTGAAGGCCTCCACTGCCTTCTCCCCCTGAACGCTGACCCGCTCCACCAGATCCTTTAACTTAGTCTCTGCCTCCCGCTTCTCTCGCTTATAGCGGTCGACATCCTTGGCCGCGGCTTCGCATCAGTCCTTCTCCAAGTCCAGCTCCTTCTTCAGGCGTTCGATCTCCGCCGAATCAGCTTTCTGCCTCTGAGCGGCCTCCTCCCTCACGGTCTGAAGCTCGGTTCGGGCATCAACATATCGCTGCTCGAGCTCGACGCAGTGAGTCTGGGCCTTGATAAGGAAGCTGGGGGCAGAGAGGATGTGGGACTCGGCCTGGTCAGCAGAAAGTAAAACAATCAGCCGAGCTAAAAATACAACCTTAAACAGGAGATGGTTAAGGACTTACGGTGACTATAGCGAAAGTTGCTCCGCCGGGACCGTTGCCAGCTTGGGGTCGCGATCCACCTTGGACGCCTCCATAAAGTTTTTATCGGGAGGGCTCACCTCCGTTGCCTTGCCCTTCCCAGAGTGCTCGGGTCGAGGCCGCTTTCTGCTCTCAGGTCGGGATGAAGAGCGCTCGGGGATCGCTAGGCCCGGACCCGATTTCTTTGGCAAAGGGGACCCCGAAGCCTCTTTTGAAGAGATCTCGGGACCGACCTCCCGCCCTTGGCCGCTGGGGCACTGCCTTTGACCTTGGCTAGTACCGCCCAGTCCTGACCGAGCTGATGCGTCGCCACTGACCTCGCTTTTTCTCCGCACTTGGGCGTATGCAAGTTTCCTCATGTCCGCCATATCTGTAAAAAGTAGAATAAAAAGGTAAAAATGAGCCGAAAACTCGTCTAAAAAACAACTATTACACAGGACGGGGAGGTCGGACGCCAATCCTACAAACTGACCCTCTTCTGTGCTAGACCCATCATCTCCATCCGGGTCGGGAATCAAGTGGGGGTGATCCCTCGAAAGGTCGAGCTCCCGACCGAACAACTTGGAATCCCAGATTCGATCCCATTTCAGCACGCTGTCAATATCTATCAGCATCCCGGGCGCGGGCTTGAGCACTGCAACTTCTCTAAGCTCTTCCTTGGAGAGTTTAGGGTCGTCGTTAGCGGTCTTCCTCAGGCTCGGGAGCCAATCCAGCCTGCATCCAGGATTCACAGACGACTCCACCCAATAATAGTCATTATGCCAGCCTTTGTTAGAGGAGTGCCACTTGGTGAATATGGAGTTTCCGACCCGAGCTGCGAAGTGGAACCACCCTGGCTGCTTCAGGTTGGGTTTACACACAAAGAAATGTCTGAACCAGCGCAAGGTCGGCTCCACTCCCTTCTCCAAGTAGAACACGTAGAAGGCCACCATTATGGCCCAACCATTCGGTGACATCTGACCCGGGCTGAGCTCGAAATAGTTCAGAATTCCAATGATGAAGCCGGAGAGGGGGAGTTGGATGATGTCGAAGGCCAGATCATAAATGGTGTAGTGGTTGGCTGGGGGATAACACGCCGATTCCTGCCGACCTGGAACCTTCAACTTGTGATGCCGGTCAACCGACCAGTTCCTTAGCCTTGCGTTCTCCATCTGCACTGTAGAATGGCACTCGCGCTTACAACAGGCAAACAGCTGCTCGATCATCTTCCCTCGGATTGAAGAAGCGCTGGCTGAGGCCGAGCTCCGAGGTCGAACAGCACTGACTGGGACAGCTTCGATCGGCTCAGTACCGGAGACCCCGGCTAAGAACTCTTGCGGTATCTCGATGCCCTCCAGTCGATTCAGTGGCTCCTCGTCCTCCCCGTCATCGAATTCTCGCAGGTCGGCCAGAGGGTCTTCCTCTGCTTCCTCTCGTACCAATCTGACCCCAATAACTTGGCAGTCGCCATCGCTCTCCTCGCGATTGGGTTTCCGAGCCGGCCTTGAGGACGATCCGGTGCTCTCTCCGCCGCAGATCCTGTTCGAGGTAGATGCCGAGCTCAGCGGACTTTCATCTCCACCATAGGACCTTACTTCCATAGCCTGAGAATCTTCTGATTCCGACCTCCCCATCCTGTCTACAGCAAATATAAATGTACAGGAATGACTAAAGGGAGTCGGGACGTACCTAATGCTCTTAACTAAGGAGTATGGCCGACTAAGCTGGGTCCGAGCTGAATTATCCCGAGAAGATTCTTTCCGAGCTAGTTGCGTCCGACCTGAATTCCTTGGGAAATTGAAAGCGAAGCGTGAAATGAATCTCGGAGAATATGGCCCTATTTATAGGCGCCCCTGAAAGGCGCCTCGGGAAGACCAAACGTCGCGTCTCGCCAGAACCGCCAGGTGACGTGGCAGCTATCCGTTGGGCATGCACCGTTGACGTGGCCATCCTTACTCTTTCGGGGTCGGGAACCTACAGCTCGAGATGAACTTCTACCTCTAGATCTCACCCTCTCGATCTCGACTTGGGGGGGAGGGAATTGACGAGGGGTTCCCGAGCTGATCCAAGTGAGCCGACCATTCCGAGCTGAGATGGGCTAATCCGCGCTCCGTTGACAGCGCATTCAGCTTAATGTCCAACGTAGATGACTGGCCCGACCCCGTTAACCCCGACCTCAATTCCAGCTGTTCCGATGGGACATAAAGCACTGATGGGACATAAAGCTGCATCGCATTAAATGCTGTCAGACCAGAACTTAGTATAAATAGAGCTCCACCATCTTCATTTAGGGGGGTATCTCGCTATTAAATGCTCTCAGCTACTTTACCAGCTCGGACACACTAATCATTCGCACGCTTGAGGGGAAAATCCGGGTCATCACCCCGCCTTTTCCTTACTTTTCTTGTGCAGGACCGATATCCGACCAAGAAAGTACAGCTCGGAGGCGGACCTGAGAAGTCCAGCTCGGCTAAAGCAGCTCCCGAATTCGACTGTGAGACTTTCAACCTCGACAGTGATAAATACGGATAACTTCAAATATTTGATCATCTCTTAACACTCCATTATTGCTCTTTTCATTCCAAATATGGGGTTTACTCCATTTGAGATAACAGTTAGGAATCTATTGTCATCCTCAAATACCATTGGAGGAATCTAATCAAGAAGGTCCAAATGGACTTTCCTAGGGCTAGAGGTGTATAACAATTCGAAGAAATATTTAAATATGTACTAATGAATCATGTTGGTCATCTTGAATTTCGTATATATAAAAAGATTGTTAATTTATTGATTTGACTTGAAATTTTTTGCATCCATATCTCAAATTTCAAACACGTCCACGGAGAAACAAACAAAGTTACCAATTAAATTGCTATCATTCTATCAAAAATTCTGAATTACTTTTTGATTGGCTTCCTAATTTTCATGTATGTCTTTAAAATCTTCTTCATTTAGAACTTTTCTTTAGTAAGAATTAGATGATGTAAAATCTTTTTGACGACTAATATATTCATGTTCCGACCAAAAAAAGAAAAAAAAAGGGAAACAATGGCCCCTTCTTCCTGTTTAGATGCTAAGATAGTTTTCTTTACGTTTTTTAGTACCATATCCATGCATGGTTGAGAACGAGATAAGATAAGCAAATTCACAATCAAAAGTGGTGTTAACATTGTTGTATAGTTGTACTATTCGATTGTACACTATTATACTACTACTTACCATATATATAAGATTTAGGTGTCTTGGGCACCAAGTAGTCTTAATCCTATATATAGGCATGTTGTATACCTTTGTAATATACACCTTTCTAATAAATCATATACAAACTTCGTGCTCTCTTATGTCTTGTTTCTATTTCGACATGGTATCAGAGCTACCATCCTGGTAGCCTGTGCCACTGTCCTCATCGTTTCAAAACCATTAAATTCCTTAGCCAATCGGATCTGTTCAGGTACGTTTTTACCTCGGTTTTTGCTCCCTCTTGCCACACGCGCCACACCATCAGAAAGGCCTCGTCACAAGCTTTCCAATGCCACCGAAATCGCTGCCATCCAGTCCCACACGCGCCCCCACGCGCCGGTTGAAGTTCCGCCACTGTTCAAAAAAAACAAAAGATTGACCAGACCCTTCCTAGGGTTTCTCAGCACTCTGAATTCATTTTTGCTGTCTGTTTTATGAGATTCTTACTCTAAAATTCAGTTTTGGCCATATAATGAAACATGGGGACGTTTCACAACCAATCTCTTTTTTGTTGGAAGGATCCAACTACGTACCTTGGGCTCAAGCAATGACTAGCTTCCTCAAAGGTCAAAAATTGTGGAGAATTGCCACTGGTGATCTTAAGGAACCAACACAAAAAGCAGGGGAGTCAGAAGATAAGTTTGCTGAGCGCTTTGAAGAATAGGATAGCAAAAATCATCAAATTATTACTTGGCTTTGTAACACCTCGGTTACCTCCATCAGTCTTCAGTTTGGACGCTTTGACACAGCAAAGGCAGTCTAGGACTTTGTTTCAAAAAGATATTCTGCTGCAGATGGGGCCCATCAATACCTGCTAGCCACTGCTCTTCACTGTATGCGGCAAGAAACCGAGCAATCTATTAATAACTTTCTGTCACAGATGCACGCTATTTGGGATCAATTTACTGCCTCGGAGCCAAGTTTGGATTGTAACGAAGATGCTACTAAGTTTGAAACTTGGAGATATTGTAGCCGTCTTATGCAGTTTCTCATGGCCCTTCATGATGATTTTGAACCTGTTCGTGCATCCTTGCTTCATCGCAACCCATTTCTTACACTTGACCAAGTTGTTCAAGAACTTATCTCAGAAGAAACTTGGCTTCATTCTCGTAAATCTCAGTCTTCTGATATTGTACTTGCTACCCCTAATCATGTTCCAAAAAAGAATCAAGCCTCTCAAGAATGCAAATATTGTCATCTTCTTGGTCATGTGGTTCTCAACTGCCCTAATCAGAGTGACTGCTTTCGCAATCCTAACAGAAATTCCCAGGGAAATCGACCAAAAGGTGGTCCTTTCAAAGCCCAGAGTATTTCAGCCACTTCTGCTGCCACCACTACTGCAGAGGACTCTCCCACCCTTCACCACGACCCACTTTCCTCATCCATCTCAGTTGCTGACCTTCAGGTTATCCTTAAACAGGTTTTAACTAATCATACTCCTTCCACTGCACTCTCAGCTGCATCTGGCAAGTCCTCATGGTATTTCTATTCTGCCTGTTCTAACCATATGACATCTGATGCCCATAGTCTTACCAATAAATTCGTTAACTCCTCTGTCCCTTCCATTTATACTGCTGATGGCACTTCCATGCCTGTCAGTCACATAGGATCTGTCTTTACGTCTCATGCTTTCTTTCTTGATACTTACCTTGTCCTTAACCTCACTCTTAGCCTTATTTCTGTCGGTCAATTATGTGAGCTTGGTCTAATCGTCACATTTTTTATGTCTGGTTGTCGTGTGCAGGATCCTCAGACGGGACAGGTTCTTGGGATAGACCGTAAAGTTGGGAGACTGTTCGAGCTTGTTCATCTCTGTCTTCCGCCTCATCTTCGCACTGCTGCATCAGTCACTACCTCTCCAACCTCTTCTTCTCTTCATTTATGGCATTCTAGATTTGGTCATGCCTCTATCGGCAAGCTTAAACATTTGGCCTCTAGAGGCTCCTTAGGACAAGTTTCTCTGGATATTTTTGATTGCTTATCTTGTCAACTTGGCAAACAATCTGTTTTACCATTTAATAATAGTGACTCTTTATCTTCAGCCTGTTTTGATTTAATCCACTCTGACTTTTGGGGACCCTCTCCTACACCCACCATAGGGGGATCTCGGCAAGCTCCGCGTGCCTGGTTCTCAAAGTTTAGCTCAGTTATCACAGATTTTGGTTTCACCTCTAGTTACCATGATTCTGCACTTTTCATTCGTCATTCTAGTTCTGGTATGATTTTGTTGCTCCTGTATGTAGATAATATGATTATTACTAGCAATGACTTGACTGGTATTTCAGATCTCAAGCAGCTTCTGAGTCAACATTTTGAGATGAAGGATCTTGGCATTCTTAGTTATTTCTTGGGCATTGAAATCTCATCCGATTCGAGTGGTTATTATCTTTCTCAGGCCAAGTATTCCATAGATCTTCTTGCTCGTGCAGGTCTCACAGACAATAAGACTGCTTCTACTCCTCTGGATCCTAATATTCGCCTCACTCCTATGGATGGGACACCTCTTCCAGATGCATCTCTGTACCGTCAGTTGGTTGGCAGTCTTATTTATCTCGCAGTTTCTCGACCTGATATTGCATATGTCGTTCATTTGGTCAGTCAGTTTATGTCTGCTCCTTGTACTTCTCATTATGCCACTGTCCTTCATATACTTCGTTACTTGAAGGCCACCTTATTTCATGATCTCTTCTTCTCTGTCAACTTCTCCTTAGTTCTCCATGAATATTCTGATGTCGATTGGGTTGGTGATCCTACCGATCGTCGCTCTGTGACAGGGTACTGCTTCCTTTTTGATGACTCTCTCCTTTCCTGGCGCAGTAAAAAGCAGTCTGTTGTTGCTCGTTCCAGTACTGAAGCTGAATATCGTGCTCTTACGGATGCTACTCAAGAGGTTATTTAGTTTCAGTGGCTTCTTGCTGATATGGGTGTTTCTCAACCTCAGGGTACAATACTTCATTGTGATAATCAGAGTGCCATCCAGATTGCTCACAATGATGTTTTTCATGAGCACACTCGCCACATCGAGTGTGATTGCCATTTCATTCGTCAACATGTTGTTCAAGGCACTACGAAACTCCACTACATGCCTTCTGCTGCCCAGCTTGCAGATCTTTTTACTAAAGCTCATCCCCCGGGCCGTCTTCAAGATTTGATCTCCAACCTCAAGCTCGTGTCATTCACACCACCTTGAGTTTGAGGGGGGGGGGGGGTGTTAACATTGTTGTACAATTGTACTATTCGATTGTACTACTATTGTACTACTACTTACCATATATATAGGATTTAGATGTCTTGGGCACCAAGTAGTCTTAAACCTATATATAGGCATGTTGTATACCTTTGTAATATATACCTTTTTGATAAATCATACACAAAATTCGTGCTCTCTTATGTCTTGTTTCTATTTCGACAAGTGGGATGTGAAACAACGCCCTTTAATTTAGAGTTCTCAATGATCCTTTAGATGAGCAATTCAAAAAGATCATATAGCACAAGAAAGCATAAAAGCCCAAAGTGTCCGTTGATGATTGAGGAATGGCTCAATGGTCTCCAAATTTTATCATTTTTGATTTTTGATTTTTTAATTCTCAAGATGAAGGGTGGGTTTTCTAATTAGAGGCGAATCAAATTTAGGGTTACAGGGCTTGAAACTATACTGGCCTCATAGAATATTTAAAAATAGTTTGATATATTTAACTTGTAAAATACCTTGGTCTCCACAAATCCACTATCTAAATTTGGTTACGGAAGTCATTTAGTTTCATTAAAACCCACTATATTTAGTAACCATAACCATTTTAACTCTTACCGATAAAATCTTTTAAATCTGTCCTCGTTTCAAATGTAATAAAGACTTAGTTCCTACATATATCTCTTTGAGAAAATGCAAAAAAACAATCAAGTCAGACGATCCGGCTTTGATAGTGTATGGGTCCACATATGTATAAAATCCACGCTCTTAAACTAAATGATCTAATTTAATCGTTCAAAAACCTGACCCATATCTTTACGATGCTAAGTTTCTCTTCACTAGAAACCAGAGACGTAAATAAGCAGCCTCTACCATTGGGACATAGTTAAAGAGCATACCATAAATATGTTTGCCTACATTCATACGTGGGATGCATGTGTCTTATTGGGACAAATGAGGCACTCTTTGTTGCAAACATAACACAACATGAACTTTTGACCATTTAGAGTTTGACTAAATTTTTGGGTGCCAATGTTGTAAATTGAGCCTTCTAACGTGGTCAAAAGGTATAGCCAAACGAAAAATATCAAACGCCTCGACACGACTGGATAACAATCGCCATCCGATCAAAAAAGAAGATAACAATCGCCATCTTCAACCGGCCCATAGCAAAGATTTGAGGGAAATGATTCTTCTGTGATACCCTTTTTCAAAATATCTTTGGATTCCAAATTCAATCACTTCTTTAGATATTTTTAGAAATAAAAGTTTTTGATGCAATGATAAGAATTTCATAAATAGAGCTGGATTTAATAATTTTATGTAGTGGAATTAAAAACACATCATTTAAGTCTTGTGTACAAATAACAAGATTCAATGGGGGATAAATTATTTTTTCAAACCAAAAGTAATTTAGAAACCAAGGGCAGAGCTATTTGATAATTCCCACTCAATTTAAATTTTTTTAAAATGTGTTATATTTTAAACATACTTTTAAACTGAAAAATTAATTTAATTCACACTGAAAATAATTATTTATATGTAATGTTAAGTTGTGTAATTTTAACTCCTATTAAATAAAAATTTCAAACCTGTCACTATTAGAAATTAAATATATATACACATTTTGTAAAAAAAAATTTCCCCAACTCACTGGTATATGCCTTTTGCCATTAGTCATGAAAATAACCTTCTGTACAAGTGCAAGGCGAGTTTGACGTTTTTCAAATTTCCCACATAAGGAGATTTTTCATAAACCGAACTATACTTTTAGTTCAGATATTTTCATCAGCTTGGTCCTACTCTTAACCCGTATGAGTACATAAATTGATCATACAACCTTTCCTTCAAGGGTTTGCAACATGCGGCCTCCTTTGTTCACCTAAACCTATATGACACGTGGCAAACCGATAAGGAGGGTATACATTTCCATACCCCCAATCGTTGCTACATAAAACCCAAAGATATTGACATAGAAAACCCAACTTTAGGTTATTACAAAACTCTTGACGATATATATCACCCAATACGAGAAGGGTCTTAGCCCTAAGAAGACAATAATCGAGACTTTTCAGGTCGGGAGAGAAAAGCAAATTTTCTGCTTGTGATATGGGTGATATAAATAAAATGAGTAGTGAACAAAGTTGGCGTTGGACAAATGAGAAGCATTTACACTTCTTGAACTCAATAGAGGCTTCATTTGTTCGTGCCATGTTTGAGAATGAACGTTGTCTTCGTCTGGATCGTTATTTACCGGATACTTCTGATTCAACTCAAGATTTGGCGAAGGAAAGACGCAGACGATATTCTACCTCAGGTAATTAACTAGCTAAGAATCAATAAACATTTGTTGATCCCTTCAAGAACTGTTTTTCGTCGATGAATTATTTAAATTATTTTATCATAACTATATCGACTGTTCTTTACTATTAAATATCTCTTATAATATTATAATTAACGTTATCAATCATAAATGTTTGGAATCCATATTATGCGAGGAGAATTTACTTTTGCTAAAAAACCAAAGTCTGTCTTATGTAAAGTTATCCGAGTAGGATTAACCTCTAGATTTAAAATTCAAAGTTTGAATTTTTAGGAATTCTTTTCAATCAAGAGGGAGTACAATTGGTTAGCTTCGTAAGAAATGAAATGTCACAATACTTTTTTGACAAAAAGGGAATTTTGTTGAGTTCTTAAAAATCATAATTTTTTTTTGTCTAATTAAATGACAAAATGAGATTTCCAATCTCAGTTTACTGTTGCACTGTAGCCGTGGTTTGAAATTATCACGCATATATATATGAATGGTGCAACTTGCGCATGTTAGCTTGAGTAAACAACATATAACACAATGTGAATACCATGATCATGCTGCATCTGATGTTCTAAACAAGTTATAGTTATAATTATCATACATTTTTATGTGTTAAATTTGGCATAATAGCACATGATATTGTTCTGTGTATTGACTAGCTAATCCAGATCCAGCCTACAGAATATAAAATCTCCGAATATGCCTTCAGATTTTTTGTAGTATAATAACTTCACCTTTTGGTTAACAAAATAAATTTTTACTTTTTCTGAGACAATGGTAATTTTTGGTTTTTTTCCTTTCCACCTCAATTTTTCAGATGTCATGGACAATAATGACACAACTGTGAGGACCGAAAAGAAAACTAGAAGAGGATTACCATCCCAGTCGTTTAATTCTTCACAAGATCAGGTTTGTTAGCCATAACCTGTCACGTTATATCAGTAAATAATAATTTACGTCACATCTTCACCCATTTTTCGTATGACAAAAATTCTTCTATTGAATGTTAAATCTATTGTATATATAGTATGCGATTCCACATGACCCATACTACTCGGGTCAGAGCAGTTACCTTGCAGTTAACAATCTTGGTGTTGAGAACTCATTATATCACTCAAATTGTATCACTTAAACTTCAAATCTTACTTCATATTCTGTGGTTTTATATGTCAAATGTCACAAATAAATAAAACTTGTCTGTGTGAAATAAATAAATGGTATAAGTACGAATCATGTGATACATAAGAAATGACATACAACATTGGTTATAATTTCGGAGAATAGTTCGTACTTTACTTTATGACCATTTATTATATGGGTTATTCTTCTATGAGGCAACTCCCACTCACAAAGATGTGGGCCTCATACACTTTTGTATTAGAAGACATCACATGAAAGTTGCCTCATGGAAGAAAAATCCTTATCATATATCAGGCAGGAGATTCATATTTCCCCAAAGCAAGAATTTGAGAATGTTAATAAGCGCCTGACGTTGCATGGCCTAAGAATATCCGTCTCTTGGGTAATTAGTTTAGAAACGCCTAATGTACATGCAGTGCATGAGTCTCACATGCATACGCCCACTTCTCACACACCGGTCTAAATGTTTTTTAAGAATTTTCCGTGTCCATGTTGTCATGTTGTGCTTTTAGCCCATACTTATGATTTTTGCTTTACTAATAAGTCTCCGTATTTACGAATTTTGTGCGCTTTGTTACGTACAGGTGGTCCCGAAAATTTGACAACAGAAGAGATGATAAAGATGAGAACGACCATCTGAATGTCTACCCCACCCTGAACGGAACTGCTAATTAAGAATAGTTCTTCTTCTTTCTGTTGTAGATCTTTATCGCATTTTTTGTTTTCATTTGCATTTCTTTTTGCAATTTCTATTTATTTAGTCAAGTATGTTAGAGTAATGTAACGTTCTTAATGTGACTAATTAGAAGTAAGATGTATATAGCTCAATAAAATCGTATTCTAATAATATAGTACCTGTTTTTTTATCAATAAATAATTTTACTTCGGATGGGGTGGATAGAATGGTCGGAGAGGAATTTGTTATAACTAAAGTTTTCGAGTTCAAACTTATATTATCTCATTGCAAATATCAAGTTTTAGAGTCTGTTGCTGTACTATGAGATTTTCAACTTTGGAGTGTATTTAATTTGGTCCTTCTTCGAGTAAGTTTCTAGGCAGAAAAAAAAAAAAAACAAATGGTTGCACTTATTAGACCTATTCCGCTTGAAGATAATATATTGATGTTACTATCTTGTGGAGCACATCTGGTGTTTTGTTTTTTGATTTAAGGGAGGTATAAAGTTGTATAATGTAATTAGTGAGATTTGAACTTGTAATATTTCGTATACATAACGAGTTATATACCATTAGACCAAAGTCCTAGTGGCCAACGGGTGGTTTTTAGACTTTTAACAACTATTTTTAAGTGCCAAAATAAATTAATAATTTAATTTATAATGTATCTACGGATATGTTGAGGACAGTTAACTAGATTGGGCTTGTACAGCATGCTGGGTCTGGATTTAGCAATTCTGCTATTCTCTGGACCTGCAAAACAAAGGATCCAAGTGTTGGGCTTGGGGTCCTCCTTCGATACTTAAGTTAGTAAGGAGACTAAAGAATGCTTATATAAAACAAATGAGTAAATAGCAAGTAGTGAGTAAGCATTGGGAGGTTTATATCTGTTGCAGGGGAGCTTCGATTTTGTGAATTACGGTTGTACCTTAGTAGGGATGTTGGCCCCTTGATTGTGGAGTGAATCGTGACCTATGATCTTTGGGGGAGTTAATTGACATTAGTTTGAATGGGTCAATGCCATTTTAGGCTTGGGCCACATATTGCTTTTGGGCCGAGCATCTTGGGCCTTTAATCTTTAGCCTATTACTCTGATTCAATTAGTTCATTTGGCCGGTTTTCTTAGCCCTATTTTTTATGCCACATAAGGATATTATTTAAACTACCAAAGGGGCGTTTGGTTCATAGATTGATTTTTCATTTTTGCAAATAACATTCTTGGGAATATCATTTCCAGAAATGTTATTTTCGAAAATGTGATTAAAACTGTCTAGTATATCAAAAATATTCATAGGAATATTTTATCAAATTCCTAGAAATATCTTATTGTTATATTTGGTTAGACTCAATATTCCTAAAAATCTTGATCAATTTTCCAACAATGCCCTAACTCAAAAAAAAACTAATAATTTTAATTTAATTTAATTTATTTTATTATTTTCTAAATATTTTATTTTATTTTACTTTTTTAAAATTTTATTCTTATTAATTTTATTTTATTTTATTTTATTTTCTTCATCTTATTTTATTTTATTTTATTTTTTTTTATTTTATTTTTATTTTATGTTATTTAATTTTTTTTTTAAATTATAAAATGTTAGTTTAACTTAAATAAAAAATAATTTTTATTTATTTCATTTTATTTTTTCTAAATATTTTATTATTTTATTTTTATTTTATTTAATTCTTATTAATTTAATTTTATTATTTTATTTTATTTTTATTGTATCTTATTTTAATTTCTATTTTAATTTTATTATTTAATTTTAATTTTAATTTAGTTTTCTTTTATTTTAATTTTATTTTATTTTATCTTATTTTTATTTTATTTTTTATAATTTTATTTTATTTTATTATTTATTTTTATTTTAATTTTTATGTTTTACTTTTTAATTTATTTTTTGAATTATGTTATGTTATTTGTTTTAATTTTTGTATTTTTTAAGATGGGTATTTGTGTCTTTTACTTTCTCGAAAACATTCCCACTATTTGGGAATGTAAGATTCCCACCCTTTACATAGGAATAGAAATTGAGTAAATCATGAGAATATTACATTCCCAAGAATGTGATATTTTCGGAAATATTTTTTTATTCCGTGAACCAAACATGAAATAACATATTTCAGACTTCACATTCCTAAAAATCCTATATAATTCAGCGAATCAAACGCCCTCCAAGAGTAATAATTCATGAGTTGGTACTTGGAAGAAAAGTTGTCACTTAATACTACCTCCATCAACATATGTTGACAATTTGGATCATTAATTTAGTTTGGTAAAGACTCATGTTAGATTTATTTTAATTTCATCGATGGATAGCTGGATTTTTTGCAGGCAAAGGAGTTTATATAATGTGATGAAGCAGTGTTCATATAACAACTAACTACCCAAAAAGTCATACACCATAGCATCATATTTATATATATTTGGTTGGTTAATCTTTACATCCAAGTTGTTAGTAATGTGATGTGTCAATTAATGTCCTGTCTTGTTGAAATTAAACCGTTTGCCTAAATAACTTAGCAAATTAATAAATCGATGTCTAATTTCTGAGTGTTTCCAAGAGTTTGTTTCTCTTTTCCCCTTTCTTTGTGAGATTATTTCCTACTAGTTTATTTAGACTTGTCAAAGTTAATTTGTCTAGTATTTTCATACTTTGATATTTGACTAGTGACATTTTCTTTTCCCATCCTCTGACTCAGTCGGTGACACCCTTGCTTGTTAAATAAAATAATAATAATAATAGATCGCTAACACTGAATAATATATATATATACACTATATATTATTATTTGTATTATAATATCTATTAAATGATGCACCAAATCTGACATCATATTTATTATGAAAAAAATGAGTTTTAAAATAATTTTACGAGAGGGTCCCAAAATAATAGTACGAATGAATTTAAATCTAACAAATTTAGTGGAACTTATAATCAATCTATTCACATTTGATATTTGTAGTTCTCATGGATCCTTTGATGGTACGTATATTAGGTAGTGAAAGTGACTAGAAATTGGCCGCCTTCCTCTTCTCCCTTGGTGTATAATTATGCTAGGTTCAAATGTTTACCCTTTTTAAGTCCTCGAAGAAAGATCTCATTGCTATACAAGTGACGAAATCTAGAAAAAGAAATTCAAGAATGTTTCTCTTCCTTGCTGTGTTGATGTGATATAATGCAATAAAGCCTAGTCAATACAAAAAGAAAATTAAAGTAAGATATACGCTAGAAAAAGATAGTATTAAGTAATTTTGTTTTCGAAACCATAACATTATCAAAAAAGTAATTTAGTTAAGAGTCGACGATTTATTTGTGTTGAGGGAGTGAAATAGATTGCCCCTTTGCAAAATGTGGTTTGCTACTTATAGTCCTTTGGATGATAAATCTCTTCTTCTTCTAAGTTGATTGTGTGTCATGAAATTCCCCTATGCATTACTAGTTCTAGAGAGATGAAGATAATTAGACTTGATGAGAAGGTATGAGGCACGGAGCATAACTCAATGATGTGAATTTTCAATAATCAAACGTCATGTACCGATGTGCTCGATTTTGGGATTTTTGTGTTATCATTACTTAACTTGAATTCCGGTGTGGTGGGGAGAGGTGCCATGGTGACTTATTTTGTGCTATTAGTAGTAGTAATCATAACATAATAAAAACAAGCAGACGAGAAAAAAAAAATGTAGATGGTTTTCTCAATTCCTTAGAAATCGAAAATAGTTTAGCAAACTTAGATGTTGATGATCAATCTTTACACTTGCCAGCAACTGATCGGTAACCAAGTATGCAAACGAACATGACCGTCGAGTATGAGTAGCATTTTCGAAATAAATAAGTTCTTAACGGCGGTAACAAACTTTGAAGTTGTTCTTTTTTTTTCTTTTATTAATGATACGGTAACATGATATGATTTCATGTGCCAAACTGTAAAATTTTCACAAGACTTTCATTCCATCAACTTGTCTTAACAATAAGTAGTGGAGATCCGGACAGCTTAATAATTTATTTTGAAAAAGAAAAAAAAAGAATTAATTCAATGACTCTTTCAGATAAGTAGTAGTAAGTAAAAAATATAGGAAAGAATATGATACATTCTACCAGCACGGATGCCTTCCTTTCCTTGCAAAGCTAACCCAACTTACTCAACTCGTAAAGACAAAGTTCTTTATCCGAAAAAACTGGAGCACAACTATACTAATCAACGAAGAAGTTAAGGTTTAGGTTAATAAAGAAAGAAATCCCGTATAAGAAAAAGGATATCAAGATAGGAGGCAAATGGAAAATTTTTCACAAGACTTGTTCCTTAAGGTTATAAAATTATATGCACATGTAGTCTTTTTTTATACGGTAACAAACTGTGAAGCTCTTTTTTTTTTTTGGTCCGAACAAACTCTGAAACTTAGATAAGTACCTTATTGTCAATCATAGAGACTAAATTGGGATTATTTATTTCATTTTTATTTTTCTAAATATTTTTATTATTTATTTTTATTTTATTTTTATTTTTATTAATTTTATTTTATTATTTTATTTTATTTTTATTATATCTTATTTTAATTTCTAGTTTAATTTTATTAAATTTTATTATTTATTTTTTTTTTTTTTTTTTTTTTATTTTTTTTTATTTCATTTTATTTTTTATTTTTTATCCTTTTTTTTATTTTTTTTTATTGTTTGTTTTATTTGATTTTATTTTTATTTTATTTTTATTTTATTTTATTATTTATTTAATTGTTTTTTTATTTTTTTTACTTTTCTGTTTTACTTTTTAATTTATTTTTTTGAATTATGTTATGTTATTTGTTTTAATTTTGCATTTTTTAAGATAAGTATTTGTGTTTTTTGCTTTTTTCAAAACATTCTCACTATTTGAGAATGTAAGATTCCAACCCCCCACAGGAGAATAGAAATTGAGTAAATTATGAGAATATTACATTCTTAGAAATGTAATATTTTTGAAAATATTTTTTTATTCCATAAATTAAATATAAGAATAACATATTCTAAATTCTACATTTTTATAAATTTTATATAATTTCGTGAACTAAACACTCTCCAATAATAATAATTCATGAGTTGATACTTGGAAGAAAAGTTGTCACTTAATACGACCTCCATCAACGTATGTTGACAATTTGGATCACTAATTTAGTTTGGTAAAGACTCGTGTCAGATTTATTTTAATTTCATGGATGGATAGTTAGATTTTTTGCAGGCAAGGAGTTCATATAATGTGATGACGCATTGTTCATATGACAACTAACTACCCAAAAAGTGATACACCATAGCATCATATTTATATATATTTGGTTGGTTAATCTTTACATCCAAGTTGTTAGTAATGTGATGTGTCAATTAATGTCCCGTCTTGTTGAAATTAAACTGTTTGCCTAAATAACTTAGCAAATTAATAAATCGATTTCTGAGTGTTCTCGAAATTTTGTTTCTCTTTTTCCCTCTCTTTGTGAGATTATTTTTTACTGTAATAGAACTTCTTTAAATTAATACTAAATAAATTAATAATCTCTTTTAAATAATAAAAATATCTGGTCCCAACTGTTAGTATATGTTAATATCCACATTCTCATAATAAGTATCGTTAATTATATAGTAGCATAAATTAACGATTTTGACTTAAACGTCGATGAGGTTAAAAGAGACCGCGATGGCTACAAGAAAAAAGTTCGGGAATTTGGAGTTACCTAACATGACGTCGGGATGATGCAATACTAAAGTTAATAAATTTGATCAAAGGAAGCTTCCTAGAAGTTGGCTTGGATGCTAGCCACCCATGTGGTCAATTGTAGCCACTCATGTGATAAATATGGGTGGTTAATACTTTGAACATGTTTGGTAAAGCCAACCAAGATGAAAAATATTTGATAGGAAGTCTCTTATGGCGGGCTAGCTGAATTCTATAAATAGGCATGCATTAGTTCATCATATTCATTCACTACACAACTCCAAACACAATCCTAAGTTAGTCTTTCTTTCTTGTATTCTTCTTGTAAGTCCAGAAGCCATTGAAGCTCTAATCTTGAGAGCGTACGGTGGGACAATTATCTTGTAAGTGTTATATTGAATTGTTATAAAGAGTAGTGTTGTCTTTCTACTTGATTGTTGTTAAGACGTTTCTGGGAAATTTGTTATTCTTACATGGTATCAGAGCTTAAGGGGCTCTTAACAACAATCTTGTCTAGTAAAGCTCAACAACTATGACTACTCAAGGTGCTAGTTCTTCTTCTACCAGTTCTAGTTCCGGTTTAGTACCGACAATTCGTATATGTTCTTCTACCTTCACAGAAAGAAAGCTTGATGGCACGAACTATCTTTTGTGGAAGTTCAAAATCACTACAGTTCTGGACTCCTACGAACTCCTTGATACAGTGTTAGGTATAGATGCAGAACCAGTTGCAGTTCGTGCTGAAGATGACACAAAAAAGGTCACACCTCCAGATCTTCAGCTTGTCCAAGAATGGAGGAGACGAAATGCTGATGTTGTAACAAGTGTTCAGGATTCCGTCCTTACTCTAATTCAACACACAACCAAGGCAACTGAAGCTTGGAACATACTGAGAAATCAGTATGAAACAAGGAATCAGACTCGCATTCAGAACTTGGAGAATCAGTTAGCTGCTGAGAGATTAAGTGAAGATGAAACAGCTGAGTCATTTATCAGTAGGATGAAAAACCTACGTGATCAAATGGCTGCAGTTGGTATTGCCAAATCAACTGAAGAACTAGCTCAAAGGTGCATTAGAGTGTTGCCTCCAAAATTTGACGGCCTTGTCACAGCACTCAATACACAAGTTTGCATTCCTCCTTTAACGTTTGAAGAATTCACTGCCATGTTGATGGAGGAAGAGATGAGGCTAAAAAGCAGAGAAAACCAACTTGACTCTGCCTTTGTAGACAAAGCGAGGAGTTGCTAAGAAGAAAAGAAGAAAGGAAAGAAGAAGACGTTCTCTGGATCGTGTTATTACTGCAATAAGAAAAGTCATGCTGTCAAAGATTGCAGGAAACAAATCTATAACGAGAAGAACAAAACCCTAAAGCCAAATTGGAGAAATAAAGAATCTGCCAATAAAATAGAAGTGCATCTGTTTACTGTAACAGATATATCGGAAGAAACATGTACTAGCGGACATGTATATCAAACAAGTGCATGGGTATTAGACAGTGGAGCTTCCCGACACATGACCAGCAAGAAGGAGTTATATGACTCCATAAAACCTCTACAAGAACCAATGAATGTTGTCGTCGGGAATAATGCTAGGTGTCTGGTTGAGGGCACTGGAACCATCTCGCTCATGTCTAAAGATAGAGGAAACAAGAAGCTGTCCAACGTACTCTTTGTACCCCAGATCATTAGAAATTTGCTATATGTAGTTGCTATTACAAATAATGATCTAAAAGTGCGGTTCAAGAAAACGGAAGATTTGATTCTTGACAAGGATCAAAATATAGTGAGTAAAGGTATTCGCAAAAATAACCTTTACGAAATCAGCTCTCTTTCTGCCGTTGTTGATGCCAAAACAAGTCAACTTTGGCATGAAATGTTCAGGCACATTTCCTATCTTGTGTTAAAGGAAACGCAAAAGAAGAAGATGGTGGCCGACTTGCTTTCAATTGAAGAAGTTGAAGGACCATGTGAAGCTTGTATGCTGGGCAAGCAACATAGACAATCATTTCCCAAAGAGAGTCATAACCGATCAAAGGCTCCTCTAGAGTTGGTACATGTTGACCTCCGCGGAAAAATGACTACCACGGCGTTGGGATGATCTTCCTACTTTATGCTGTTAGTCGACGATTATAGTAGGAAGATATGGATGTACTTCATTCGGAACAAGGTTGATGCTCTTGAAAAGTTTAAAGTGTGGCACAAACTTATGACAAATGAGAACACAACTTAGTTGAAGAAATTTCGTACCGATCGTGGGGGGGAGTTCTGTTCTACAGAGTTCACCAACTACTGCAACAAGCTTGGGATGAAGCACCAATTGACTGCTCCATACACACCACAACAAAATGGAGTTGTGGAACGAAGAAATCGAACAATTGTAGAAATGGCTCGATGCATGTTGAAATGTGCTGGCCTACCTGACACATTCTGGGCTGTAGCAGTCAACACAGCGGTATACATCCTCAATCGGTGCTCAACCAGGACATTCAACAATAAGACTCCTAATGAGGCTTATTATGGTACGAAACATTCTGTGTCTCATTTAAGAAAATTTGAGTGTGAATGTTTTGTACACATTCCAAATGAAAATCGAAAGAAATTGGATGACAAAAGCAAGAAGGACATTTTCTTGGGATATAGTGAAGAGTCTAAAGTATACAGACTCTATGATGTAGAGGCCAAGAAGGTGATCATAAGCCGAGATGTGGTGTTTAATGAGCGACCACACTCAATAGAGGATAGTGGTCCTGCCATTTCGTCATCATCCGATGAAGTAATCCACCAAGTGCCTGAATAACAACCGTTGAACAATGAAGAAGTCTCTAATGATGAAGAGACTGAAGACTAACCTGTTGTATCCACAAGGAAGCCACATCCGAAGTGGTTCCAACAGCTCTTTGATGGAAGAAATCCAAAAGTTACTGATGATAGTCCACATCCTGATGGACTAAGACGATCAAAGAGAATAAAGGAGCAGAACAGATCAGGACAACAGCTAGTAAACATGGCTTTGATGACCCAAATCATCAAGACGGTAAAAGAACCGGTAACTGTGGAGAAAGCCATGTCAGATCCAAATTGGAGAGCAGCTATGTAAGTCGAGTATAATAGTATCATGAAAAATGATACTTGGGAGATCGTTGAAAAGCCACTGAACAGAAAAATCATCGGCACCAAATGGATTTGGAAAGTAAAGTACAAGGCAAATAGAAGTCTTGAAAAATACAAAGCACGCCTTGTAGCACAAGAATTTTCGCAAGTCGAAGGTTTCGATGTATATGAAACTTTTGCTCCAACAGCAAAAATGTTAACAATCAAGCTAGTTATTGCAGCTGCCGCGCATTATGGATGGATTGTACATCAAATGGATGTCAAGTCAGCTTTTCTTAATGGGCAACTTGAAGAAGAAATCTACGTTGCACAACCCCCTGGCTTCCAAATAGCAGGCGAAGAAGAAAAAGTCTGCAAATTAAAGAAGGCTTTATATGGGTTAAAGCAAGCACCATGAGCTTGGTACAAACGTATAGACTCTTTTTTCTTCCAGCATGGTTTCTATAGAAGTAAATCAGAGGCCAACTTGTATGTTCTAAGTGAATAAGGAAAGAAGGTAATTGTAATCGTATATGTAGATGATCTTGTAATCACTGGTGACCATGAAGATAATATTCGGAAGACGCAAGAATGGTTGAGCCAAGAATTTGAAATGACAAATCTTGGTCTTCTTCATTATTGCTTGGGAATCGAGGTATGACAAAAACCTCATACTATCTTCATCTCGCAACAACGATATGTTCATGAGCTTTTGACTGTATTTGGTATGTCCGAGTGTAAGCCAGTTGTTACCCCGATGGAAGTGAATACAAAGCTATCAGTTGATGATCCTTTAGAACAAGTTCATAACAAGCCCTACACAAGGTTGATGGGAAGTTTAATCTTCCTTTGTAACACAAGACCTAATATTAGTTATCCTGTGGGAGTTCTTAGTCAGTTTCCAAATAAACCGAGACAAAGTCACTGGCAAACAAGGATGCGGGTCCACAAATATCTCAAAGGCACTTTGGAATATGACATATCATACAAGTCTGGAGATACTTTATCTGGGTACTGTGACTCAGACTGGGCTGGTGATATTTGTAACACCCCGATCCCTCTCGAGACTGGAAGTTCTATCAATCAATCTAATCACAACCCAATTCCAAACCCGGGCATAAAATTTTAGGGAAAGACGGACGGAGTCTCCCCTGTTTCTAGGCAAATTGCAAAACCTGCAATAGTATATAAGTGGACCAGCACCGTGTCCAACCATACAAACACCTCAAGGCCATCCGAGCCTTGGTTCTCAACAATTAAACACAAGAAAATATACATTCTAGTTTACAAGCTAACTTATCTCTTCTTATCTTTTACAAGCACATTCATGCTTGGCAATTAAACTATATTAACCTACTGCATAAAATAGACTATCCTACCATTTTAATAAACCTAGTTAAGTTAATTACATAACTTTTAACACTAAATACAAACAATACATGAAAACATACATCTTTGCATCTTTCTACAACTCAGCCACATAACACGCAAGACAACTCTTCAAGCACGAACTTTCACGTAACCACGAACTTTCCAGCTAACATGGCATTTCCTGAAATGTGGTGGTGAGGAATGAGTATACACAACACATATACTCAGTGAGGGCGAGACAGATATCGAGGTGGAGAGAAAGAAAGTCGTGCAATGCAAATAGGTATAGTTAAACAATATAATCAATAAGAAAGCATTCAATATACACGACAATACAATAAACAATTAAAGAAAGGATTAACACAACCATTCAAAGCTATACCACACTCTGAAGGCTATGATTCACTCATACGAGCAATGTACCATGCAATTCGATTCCACGAGCATTACATCAATCTCGAGCTTGATGTTGACAACGATGACAATAAGCGCACAACCACCTTATAACATCCACTAGGTATACTCCGGAAGTACCCCGACACATCTACGACCCAAATCTCCTAGGGTGGCATCTCTAGCGAGAATGGGAATAGGACACGGAGCTAGAGCAACCAACCCTGGCAGCCCGAGACTACCCAGAGAGGCCCATCACTCACGCGCCTGACACTATGGAATGCAATACGAGATACAAGCAATAAACGAGCGATAGCACAACAATACAGATTAGTGGCGATAAACGAGATATCAAGCATTTACAATCAATACTAGCATTCAATTAACTTTTCAAGCATAACTATCATTAATAGCAACAAGGACACCAATTAAGCAAGTAACAGCAGTTCAAACACGAAAACGACAAATATCACTATTCAATCTCTAACTTCCAAAGGCAATTACGAGCAAACGAGCTACGGGATTAGGAAACCGATTTCACTACATTCACTTAGGCACTACAAGACACGTTTCTATGTCACTAAACTTCACTTTCTCACCCGAGGCCCGAAAGTCCACCTACTGCGTTTGAACTACAGCTATGCTAACTGGTCATTCAATCAACGCCACAACAGCGCCAAAAGTGCTTCCATGCCCTCAATAGCAAAACCCCTAACTCAATTCGAGCACGGTCAACTTTTGGTCAAACGGTCCCTTTACGTTTCTTTGTCTAATTTCCAATTTTAACAAAGGTCGATCCGTTTTTATTGTACATTTTATCTTTCTATCACTAATGGCACCTATCCAAATCAAACAATCGCAATTCGGATCAAAATTCGAAATTCTAGGGTTTTACTATTCAAAATCACTATTCACTATTCTTTCCCAATTTCAAATATGCAATTTCAACTGTAAAAATTGCTAAATAACTATCAAACAATGCTCTACGAACTCAAAGGAAGCTATATCAAGCAATTACAGACATTATAACACATTATATATCAAATCTAAAAATTTGAAACAAAAATCAAATTCGAATTTAAATGCACAAAAGCGTGAAAACCCTCACAGAGATTGAAGACCAAGACCCGCAAGGACCCGAGCCACGACTCTCGAGCAATTCCACGCATGATTGTAGAAGAAAATGCAAGCAAAATCTTTTTTTTTCTCTTGGGAGAGTTTCGGCCATGGGGGGGACTTGGGTGACATTTTATTTTTGTTTTTTTTTAATCATTTTGTTGATTTTTGGCTATTTAAAAAAAATGACAAAGCTCAAGGGCAAAATGGTCATTTAACAAAGTCAAAATTCAAGTTAAATTGGTCAACTAAGGCTATTTTGGTTATCATTTGGTCTAGCTCAAGTTAAAACAATGCAATTAGATGGAAAACAACTAAAACTAGCTAAATTAAACTAAAAACATTTTTCACTAAGTCCGAGGAATATTTCTCTAACTCTCATTTTCGAAATACTACGATCAAATGGTCAATAAATGATCGCTAATAAAGTGATGAGCAATAATAGAAAACTTTAATTATTATTTTTTTTTAAAAAGTAGAATATTAGAATAGTTTAAAATTCACTCCGGCTCGGAGTTATTTTTCTCATTTATTTGAAAACCGAGTGATTTTAATGTAAGACAATTAAAACCGATTTTTAAAATAATCAAAACAATCAAAATAATCAATATTCATTTAAAAATAATTAATTTAACTATTTCTAGAATATTTTAAAGAATTATGAAGTTAATGTTAAGATACAAATGAACAAATTAATATAAACACGTAATCGGATGCAATTAAATACTAACATTTAAGATGACACTTAATTAAATATAAGAAAGTAAATCCAATTTCTATAAATAATAAAATTAGGTGATAATATTTTAGTTAATCAATATAAAAATTATGGAATGCTTCTAAAAGAAAAATCAAAATAGTGCAAAATGGTTGATTTAACTAATTAAACATTTAATTAAATGCAGTTATATGTCATTAAATGCATGCCGGGTTCGAGTTATCACAATATTGATTCAAGAAAATCTATAACAGGTTACGTATTCATATTTGGTAGAGGAATCATCTCATGGACTAATAAGAAGCAACCCACTATTGCACTTTCATCAACGAAGGCGGAATACAAGGCTGCTTGTGTAGCATCCTGTGAAGCTGTTTGGCTACGGCGCATCATGACTGATATAGGCATTCCAATAGAGGTAGCAACAATAGTCAGAGTTGTATAGCCATGTCAAAGAATCCGGGATTTCATACTAAAACAAAACACATAGAGATTCAGTATCACTATGTGAGGGAATTGATCGAGGAAGGTGAAATCTACATGGAGTACTGCCCTACAGAAGAAAATTGTGCAGATATCTTCACTAAAGCGTTAGGGAGCGTCTAGTTGAACAAACATCTTCAAACATTGGGTGTTGCCCCAATAGCTTAGTCAACATAAGGTGAACATTGAGAGGGGGGGGGGGGGGAGAAGGGGAGGCAGGGAGGGAGGGGGTGTTGGTATATGTCAATATCCACATTCTCATAATAAGTATCATTAATTATATGGTAGCGTAAATTAACGATTCCGACTTAAACGTCGATGAGGTCAAAAGAGACCGCGATGGCTACAAGAAAGAAGTTCGGGAATTTGGAGTTACCTAAGATGACGTTGGGATGATGTAATACTAAAGTTAGCAAATTTGACCAAAGGAAGCTTCCTAGAAGTTGGCTTGGATGCTAGCCACCCATGTGGTCAATTGTAGCCACTCATGTGATAAATATGTGTGGTCAATACTTTGAACATGTTTGGTAAAGCCAGCCAAGATGGAAAATGTTTGATAGGAAGTCTCCTATGGCGGGCTAGCTAAATTCTATAAATAGGCATGCATTAGTTCATCATATTCATTCACTACACAACTCCAAACACAATCCTAAGTTAGTTTTTCTTTCTTGTATTCTTCTTGTAAGTTCAGAAGCCATTGAAGCTCTAATCTTGAGAGCACACGATGGGATAATTATCTTGTAAGTGTTATATTGAATTGTTATAAAGAGTAGTATTGTCTTTCTACTTGATTGTTGTTAAGACATTTCTGAAAAATTTGTTATTCTTACACCAACTTGGGACCAGTGTAAAAAATTAATAATTTCAATAAAATTATAAGATAATATATTTAAAATATCTCATTTGTATTTTATCAACCCAAATATTTTATAAATTAATAATTAGCTTAAAATTACATAATAAATTGACTATAAAATTAGAAAAACTTGTTCTAATCTTAATCTTGATATGAGATTGGAGAAAATTATTTTAATTCTACTAAATTAAATTATTCTCTTCTATTCTTATTAGAATTTTTTACTTGTCTTTTTAAATTGACCTGAATAAATATGAGTCACTTTTTAAAAAAGATACCTTAAATATAATATATTTACTATTAAACCAATAAACTTAAAAATTTGATAAATTGATATCTCGCTAAATTAATCGAATTTAATAGTCTTAACGCTATTAATTTAAAAAAGTTATACTGTATTTTATTTAGACTTGTCAAAATTAACTTGTATAGTATTTTCATACTTATGATGCACCAAACGAGCATCATATTTATAATGAAAAAGATGAGTTTTAAAATAATTTTACGAGAAGGTCCCAAAATAATGGTACGGAGGAATCTAAATCTAACAAACTTATAATCAATCTATTCACATTTGACATTTGTAGTTCTCATGGATCCTTTGATGGTACGTATATTAGGTATAGTGAAAGTGACTAGAAATTGGCCGCCTTCCTCTTCTCCCTTGGTGTATAATTATACTAGGTTCAAATGTTTACCCTTTTTAAGTCCTCGAAGAAAGATCTCATTGCTATACAAGTGACGAAATCTAGAAAAAGAAATTCAAGAATGTTTCTCTTCCTTGCTGTGTTGATGTGATATAATGCAATAAAGTGACGAAATCTAGAAAAAGAAATTCAAGAATGCTTCTCTTCCTTGCTGTGTTGATGTGATATAATGCAATAAAGCTTAGTCAATACAAAAAGAAAATCAAAGTAAGATATATGCTAAAAAAAGACAGTATTAAGCAATTTTATTTTCGAAAACATAACATCATCAATAAAGTAATTTAGTTAAGAATCGACGATTTATTTGTGTTGAAAGAGTGAAATAGATTGCCCCTTTGCAAAATGTGGTTTGCTACTTATAGTCCTTTGGATGATAAATCTCTTCTTCTTCTAAGTTGATTGTGTGTCATGAAATTTCCCTATGCATTACGTATTCTAGAGAGATGAAGATAATTAGACTTGATGAGAAGGTATGAGGCACACAGCATAACTCAATGATGTGAATTTTCAATGATTAAACGTCATGTACCGATGCACTTGATTTTGGGGATCATTACTTAACTTGAATTCCGGTGTGGTGGGGAGAGGTGCCATGGTGACTTATTTTGTGCTATTATTTAGTAGTAGTAATAATAAGATAATAAAAACAAGCAGATGAGGGGAAAAAAAATGTAGATGGTTTTCTAAACTCCTTAGATATCGGAAATAGTTTAGCAAACTTGGAAGTGGATGATCAATCTTTACACTTGCCAGCAGCTGATATGCAAACGAACATGACCGTCGAGTATGAGTAGCATTTTCGAATTAAATAAGTTCTTAACGGCGGTTACAAACTCTGATTTTTTTTTTAGTAATAATACGGTAACATGATATGATTTCATGTGCCAAACTGTAAAATTTTCACAAGACTTTCATTCTATCAACTTGTCTTAACAATAAGTAGTGGAGATCCGAACAGCTTAATAATTTATTTTGAAAAAGAAAAAAAAGAATTAATCAAATGACTCTTTCAGATAAGTAGGCGTAAGTAAAAAATATAGGGATGAATATGATACATGGATGCTTTCCTTTCCTTGCAAAGCGAACCCAACTTACTCAACTCGTAAAGACAAAGTTCTTTAACCGAAAAAACTGGAGCACAACTATACTAATCAGCGAAGAAGTTAAGGTTTAGGTTAATAAAGAAAGAAGTCTCGTTTAAGAAAAAAGAAATCAAGATAGGAGGCAAATGGAAAATTTTTCACAAGACTTGGTCCTTAAGGTTATAAATTATATGCACATGTAGTCTTTTCTTATACGGTAACAAACTCTGAAGCTCCTTTTTTTTTTGGTCCCAACAAACTTTGAAGCTTAGATAAGTACCTTATTGTCAATCATGGAGACTAAATTGGGATTATCATGGATCATCTTCCCATGGTTTAGTTTCCATTCTCTTTCTTTCTTTCTTTCTTTCTTTTTTTTTTTTTTTTTTCTGGAGGATTTTGCAAAGATCAAACAAGCTGAAGCAAATTTTGTTTCTCCCTGCCTCTTTTTCAATTCTTCTATTTCTTCATGGTGAAGGTGTGTGGTTGCTAGGGGAGGTTGGATGAATAAAGAAAAATTAATAATGTATCACTATGAGACTGACAGCGATACGATCTAGCATTTGAATTTAATTAACATGTTCTCACAAACGCTCTAACGTGGGGTTCCACTAATTTTTCTTATGAGACCGCTATGAAATATGATTAAAAATTTATGAGACGCCAACATATAAGACGATTGATAATTGATACTTTTAAGATATATGTAAACATGGTAAAATCTCAAGAAATATCATTGAATTGCTCTTTTTTTGGCCAAATCAGTGATTTATTTTCGGAACTGCTATTTAAAATTTGAGGTATTTATAACATTTTTTGACATCGTTATTAAGTGTGTGTGTGTCTATATATATATATATATATATAAAGTTGACACGTACTAAAAGTAAATTTAGTCCGAAAATAACTAGGATTTAACACTTCGCACTAAAAGTTGTACAAAATAATTAATTTATGCATCCATCAATTAAATCACGTAGATTATAATTCATTAATGACGAAAGAAACACATGCATGCTTTTGATTTTGGCATACATAAATTTACTGTTTTTAGTCAAATCAGGATGCTAAAAAAATTCACCAAAAAAGCATAAATTCACGGTAAACAAATGTATTGGCTCTAATACTAATGAAAGAAATTAAATAGTAAGTACGGATTCTTTCATAAAATCGAAATAATTTAAATACTAACCTTATAGTATATGCGGAAGAATTCTCAAGAATTTAACCACGTTTGTTCTACCGTTTTTAGCCGCGAATCGAAGTTCCAAAATATAAATTTTTGAACTATATTTTCACAAATTAAATGCCCTATTAATTTTGGTAATCAAGATGAATTTGAGAGAGATTGAGAGAGAGAAGAAAAGAGAATAAGACAACACTTTGTCTTGTGTTTTCTATTTTTTCTATGAATTAATGTTCAATTCTCTTTCTTTTCTTTTTCTATCTGTATATCTGACGTGGGAAGTCCTCATTAACTCATACAAAATGGGTAGGTCGGGTCAACTCACATTGAGCAATCCAATCCCAAATCCAACACACCAAACCTTAGTGAGAGTCGTATTGTGAGGAAGCAAGGTATTAATAAGGCTTTAATTCTCTGGTATTAATAAGGCTTTAATTCTCTTCTTTAAGTGTAAAGCAAGGCTCAGAGAAAAGATAATAAATTGAAGTTGTGACACAACTAAAAGTCTACTTTCCAACAAATTAAAACTTTCTTCTACGTTGAAAATGATTTTGTAATGGAGTGACGCCTCCAATCATTTTGTAATGGAGTGACACCCTAATTCTTGGACATAGACTTAACCCATTTTTAGTTATTTTATCATGCTGTTTACAAGGTTTTGAAATTCATTAACTCAGAAATCACATAAGGTGTTAGTAACTTCAATAAATTAATGACTAACGAGTAATAATTTCAAAATAATTAATTAAATTAATAAAGAGAAATTTGTAGTTCAATATGAAAAGCTATTCATATAATTTCAAAGGTATCTTCACTTTAAAAATTTGTTTAGAGAATACTTCTACTCAAATAAATTTTATATTTTTTTGTTCTAAAAAATCGTTTCTCAAATTTTTTGCAAAACGAAGAAAACAAGAACGTTTCCCGACAAACCTTATATTTTTCATTATTCGTCTTTCGTGCATTATGTTATACCATGGCATTATCTCTTTTTGTATACTATTCTTTTATGTTATTTGGGTAGACTTATTAATTGTTGAGATTATTTCTCACTTCATATTTTTCTTACTTTTATTTTCAATTATGTATTTGTAGATAAAAAGGAGTAGGTTCTTTTTACTCTGTCCGTCAAATTTACCCACTTTAGTAAATTTTTGGGACTAATTTAAATTTTTCAAAATTCTATAGATTAATTTAAAAATAATATCAACATAAGGGACTATTTCCATAATGACCCTCTATGATAAGTCCCAATTAGTCCATCATTCAACCGTCCGGTAGACAGCCATGCACACGTGATGTGGGCTACGGTACTCTTGTGATTTCGGGCCTTGACTTGATTTCACAACCTTTTATATAGCACGAGTAATTTTAGTACTGTACCACAACTCTAGTGGTCACATCATAGAGTGGAGAGATAGAGATAGAGAGAGAGTTGAGGTGAAAGAATAGTTTTGTTTTTATTATATATTGGAAAATAAACTTGAATTTGGGCTTAGTATTAGAGATCAAGAATTTGGGCTAAAAATTAATGAGTGAGTATTTGGGCTAAGTATTAACACTCAAGCATTTGGGCTAGCTAAAATATTTACTCACTTGGTCCAAAAGAATAAGAAAGAATAAGAGTGTTACTCAATTGTAAGCCCAAGCCCTATATCTAGAGAAGTGTTGAAGATTGAGATATTTTCTAGTAAGTATTTTATTTGAGAAACTAGAATAATCTTGGAATATTATCTAGAATATTCTATATACTTTCAAAAATATCTAATATATAGAAGCCTCCTTGAGCACCTATAAATAGAGCCAACTCCAAGCATTTGTAACCAAGCTTCTCTTCAATACAAATTTTCTAGTTTCTCCAAAAATTTTATCTTCGACTTCCTAAATATTTCCTACATAAGTTTTAGTTCTCTAAATTAGTCTAGGCGTACCACAACATTATATACCCGTTTTTTCAATTTTTTTTTTGGGTTCAATGCCCTACTTACTTACATTACGCATTCGGTTCACTGTACCAGCTTGATGAGCGTCAGTTAGAATTGCTCAATTCACTGTACCAGTTAGATATTTTCCTAGCGAATCATATAAAGGGTTGGATGATGAAAGTACTAGCTTTGAAAGTATCTAAGCAGAAATTTCAGATCATAAATACTAACTCCAAAGTAGAATCGCACCAACTTCAAAAAATCGGCTAAAGAATCGCGTAAGAAAACATTGTGAGTAAGCGATTTGATGAGAAATGCGATATCAGCACGTCCCTGAAAGAAAATCCAGGTAAGGCGCCTAACATTTTTTATCAATAGTTAGCCAAGCAACTCTCCAAAAGTATCGGAGTCTATTCTTTTGGTGGAGTGTTCCTCTATATCGATCCCAGAGTTTTTCAACATCTCAATCGACTTCTTGTTAAAAACATCACACCTTTCCACAAGATCCTTCATATGGAATTCCTAAGCGATACATTGTCCGCCGAAACAAGGAAGTTGCTTGTTTTCGTCGCTCAATGTTATTCCAACTTGAATTAGTTTTGAATTCTCTATGCTATATTTCATGAAGATATATTGGGCGTCAGAAACATGTCTCTTGTATGATTGGAGATCACGAAATGGAAATCCGGAGAACTCGGTATCGAATGCAACATGGGCATATTTTGTAATGAAACTGTTTAATATTTCAAATTGCTCAAAGAAATTTGATTGTCATATGTTTATGATTTTCACCGTGTTATTCAATGACGAGGAAAAAAAAGGACGATGACATGTTTCGATGAAAGTATAGCTGCGGTCGGAAGTGAGAAAATGTGAGTAGGGTTTTTTTTGGGTTGTATAGTGGTACTATTGTAATTACTGAAATGTGGTAAGGGTAATTTAGTTTTGGAATGCGAGGCGTGTTCTTTCGCGTTGAGCTGGATTAGGCCATAATGCTGGCTCTGACTCACTCCTCACATCGAGGTTGTATTTTAAGCTAAAACAGAAATTAGATGGTAGCATTTTCCGTAATGAAGGAATTTTGTGAGGGCAAGAGTTTTACTTAAAACCTTGAAGTCACCCAAGAGGTTAGTTAACGAGTGTAAGAGGTGCATGTTGTTAGTAACCTCTTGTTGGATTATTTTGTGCTATAGACTATATTTGAATATGATCTATCTTACTTGGGAAGTGAATTTTGTTACAACATAGGATAACATGTTCTCAGAAATTGTTCTTCCGTTTGAGATAGATTTGTTTTATTGCTGAAAAATTGTTGGTTCAGGTGTTGTTTTATCTCAGATTCATTTAATGTTCAATTTTGGGCGAGGGTAATTAGTTTAATGAGATTTTTGGGACTAAATTGCTTGTTTGTAGTTGTAGTTGTAGCTGAGATATTCAGATGTTGATTATATTCTTGCTGACAAGTTTAGAGTGAAAATAATAGCTTCAAATATACTATAGTTACTCTCGCCGAGAGTATCCAAGTTGAGTTTTTTGTTTCACGTCCACAATGTGTTCTTTCATGTCCAACAATGTTGAAAAGTAACACTAACTAATTCAATAATAAAACGTCTCTAATAAGCAGTTGTTACATAGAATTTATATCACATAAATATGTATATGTGGATTAAATTTCGTCACTAGTCCCTATTATTTAACATATTGTATTCACATATAATTAACTTTTTGATAGGCTTGTGCGGGTTTGTGTCCTTAACATTGCTCTTGCTAAGGTTATGCAAATAGGAAGGCATAAGCAAATTTTCAACAAACATGAAATTGTGAACATAAACTAAGGTACCATTTGTGTCATATATATATAATGTGAAAAAGAAGAGATTTGGATTTCATAAGCAACTGCAAAATCAAGTTTTTGAAATTCTGTGTAATGCCCCCTTGTAATCAGTTGTAATAACATGTGGACCTTTAAATGTAAAATTTAATATTTTTACCAGTTTGGATGTAGAGCCATATTGTGAGGGGCTATCGCTCTACTTTGTGGCAGGTCAAATGCCTGGCCTCCCAACTTTGCCTTTCAAAACACTGGTTTCTATAGGTTCTTGATGCACTAGTAATAAAAGGATCAAAATGTATTTTGTATGTTATTTATGATCATTTCCTGGTTTGTCTTTTTGCTGATAAAAACGTAAGGATGCAGGCTATTGAGAAAGCATAGAAATGACACTACGATGGCAGCAATTCTTCTTGCTTTGTCACCCAAGTGCAACTTTTGACTCCAATTACTAGTTTGCATTCTTTTTACGTAGCTTCACTTGGTGAATGACATTTAATGGCTTCTTCAACTGCTTTATTGTTGAAGTCCTTGGCTTTTTCTATGATCATCATTGTGTAAAATAAAGTGAAATTTCATATGCTGTATTTGTGCAAGTTCTGAAATATGCTTGTCATGCAGAATTTCGTCCCAAAGGTTTGTTTCTTCGTCCCTATTTCTCTGACTGTAGGTTGACTGCTATGTGGGAAGAGGTTAGACAATAGTGATTCTTCATGCTCAAGTTTTCTTGCTGTATCTTGTTCATCGTAGTTGACAAAACAAAATACGAAGAAAGCCATGGTCCTTGCAAATTTTGTAACGATTACAATATGATAATTTGACAACATATTGCTCTAAGAAATGTGAGGTTGCTCCAAGGTTTTTCTTTCGTGTTGCCATAATTGATCACATCGTTTAGATGCTATTCATCTCTTATGTGTAGGAATGGATTGCTACTCCATTATTTTGTATCTTGATTCTTTTTAGAAGAAATAGATTCAAATGAAGGATAGTGTTCTGTTTCGATTTTATTCAATGATTATATGATGACAGATGGACAACCTAATTCGGAGAGCTTGACTTGGGGAAGAAGGTGGCAAGATATCAAGATACCTCTAGGTGGCGGGTGGCGGGTGGCGGGTGGCGGGTGGCAGGTGGCAGGTGGCAAGTGGCAAGTGGCAAGTGGCAAAGGTGGAAATACAAGCTTTGTTTGGTAAATCTTTATGTAATTAGCTAGTACGGTAGACATATTTGGCAGAGTTATGTTAATATTGAGCTTTAGTGAAAATCTCCACGAAATGGAGCAGTCCCGAGTCCCGAACCCTAATTTGTCACAGAACCTGCCAAAATTACAGCAAACATCTCAAAAAGATCTTATGAAGTAATCATGTAATTCAATTTGTCATAAAACTTTACACAGGACAAATTTGTCATTTGACATTTAGGGAAAAAACTAAACTTTCCTTTCAATCTTTTTTAATTCTTTGTACTAGTTCCATCGTTGTAGCACAACCACCATTGCATTTACTGCCACCGCCAGCTTTTGTTTACCTTTTCTTTCTTTTTTCTTTGAGTGGACTACAAGTCAACTCTAACATAGTTCTTGACCCAAAAAAAAAGCCTCTAACATAGTTAAATTTTTGTTAAAAATAATGCAAACTTCCTAAAATACCCTTAAACAAGAATAGTCAAATCCAAATTCTAACAATCTTTGCTCCCAAACCCCAAACAACTCCCTCAAAAGAACCACCAGCTTCAACGAAACCCACAACCCACAACCCACAACCGACATCAGCTGACCTAAACTCCCCACCCACCGCCTTGGTTGTTGGAAGCCGTTCCACCCAAGTAGCCTTATGACCCCAACCACCCTTACCGGAGCAGTCATGTGAACCCAAACCCTTATCTACGCAACCACGCCACCCCAACCCTCCACCCCCAACCACCCCCGAACGTAGCCCCACCTCCACCTAGATGTCGAGTGCCGTCATGCGAGGTTGCGTACATGTGTGTGTGTGTTTGGATTTTAAAGTGTGTGTGTCTTTGGTTCTTTTTTTGTGTATGTGCGTTTGATTCCTTTCTGTGTGATTCTGTTTGTATGTGTTTGATACATTTGAAAGTGTGTGTTTGGTTCCTTTTATATGATGGATTGTGTGTGTGTTTTTTATTGATTTTATTTTGTGTGTGTTTGATTTTGTGTTTGTGTGCGTTTGAGTTATACGAGTTTGAATATGTGTGTGTAAGATTGTGTGTATGAGTGTTTGTGTTTGATCTGATTGTGTGGATTTTTTCTGTTTAAGGGTAAATGAGTCTTTCTTATTATTTTTGACAAAAAGTTAACTTTGTTAAGGTAACTTTGTTAAGGTTTAGTCGGGTCAAGGGTTAATAAGTGGGTATTTTTAAAAGAGAGTATTAATAAGATGAATGATAAAATTGGTTTAGACGTAGTTTCTGGATTTAAACTAATTTTAAAGAACTACACAATATGCCACTGTGGTTCAAATATATATATATACACACACATACCAGAATCAGCTTAGGCAAGCAAAATGAAACAGAAGATATAAAGATGTAGTTGTTGAAAATTTACTTATATTCAAATTGTTGGATTGTTACAGTAAGAATGAAATTGTTGAATGATAGAATTGCCAAATGTCGAGGTCGGATTCTCGCAGTTGAACTGTTCAGCTACGCTTGCCAAGCTGAACTTTCAGGTTGGCCTCCGAGTTGAACTTTTCAGGTCGGCTACGTCACCTGCACAAGGAAAAGAAGGAAAAGGCGGGGTGATGATTCGGATTTTTCCCTCAGGCGCGCGAATGATTAGTATGTTCGAGCTGGCAAGGTAGCTGAAAGCATTTAATGACGAGTTACCTTTTAAATGAAGAGGGTGGAGCTCTATTTATACTAAATTCAGGTCTGACAGCATTTAATGCAGTGCAGCTTTATGTCCCATCAGTGCTTTATGTCCCATCGGAACAGCTGGCATTGAGGTCGGGGTTTTTCGGGATCGGGTCAGCATTCCGGTTGGGCATTTAGCCGAATGCGCTGGGCTCGGCTCAGATTAGCCCGTCTCAGCTCGGCGTGGGTAACTCACCCCATCTCGGGGACCCCTCGTCAATCCCCTCCCCTAAGTCGAAATCGAGGGGGTAAGATCTAGAATTGGGTGTTTTTCCCGAGCTGGAGGTGCCCGACCCCGACAAAGTAGGGATGACCACGTCAGCTGTAACACCCCGATCCCTCACGAGATCGGGAGTTCTATTCATCAATCTGATCACAACCCAAAACCAAACCCGGGCAAAATTTTCAGGGAAAACGGACGGAGTCTCCCCTGTTTCTAGGCAAAAAGCAAAGCCTGCGACAGCATATAAGTGGACCAATACCATGTCCAAAAATTCAACCACCTCAAGGCCATCCGAGCCTTGGTTCACAACAAACAAATCACAAGTAAATATACATTCAAGCTTAGCAATTAAACTACACCAACCTATTTCTTAAGCTAAACTATCATATCTTTCTATCTTTTTTCCTTTGTCATTATAAATATACATTGAAGTTAAGCTACATTAACTAAATATATAATCTAATGAAACTTAAATTACATCCCCTTTAACATTAAAAACATATAATACATAAAAGCATACATCTTTACAACCTTGACAACTCGAGTCACATAGGCACGCAAGACAACTCTTCAAGTACGGACTTTCACGAAATCACGAACTTTCCAGCTAACATGACATTTCCTGAAATGTGGTGGTGAGGAGTGAGTATACACAACACGTATACTCAGTGAGGGCGAGACAGATATCGAGTTGGAGAGAAAGAAAGTCGTGCAATGCAAATAAGACAGTTAAGCAATATAACTGATAAATAAGCAATCAAAACAAACAATCAATACAATAAGCAATTACTGAAAGCATTAACACAACCATTCAAAGCTATACCACACTTTGAAGGCTATGGTTCACTCATACGAGCAATGTACCATTACACGAGTGATACATCAATCTCGAGCTTGATGTTGACAACGATGACAATAAGCGCGCATCCACCTTATAACACCAGTTTGGAATACCCCGGAAGTATCCATCAATTCTACGACCCAAATCTCCCTGGGAGGCAACCCAAGCGAGAAAGGGAATAGCAGCGGAGCTAGAGCAACCAACACTGGCAACCCGATGCTACCCAGAGAGGCCCATCACTCACGCGCGATACACTATGCAATGCAAGATTCGATACAAGGCAATAAACGAGCGATAGCACAACAATACAAAATAGTGACAACAAACGAGATAGCAAGCAATCACAATCAATACCAGCATTCAACTAACTTTTCAAGCATAACAAGCAATAATAAGCAACAATAACATCAATTAGACAAGTATATCAAGCAACCCTAAGCATTCTACAGGCATAATATCAAGATAACAAGCAAAATCACAAATCAGCCTCAACTATCAAAACACTACCATTTCCAAACGAGCCACGAGTTCTGAAAACCGACTTCGCCAATCCTTCTAGGTCACCATAAGGCACGTCTAAGGACCCTAAAACCCTACTTTACCCTAGAATTCGCGCAAAATCCCGATTTCCCCATTTGCTCGTTTGAACTACAACTATACTAACCAAACATCCAACTAACGCCATATTCGCACCAAAAGTGCTTCCATGGCCTCCCGAAATAATGACATCACGCAAAACGAGAAAATGCTAAACTCGACCTAAACAACCCCGACTTTCACTAAGCCGTTTTTTTCGTTTTTTCCATTACGCAACCTAAACAGATCATACATTTAGACATTCTAGCATACCTAGCACCTTTTCACATCAACAGACAGCATAACAGCACAACTTTATCGTTTCAAGAATTTACTATTCATAATTTACTATTCATTATACAATTTATATTTCAATTTCAATTTTCAACCGCAGAAAATGTTAAAAAAACTATAAATACATGTTCTACAATCAACAAGGAACATTCTTTAAGCCTCAAATCAATTAAAACAACAATATACGGGTAAAACTCAAAAATCAAAGTTAATACACAAAATATTCAAATGCGCAAATAACGATGAAACCCTCACCTTAGACTCTTCTAGACGCTAGGAAAACCTCATAGGATGCCTAGGAAACCACCCCGTGCAAGCCCTCGCGAAGAATCGAAGATTTGGCTTGAAATCTTTTTTTTTCTTCTCTTGCAAATTTCGGCCCTTTCATATTTTGTTCAGCCCTCTTTTTTTTATTTTGTGCTATTGTGTGCTTTAATAAGATGACAACTTGGTCAAAGCTCAAACCCCTTGGTCAACTAACTTAAATTTGGTCAAATTGGCCTATTTTTGTGCATTTTTAAGCTAAAACAACTAAGGAAATGTTAATTCTAGCTAACAATAATTAAAATATGAAATTTAAGACACCAAATACTAGTTTTCACTATTTGCTGAGGACTCGAAATTATTTCCTAACTATCTCTCTCGATATGATATGCACTTTGCGTCAATAGAAGAATAACAATTAAATCTCAAAGAATCTAAGAAATATATCATTTTTGGAAAGCATCACAGTTTAAAATTTACTCCGGCTCGGGGCTACTTTTCATTTAAGTGAAATCCGAGCATTTAAGTGCAAGAAAAATAAAATCGATTGACACAAATATGAAAAGTAGTTGATATTCCGTTAATATGATTAGCTCAGGTATTATTCTAGTTACTTCTAAAAGAAATATGAAAGTAAAGCTACAAATAAGTGTTTAACTAAAAATAAACACAAATTCAATGCCAACATTTAAGATGTCACTTAGTTAAATGCAATTAAATGCTATTAAATGCATGCCGGGTTCGGGTTATCATATCAGCGGTGCATGCCCTTCAGATGGCTGACACGTCACTTGGCGGTTCTGACAAGACGCGACGTTTGGGCTCCCCGAGGCGATTTTTAGAAGCGCCTATAAATAGGGCTTTGACATCCGAGATTCACTTCACACTTCACTTTCAACCTTCAAGAGTTTTAAGTCGGACACCAGAGTAGTCGGACGCAATTAGCTCGGAAAGAACCTCCTCAGGATTTTCAGCTTGGAGCCAGCTAGGTCGGTCACATTCCGCAGTCAAGAGCAGTAGGTACGTCCTGACTCCCTTTAGTCATTCCTGTACATTTATATTTAGTCTGTAGACAGGATGGGGAGGTCGGAGTTGGAAGATTCCCAGGCAATGGAAGTAAGGTCCTATGGTGGGGATGAGAGTCCGTCGAGCTCGGAATCTACCTCAAATAGGGACCAAGGTGGAGAGAGCACCAGTGCGTCTTCAGGGTCGGCTCGGATATCTAGGCCCGGGGAAAGCGATGATGATTGCCAAGTTATTAGGGTCAGACTAGCGCAAGAGGAGGCCGAGTCGGACCCTTTGGCCGACCTGGGGGACTTGGAAGATAGGGATGATAAGGAGCCGCTAAATCAGCTGGAGGGCGTTGAGATGCCACTAGAGTTCCTAGCTGGGGTTTCTGCCACCGAGCCGATTGAAGCGGTCCCGGTTAGCGCTGTTCGACCTCGGAGCTTGGCCACGGCCGGCGCTTCCTCAACTCGAGGAAAGAGAATTGAGCAGTTGTTCACCTGTTGTAAGCGTGAGTGCCATTCCACAGTGCAAATGGCCAACGCCAAGCTGAGGAACTGGTCAGTAGATCGTCATCACAAGCTGAAGGTTCCAGGTCGGCACGAATCGGCTTGCTACCCTCCAACCGACCACTTCACCATATACGATCTTGCATTCGACGTCATCCAGCTCCCTCTCCTCAGTTTTGTTGTCGACATCCTGAACTATTTCGAGCTCAGCCCAGGTTAGATTCGCCGAATGGTTGGGCCGTGATGGTGGCCTTCTATGTGTTCTGCCTGGAGAAGAAAGTGGAGCCGACCTTGCGCAGGTTCAGGCATTTCTTTGTGTGCAAACCCAACCCGAAGCAGCCAGGGTGGTTCCACTTCGCAGCTCGAGTCGGCAACTCCATATTCACCAAGTGGCACTCCTCTAACAAAGGCTGGCATAATGACTATTATTGGGTGCAGTCGGTTGTGAACTCTGGGTACAAGTTGGACTGGATTTCAAGTTTGAGGAAGACCATCAATGATGACCCCAAGCTCTCAGAGGAGGAACTTGAGAAGGTCGCGGTGCTCAGGCCCGCGCCCGGGACGCAGATAGATATTGACAACGTGCTTAAATGGGAGCGGATCTGGGATTCCAAGCTGTTTGGTAGGGAACCCGACCTCTCGAGAGATCATCCCAACCTGCTTCCCGAACCCGAAGGGGACGCGGGGTCCAGCCAAGATGAGGGTCAGTTTGTAGGATCGGAGCCCGACCTCCAATTGTTCCTGTCTACTAGTCTTTTTAGGTCGGCCTTCGGCTCTTTTTCACTTCTTTCATCTACCTTTTACAGATATGGCGGACATGAGAAAGCTTGCATACGCCCAGGTGCGAAAGAAGAGCGAGGTTAGCGGCGAGGCTTCAGCTCAGTCCGGATTGGGAGGTGCCACTCCGGGTCAGAGGCAGCGGCCCAGCGGCCAAGTGCAGGAGGTTGGCTCCGAGGTCTCCTCCAAAGGGGCTTCAGGGTCCCCTTTGCCCAAGAGATCGGGCTCGGGAGTGGCGATCCCGGAGCGTTCTTTATCCCGACCTGAGAGTAGAAAGTGGCCTCGGGCCAAATACTCAGGAAATGGTAAGGCCGCGGAGGTGAGCCCTCCCAGCAAGGACTTCATGGAGGCGTCTAAGGTGGACCACGACCCCAAGCTTGCTACGGTCCCTGCAGAGCAGCTCTCGCTCGACTTGAGGACAGCCATAGTCACGGTGAGTCTCATCCAATCTTCTAGTAGGGTTGTTTTTTAGCTTGGCTAATTGTTTCGCTTTCTTCTAAACAGGCTGAGTCCCACATCCTTTCGGCTCCCAGCTTCCTTGTCAGGGCCCAGACTCACTGCGTTGAGCTCGAGCAGTGATACGTGGATGCCCGAGCAGAGCTTGAGACCGTGAGGGAGGAGGCCTCTCAGAGGCGGAAGGCGAACAGGACGGAGATCGACCGCCTAAAGAAGGAGCTTGACCTGGAAAAGACCCGGGGCGAAGCCGCGGCCAAGGACAACGATCGGTACAAGAAGGAGAAACGTGAGGCCGAGGCCAAGCTCCGGGATCTGGTGGACCGGGTCGGCGCCGAAGAAGAGAAAGCAGTGGAAGCCTTCAAGTCTAGTGATGCGGCCATTGACTGGTTGGCCACGGAAGGCGAGGCCATGGCGAAATATGTCGAAATGGAATTCTACTTCCGGGGTCAAGTCGCAGCTCGAGAGAGAGCGAAGACCTTCTTCCCAGCCACCAAGAACGATTACATCGAGATCTTGGAGGCTCCGCCGCTGGAGTTCTGGGAGATTTCGGAGCTTTCATCCGACTTGATGTCCCAGACTAAAGAGGTCATTGAGTTTGTCCAGAAGGGTATGGACCAGGTCGGGGATGAAGCCGAAGCCACCACCTCTGCCGCTGCGCCCAAGTAAATTTTGTAAAATTGCCCGAGTTGGGCTTTTGTAATTTCGCCCAGGTTGGGCTCTTTGTAATTATATTTCTATTTAATGAAATGAATATTTTACGTTTTATCAGAGTTCGTACTTGTGTACTTTTTTTTCACAAATTTTTCTTAAGTAAGCGAGGTTGGACCAATATAGTGGACCATTCGAACTTAATTAAAAAGAACCGAGCTGGACGCGATTAATGAATCATCATTCTAATCCGAACTGGTTAACCGGGCAACTTTATAATCGTCACCAACCCGGACTTGTCAGTCCGATTTAAAATTGGTCAAACTAATGTTGATGAATGTTGAGTTCGAGTTTAGACCCAAACTAACATACCGACCGAAGCCGGATTACACCGAGTTAAAAATTAATCCGAATTGGCAAAGCTTATCAAATTGTTGTTGACTATTCCCGAGCTGGAACATAGTCCGAGCTGGTTTACTTGATCCTTAGCTCGTGATTAAGCGTGGCCACCGCATTAATCCGAGTTGGTGGTAGCTTTGTAGCTGAGGCGCTTGGGCCCGGGTCGAGGTCGGGCATTGCACTGATTTACAAAATGTGTTGTATTGAATTTACATATGAAGTACTTTGGCTCAAGAGCCGCTTACAAGTAATGTTTAAGCTCGGGGCCTAAACAAGAGATTTCAGCTCGGGGCTATTACAAAATATTTCAGCTCGGGGCCATCTAGACAAAATACCACTTCAGGTGTTCTGAGTGCCATGCTTTCTTCAATAGCTTCCCGTCCTTGTCGCGGATGTAGAAGGTCCCAGGTCAGACTTCTTTCACGACTTTGTACGGTCCTTCCCAAGTCGGGGATAGCTTGTGACCCGAGCGTGGCAAAAAGATGGCCTTTCTGAGCACGAGGTCGCCAACCTTAATAGGTTTAGGTTTGACCTGTTTGGCAAAGGCTCTTTTCATAGCAGCTTTGCTGGCCAGCATTCTGATCTGGGCTTTAGCTCGGAGCTCCTCGGCGAGGTCGAGCTCTTCACAGATCCGTGCTCCGTATATTTCTGGATCATGGTGGAGGGTTCTACTGGTCGGGGACCCGATCTCCACTGGCAGCACTATTTGAGTACCGAAGGTTAGCTTGAAGGGCGATTCTCCCGTTGCCGAGCTGGTGGTGGTCCGCTGAGCCCACAACACCTCGGGAAGAATCGATGCCCACTGGCCCTTTACTTCCTCCAGCTTGGTTTTCAGGCCCTGCAAAATGATTTGGTTAGTCCTTTCAACTTGGCCATTACTTTGGGGTGAGCAATAGACGAGAATCTAAGGTCGATCCCAATTTCAGCACATTTGCCTCGAAAGTATGCACTGTCGAATTGCTTGCCGTGGTCAGTAATGATGACCTTTGGCACCCCGAATCGACAAATGATATTTTTCCATACAAAATCCCAAGCTGCCTTTTTCGTTATTCTAGCAACACATTCAACCTCAGGCCATTTGGTGAAGTAGTCTACTGCTACGAAGTACTTCTTTTGGTTAACACTGGTTGGCAACAGGCCGATGATATCTAGACCCCACTGATAGAATGGCCAAGGACTTATCATCACCGAGAGGTCTACCACTGGCTTCTTCTGTACGTTAGTGAACCTTTGGCAGGTGTCGTACCTTTTTACATACTCTTTGGCATCTTGTTCTAAGGTTGGCCAGAAATAGCCTTGCCTCAATGCCTTTCGAGCTAGAGCTTTGCCTCCCAAGTGGTTTCTACATACCCCTTCATGGATCTCACGGAGTACATAGTTTCCCTCCTCAGGTCCAACACATTTTAAGAGAGGCCAAGTGTAGGCCCTCTTATAGAAATGCCCAGCGATTATGACAAACCTTGAGGCCTGTTTCGTGAGTTTTCGAGCAGCTTTTCTATCCTCCGGGGTCATACCCCCTTCAAGTAGTCCATGATTGGTTTGGTCCAATCTGGGCTTAAATTGAGCTCGACTACGGCTTGCAACCCCAACTGAATGCTTGGTTCGGACACTTCTTCTACATGGACCAGAGCAGGTCGGCTCTCACCCAGGGCCAACCTGGACAGGGCGTTTTTGAGCCCTGAGGTCAAATTCTTGACTCTGTTGAGGTAGGCTAGCATGTTACTGTCCTTAGCTAAGAATTCTCCCAATATTTGACTAGAAACCAATTGAGAGTCGGTACTCAGGTCGATTGTCTGTGCCCCGAGCTGAGCTGCGATTTTTAATCCTGCAATCATCGCTTCATACTCCGTTTCATTGTTGGATGTCGGAAAGGTGAACTTGAGGGAGTATTGGTGCTCATGCTGGTTCGGGTCAATGATGACCACCCCAGCTCCGCTACCGGACTTCCCTAAGGCCCCATCTACATGGACCTTCCATACATCCTCCGGGTCATGCTTGGGTTGGCTAGTGCATTCCACCACAAAGTCCGCGATGGCTTGGGCTTTGATGGTTGTTCTGGGCTGGTAAGTGATGTCAAATTGGCTTAGCTCAACTGCCCATTTCAGAAGCCTGCCCGACGCCTCCGTCTTGTGCATGATGAACTTGAGTGGGGCATCCGTCATGACCTTAATCGGATAAGTGTCAAAGTATGGTTTTAACTTTCTTGCCGTTGTGATGAGCGCGAGGGCAAGTTTCTCCAAGGAGGAGTACCTCACCTCGGCCCTTTGCGGGGTTTTGCTGACATAATAGACCGGCTTCTGCTCCTTCCCTTCTTCTCGGACTAGTGTCGCTGCCATTGTTATCCCCGAGAATGCTAGGTATAGTACCAGTTCCTCCCCCATCTCAGGTCGGAATAGCAGGGGTGGCGAAGCTAGATACCTTTTCAGCTCTTGGAAGGCGTTCTGGAATTCCGTAGTCCATTCAAAGTTCTTAGGATTCCTTAATATTTTAAATAGGGGAGCACACTTGTCGGTCGACCTGGACATGAATCTGTTGAGTGCCGCGACCTTGCCTGCCAACACTTGGACGTCTTTCATGCAGGTCGACGGCGCCAGGTCAAGTATCGCCTGAACCTTCTTCGGGTTGGCTTCTATTCCACGGGCTGTGACCATGAAGCCCAAAAATTTTCCTGCCTTGACGCCGAATACGCACTCTTTTGGGTTCAGTTTTATCCCAAAGTGCCCCATTACAACAAAGGCTTCAGCTAGGTCGGCTACATGATCTTCCGCCCTCATGTTGTTGACCAACATGTCGTCTACATAGATCTCCATATTTCGGCCAATCTGATTTTTGAAAACCTTGTTCACCATCCGAGTGTAGGTGGCTCCAGCATTCTTGAGGCCAAAAGGCATGACCTCATAGTAGTAGAGACCTTTATCGGTAGTGAAGGCAGTCTTCTCTTTATCTCCGGGAGCCATCTTGATTTGGTTGTAGCCTTTGAAGGCATCCATGAAGGAGAGTAGCTCGAACTCGGAGATGGCGTCCACCATTTGATCAATCCGAGGTAGGGGAAAACAGTCCTTAGGGCAGGCTTTATTGAGGTCAGTAAAATCAATACACAATCTCCATCTTCCCGAGGACTTGGTTACCAGCACCACATTGGATAGCCAGGTTGGGTACTGGATTTCCTTTATGTGGCCGGCGTCTACCAATTTGTCTACCTCTTCTGCTATGATTTGTTGCTTATCATAATGGAAGTGCTTGCGCTTCTGCTTCACCGGATAGTGATTCGGGTCGGCATTCAGGTGATACTCAATCACTCCTGGGTCAATACCTGTCATGTCAGAGGCAGACCATGCAAATATGTGTTCATTTTTTAGGAGAAATTGGCTTATACCTTTCTTGAGGTCGGCAGAGATCTCACTTCCGATTTTTGCTCTCTTTGTTTTATCGGAAAGTTCCATCTCTTGAAGGTTTTCAGCCGGGCTGCCTCTCTTAGCATCCCTCTTCTCTTCGGACAAATCTGGTCCCCAGCCAACCTGATTTTTGGGTCGGAGGGAGTTTTCATAACACTCCAGGGCCGAGAGCTGGGCTCCACGGATGGTGGCCGTGCAGGCCGGGGTCGGGAATTTTAGGGCCTGTGGTAGGTGGAAGGGACGACCCTGAAATGGTTGAGTGCCACCCGACATAAAATTCCGTTGTAGGTGCAGTTGCAATCCATCACAATGAAGTTGGCTTGCATTGAAACCCGCTTATCTCCGTTTTCCAGCTTCAGCGGAAGGTTAATGACTCCTTCAGCTCGGTGTGCTTGCCCGGTAAAACCAGCTAAAGTGCCCCTCAAGGGCCTGAGTCGGCTCCTATCCAACCCCATTTACTCAAAAGCGCTGAGGAATAAGACTTCCGCCTAGCTCCCAATGTCCACCATCAGCCTCTTTTCGGTGAAGTTGGCTATTTCAGCGCTGATCACCAGTGGGTCATCATGGGGCAATATTACCCCCTCCAAGTTTTCTGCTGAAAATGTGAGCTCCTCAACCCCTGGGGCCGGGCCTCGCACCGGTCCATACTTTCTCCCAGCCCGAACGTAACCCTTCCTGCCTGCCGAGGTCTCGCCTTCCGATGCCAGTCCTCCCGCAATGGTTTTAATCACAGCTAGATATCCGCCCCCAGCCTGGCGCCTGGGAGGGCTCCTCTCTCTATCTCTTTGATCATGATTCCGGGTTGGCTACGGGTCCACGTACCTTCAGAGATGACCTCGGGCTATCAGTGCCTCAATCTCCTCCTTCAAGTCTTTGCACTCTTCGGTGGTATGGCCGTAGTCCATATGGTAGTGGCAATACTTGGTTCTATTGCGCTTCTCGGGTCGGCCTTTCATCCTTGGAGCTGGAGGCAGGTGGTTCTGGTGCTGGATCTCCATCAGGATCTACTCCTTGTGGTGTTGAGGGGAGTAAACATAGTGAACCGGGGGTTCTGCTTTGGCTGTTGGGGCTGCTTGCCTCGGTCGTTTTGGACTTTACCCCCAGGTTGGGCTCGGGAGGTCTCTCCTTTCCTACTAGCTTCCTTTTCCTTGTCATCATCCCTCTTCGCCTGATGGATTTCCTCCGAGTGTATGTACCCTTCTGCTCGTACCATCAGCTCGGATACAGTATCCACAGGGTTGATTGCCAATGAGGATGTAAGGGGGCTCGACCTGAGCCCACTCTGGTAAGCCATCAATGTCATGGAGTCCTCCAGGTTGGGGATTCGGAGGGACTCTTCATTGAATCTGGTTGTATAAGCCCTCAGACTTTCCCCTCTATGTTGCTTTACCAGCAGCAATGTAGAAGTGTGGCGGGTGGCGCGCCGGCTCCCCGCAAAACGGGAGAGGAAAGCCTCAGCCAGCTGATAGAAACTTACAATTGAACCGGGACAAAGCTTCTGGAACCAATCCAAGGCATTACCAACTAGGGTGGTCGGGAATGTCTTCATCTTCATGAGGTCGGACATGTCGTGCAGGGTCATGTGGTGAATGAAGTTGATTAAGTGGCTGGCTGGGTCTTCATCTCCATTATAGACGGCCAGGTTGAGCATCCGGTTGCCAGTGGGTAGTGGCGTGGCTAGTACCTCGGGTGAGAGGGGGCTTATGCCGAGCTGGTTGATGACCTTGGCTATTGCTGCCGCGGTCTTGGCCTGCTCGGGGTCGGCTAGAGCCGCCCTTTGACCTCTCGCATCACCGGGTCTCGCCACCGGCTTTAGGAATCCCTCTTGGTCCTGTGTCCGCTTTGGCCTTGGGTCTGAGATGCGGAACTATGGACGCGAGGGCCGCAGCGTAGCTTCTTGCGGAGCCAGGAAGCCCTCAGCTAGCCAGGCTACTTGCTCTTTAAGTTCCTCAAACATCATCAGCATCATCTTTATCTCCGGTGATAGGTTGGAGTTGAGATCTCCATCTACTGCGGGGTTGGTTTGAGTGGCTAAGTGTATACGTTGGCTCGTCCCAACGTCGGCTGGGATTGGGTTTTGGCTAGGCACCTGCGTGGTTTCGAGGTCCCCATCCGGGTTAGGCGAATCCTCTACCGGTGCGCTGTGGCTTCTCGTTTGTACCATAATGGTTTCTCAGTGAGTGGTAAAAGAGAGTGATAGAAAGAACTCTTTCCCACAGACAGCGCCAAACTGTCGAGGTCGGATTCTCGCAGTTGAACTGTTCAGCTACGCTTGCCAAGCTGAACTGTTCAGCTACGCTTGCCAAGCTGAACTTTCAGGTTGGCCTCTGAGTTGAACTTTTCAGGTCGGCTACGTCACCTGCACAAGGAAAAGAAGGAAAATGCGGGGTGATGACTTGGATTTTCCCCTCGGGCGCGCGAATGATTAGTATGTCCGAGCTGGCAAGGTAGCTGAGAGCATTTAATGACGAGTTACCTTTTAAATGAAGAGGGTAGAGCTCTATTTATACTAAATTCAGGTTTGACAGCATTTAATGCGGTGCAGCTTTATGTCCCGTCAGTGCTTTATGTCCCATCGGAACAGCTGGCACTGAGGTTGGGGTTTTTCGGGGTCGGGTCAGCATTCCGGTTGGGCATTTAGCTGAATGCGCTGGGCTCGGCTCAAATTATCCCGTCTCAGCTCGGCGTGGGTAACTCACCCCAGCTCGGGGACCCCTCGTCACCAAACAATATTATTTTTTTAAATAAAATATTTTGCAACTGGATTAAGCAATTGAGGATACACGAAATTCGGGAAATTTTAATCTGCCTTCCTTACTTTGAATGAGTCTCTTATATGGACCATAGACTTTTAATTATTCGATCGTGAAAGATTTTTGTTGTTGATTCCTTCCCCCGAAAATGGATGTCTTGTCTATCAATACCTTTCCTGCAATGGTGTCTTTCCATGCTTAAGTCGTTAATTATTTTTCTCTCTCTCTTTTTTTTTAATCTTTTCTTCTTTTCCCTTTTGTTTATCTATTATAATATTCTAAAAGAACAATTGGTATGCCACATGTCAATTAATGAGCATCTTTATAAGAATAATCATATCATGTCACGTGTAAGCATTATAAGCATCTCAAATTTTAAAATTTAGAAATGATTTTACATATTATAATGTACTACATAATTAATTCTGAAATTTTGAAATGATGTTTTAATTTTGAAATTTAGAAATGATGTTTATAGGTTATAATGTACCAGATAATAATTAGATGCAATATTATTTTTTTGTCAAAAATAAAATTGTATTGAAAAAGAGATTTGACGTAGAACTTTTATCTTCTTTTTTTTTTCAAAAATAAAATTGTATTGAAAAAGAGGTTTGACGTGGAAAATTTTTTTTAAACAATGAAATTGCATTGAAAAAGAGGTATGACTTGAAACATTTCTTTTTTTTGGTCAAATATGAAATTGCATTGAAAAATAGGTATGACTTGAACCTTTTTTTTTGTCAAAAATGACATTGCATCGAAAAAGAGGTATAATATGGAACTTTTCTTTTTTTTTTTTAGTAAAAAAAAATTTCGTTAATGAAATTGCATTGAGAAAGAGGTCCAACATGGAACTTTTATTTTTTTTGGTAAAAAATAAAATTACATTGAAAAGAAACCTAACATAGAACTTTTTATTACGTTGGACTTAGATAAAATGTCTTTCAATTTAAATCTTGATTTATTAAATTAAATTATATCATAAATTTGTATCCTATGTATTGTAGAACTCTATCTTATCTTTATTTAAACTCGTTTATCTCTATCTGTAAAAATCCTTATTTTATATACGTTTTCAAAGAGTTCAACAAATCAAATGGCATTAGTATGAATTTTTATTACCTTAAAGTTTTTTTTTTTCTTATCATTGTTGTGGTGCATTCATCCATAAAATGGCATTAGTGTGAATTTTTATTAGCTGTAATTTTTTTTCTCATCATTGTTATTGTGCATTCATCCTTTAAAATCAAGTTATTTCTCCTTCAAAATCAGGTCTAATATCGATTTTACCAATTGATTGTGCCTTTAGATGTTATTATTTTATACTATGTGTGATTGGAGCAATTACAACTTCTCTTTTTTTTTCTTTTTTTTTTTCGATTTGATCAGAGCTCTTCTTGAAGTTCACTGACACCAAAACATTCCAAGAGGCAAGTTCATGTGCAAATTTGATCTAACATTATTATATCCTTTTGTTGTTTTGTATATGATGATTGTGGTAGCCAGTACCCGAATAATATTTTTTTGTTCATAGTCTCCGTGACCTTAAATAGATAGGTGAGCTAAACTTTGTTTTTCTTTATTCTCTTTTTCCAGTATACCTTTAATGTTATTGCATAGTCTCTGTTTTTTTTTTTTTCCTTCTCCCTCCCCCGTTCCTTTTTTCTCCTCACCCCCCACCATGAGAATTGAACTTTGGACCTCCCAAGTTCAGGGTGATTGCCCTTACCACTGGATTATTGTATAGTCTCTGTTACTTTGTGCTTGTTGTTGTTGGCTCCCGAATATCATAAATGATTTATGAACTAGGAAATGGAACAAGGTGCTTTGCACATTCCGTCCAATAGCATCTTGCGTGTTATTCATTTTATTAAGCAAGATGAGTTGACAAAAATTATTTTCTTTCTTTAGTGTGTTATTTTTTTACGTGTTTAATGCTTTGCAGTCATATAGTTTTCATAGATTCTTACAGTTTAAATTTGGGAAGAATAGTTCAAAGTCCTCTAAAATTTCTAATGTCCAGTAAACTAAATAATATTTACTTTTAGAGAACCCAAAAGAACAGTTTATGATAATATATGGCGAACAACAAACAATCTAATGTCCAGAAAAAACAAATAATTACACTGCCCAACAACATGATAATTTATGATCTATCTATGTTAAGAAAACTAAACGAAGACCAAATTGTGGCGTTTTAGGTTCTTGGATACCACATTTCTCATTCTTATTGTAGATTTGATAAGAAGGATAACTTTTTCAACCAAGATGTTTAGAGGGGCAGTTCAGATATTCTATGGGTGACCAAATCCACAAACTGATTTTTTCTTTGTTTCCCAATAATGGATATTGTAGATAGAAGTTTATGAGCCCAAGGGAGATGCACTGACCTACAGGTGATATACATGAGCTTGGGGCCCAAGTTAATTTATTATCTTTATTAGTTCACTGAACCCCATTTTACTGTTGTGGACAAATTACTTGGCTAAACCTAAAGCTTATGTTGTAACAAAAGTGCAAGGCACATACATGTTTTTTCTCTATTCATAGTAAAAATAAAGATAGGGAATGTACCAAACACAATCTTTACGAAAATATTACCGAGAGGGGAAATATGACTTTCTGCTAGAGATGCAAGGATCACTGGCACAAATATATGTTTCAGACGATGGTTTGTCCTTAGATACTGTAGCAAAACCTCTAATCTTTCCTTTGATGACTTGCACTGCTAGAGAAAATACCAAGTTTTCTTTCCACCTGTAGGGCACACAAATCCTCACATCCATGGTTGCATCATTCTTCAGAATCTTCAACTTTACGCCTAAGATGATTATTTGTCTTTAGCAAGTCAACTGATAATGGTTTGTGGTGTGTAGTGACTCCAATGCTCAGTGTATTTCCATCACTATTTCTTATAGTCTTCAATGCTACTTTTCCATCACAAGAGATATGTGAGACTTGAGATCCACAATAAATAAATTTGAGTTAATACCACTTTTGGTCCCTTATCTTTGACATCATTGATACTTTGGTCCTTTATATTCAAAATGAGATATTGCAGTCCCTTATCTTTTAAAGTTGAGACACCGTTAATCCTTATCGCTGATTCTGTTAAACAAAAAAAGTTTTTGGTTGACCAAAATACCCTTACAATTTGGTGGTGGTAGTGGTGGTGGTGGTAGGGGTATTTTGGTTAATTACGTGATTTTTCTGTCTTTTTTTAACGAAATAAGCGACAAAGACTAACGGTGTCCCAACTTTAAAAGATAAGGGACTGAAATGTCTCATTTTGAAGATAAGAGACCAAAGTGTCAATAAGGTTAAAGATAAGGACCCAAAAGTGGTATTAACCCAATAAGTTTCCACATATTTATCCATCGTTGTAACTCCTTTAAAAGTGAAATCATCTTTTTAAACTCTATATCTATCTCTCCTCTCATAGTTTTTACTTTAATTTTTAGGGCAACTTACATGTTTTTTAAAAAAAAAATTTCTTGAATGTTGTAGTTATTGCAATTCAGATCAAAATAATATTCCATTTTAAACTGTATTCAGATATGAGACTTGAATCTCGTGGTTTCAAGGACAATATTGTTGGTTGAAGATTTTTTAACTATCTGCTACCAAGATTTATATTTGACGAGAGCAAATGGACAATTTGTCAACATCAGTATTTACTTTGACGAGAGCAAATAAATAAAATATGAAATGAATATAACAATAAAAATAGAAATAGAAAATAAACATAGTAAATAAAAAACTAAAATATAAATATAAATAAACTAAATATAATAATAAAAATAAATAAAATAAAATAAATATAATATAATTTAATATTTTTCAGGGTTGGTAAAGGGGAAGTGTGGGTAGGGTAGGGTAGGGTAGGGTAGGGTAGGGTAGGGTAGGGTGGGGTTGGGATGGTTAGGGGTATAGGGGGATTGGGTAAGGTAGAACTCTTTTAATAAAAATACATATACACCTACACACCCTATACACATATATAAAATAAAAAATAAAATGAATATAATAATAGAAATAGAAAATAAATATTAAAAATAAAAAATAAAAAAATAATAGAAAATAAAACTAAATTAATAAATATAATAAAATAAATAAAATATTAAATGAATATAATAATAAAAATAGAAATATAAAATAAACATAGTAAATAAAAGTAAGACTAAAAATAAAATAAAAAAATAAAAAAAATTAAATAAATATAATAATAAAAATAAATAAAATAAAATTAGAGTATTATAAATAAAATTAAATAATTATAACATAATATTTTTCGGGGTTGGTGAATGGGAGGTGTGGTATGGGGTAGGGGTAGGGGTAGGGGTAGGGGTGGGTTTTGGTGAAGGAAGTGCAAAATGTTTTTATCTTCCAAAATAAAAATAAAATAATATAAATAAATCAATCAAATATAAGTATACTATTTTTCGAGGGTGGGGTTGGGATGGTTAAGGGTGTACAAGGGCGGTATTAGAGGCTGACCCCCAAGATTTAGAAAAGAATTTATCTATATATATGTATATATATATATGTAATATTTATTTTGGTTTACAAAAATATATGAAATATTTTAAAAAATTAAAACATCTGACCCCTAACTTCAAATTTTTTTAAATAGTATACTTGATTGAATCTTGACCCTTCCAGCTTTAAATATCTGGCTCTATCCCTGGGTGTATAGGATGTAGGGTGTAGGGTGTAGGGTGGGGTTGGGTAGGAATTAGGGGGGTAGGTTGAGTGGAGTGAGTGAAAAATGTTTTCATCTCACAACATATTTTTTAATACTTTTTAACTATTTTTTCTTATGACCAAAAATAATATTTTTTGGTTGACTAAACATTGAAAAATTAGAAAAATATTTTCCAGCAAACAAACGGAGCCTAAGTGAACATTTGCTCATTGGCTTTTCGAATATCAAACATTCTTGTGCATGTTCATTGTACATCTCTGTCATTATATTCTTGGGTAATATCTTGCTTGTCATGCCCCAACCCGACCCCGCCTAGAATCAAGTAAAGACGCGACGAAATTTCGGCATTATAACATCTGTAATATGGTTTTCCAAACAATTAAACTTGCACAAAACTTCATATGTCCACAAACAAACCAACTTTCATACATGGTTCCCCAACAACAACCAAGCCAACCACAGTATAAACCGTCTGCCACAACATAACAATATACATATTAAGTTAAGGTATCTCTAATGATAACAACTATTCACAAAAACTTACTATTTTTGATAATTTTTAGAGACTCGGGTCTCTATTTTAACTCAAATCTCCAATGAGGCCCACCACTTTTTAGAGATTTACACCAAAATAGAGACCCAATCACTTTTTGAGTATCTAAATTTGGTGTAAAAAAATAAATTGGGTCTTTATTTTGGTGTAAATCTCTAAAAAGTGGTAGACCCCATTAGAGATTTGAGTTAAAATAGAAATTCAGGTCTCTAAAATTGGTAAGTTTTTGTGAATAGTACACCATTTTTCTTACCATTGGATATTACCCTTACATGCGCATAATATACATTCATAAGCCTAACCAACCATACAAAGCAAAAAGGCTTATGAGATTATAAGACTTCTAGCTTTAAAAGTAAACAACCCCACTTGACATATATTACATATAGACAACAAAACTCCATAACAAGAACAACATGTTCCAAGGACACAACTAGACAAGCAGCTAAGCCTTGGGCTCAACATCAAGATCTACCACAGGCTCAACTATGGGCTCAATCTCTATGTACTCAATGTATTCTACCTCTGGCTCTCCTGAAATGTTAACAAATGGGAGTGAGTTTCACAAACTCAGTGAGGGGGGAAAATAAAGGAAGGTTTTTAAAACATTTTATCTTTTGAAAACTCTTTTGAAGACATGCCATGTAACAAGAATGTGCAACAAGTATAATTGTGCAAGAATGTAAATACCACGTAGTAAGGATACATTCATTTATTATGTTGATGTCGTCTCCTTATAACCTCATCACGAACATTTTTCCCCTTATAATTTCACACGTAAGTACTCTGGATTGTACATCAAATCCTACGACCCAAACCCCATGAAACACTCCATTCATGCGGGATAGGGATTAAAACTCAGGTAGTCATGTCATCGCCTGACAAGCCCTATGCCGCCTAGTGGGACATGAAACGCTATTGTGTCGAACTTTTAAATGTTGCAACCCTTCGCATCACATTCGCATTCGTATACGCATACGCATATAAACACATCACATTCGTATTCATGACAGTCAAGGGAAAGAAAACAAAGTATGTTGCTTCCCGTGCACATTTGCATGTCATATATATTAACAAGTTATAATCAAGTAAACCAATGCTTAAACTATATTTAACACATTTCTAATATAGACAACACATTCAACTAAAGAACTAACCAGCAAACTACTTGATTTCTAGCATCATCCTAGTCCGAATTCATTAACTTCTAAGAAATTTTATATTCATAAATTATCCCAACCTCCACCTATAACCTAACAAGCACCTAAAAACCACAAAAACCACCCAAAAGGCTTCCAAAATCCTTTTTTTTCCAAAATTCCAGCCAACACTAACCCCCAAAAATCTCATCCCAAATGCAATTTAAGCCACTACCTGATGTTAGGTGAACTTATTAACACTTATGAACATCGTAGGAAAGTTAGGAATCAAAATTTTACACAACTATAACCAATTAAGCCATTAAACTACCCAAAATAACCAACTATGATAAAGTATGCTATAAACAAATTACGAATCGGTAAAAATGATCTCTACGACCAAAATAACAAGTTTCATAAGCAATAATAGCAATATATATCATAAATAATGAACTTTGAAAACTTAGTTGGAAAAAGTCCCTCACCTTTTTCGCAAAATAAATGAAAATTGAACCGGTAGAAAGATGGAAGATGACGAGATGAGTCCAAAGATACTTCGTTTGGCCTTAGAACTTGCTCCTATCATTCAATTTTTGCTAAAACAAGCTAGGTTTTACTATTCCTATTGGTTGTTTGGTCACGGGTGGAAGAGAAGAAGAAGATGAACTTTTGAGCTTTGTTTTGGTTCATTTTGTTTTGGGTTAAATCGACTTTGCACCCTTCTCCTTTATACATACTGACACTTATTACCCTTTATCTTTAAAAATTCCACTTAGTATCCCTCTCATTCACTCCTGTTAAAAACTTAACAAAATAGTAATTTTTTGGACAGCTTTACCCCTATCATCTAAACCCACCTTCTCTACACACACCTTCACCCTGACCAAAAAAAAAAAAAAATACATACACCTTCTCTGTACATCAAACACACGCCAGACACACATACGAAGCACATAGACAAAAATGCACACACAAAACAGACAGACAAACACACACACACACGAAACACATATATTCATATATACATAATACACACACACATTCATGCAAAAAAATTATATAGTGTCAATTAGTAAATTTAATTAAAAAAAAAATAAAGTAACCATCTAGAAATTGGAAAGTACATCTTCAGGTGTGATTTCTTTTGGCAGCTTTTATTTGGGCCCAACATCTTCAACGGCGACAGCAGAGACAACGTCAACGGCGGTGGAGGGGAAATAAGAGGAGACGACTTGGTGGAAACGATGAATTGTGTTAGCATTTGGCTTTGTGATGTTTAAATTTTTTACTAAGGCTTTGTGATGTTTAATTTGTTATTTTCATTTTGTATTAATTTGATTTCAACTTGCAAAAAATGATGAAATATGCGAAAATCTAGTTGAGATAGTCAAATCCAAATTTTGCAATTGTGGCTGTGAATTTCGCGATTCGATTTTTGTGGGGGGTATGGGGTTCAATTGTGGGGGGATGTGGTGGGTAGGGTGGAGTGGGGTGGGATTCAGCTGTGGGGGAGGTGGAGGTGGGGGATGGGGTTCTGTCGTGGGTGAGGAGGTGGAGATGAAAGATAATGGGATTTGTGGTTTTTTAGGGTGGGTAAAATTGTATTTAGGCTTTAATCACATAGGTAATTTAGTAATTACAAGCTTTTATTTTAACAGAATTAGAATTCTGTTAAGATTGACTGAAGTCAAGGGTTACTAAATAGAGTTTTTAAAGATGAGGGTTAATAAGTGTCAATGTGTGTTAAGATGAGGGGTACAAAGTGAATTTAACCCTTTTATTTTTAAGTAAAAAGTCAAAGAGTCAAGGTTGTGGTCAAACTAACTTAAAAAGGTCAAACGATTTAATTAGCCTCCTATTTTGCTTCTAATTTTAATTCTAACATTTTAATAAATGTCTAAGGTAATTAAAAGTCTAACTTAGGCTTATTTTAACTAATACAAGTAAATTAACATTTATGTGGCCAAAGAAGACGAATAGTCACAATTAGCAATTTAATTGAATTCAAAATGCATTTTTAACCTACTAAGCATAATTAAATCATATAATTGAACATATTAAATACTAAATAAATAAATACATAATTTTTGCACATAAAAGTCAATTTAAACACGTAAATTGCACAAAAATGGAACTCGGGTCTCACATTATTGTTTACCTTCAAAGCTCCGAATATGGCAACCTGGAAGCTAAGAGGCTGATTGTGTTGCTTTTTGATCAGCAAATTAATTTTCGAAGCTGACAATCCTCATCAGGTCATTATGACTAGAGATAGATCATGTATGCATAGGTAGTAGTAGAAATACATCTAACAGCCATTTGAAGCTGGTCTTGGGGGGCTAAAATTTGAAGTTTACAATATTTATCTAGAAACGTCTAAAATAAGAGGATGTTTTGTTATATCTGGATTTAGTATAAACATATATGTCTGTTAAAATATTGTTAGTTTTGATTGTCTGATAAAGAATTTTTAATTTTCAAAAAGGACAGTGAACCCATTAAAATTAATATGTCATCACATATAATAATGATTACACATGTTATTATAAGACTTGATATATTTCGAAATTGTAATTAAGCCCCCACTCACATAGATTGACTTTAATTATTTTGTAAAAAAAAATGCTTTCATAGTTTAAATTTGATATTAAATTTTTTTGTAATGATATAGTATTTAGAGTAGCTATATGGTGCAGTCTCTCGATAATGTAATTAAATAGTTGAATGAATTGGTTATACTTCATATTTTTAGAGTATTTACATTATACTCGTGCGACACTCGTACATTGCATGGGTATAAGACTAGTTTATATATATACACACACAACTAGACCAAAAAAAAATGAAAAATATATGCATACACACACACACACACATATGCCACATAAAAAGAACAAATGTATATATATATATATATATATATATATATATATATATATATATACACACAATATATACCACAAGATCAAAATAAATAAATATTTACATATACACACATACCAAGCCAAAAAAATAAAGAAATATATTACAAGGCTTGGAGTTTTACTCAACCCCTTGAAGTCACCCAAGAGGTTAGTTAAAGAGCATAAGAGTTGCATGTTGTTAATAACATCTCTTGTTGGATTATTTTCTGGGGTAAATAGCGTATTACCCCTCTATGTTTTGTTAAAAATGCACAATACCCGCATGTGTTTTAAAAATTAGCTGATTACCCCTCTATATTTTGCTAAAAGTACACAATACCCCCCTGTGTTTTAAAAGTTAACTAATTACTCCCCTATATTTTATAAAAGTAGCTGATTACCCCCCTGTCTTTTTTAACAATCCATGCTTTTGTTAGAAAATATAAGGGGGCAATTAACTACTTTTATATAATACAAGCGGATAATCAGCTACTTTTATAAAACACATGAGGGTAATAAGCTAATTTTTAAAACACAGGGGGGTATTGTGCATTTTTAGCAAAACACATGAGGGTAATCAGTTAATTTTTAAAATACAGGGGGGTATTGTGCACTTTTAGCAAAACACATGGGGGTAATATGCTATTTACCCTATTTTCTGCAGTAGACTATATTTGAATATGATCAATGCTTACTTCCAAATTGAATTTTATTGTAACATAGGATAAAATATTTTGAGAAATTGTTCTTCCATTTGGCTTTTGTTTGTGTATGAGAGACATAGTTCTGTTTCATTGTCGAAAGTTCTTCATTCAGGTGTTGTTTCATCTAAAATTCGTTAACGTTTGATGTTCAATTTTGGGCGTGACTAATTAGTTTAACTAGGTGTTATTTCATCTAAATTGCTTGTTTTCGTAGTTGTAGTTATAGCTAAGTCACATGTTCATTATATTCTTGTGATAAATTTAAAGTGAAAATATGATGTGTAAAAATGTTTTGGTCTGTAAACTAGCATTATCATCAGATCCATCAATATGATTTGAATGTTTTATGTGTTTGTCTATGAGTAGCAAGCCCTTATATAAAAATGTAACATCCTCCCCTTTCCAAAATCAGAAGTAACAATTAAAATCAAGAAACTAAATAAAACATTCAAATCATATCGATTAATTGTTACTCTCCACGGGAATGTTCTAAGTTGAGGCCTTCGTTTAACCTACACAATGAGTTATTTCATGTCCAGAAAAGTTCAATAAAGTGAAGGCCTCGTCTTCAAAAGATTCCAATTTCGTGTGGAATAGTTATCGGTATGCATAAGAAGCAACAAAAGCAGTGACACTGACAAATTCAATAACAATACTTCTCTGATAAGCAGCCGTAACAGTAGAATTTATATCACTGTTAAATATGTATGATATGGGGGAACCATCGAAATATGCTCAAGTCAAGTCGAGTCTTCAAGATTTGTAGCAGGACATTATTGTTTCCAAACATTGTTCGGCTCCAACAATTGAGATTGTACCTGCAATAATACGGCTTCTTTTTTATGGTTCTAATTTCCGAACCTCTCACAGGGATGTTCCAATTAGATTCAACAATCTCTTTACATTCAGGACTCTCAAGCCAGAAAGATTCAAAGTGAAACCTTTTTGGTTTGCGAGTGACATGGTTCTAATTTAGGGAGAGGATCAGTGGAGAGTCATCAAAACCCATTGGAGGAAGGATAGAAACCCAAGCATTTGGAAAGAAATGAGTCCAAGAGATGTTTGCAAATGCGCGATCAAGCTTTTGGAGAATAAGAAGATCATCTTCTCTTCGATTAAGCCAAGTGAATGAGCAGCCTTTGGAAGGTATTCCAATTAGTCTGGCACTACTAATCTGTTGAGAGAATTCCACAATATCTTTAGTCAGCTTGTCTTTACCACCTTATTTTTCATCTTGCTCTTGGTGCAATTAAAATCTCCTATAAAAACATGAGCCAAATCAGAATCACCTTGCAAGTCAGCAATATACTCCTTGAGCTTCTTCATGTCAAACTTGTTAGGAAAGGTGTAGATGAGTGAGAAATCCCAACAAATAGAGGATTTAGAATCCAATCTGATACAGATAAACTGCTTGTCAAAGTCAATGATATCAACATCCATATCTTCCACGCACAAAATAGCTAATCCACCTAAAAGGCCATAAGGATCAACTATAAGGATAACTTTGTAGTTTATTCTTCTAGCTAAGCGAAACACTTTATTCAAATGCATCTTGGTCTTGGAGAGACCAATGATGGAGGGCATTTCACGAGAAAAGATATCTCTCAGATTTTGAATTGTCATGGAAGGACCTAAACCCTGACAATTCTAAGTAAGAATCCTCATTGGTCGACGAGAGGCTGTTTAAGGACAACACCCGGAACCCTGACAAATCAGTGATCTATTGTTGGAACTACTATTTAAAATTTGTGGTATTTATAATATTTTTTGACATCATTATTAAGTGTATATATATATATATATATATATATACATACATAAAGTTGACACGTACTAAAAGTAAATTTAGTCCGAAAAAAACTAGGATTTAACACTTCACACTAAAAGTTGTACAAAATATTAATTTATGCATCCATCAATTAAATCACGTAGTTTATTCATTAATGATGAAAGAAACACATGCTTTTGATTTTGGCATACATAAATTTACTGTTTTTAGCCAAATCATGATGCTAAAAAAGTTCACCATAAAAATTCACCAAAAAAGCATAAATTCATGGTAAACAAACGTATTGGCTCTAATACTAATGAAATAAATTAAATAGTAAGTATGGATCCTTTCATAAAATAGAAATAATTTAAATACTAACCTCATAATATATGCGGAAGAATTCTCAAGAATTTAATCACGTTTGTTCTATCGTTTTTAGCCGCGAATCGAAGTTCAAAAATATAAAGTAAGTACGGATCCTTTCATAAAATAGAAATAATTTAAATACTAACCTCATAATATATGCGGAAGAATTCTCAAGAATTTAATCACGTTTGTTCTATCGTTTTTAGCCGCGAATCGAAGTTCCAAAATATAGATTTTTGAACTATATTTTCACAAATTAAATGCCCTATTAATTTTGGTAATCAAGATGAATTTGAGAGAGATTGAGAGAGAGAAGAAAAGAGAAGAAGACAACACTCTATCTTATGTTTTTTATTTTTTCTAAGAACTAATGTTCAATTCTCTTTCTTTTCTTTTTCTATATGTATATCTGACGTGGGAAGTTCCCATTAACCCATACAAAATGGGCAGATCAGGTCAACCCACATTGAGCAATCCAATCCCAAATCCAACACACCAAACCTTAGTGAGAGGCGTATTGTGAGGAAGCAAGGTATTAATAAGGCTTTAATTATCTTCTTTAAGTGTAAAGCAAGGCTCAGAGAAAAGATAATAAATTGAAGTTGTGGCACAAATAAAAGTCTACTTTCCAATAAATAAAACTTTCTTCTACGTTGAAAATGATTTTGTAATGGAGTGACCCCTCCAATCATTTTGTAATGGAGTGACGCCCCTAATTCTTGGACATAGACTTAACCCATTTTTAGTTATTTTATCATGCTTTTTACAAGGTATTGAAATTCATTAACTCAGAAATCACATAAGGTGTTAGTAACTTCAATAAATTAATGACTAACTAGTAATAATTTCAAAAATAATTAATTAAATTAGTAAAGAGAAATTTGTAGTTCAATATGAAAAGCTATTCATATAATTTCAAAGGTATCTTCACTTTAAAAATTTGTTTAGAGAATACTTCTACTCAAATAAATTATATATTTTTTTGTTCTAAAAAATCGTTTCTCAAAACTTTGTTACAAAACGAAAAAAACAAGAATGTTTCCCGACAAACCTTATATTTTTCATTATTCGTCTTCTGTGCATTATGTTATACCATGTCATTATCTCTTTTTGGATTCTATTCTTTCATGTTATTTGGGTAGACTTATTAATTGTTGAGATTATATCTCACTTCATATTTTTCTTACTTTTATTTTCAATTATGTATTTGTAGATAAAAAAGGAGTAGGCTCTTTTTACTCGGTCTGTCAAATTTACCCACTGTAGTAAATTTTAGAGACTAATTTAAAATTTTCAAAATACTAGAGATTAATTTAAAAACAATATCAACAGAAGGGACTATTTCCATAATGACCCTTGATGATAATTCCCAATTAGTCCATCATTCAACTGTCCAGTATTTTAGACGGCCTTGCGACGTGCGAAAATTAGAAGCCCTTTTTGCATATCGGTGGCCCATATGAAACGTGATGTGGGCTACAGTACTCTTGTGATTTCGGGCCCAATGGCCCCTTATTATAAAATTGAAGAAAAACTAGGTTGTTATACCTTTCGAATATATTACGGATCTGGCCGCATTATAGGTGAAAGAACAGTTTTGGTCACCGGCGCATACAAGGATTAAAAACAATGGAGGTTGGTAAAGCCGAATCCTTTGTACCGCACGAAGAGGTGTGATTTTTTATTTTTTTTAATTTTCTTATTTGCTAATAATTATATTGCTTTGCCATTTATTTTATATTATTTGCTTTTCCGTTTAGCTTAAATTATTTTGCTCTTACATTTAGTTTAAATGATTTTGCTTTGCCGTTTAGTTTATCTGATTTTGCTTTGCCGATTAGTTTATCTGATTTTGCTTTGCCTTTAATGTAAATATATTTTGATGTGGTATATTATACTTTTTTTTCCCTCACATATATATATATTTTTTGTTTTAAATTTTTAAGCACCTGACATTAAGCAAGTTGAAGTTTTAAGATTCCATAAAGAAAAGACGCCTGATGATTATCCGTGTTTTTTTTTTGTTGCGTCTTATAGAGCTCATTTTCTGCTTCAACTGCTCCTGTGGAACAACAACCCATCTGCAAAAGGCAGAAGTTGGGACGATCCGATTTGAGTGGTATTTCTCCTTTTCTTTATTTTAATCAAAAATTCCTTTTTTGATTTATTAGCTTGGCATCGGGAATCAATGACTTTTTTTCAACAACATCTGAAGGTAGCCGTGCAATGCTGACCTTATATTTCATTTTTGCTTTGCAGTTAAAGATTGATCCGAGTCAGGTAGTTTGGGTAGGTAGCTGGGATTTTGGACCGCCAAAGTTGAAGGTTTATGTTATCCTCATCTTTTCAAGTGCCCTTTTATTTTTATTATATACCTCCTTTTTCCCTTTTTTTTTTTTGGTTCAATGCCCTACTTACATTACGCACATTCAGTTCACTGTACCAGCTTGATATGTGTCAGTCAGAATTGCTCAATTTCCTTCGATCTAGTTTGGAAACATGTTACGAGTCTGTATGTCTCTTTCATCCTTTTAAATGCTTCCTTTATTTTTTAGTTTTTCCCTTTCAGATCAAATGGTCAACATTTATATTAGTTTCGCTTCTTTCACGGGTTCATGATTAAAATTGCTTTGTAGGCTATGCGTGTGCTTGATGACGAGGACTATGTAGCAACATCTGCACTCTTTGAAATGGTAAGATTATTTGCTAAGTTGTGACGTTGAAATTATTTTAATTGCCCCTTGTTTGTTTTGTCGTACACAATGGTCATTTCTTATGTTTTCGGGAATCAATGACTTTTTCAACAACGCCCGAAGGTAGCCGTGCAATGCCGACCTTATATTTCATTTTTGCTTTGTAGTTAAAGATTGATCCGAGTCGGGTAGTTTGGATAGATAGCTGGGATTTTAGATGGCCAAAGTTGAAGGTTTATGTCATCCTCATCTTTTCAAGTGCCCTTTTACTTTATTATAAACCTCCTTTTTCCCTTTTTTCGTTTTTTTTTGGTTCAATGCCCTACTTACATTACGCATTTGGTTCACTATACCAGCTTGATGAGCGTTAGTCAGAATTGCTCAATTTGAAATATTAAACAGTTTCATTACAAAATATATCAACGTTGTATTCGATACCGGTTCTTCGGATTTTCATTTCGTGATCCCCAATCATACAAGAGACCTGTTTCTGATGCCCAATAAATCATGAAATATAGTGTAGAGTATTCGAAACTAATTCAAGTTGGAATAACATTGAACGACGAAAACGGGCAGCTTCCGTGTTTCGGCGGACAATGTATCGCTTGGGAATTCCATATGAAGGATGTTGTGGTAGGGCGTGATGTTTTTTAACAAGAAGTCGATTGAGATGTTGAAAAACTCTGGGAATGATACTAAGGAGCACTCCACCAAAGGAATTGACTCCGATACTTTTAGAGAGTTGCATGACCAACTATTGATAAAAAATGCTAGGCGCCTTACCTGAATTTACTTTCAGGGGCGTGCTGATTTCTCATCAAATTGCTTACTCACAATGTTTTCTTGCCAGATTCTTTAGCCCATTTTTTGAAGTTGGTGCGATTCTACGTTGGAGTTAGTATTTATGATATCTAAGTAGAAATTTCAGATCATAAATACTACTTCCAAAGTAGAATCGCACCAACTTAAAAAAATCAGCTAAAGAATCTGGCAAGAAAACATTGTGAGTAAGTAATTTGATGAGAAATGCGAAATCAGCACGCCCCTGCACGCCCCTGAAAGCAAATCCAGGTAAGGCGCCTAGCATTTTTTATCAATAGTTGGCCAAGCAACTCTCCAAAAGTATCGAAGTCTATTCCTTTGGTGGAGTGTTCCTCAATATCAATTTTAGAGTTTTTCAACATCTCAATCGACATCTTGTTAAAAAACATCACGCCCTTCCACAAGATCCTTCATATGGAATTCCCAAGCGATACATTGTTCGCCGAAACACGGAAGCTGCCCATTTTCGTCGCTCAATGTTATTCCAACTTGAATTAGTTTCGAATTCTCTACGCTATATTTCATGAAGATACATTGAGCGTCAGAAACATGTCTCTTGTATGATTGGAAATCCGGAGAACTCGGTATCGAATGCAACGTGGGTATATTTTGTAATTAAACTGTTTAATATTTCAAATTGTTCAAAGAAATTTGATTGCCATACGTCTATGGTTTTCACCGTGTTATTCGACGATGAGGAGGAAGATAACGATGACATGTTTCGATGAAAGTATAATTGCGGTCGGAAGTGAGAAAAGGTAAGTAGGGTTTTTTTTGGGTTGTATAGTGGTATTGTTGTAATTATTGAAATGTGGTAAGGGTAATTTAGTTTTGGAATGTGAGGTGTGTTCTTTCGCGTGGAGCTAGATTAGGCCACAATATTGGCTCCGACTCATTGCTCACATTGAGGCTGTATTTTAATGCTAAAACAAAAATTAGGTGGCAGTATTTCCCGTAATGAAGGAATTTTGCAAGGGCTAGAGTTCTATTTAAAACCTTGAAGTCACCCAAAAGGTTTGTTAACGAGTGTAAGTTTGTTAACGAGTGTAAGAGGTGCATGTTGTTAATAACCTCTTGTTGGATTATTTTGTGCTGTAGACTATATTTGAATATGATCTATGCTTACTTGGGAAGTGAATTTTGTTACAACATAGGATAACAATTCTCAGAAATTGTTCTTCCGTTTGAGATAGATTTGTTTCATTGCTGAAACATTGTTGGTTCAGGTGTTGTTTTATCTCAGATTCGTTTAATGTTCAATTTTGGGCGAGGGTAATTAGTTTAATGAGGTTTTTGGGACTAAATTGCTTGTTTGTAGTTGTAGTTGTAGCTGAGATATTCAGATATTGATTATATTCTTGCTGACAAGTTTAGACTGAAAATAATAGTTTCAAATATACTATAGGCTTGTGCGGGTTTGTGCGAGAGTATCCAAGTTGAGTCTTTTGTTTCATGTCCACGTCCACAATGTGTTCTTTCATGTCCAACAATGTTGAAAAGTAACATTAACTAATTCAATAATAGTACTTCTCTAATAAGCAGCTGTTACATAGAATTTATATCACATAAATATGTATATGTGGATTAAATTTCGTCAGTAGTCCCTATTATTTAACGTATTGTATTCACATATAATTAACTTTTTGATAGGCTTGTGCGGGTTTGTGTCCTTAGCATTGCTCTTCCTAAGGTTATGCAAATAGGGAGACGAGCAAATTTTCAACAAACATGAAATTGTGAACATAAACTAAAGGTCTCATTTGCTTCATATATATATAATGTGAAAAAGAAGAGATCTGGATTTCATAAACAACTGCAAAATCAAGTTTTTGAAATTCTGTGTAGTGCCCCCTTGTAATCAGTTGCAATAACATGTGGACCTTTATATGTAAAATTTAACATTTTTACTAGTTTGGATGTAGAGCCATGTTGCTGGGGGCTATTGCTCTACTTTGTGGCAGGTCAAATGCCTGGCCTCCCAACTTTGCCTTTCAAAACACTGGTTTCGATAGGTTCTTGATGCACTAGTAATAAGAGGATCAAAATGTTTTTTGTATGTTATTTATGATCATTTCTGGAGGTTTGTCTCTTTGCTGAAAAAAACGTAAGGATGCAGGCTATTGAGAAATCATAAAAATGAAACTATGATGGCAGCGATTCTTCTTGCTTTGTCACCCAAGTGCAGCTTTTGACTCCAATTACTAGTTTGCTGTTGAACTCCAATTACTAGTGAATGACATTTAATGGCTTCTTCAACTGCTTTACGGTTGAAGTCCTTGGCTTTTTCTATGATTGTCATTGTGTAAAATGAAGTGAAATTTCATATGCTGAACTTGTGCAAGTTTTGAAATATGCTCGTCATCTTAGTTGACAAAACAAAATACGAAAAAAGCCATGGTCCTTGCAAATTTTGTAACGATTACAATATGATAATTTGACAACATTTTGCTCTAAGAAATGTGAGGTTGCTCTGATGTTTTTCTTTCGTGTTGCCATAATTGATCACATCGTTTAGATGCTACGGCTCTCTTATGTGTAGGAATGGACTGCTACTCCATTATTTTGTATCTTGATTCATTTTAGAAGAAATAAATTCAAATGGAGGATTGTGTTCTGTTTTGATTTTATTCAATGATTATATGATGACAGACGGACAGCCTAATTCAGAGAGCTTGAATCGGGAAAGGTGGCAAGATATCAAGATCCTCTGGGTGGGCAAGTGGCAAAGGTGGAAAAGCAAGCTTTGTTTGGTAAATCTTTATGTAATTAGCAAGTGTGGTAAGACATATTTGGCGGAGTTATGTTAATATTGAGCTTTAGTGAAAAACTTTCGTGTTTACCTAGTTTATGAACTGAAGTGTGGATATGTACTCCATGCTCTGCTTGTGTTTCACTGCTTTGACAAGGTTTTTATATTCGATTAGTATCATGGCATAATCAACTTTGCTTGTATTAGTTTGAAATAGTTGTCGCAATAGTAAAGCTTTTAACTTTTGGGGTTTTAAATTGCGGATTTCTGTTGGAGCAGTCCCGAGTCCTGAACCCTAATTTATCACAGAACCTGCCAAAATTCCAGCAAACATCTCAAAAAGATCTTATGAAGTAATCATGTAATTCAATTTGTCATAAAACTTTACACAGGACAAATTTGTCATTTGACATTTAGGGAAAAAACTAGACTTTCCGTTTAATCTTTTTTAATTCTTTGTACTAGTTCCATCGTTGGAGCAGCGCCATCGATGCATCCACCGCCACCTTTTGTTCACCTTTTCTTTGTTTTTTCTTTTGAGTGGACTACAACGGACCTTAAAAATATAATCTTTAGGTCTATAGACACTTATTAGCATTTTTAAAAAAAAATATTTATTTATTAACTCTTGACTCAAGTCAATTTTAACATAGTTCTTGGCCAAAAAAAAAAAAACTCACATAGTTGAATTTTTGTTAAAAATAATGCAAACTTCCTCAAATACCCTTAAACATGAAAAGTCAACCCAAATTCTAACAACCTTTGCTCCTAAACCCCAAACAACCCCCCTAAAAGAACTACCCGCTCCGACGAAACCCACAATCGACATCAGCTGACCTAAACTCCCCACCCACCGCCCTTGTTGGTTGTCGGAAGCCGTTCCACCCAAGTAGCCTTGCAACCCCAGCCACCTTTATCGGAGCAGCCGCGTGAATCCAAACCCCTATCTACGCAGCCACGCCACTGCCCACGCACCACCAAACGTAGCCCAACCCCCACCTAACTGTCGGCTTCCTTTATGTGAGCTTGCGTACGTGTGTGTGCGTGTTTGGATTTGAAAAAGTGTGTGTGTCTCTTTGGTTCTTTTTTTGTGTGCGTGCGTTTGATTCCTTTTTGTGTGATTCTGTTTGTGTGTGTTTGATACAATTGAAAGTGTGTGTTTGGTGCCACCGCCCACGCACCACCAAACATAGCCCAACCCCCACCTAACTGTCGGCTTCCTTTATGTGAGCTTGCGTACGTGTGTGTGCGTGTTTGGATTTGAAAAAGTGTGTGTGTCTCTTTGGTTCTTTTTTTGTGTGCGTGCGTTTGATTCCTTTTTGTGTGATTCTGTTTGTGTGTGTTTGATACAATTGAAAGTGTGTGTTTGGTTCCTTTTATATGATGGATTGTGTTTGTATGTTTTTTATTGATTCTGTGTGTTTGATTTTGTTTTGTGTGTGTTTGATTTTGTGTTTGTATGTGTTTCTGATTTTGTGTTTGTGTGCGTTTAAGTTCTGCAAGTTTGAATTTGTGTTTGATCTGATTGTGTGTGAATTTTTTCTGTTTAAGGGTAAATGAGTCTTTTTTATTGTTTTTGACAAAAAGTTAACTCTGTTAAGGTTTAGTTGGGTCAAGGGTTAATAAGTGGATATTTTTAAAAGAGAGTGTTAATAAGTGTCGGTTGATGAAAATGTTAGACTAAGTATCTGGATTTAAACCAATTTTAAAGAACTGCACAATATGCCACTGTGGTTATATATATATATATACACATACGCACACACATACCAGAATCAGCTTAGGAAAGACAAGCAGAATGAAACAGAAGATATAAAGATGTAGTCGTTGAAAATTTACTTATGTTCAAATTGTTGGATTGTTCCAGTAAGAATGAAATTGTTGAATGATAGAATTGCCAAACAATATTATTTTCTAAATAAAATATTTTGCAACTGGATTAAGCAAAAGAGGATACAAGAAATTTAGGAAATTTTAATCGGCCTTCCTTCCTTTGAATGAGTCTCTTATATCGACCATATACTTCGAATTATTCATCAATCTGATTTACGGACGTGAAAGATTTTTGTTGTTGATTCCTTCCCCCGAAAATGGATGTCATGTCTATCAATACCTTTCCTGCAATGGTGTCTTTCCATGCTTAAGCCGTTAATTCTTTTTTGCTCTTTCTCTCTCTCTCTTTTTTATCTTTTCTTCTTTTCCCTTTTGTTTATTTATATATATACACACACAACTAGACAAAAAAAAAAAGAAAAATAAATACAAACACACACACATATATATGCCACATAAAAAGAACAAATATATATATATATATATATATATATATATATATATAATATACAATATATACCACAAGATCAAAAATATATATATATTACACACACACACACATACCAAGCCAAAAAAAAAATGAAATATATTACAAGGCTTGGAGTTTTATTCAAACCCTTGAAGTCACCCAAGAGGTTAGTTAAAGAGTATAAGAGTTGCATGTTGTTAATAACACCTCTTGTTGGATTATTTTCTGCTGTAGACTATATTTGAATATGATCAATGTTTACTCCCAAATTGAATTTTATTGTAACATAGGATAAAATATTCTGAGAAATTGTTCTTTCGTTTGGCTTTTGTTCGTGTATGAGAGATAGAGTTTTGTTTCATTGTCGAAAGTTCTTCATTCAGGTGTTGTTTCATCTAAATTTTGTTTAATGCTCAATTTTGGGCGTGACTAATTAGTTTAACTAGGTGTTATTTCATCTAAATTGCTTGTTTTTGTAGTTATAGTTATAGCTAAGTCACATGTTCATTATATTCTTGAGATAAATTTAAAGTGAAAATATGATGTGTAAAAATATTTTGGCCTGTAAACTAGCATTATCATCAGATCCATCAATATGATTTGAATGTTTTATGTGTTTGTCTATGAGAGTAGCAAGCCCTTACATAAAAATGTAACATCCTCCCCTTTCCAAAATCAGAAGTAACAACTAAAATCAAGAAACTAAATAAAACATTCAAATCATATCGATTAATTGTTACTCTCCACGGGAATGTTCTGAGCTGAGGCCTTCGTTTAACCTACACAATGAGTTATTTCATGTCCAGAAAAGTTCAATAAAGTGAAGGCCTCGTCTTCAAAAGATTCCAATTTCGTGTGAAATAGTTATCTGTATGCATAAGAAGCAACAAAAGCAGTGACACTGACAAATTCAATAACAATACTTCTCTGATAAGCTGCTGTAACAGAAGAATTTATATCACTGTTAAATATGTATGATATGGGGGAACCATCGAAATATGCTCAAGTCAAGTCGAGTCTTCAAGATTTGAAGCAGGACATTATTGTTTCCAAACGTTGTTTGGCTCCAACAATTAAGATTGTACCTGCAATAATACGGCTTCTTTTTTATGGTTCTAATATTCGAACCTCTCACAGGGATGTTCCAATTAGATTCAACAATCTTTTTACATTCAGGACTCTCGAGCCAGAAAGATTCAAAGTGAAACCTTTTTGGTTTGCGAGTAACATGGTTCTGATTTAGGGAGAGGATCAGTGGAGAGTCATCAAAACCCATTGGAGGAAGGATAGAAACCCAAGCATTTGGAAAGAAATGAGTCCAAGAGATGTTTGCAAATGCCCGATCAAGCTTTTGGAGAATAAGATGATCATCTTCTCTTCGATTAAGCCAAGTGAAGGAGCAGCCTTTGGAAGGTATTCCAATTAGTCTGGCACTACTAATCTGTTGAGAGAATTCCACAATATCTTTAGTCAGCTTGTCTTTACCCCCTTATTTTTCATCTTGTTCTTGGTGCAATTAAAATCTCCCATAAAAACATGAGCCAAATCAGAATCACCTTGCGAGTCAGCAATATACTCCATGAGCTTCTTCATGTCAAACTTGTTAGGAAAGGTGTAGATAAGTGAGAAATCCCAACAAAAAGAGGATTTAGAATCCAATCTGATACAGATAAACTGCTTGTCAAAGTCAATGATATCAACATCCATATCTTCCACGCACAAAATAGCTAATCCACCTAAAAGGCCATAAGGATCAACTGTAAGGATAACTTTGTAGTTTATTCTTCTAGCTAAGTGAAACACTTTATTCAAACGCATCTTGGTCTTGGAGAGACCAATGATGGAGGGCATTTCACGAGAGAAGATATCTCTCAGATTTTGAATTGTCATGGAAGGACCTAAACCCTGACAATTCTAAGCAAGAATCCCCATTGGTCAACAAGAGGTTGTTTAAGGACAATACCCGGAACCTTTGCATTTGGACTGAGGGATTGAGATTGAAGATTAGAATTGCTTTTATAGCCTTTGAGCTTTTTGGACTTGTTGCGGTCAAAATCAAGGAAGTGATTGGAAGAGCTTGAATTGAGGTCATGGAAAATGGGGATCTCCACTAGTTTTGATTTTTCCTGAGGAGATTTGTTGGACTGGCTTATTGAGCTCATGGGTTTAGAATCACCAAGAACTTCTGCTTTTCTTTTGTTGAATAAGGTGCTAGTGTTTGAGGGCTGATTGATGTTACTCGTGCTTGGGTTGGGTTTGAGTCTGTGTGGTCGGCTATTTTTGTGTACGGGTTGGACTGTAGGTTTAGTGTGGTTTTGGCCCAATCCAGTGTTTGATTTTGTAGATTGGTTTGATGTGGGATAGAGGGGTGGGCCTTGAAGAGAAACGGCCCAGCTCGGTCTGGTCCTAGGGTAGGTTTAGAAGTGGCAAAGTTTGGTTTGGTAACAAATGTTGGTGAGGAAGGTTTATCAAAGCTTTGGTTAGAATTCAAGTGGGAGTTGGTAATATGGTGAAGATCAAGCTTATTGGGGTCACAATCAAGGTCTGATTGTGACGAGTCACTGCATCTTTTAAACTCAACATCAGCTTTTCCTTTTTTTCCAGCCTCGTTGTCAGAACAATTTGAATGAGGGTTGTCACTTGAGAGGCATGCTTGGGGTTGAGACCTGTGTTTTGCTCACGCGCTTAACCTCTTAAGGGAAATTGGGTTTGAACATTATGTTTTGTGTTTGGGGTTGTTATGCATTTTTAACTCTTTTATACTATTTGGGCTTTCATTGGTGTAATTCTAATTAATTATAAGATAACTGCAATTAAGTTTACAAATTATTATTTTGCCACAGAACTTGAATTTAAATAATTATAAAGTTAATAAAAAATGGTATTAATAATTAAAATGATATTTGTATTATCAATAATTTTTGGAACATAGTCATTAATAATAATAAAAAAATTATAAAAAAATAACAAAGTAAAAATAAGTGAAACTGAACTAGGGAGTTCTTTAGAACATAATGTGCTCGAGAGTTGAAATAGAGTGTTGTTGGAGTAAAACTGAAATAGAGAGTTTGTAAAAATAGAGAATCAATAATTTAATTCTCTATTATGGAGAAAAAGTAGAAAAACTGTTGGAGATGCTCACACACTATCTTTTTGGGAATAGAAAAATAGATTTTTCTATTTTTTAAAAGAAAAAAAGTATAATTAACTTAATTTAAAAACAAAGATACATATAAAGATATAATATATAGGTTAAAGAAAAACCTAAAAAAAAGTATATGAATTAACGAAAGTTGTTATTAAATGAAATGTATATTTGAACAAAAATAGTTTATATGTAGAGAAAGATTGAAATTATTATGATAACTGAATTATCCTTTGTGTGTATTTCTCAATTTTTTTGGGGGCATTAGCTCTCCCCTGAAAAGGAGGTGACTTAGCCGAACATTAAGACTTCACTCTAGTCACTACTCGTGCCTTTGGCATTCCCTTCCCTCTGGAGGAACAAAAACTAAATATGGGTTAAAAAACTAAAAAGTAAGTTGTTATGAATAATTGGAGTTTTTAAACATAAATAATATATAGGTAAAGAAAAATTGAAGTTATTAGAATAACTTTAATGAAAAGTCCATATGAGTTTGTAAAAGTTATATATGGAGGAAATATGAATTTGAATGAAATAGAGTATAGGTAAAGAATAGTTAAAGTTCTTTTGATAATTTGAAAAAAAATAAACTTTTGTTTTGTTTTAGTTAAGCAAATAGAAAGATTTTATTCAATTGCAAAGTTTGGATCTACAATTATAATTTTCTCTATGTAAAGGAAACTTAGTTCTAACTTTAATAGTGATTTTCCCAAGAGTTCTAACTTAGTTGATGATTGAATACAAGTAACAACTTTATTGCAATTTTTTTAACAAAATACATCCCAAAAATTTTGTATTACAAGTCTATATACTAATTAAACAACTTTAAGATTTTTGTCTATTTTAACAATTGTTTATTTGAATTTTCGTGTTGTATTAATGCCTAACAAACAATATAATCGAAGCAAGATAAGCGACCTATATCACATAATTCCCAATATCAAAATAATAAAGCCAATATATGTAATTTACTTGGTAATGTACTCTTCTTAATTGGTTCATTAAATTATAGTTATTATAAATATCCCAACCTAAAAAATTATCTTCATGATGAAATGACTAGAATAACAAAGTTCAATAAAGAATTCAACTTAAAGTATTTACGCAATGAATTCACGAACATATCGCTAAGCATAATGTGCCGTAATCTTGATTTTCAAATGCAAAATGGTCATCTTATTTTACTAATTAACGGCGGTTAGAGTGTCGCTTATATCCACATTTATTTTGTAGTGTTGATTAGTTGTAGATCTCTGTATTCATTCATTGATCATACTTTTGATATTTATAGATTATCGAGAAACAAATTTTTTTTTGCATTAAATGCTTTAGCTATCCACATTGGTAATTTCACATTATTTTTTTCTTTATGCACATTATAGATTAGCACATAATAATAATTTTTCATATCATAGAGGATAATAAAAATATCCAATCATGCTATATATGTAGTCATTTGGTGAATAATTGTAGTTACTTAAGATCCTATATTCATACTACTTAAGATAAAATTAGTCTCGTGTATGTTAAGTGCAATTAAAATAATTATTAAACTTGATTTCATAATTATTTACTTTAATAATATTGTAATTTAAGGCACATACCAATTCTTTACTTTAAAAGTAAAAAACTTTTTCTCTGTGGTAACTAGTTTATCGAACTGTGAGTACTACAGAATAGGAGATCGACCCCTTAGCTAGGTGATAAAATCTAGTAAGACCGAATCATGCATGCTCGATGTCATTAAATACACTAAGGGGTTTATGATTTTCAACGTAGACCAAATATAAGAGATAGATTGTACAGGGTAATTTTCTCACCATTAAACCTATATGATACGCTACATATAGTATAGTTCTCATCAAATGTTAGTTAAGGGTATGTTAAGTGCTATTCAATTTGATTTCAGACTTGAATTCATAATTATTTACTTTAATTATGTTGTCTTTTAATTTGCGAGAAATACTCAATTTTTTTACTTTAATAGATGACAAAATATATTACCGCATAATCATGCATGCTCATATTCTTTAGATGCACTTATGAGTTTATAATTTTCAATTTGAACTTAATATATGATTTTATATAGGATAATATCACTGGCATTAATTTCAGAAAATAATAAACATAGATGATAATTTACTTGAAATATATTCTTTTGTTGCTCTAAAATTGGAGAATTGGCTCTCCAAATTTGAGGAAATAGAATTTCAAAACTTTAGATTTCACTTAGTAATTTTTTTTCATTCATTTGCCCCTTTTGTTCATTTGCACATCTCTTTTGTCTTCATTCATTTGTTCATTTTGGTAATTTCTTTTGTCTTTATTTACATGCTTAATTTGGTCATTTGCACATTTTTTTACTACATGTCCTTTTCTGTAATTTAGATTCTTTTTGTCTTTACTCTATATTATTTTTAACTAATTAAAAATTTACTAAGGGAATGGGCCTGAAAGCACCTCTAACCTAACAAGTTTCCCTTTGTTCATTTACTCGGTTAAGAATAAGTTTCAAGGCTGGGAAGAATCTTCTCTTGAGATACATGTTGGGACGGCATAATGGATATTTTGTCTACAATGTAAGGCCATAATCGGACATTTCGCTTTCTCTCTCATTGATCAGATGGCATTAAATGATGCGGGACCCACATGCCATGTGTGCTGTAAAAATTAAATGTCATCGCTGTAAAAATTGCAAGGTTATAATGGACTTTTCAATAGTGCAACTCATTAATTGCGTGGGATCAACTGCCCATGTATGCCTACTAACTGTCAACGTTGCTTAATCATAACCTTATCTTCGAGCGCTTCCTTTGTTTTTTTTTTTTTTTTGTAAGAGCGCTTCCTTTGTTCAAAGAATCAAATCATCGTCGCAGACCAGCTCTACCTTTGACCAAAAACAAAAAAAACAAAAACCAGTTCCACCAACCCCAACCCTTATTTCACACGGCATTAATTACAGTATAACATTAAAGAGAAAAAAAACCTTTTTGGTCCCTTAGCTTTACATTAAGTCCCCTTTTGGTCCCTCAGCTTTTTTAAATGCCCTTTTTGGTCTATCCGTCAGTTACCGTTAACAGAAAAAGTTGGACTTTTGTGATTTCTCTATTTTTCCCTTGGACTCTTTTTCTCTCTCCTGCATGGCATTTTGAAAGCTGCTCCTTGCTTTCTTTTTACTTTTGCTACCAACGTTAGGTTAGCCAACGTCTACAAAATGGTGCTTATTTAAGCACCATTTTGGCAGCCAACATTTATCACCAAAAATCACCAAAAACTGACTATTTCTCCAAAATATACTTGTCCAAACCAAAGAAAAAAATACAATTTCTACAAATTCACTAATTTTGAGTCGCGAGTTCAACACAAAACAAAACAAAAACAAGTGTTCGCATAATACAAAACGTCTTCAACATCATCATCCACCTCAATTAGTGAAGAAATAAACAGAACAATTATCAAGTTCTAAAATTGGAGATGTTATTGTGGGTCAAAAGTAAGTGTTTGTATGTTTGAATCAAGAGACAATCCATACAAGCTTTATTTCTATTGCGCAAGATCACAATGTTCATTCTACACATTTTGGATACCCAACAAACAAGAAGTTTCCATGGAACAATTTCCAAGCTTAACAAGAGAAATGCAAGGTCGTAACACAACATCATCAACAATGAACAAGACTTGAAATTCCTAAAGTATAATATAATACTTTTTTGTAATTGCACTAGCTATGATAGGACTTGTATTTGCTATTATGAAAATGAGCATGTAATTTAACCATCATAGTTGTATTGTATTCTACATGTATTAACCATGTGCAAAAGGTGTGCTTCTAGTTCAATATTTACAAGCACATATGGCATGATGTAACTTGTGTGACTTACCAACGCAAAAACAACAAAAAATAATTAGTCATGTAAGTTTTCAAAATATATGCTATGTAGTAGTTAGTCACCTTAAGGTTAGCATAGTAATCCCAAAAAGAAGTAGGTCATGATATCACACAAGAAAAACAAATAACCAACATGTCATGCACAATATCATAAATCCTACAACCAACAAGAAACAGACAATCAAACACAATAGGAGGCCAGCCATTGCCAATGAACCTGCTAGCCCTACATCACATGTGAAAGAAAATAAAGATCTCATGAGGGTACAGTAGATAAAATGAATAAAAGTCAAATAAGATTTTGACTCATATTACCTACAGGCAATAATGTCCTGAAAAAGTCTCTGCTAACTGCACGAAGGGCTTGCATGATCATCCCACGTAGTGCTTGAAATGAGTGCCTCACCAACATCCTGAAAGCTTGTAATGACTGATTGAGTAGTCTGAAGATCAACCCCATCACCCTGAGACTATCGCGGGAAAAAGTATACGAAATTTTATAAGTATAACTTGATAAACAATAATGTAAACTATGTTGAAATTACAATACTAAGGTAATAAACATGCTAAACCTGTTTGCATCTTCTCTTTTCACCACGTGGTGACCTCTCTCTTTGTCGAAGATGACATGTGGCTCTATTATAACTCACAGCCTTGCATAAGGAGCACTTGCATGGAATGATCTTTGTTCCCGACTTGGTTGTGTAGGCCTATTTCCAACTACTCTGATTCTGTTCTTCTTTGGTCTACCTCTCTCTCTCTAACTTGTCGAAGATGACTTGTGGCCTTTTATGTTCTGGCCTGTCCATCGGATCTGTTGAACCTATTGTATCCTCTGGGAACACAGGGTGCTAGGGCTGGTCGTTAGGTGTTGTTTGTCCGCTGGAGGGGCACTGCTGCGCCAGCCCCTGGGTTTGCAGGAACTGATTAAAAGCTCCTCTAAGGCCATTGAACATTTGGATCAGAGTCGGTAAATCAACTTGTGCTGACGACGATGACGATGACAACATGTTTCCTGGGACGAATACCGGTAGTACTGACATAGCCGTTGTCCCTAGAGGTACCATGTTAAGGAGAATAGTTGTCACTGGAGGGTTAGTCGCCCTATATGTTTGGCGTTTCTCACGGGGGTTCTAATTCCCCCCACCATGTATGAACTATTGTGGTATCTCAGTGGGATTACTATTTGTTCTCACGGACGGTGCCAACCTGTTAAGATAAAATCTGCAACTCAGAACTTCTCATGGGCTGGACTAGATCCTGCAAAACATAAGAACCGAGGAGGGCTTCGAAGGTTTCCACTTCGATGATCTAGTCAGTAATGTGTAGGAAATTGAGTTCAAAGGCTGCAAGAATGTAGAATTCGAGTTAAAATTTTGTACCTTTCACCGTTGAGTCCTTTGTGTATTTATATTGGAAAGTTATTAGACTCCTAGGCGGAGTTGAGTCCCTAAGAGATAATCACTCAAAGAGTCATTCCTTATCTAAACTTCTTCGAGCCTTGTTTATCCTTATCAAGATAACATTTCGTACGCATTTTGCTTGATCACTCAAAGAGTCATTCCTTATCTAAGCTTCCTCGAGTTGTGTCTATCCTTATCATGATAACATTTCATATGTGTTTTGCCTGCCCTGTGGCTTCCACATGTCTGGGGCCAACGGGGCTGTTATTACAGGGGTTGGAGCCCCACCCCTATCAATTAGTATTTTGTATGGCCCAAGTGTACTCATCGTGGTTATTAGTCTAATCAACAACAAATGGTAAGAACTAAGTGTAGTTTGAACAAAGCTATTTTAGTAAATTGATATCAATGGTGAAAGCAGATTCTATAAGGAAGGACGGGATAGGTGGACCAAATCACTGCCAGGTTTCAAGTTCTTATGTTCCCATTACATTTACCTAAATTTTCTATATAGTCCCTTTGACAAAATCCTTTGCTTTCTTGAATTGTGTCGTGAATTTTATTCCTTCACTTGTAGATTAATGTAAGATGGGGCAAATTTATCTTCGCAGTTTCAAGTGACAGGACATTTTGATTTCATGTTCAAAGAGTCTGCCCATTTCAATTTTGGGGTATTTGTTATAAAGTTGAACGTGTATTAGTCCTTTATGTGATCAAATCAACCTAGATTTGCAATAAGTCATAACATAGCAGTTTAATGCTGAAAACAGTACCGAGATTCTAGGTAAATAATTTGTACTTCATCTAAGACCAACTAGTTGCTTGGTATATGTCTCATGTCAAATAGCTTATTGGACATGACAGAACTGATGAATAAACTTGATTTTATCTCCATAGGAGATTCAACATATAAAATTAAGCATTTGACTTAGAGATAAGGCATCTGAAATTCACCCAAGACCAACTAGCTAGTTGCTTAGTAGTATTTGTAACTCCATTACACATTGATTGCAGGTCTCGATAGAATATAATGATGGATCAGTTGACATTGATATGTCCAACAAGAGTCGACATATTAATAGAAATGTATTTCTGTCACACTGTATAAGGATTCTCATGCTGCTTGTGGAGGCAATGATTTCTGGCATGTATATTACTCCTAAAGATCTGGATGCATTCTTAATTCACAATGTACATATTCTAAATCTAGCATACTGTAAATGGTCTGGTAGACATATTTAATATGTTACAGTATTGTCGTGTCTTGTTTGATGATATTTGAGTGAAATGCAAATTATCTTGCATCCTGATTCATTTTAGAAGAATTATATATCAAATGAAAGATAGTGTTATGTTTTGAGTTTGTTCAAGAATTGCAGGATGACAGTCAGTTGGTCTAATCCAGATAGCTTGGATTGAGGAAGATCAGTTGGATTCGAGGAAGACGGAAAATCAAAGTTTTGCTTGTAAATCTTTAGGTAATTTGCAAGTATGGTAGACACTTTCATGGAATATGTTTATATTATCTTCAAAATACTTAAAATCTTTACCTCCCATGAGCTGAAAACATTTAAAAAATGTGAAACGTAATGGACGTTTCTTGTAGACCCTGAATCAAAGCTCAAACTTGGAATGAAGATGATAAGAGTACATGCAATTGGTTTGGTATTAAATGTGATCCTAGTTCCAATTGAGTCACTGAGCTTGTTCTTGATGATTTTTCACTTTCTGGGCATATTGGTCGAAGCCTTATGATGAGGTCACAATACTTGCAACTACTTTCGAACATCAACCCCGTTTAAGCCCAAATCGAGGACTTGAGGAAAACAACTTTTTAGGGTTGATCACGGATGAAATTTTTTGACAATGCGACTCTTTTTGGGCAATTTCACTTGCCAACAACCACCTTACTAGTTTAATCCCTGATTCTTTGAGCTCATGCTCAACGTCGATTCTCGAGGTTACTTAAGGAACAAGGATTCCTCATAATGTTAATAAATTCAATAATTGATATCTATTAAGATCATTTCATTATAATATACCACTTTATTACTATTAGATTTTGCTAATAACATAGTAATGTTATATCTAATGTGTTAGAAGTTGTGCTGTATAAGTATGGATTAATTTCACAGCAAGATGACTAATATGCTTAATCAATGAAGCTCTGTGATCAAGACTAAAATAGGATGCAATAACTTGGTGTAAACTGATTCTGTTACAACTCTGTTACAAGTGATGTTGCAACATTAACTGGAATATTAGTTCTATCACGGACCGTTAACAATCTGTTTCTCTAATTGCTTTGTTAGTTTATTCCACTTAATGTTCCAACATGAGTAGTAACAGTAAACAGTAGCGGAAATAATAAAGCTATAACAAAAATAAAGAATACCAAGATTTAACGTGATTCAACTATTCGGTCTACGTCCACGGGACCTCTCCTGGTCCAACAAACCTGTTCGTTAAGAAATAGTATCAGTTACACACACCAATGGACTTACACAAGTAAAGACTCCCTCTTGACCTCTGACGCCTTGGTAAAAGACTCCTTAACGAACTTTGGTTTGGTGAGCTCCCCTCGACTTACAACGTTCTTTCCCGAGAACAACACATTCTTCTCCTGAAGAATGATAAAAGAAACAGTGATCTAATTATTCAGAACATACACACGTCACTCATAACTCACTGTTACATAACATAGAGTTACAACACTTAACATCTAAGCAACCAATAAGCATGTCATGTTGCAACAAAACATAGAACTCTCATTTGCTTTTTTGGAGCTTGTCTGAATTCTCTAATTTTTCCTTTGGTCATTTGCTGTGCTCCTGGGCTACAAATATATAATTTGCTGGTGCACCGCCAACCGCCTTAGGCCTCAAGACATCCCTAATCAATATGCAATTAATGTTATACCATATGCAATTAATGTTATACCATAGCTAGCGCAACCTTAACATGGTAAGATGCCATAATATGGTTCCTGCGCTTAACATGGTAAGTTGCCATAATATGTTTCTTGCGCCTAACATAAAACAGTAACCATCATATTTATGGAAATATAAGATCATGAGGTTTTCCAAAAATACAGCCAATCAAAGATTGCCTTCCAGATTTCCAAAACGATCGTCAAAAGAGTCAAGACCTCAACAATCTCCCTATTTGGCTTTGTTTTGGCAAAACTGTGATCAAGTTAAATATTAACAAAGCAAGTAGGACATAAGAGGTATTAAAAATCGTGTTGCAACAAACCTAAGCACAGGAAAAAAACATAACAGCAATAGCCTGCGACAAGCAGCAACAAAAAAATAGAACTATCAATTAAACAATATCAGTAGCAGCACAAAAAAATAGAAGTAGGATAGAAGTAGCTTAACAAAGCAGACATTAAACTTAACTATCAACTAAACAATATCAGTAGCTTAACAGAGTAGACATTAAACTTCTCCCATTTTTTGCCAAACCAAAGACAAACGAAGGTAGCGAGAAGGTAAACATAAATAGAGATACGAAGAACAAAAAGGCAACAGTATTAACTAGAAGAAGATCCCATCAAATGCGCCATCAGGGCATTCTGTCCTTGGAGCAGTTGAACTAAAGTCTGATTAATCTGATCCTGATTTGCCTGAATATTCCCTTGCTCCTCTCTCAGTTCTTCAATAGCCTCACGAAGTTGCTGAAGGTGTTGCATTATGGCAGACTGATTAGCAGAGGAACTGGCATCGTTAGTGCCAGGGGTTGGTGTACCACCAGCATTCTCTCCCTTAGTATTATCTTTGTGAGCCCCCTGCAAAAATTTTCTGGAAAATAACAGTGAAAAGCCTGGTTTGTGCAACACTTCATCAGGATCAAGAACCTTGTGTTGTGATAAGAGAAATGCGCATATGAGAGAGGGATATGACAAGTATTGACTAGAAAAGTTTTTAGTAGCTTCCTCAATTATACGTTCAAAGATAACCCGACCTAGATCAAAATTTACCCCAGTGCCTATAGAGTAAAGCAAGCAGCCCATCTCACTACTGAGGGTAGAGAGTGCTTAGTAGGATACCAATTTTCCATGACCATCTTATGCAGAGCAGTATACTTAGTAGTGCGTCTATTCCCAGGTAGTCTGGAATCGGATTTCCATTCAAATGGCTCTCCTATCAGTTCCATAGCAATAGTAGACAGAGAAACATCTGGAATAATCTCTGTAACTGGTGCACATCCTAAGAACTTATTGAGAGCAGTAGGAGAGAACTCAAAAACATGACCGCGGACAAAAATCTGATGATAATATTTTGATGTTGCAACACTGACACTGATGTGAAAATTCGAGTAAAACTCAAACCAGATTGCTAGAAAATGATTTTATCAAAGCAAATGAGCCTAAAAGATTCCTTTTCCTCAGTAAGGTAAGTACCCATGTTCCCTTATATGATTTCTCATTTAACGGCTTCTCCGTAACAAACTTCCGCTGAGACAGGATTTTAAACTTCTCTTTTGACTCAGAAAAGAAAAATTATGAAGAATAAGCAATGGAAGGATCATACCCTAGACATGATCGCTTTGCTGCCTTGGATGGCTTGAAGCGTGAAGAATCTACAAGTTAAGCCCTTTTGCATTTGAAACTGCCAATGTGTTTCTTCATTTTGGTCGTGGATTGTCGACCATCCTCTGTAAGTGTGACTTCAGTTTCGGATAGTGCATGCGACGCTACAACATCATCTGCGATAAAGACGGGAGTGCCCTTGGATTGTGCGACCTTGGGCATAGCATCAAAGTTTGATGATTGTGTTTCCTTATGGTGGTGATGAGATGTCTCGGGGTGAACAACCACATCCATTCCTGTTGGAGTCCACCGAGGGTCAATAGATGGTCCTTTAGCCCTAGTTTTGGTTTTTCGCGGTCGAAGAGACCCACTAGAGCCTGTGTCATTGGATGATGTTGTACCACTGCCATCAGCCGCTGATGGATGAGATGACTCATCAATGGTGATGGGCTGAGACGAAAGCCTTCCTAGTGCCTCGGATTTGGAGGTTCCCCAATATATCCCGCCTGATCTCGTCTTTACCATAGTTGTTCTGCAAGTGGGTAGATAGCAAAGAACTCGAAAAAAAACACAGAGAATGTGAGAGAGAACCAGGAAAGCGAGGCAAGGAAAAAAAACTCAAACGATAGCAGAGAAATGAAACTATAGAAAGGAGAAAGTTGCTCAAATTAAACTGTGCCCTAATCGTGGGTAACTGCCCATCAATTAACCAATCCTACGATCTTGGGAAGTTCAAAAATGAAAACTGCAAAAGTAAATTAACTACTAAGCAAGGATATCCAAATTTTTTGCTTAAAACAATCTGGCCCTTCTGACTAAACACCATGCGTCATACGAAAGTTACAACACTTTGACATAAACCAACACAACATTATTACTATGATGGAATAATGTTGCAACCCAAAACGAACTAGCAGTATATTCTGCAATTCTCAGATCTGCCAAGATTTTTTCCTCTCATCCTTTTGTTTTTTTTTGTTTTTAATGTAAAATTTAGTAAAATAAAAGAATTCGAAATGAAACCAGTCAGCATGAAATCACTCAAGAAGGTTTACTCATCAATACTCATTTCAGACAAGGATTTAATTAATGAACCATGTGTGTGTGTGAGAGAAGTAGTGTTTTTAGATAGCCATTACCTTCAAATCTGCAAGGTGAAAGTGCTCTCCTTATCAGCTCAAACATACCTGATCATCATAGTTATCTCACAAAAAAAAACACACTGTTTCTCTGTTGTTCCAGCCCATGTTGTGACTAGATGTAATACACAGTTCTTTTTTCTTTTTTTCAGCCCATGTTGCAACTGATAGCTTTCACTTCAATATCTTTTATTTTGGATCAAATAGCTCTTTTCAGTGCATGAAACTCATATTTTTTCCTTTTTGTTTCTCAAAGATGAATAGAATACAAGAATGGATTCAGAGAGACTTCTCCCTATATCCCTAGTCATCAGATAGATCAAGCTCTTGCACCAGCAGACTATCCAGATTAACTTCTTCAACCTAGACTTCAAGGTGCACAAGGATATATAGTTCATAAATTAAATCACTAGCTGATTGAATATCAAACTTTCAGTTTTCTCAAGCTTATTTCAAATACCTGCTGTACATCATGGAGTAACATTATATACTACAAATTCCAATAGCTTTTCTTAGGGTCTCAAATGTTAGAGGATCTAAAGCTTTGGTGAAAATCTCTGCCAATTGTTTTTCTGTTGCAACATGCTCTAAGACAATGATTTTTGTTTCAACAAGTTCACGTATGAAGTGATGTCTTATGTCGATATGTTTAATGTGAGAGTGCTGGACAGGATTCTTGGATATGTTAATGGCACTCATATTATCACAATAAACAGTCAAAACTTGATTTTCAATTCCATAATTATCCATCATCTGTTTCATCCAAAGAAGTTGTGCACAACAACTTCCTGCAGATATGTATTCTACTTCAGCTGTTGACAAGGAGATTGAGCTTTGATTCTTACTGTACCATGACACCATGTTGTTTTCAATGTAGAAACAACCACCCGTTGTACTCTTTCTATCATTTGCATTTTCTGCCCAATCAGCATCACTAAAACCAACAAGATTAGTGTTAGTGTCATTAGTAAACCATATTCCAAGACTTACTGTACCACTCACATATTTGATTATCCTTTTTACTGCAAGTAAGTGAGATTCTTTTGGATTTGCTTGATATCTTGCACACACTCCAACACTAAAACATATATCAGGTCTACTTGTTGTAAGATACAACAAACTACCTATCATACTCCTATACAAACTAGGATCAACTGATTTCTCATCCTCACTTCTAGTCAGCCTAGTGGTCACACTCCATAGGAGTCCTTGAAGATTTAGCAGATTCTAAACCAAATCTTTTAACTAGATTCCTGACATACTTCTCTTGAGATATAAAGACCCCATCTTTATATTGCTTAACCTGAAATCCTAAGAAGTATGTTAATTCTCCAACCATGCTCATTTCAAACTCATGTTTCATATTCCTAACAAATTCATCAACCTTATTCTCAGATGTTGCACCAAATACAATGTCATCAACATAAATTTGAGCAATGAGAATACCTGAACCAAACCTTTTGATGAACAAGGTTTTGTCTACTCCCCCTCTCTGGTAGCCTTTATCCAGCAAGAATTTCGTCAATCTATCATACCAAACTCGTGGACCTTGTTTCAACCCATACAAGGCCTTTTCCAATTTATACACATAAGTGGGATAATGAGGGTCCTCAAAGCCTTTTGGTTGCTCAACGTATGCTTCTTCATTTAGAATTCCATTCAAGAATGCGCTTTTTACTTCCATTTGAAACAGTTTAACCTTTAATACACATGCAATGCATATTAACAATCTAATAGATTCAAGCCTAACAACTGAAGTAAAAGTCTCATCAAAATCCACACCTTCTACTTATGTATATCATTGAGCTACTAGTCTTGCCTTGTTTCTAGCGATGTTACCACTTTCATCAGTCTTATTTTTAAAGATCCACTTAGTTCCAATTATATTGACATTTTTTGGCCTAAGAACTAAAATCCAAACATCATTCCTCACAAACTGACTCAACTCATGTTGCATGGCATTTATCCAAACTTCATCTTTTAAAGCTTCAGTCACATTTTTTGGTTCAAGAGTTGTTGTGAAACACACAAATCTTACCATATCTTTGTAGTTCCTCTTGGGTTTACCTCAGGTTTGGATTCCATCATGTATTGAGCCTATAACATCGGTTGGGGCATGATTTCTGTGGACATGTGGTAGTTCCGCTTGAGTTCCTTCACTGACATCCTCTGTAGTTCCATCGCATGTTGTAACATCTGGTGAAACATTATCAGACTGCTTAGCTATTCTGCCTGATGTTTCATCTGGCTCAATCACATCGGTTTTGTCATTCCTTCTTCCTTCAATGTTACAATATCATCTGACTCATTGGTCTTTATTTTGTTGCTATTGACTTCTCCCTTTGGTTCTCCAACAAATTTTTGCACTTCGTCAACCACTACATTAATAGATTCCATTATAGTTTTGGTAGTCAAATTAAAAACTCGAAAAGCCTGGCTGTTTGTAGCATAACCAAGAAAAATACTTTTGTCACTTTTAGCATCAAATTTTCCTCTTTGTTCTCTATCATTCAAAATGTAACATATGCTTCCAAACACATAAAAATAAACCAGTAAGGGTTTCTTACCTTTCCAAATTTCATAGGGAGTTTTAGAAGTACCTAGTCGCAAGAAAACTCGATTTATGGTGTAACATGTAGTGTTAACTACTTCCGCCCAAAACCTGTGGGAAAGATTTTTATCATTCAACATTACTCGAGTCATTTCTTGAATGGTTCTATTCTTTCGTTCAACCACACCATTCTGTTGTGGGGTCTTGGAGTAGAGAATTCATGTGCTATTCCATGCGCGTTGCAAAATTCAGTGAATGAGTGGTTCTCAAATTCTCGACCATGGTCACTTTTTATTCTAATAATTTTCTGAATGTTGCACCCTTTCTCATTTTTCAGTTTTAAACACAATTTCTTAAACACATCAAATGTGACAGATTTTTCTCTAAGAAAGTCCACAAATGTATAGATGAAAAAGTCATCCACACACACAAACACATATTGCTTACCTCCGATGCTTTCGATTTGCATTGGACCCATGAGATCCATGTACAAAAGCTCCAAGATATTCTTGGTTGACACATGTTGCAACACCTTGTGAGATGCTCTTACCTGTTTACCAATCTGACAGGAACCACACACACCTGACTGCCTGTTTTTGAACTTTGGTACTCCTTGGACTGCACCTACATTCACAAGTTTGGTCAGCAAGTCATAATTTAAATGTCCCAATCTTTGGTGCCAAATCTCAGCGTTGTCACAGGTGTTGTTGTAACATGGCACTGGTCGTTCCTGTGATGGTATGAGCATATAACAGTTGTCAATTGACCTTTTACCTGAAAGCACACAATTATTAGAAATGTCTAATACATAACAACCATCTTTAGTGAATTTCACATGTAAACCTTGATCACACAATTGACTAATACTAATAAGATTAGCTTTTAAACCATACACGTGCAATACTTTCTTGAGTTTTGGAAATCCTTCAATATCCAAAGTTCATATCCCAAGTATTTTTCCTTTAACACTATCACCAAACGTAACTTGTCCTTTATCTCGCTCCTTTTAGCTGTTCAAGGCTTCTCGCATACCTGTCATATGTCTAGAACACTCACTATCAAAATACCAAGAGTTACCAGTACAAGATTACATAGAAGTATAAGCAACACAACAGGCTAACTCTGTTTTCTTTACCCATAATTGTCTTACCTTATGTTGCAGAAACATGTGTGAGGATCTTTTCTGCTTACTATGAGACTTACCTTTTTCTTGTATTTTTTGAAGTCTGAAACAATGAGGTCTGATGTGTCCAGGTGCAAGACAGTAGTAACATGTAGGAATGAACCTATTTTTCTTTTTTCGATATTGCCTCTGCAATGTTGAACATCAGATACCAGGGCACTTTTACTGCTGTTCTGAGCAGTTGCATCTTTATACTCAGATTCTGGATGATTTGAACTTTTGACAAAAATAGTCGTACTAGAAGATTCTCCTTCATAAAAACTGAGTCTACTATGATCTCTACTCGATTTTTGAATGGATAACATGTAATCCAATTTTTCAGTTCCAGAATTTAGCATTTTTATATTTCGCTGCATCTATTTTAAATCATGTTACAGCATCTGTACTTCCAACAACCTCTCTTCTGCCAGGTTTTCTAGTTCTGTCTTTTGTTCGTCCACCTCAAAAATCTTCAGCTCTAGTCCCTGATTTTTCTTGCACACAAACACCCATTTTTCGTACATGTTCTTGTATGTTTTCATGACTTCTTTATCATCCAAATCACTATCACTATCTGACTCAATGCAGTCTGATTCACTTGTCTCCCCATCGTTTTCACCTGTTGTTGTAACATCAATACCTGCTCCCTCATCCACACTGATCTTGCTTGGTGTTGTTGCAACAGTGAACACTACAAAGTTCCCAGTATGCTCTCCTTCACTTTCTGAAGAGTCTTCTGATTCTACATCACTCCAGGTAACCTTCATAGCCCTTTTCTTATTTTTTAAAGTGTTTGCACATTTAGCTTGAATGTGACCAAAACCCTCGCATTCGCGGCATTGAATGCCTTTACTTTTTTTCTTCTCATCAGCTGATTTCAAGTTTTGCTTCCTAAAAGAGTCAGCTATTGTTGCAACATGAGGCTTCTTAATTTTTGGTGAGCAAAGCTAAGGATTCAGAGATTTCAGATTCCTCATCATTCGAAGAGCTTTGCATTTCATTCCTTTCAACATCAGTCTTTAGAGCAATGCCTTTCTCTTTTTTCTTTTGCTTAAACTTCATTTCAAAAGTTTGAAGAGATCCCATTAGTTCATCAATCTTAATTTCATCCACATTTTTTTATTTTTCTATGGCAGCCACCTTGATTCCAAATATGTCTGGAAGAGAGCGCAATGTTTTTCTCACAAGCTTAGCATCAGAATACTTTTCTCCCAAGGTAAAAGATTCATTCGCAATATCGCACAATTTGGCATTAAAATCCTCAATGGTTTCATCCTCCAGCATCCTTAATTCATCAAATCTGGTAGTAAGCATCTGCAACTTTGATCTTCTAACTGACGCTATACCTTCATATGCAGTTTGTAATATCTCCCAAGCTTCCTTCGCAGATTTACATGCGAGATTAACTTGAATTGATTCAAGTCGACAGCATTGAATATTGCATTCAGTGCCTTAGAATTCCAACTTGCCAAAAAGTCTTCATCCTTAGTCCATTATGTTTCAAGTTTAGTTGCAACATTACCCTGAGCATCTGTTTTGGTAGGAGATGTCCAGCCAGTCAAGATATCTTTCCAAGCCTTTTCATCAATAGATTTGATGAACGCCCTCATTCTAGCCTTCCAATACGAGTAATTCGCACCAACCAACAACGGTAGTTTAGAGATTGAACCTCCTTCACGCAAGGTGTCTATACCTATTCCTACAAGACAACAAATCAAAACTCCCAAGAATCTAACCGAATTAGTTCATAACCTGCTCTTGATGCCACTTATTAGAAGTTGTGCTCTATAAGTATGGATTAATTTCACAGCAAGATGACCAATATGCTTAATCAATGAAGCTCTGTGATCAAGACTAAAACAGGAGGCAATAACTTGGTGTAAACTGATTATGTTACAACTCTGTTACAAGTGATGTTGCAACATTAACTGGAATATTAGTTCTATCACAGACCGGTAACAATCTGTTTATCTAATTGCTTAGTTAGTTTATTCCATTAATGTTCTAACATGAGTAGTAACAATAAACAACAGCGGAAATAATAAAGCTATAACAGAAATAAAGAACACCAAGATTTAACGTGGTTCAACAATTCGGTCTACGTCCACGGGACCTTCCCTGGTCTAGCAAACCTACTCATTAAGAAATAGTATCAGTTACACACACCAATGGACTTACACAAGTAAAGACTCCCTCTTGACCTCTGACGTCTTGGTAAAAGACTCCTTAACGAACTTTAGTTTGGCGAGCTCCCTTCGACTTACAACGTTCTCTCCCGAGAACAACACCTTCTTCTCCCGAAGAATGATAAAAGAAACAGTGATCTAATTATTCAGAACTTACACACATCACTCATAACTCACTGTTACATAACACAGAGTTACAACACTTAACATCTAAGCAACCAATAAGCATGTCATGTTGCAACAAAACATAGAACTCTCATGTGCTCTTTTGCAGCTTGTCTGAATTCTCTATTTTTTTCCTTTGGTCATTTGCTGTGCTCCTGGGCTACAAATATATACTTTGCTGGTGCACCGCCAACCGCCTTAGGCCTCAAGACATCCCTAATCAATATGCAATTAATGTTATGCCATATGCAATTAATGTTATACCATATGCAATTAATGTTATACCATAGCCAATGCAACCTTAACATGGTAAGATGCCATAATATGGTTCCTGCATTTAACATGGTAAGTTGCCATAATATGTTTCCTGCGCCTAACATAAAACAGTAACCATCATATTTATTGAAATATAAGATCATGAGGTTTTCCAAAAACACAGCCAATCAAAGATTGCCTTCCAGATTTCCAAAACGATCGACAAAAGAGTCAAGACCTCAAGATAATGGTTATAAGGAGATTCACACCATGTTTGGTTGCTCAAACAACTTGTGTATAAAAGAATATTTCTCCTTGATTATCTTCCTTTAATAAGAAAGAGGAAAACTAAATTTCCAAGCTTCTTAAATATTAATTATGGAATAGTCTTAAAGATATCAATCATTAACCAGAAATATGATAGGGCTGCAATCAAGCCTTCGGTTAAGCATCATATGATGCATAAAATCAATAGTGATTCGCTAGCTAAGAATCAGCACATTGCAAGCCAAACATGATTGCCAAAAATCATGCATTTGTTTGTCACTGTAATCACATGATTCAAATCCCTTAGTTGACTAGTGTATGTATATAAATAGGATATGTACATCGGTTATAAAAGTGTGAAAAATCATCAATACAATTCAGTAGCTTTTACATGGTATCAAGAGCAATCTAAAGCTCTCACAAGCAAAACATTCCTGGGCCAATTTTTTTTTTTCCTTTCTTTTATCACCATCGAGTGATCAACATGTCTTCCAATGGCTCAGAAACCTCTTCCACATGTATGGCTGCGAGCACTGTTACAAATACTTCAGCTACTCTTATTTCTATCAATGCTACAGCCCAGTTACCGCTTAAGCTAAATGGTTCCAATTTACCCCACATGGAGAGCTCAATTCCAGACCTTATTGTTTGGTTGTGATCTCATGGGATATATAGATGGAACTTCTCCTTGCCCATCTGTAACCATCACCACTGATGGTGTCTCAAGTCCCAATTCGGCTTATTTGTCATGGCTGCGTCAAGACAGCTTTACTCGTCATGCAATTTTAGCATCAGTTGAACTACACATTGCGCCTTCGGTCAGTATGACGACAACGACACACATGGCCTGGACCAACTAGCTACCACATATGCGAATACTTCAAAAACCCGCATTTATGGGTTGCGCAACACTCTGGTTAAAATAACCAAAGACAATCAGACCATTGCAAGCTACATACAAAAAATCAAATCTATTTTGGATGAGCTTGCACTTGCCGGCTCTCCCCTAGGTGAAGATGAACTAGTCATTACTGTATTAGCTGGCATTGGTGATGAGTACAAGGAGATAAGTACGGCGATGCGAGCCCGAGATTCATCAATTTCCTTTGAAAAATTATTTGATAAACTTGCAGATCGTGAAATATTCCTCAAACGAGAGAATGCTCACAAGAAGTCAGCCATTTTCACTGCCCAATATAATCAAAAAGGCAATGGCAAAGGGAAAGGAAATCATTTTAGCAACAAAAAAGGATCCAACTCCCATCAAAGTTTCAACCAAAATTCTGGCTACTCCATTGGCACATACCCGGTCAATGCAAACAATCAAGGGCATGCCAATTCTTATCTCGTGGACAACAGGCAGAACACATACAGTCAGCATTGAAAATCCAGCAATAAATTCAACATTCTAAAAGTGCAATGCCAATTGTGTGACAAGTTTGGTCATATGGCCAAATAATGCTGTTCACGTCGAGCCTTTCAGCAAACTCCTCAAGCTCACTATACGACCTGTGACACTTATTTCTTACCCAATTGGGTCGTCGACTCTGGCGCTTCTCATCATATTACTTCAGATCTTTAAAACTTGGCCATTCATTCTGAGATGGAGGCAATGACGACATCGTAATTGGGGACGACTCTGGTATCCCAACTACACACATTGGTTCATCCTTTCTTATAACTCCTAAATCTCAATTTATTATTGATAATGTCTTGTGTGCACCATCTATTCGTCATAATCTACTGTCTGTATCTCAAGTTTGCAAATCGAATAATACTTCTATTGAATTTTTTTTCCCTCTTTCTTTGTTGTGAAGGATATGAAAACGAGGGCCGTTCTTGTCCAAGGCCGGAATAAGGAAAATCTGTATGAGTGGCCTACACTAAATGTTCAACCCCGTGCTCTAAATGCAACTCGTGCTTCCATTAACTAGTGGCATTGTAGGCTTGAGCATCCTCACCTCCCTGTCCTACACAAAATCATTTCTTATAACTCACTCCCAGTGTCTAGCACTACTTTAGGTTCGTGCAACTCATGCTTATGTAATAAGAGCCACAGGCTCTCGTTTAGTGCTTCATCCGTCACAAGTACTAAACCTCTTGAAATAATTTATATAGATGTTTGGGGCCCTGTACCTATTACTTCTTTTGACAAATTTCGATATTTTATTATTTTCGTTGATCGTTTTACAAGGTATACTTAGTTATATCCATGAAAACAAAAATCAGACACAACACTTGTGTTTGAAGCTTTTAAATCACTTGTTGAGAATTATTTGAAAACCTCAATTCGGACTATTTACTCAGATGGTGGTGGGAAATATATTGGATTACATTTTACTCTTCAACAATATAGAATTCAACATCTTTAATCTCCCCCTCACACTCCCCAACTCATGGGCATGGGTGAACGGCGCCATCATCACATTCTTGAAACAGCTTTAACTTTACTGACAGAAACCACTCTTCCATTAAGCTTTTGGTCTGTTGCTTGTCAAACTGCAGTCTACCTAATTAACCGGCTCCCTACCCCTAATCTTGACAATCAACCTCCTTATGAGCAGCTCTTTGGTGAACATCCGAATTATCACAAGCTAAAGATGTGATATCCCGAACCCGACATGTATTTAATAGCATTTGACTGTATTTAATTAAGTGTTTAATTAGTTAAATAATCCATTACGCACTATTTTTATATTTCTTTTAAAAGTATTCAACTAATACTTGGATTAATTATTTTAAATAAGTATTAACTATGTTATTATATTTAATACTCGGTTTTATTTCCTTGTATTTAACTAATTGATTATTTTACTTAACCTATTTATTTAAAGTATTATTTTGATATTTCTTTTTAAAATATTTAAATAATTTTTATATTGATTAATTAAAATATCATTACCTATTTTTATTATTTATAGTAATTGAATTTATTTTCTTGTATTTAATTAAGTGTCATCTTAAATGTTAGTATTTAATTGCATTTGATTACGTGTTTATATTAACTTGTTCATTCGTATCTTAGCAATAATTTCATAATTCTTTAAAATATTCTAAAAATAATTAAACTATTATTTATTATTTTGATTATTTTAATAATCGATTTTATTTTCTTGCATTTAATTACTCGATTTTCAATTAAATGAGAAAAGTAAATCCGAGCAGGAATGAATCTTAAACTAAGTTACTTTTCAAAAATTATATTTTTATGAAATTGCTTATCATTCTATTAGTGTTCATTCATTGACCGTTCGATCGTAACGCAGCAAAAACGAGAGTTAGAGATTTGTTTATAGTTTTTCGTGAATATTATTTCTAGTTTAATTTAACTAGTTTTTAGTTGGTTTGCATTAAAATTGCATTGTTTCAACTTGAAATAGACTAAATGCTAATTAAATAAGCTTATTTGACCATTTTAACTTGAGTTTTGACTTTGCTAAATGACCATTTTGCCCTTGAGCCTTGTCATCTTTTTAAAATAGCCAAAATCAACCAAAATAAGCATAAAACAATTCCCTAAATTCCCCCAATGTTCCCCCCATGGCCGAAGGTTCAAGGGAAAAGAAAAAAAATTGTTTTGCATTTTTCTTGCATAATCTCGCGTGGAATTGCTCAGGGATCATGGCTCAGGTCCTTGCGGGTCTTCCTCGTCAATCTCTGTGAAATTTTTCACGTTTTTGTGGATTTTTATTTGAATTTGATTTTTGTTTCAAATTTTCAGATTTGATATTTATCGCGTTATAATGCCTGTTATTGCTTGAAATAACTTCCTTAGGGTTCGTAGAGCATTGCTTGTTAGTTATTTGGCAATTTTTACGGCTGAAATTGCATATTTGAATTAGGAAGAACGTGAATAGTAAAAATAAATAGTAAAACCCTAGATTTTCAGATTTTTGATCCGAATCGCGTTTTCTTGATTTGATTAGGTGCCATTAATGTTAGAAAGATAAAATGTGCAATAAAAATGGAATGGCCTTTGTTAAAATTGGAAATTAGACAAAAAAAACGTAAAGGGGCCGTTTGACCAAGTGTTGATCGAGCTCGAATTGAGTTGGGGGTTTTGCTATTGAGGGCATGGAAGCACTTTTGGCGCTGTTATGGCGTTGATTGAGTGTCCGGTTAACATAGCTGTAGTTCAAACCCAGTAGGTGGACTTTCGGGCTTCAGTTGGGAAAGTGAAGTTTTGTGTCATAGAAACGTGCCTTGTAGTGCCTAAGTGAAGGTAGTGAAATCGGTTTCCTAATCCCGTGGCTCGTTTGCTCGTAATTGCCCTTGGAAGTTAGAGATTGAATAATATTATTTGTAACTTTTCTTGTTTGAACTGCTAATTACTTGTTTAGTTGATAATCTTGTTGATATTAATGATAATCATGCTTGAAAAGTTAATTGATTGCTATTGTTGATTGTAAGTGCTTGATATATTGAATGTTGATACAAATCTGCACTTTCGTGCTATCGCTCGTTTATTGCTTGTATCTCGTATTGCATTGTATAGTGTCAGGAGTGTGAGTGATGGGCCTCTCTGGGCAGTCTCGGGCTGCCAGGGTTGGTTTGCTCTAGCTCCGTGTCCTATTCCCATTCTCGCTAGGGGTGCCGCCCTGAGATTTGGGTCGTAGATGTATCGGGGTACATCCGGAGTACACCCAGTGGAAGTTATAAGGTGGTTGCGCACTTATTGTCATCGTTGTCAACATCAAGCTCGAGATTGATGTATTGCTCGTGAAATGATACATTGCTCGTATGAGTGAACCATAGCCTTCAAAGTGTGGTATAGCTTTGAATGGTTGTGTTAATGCTTTTATTAATTGTTTATTGTATTGTTGTTTATATTGATTACTTTACTTGTCGGTTATATTGCTTAACTATCTTATTTGCATTGCACGAACTTCTTTCTCTCCACCTCGATATCTGTTCTGCCCTCACTGAGTATACGTGTTGTGTATACTCACTCCTCACCACCACATTTCAGGAAATACCATGTTAGCTAGAAAGTTCGTGGTTATGTGATAGATCGTGCTTGAAGAGTTGTCTTGCATGCTATATGGCTTGAGTTGTCAAAGATGTAAAGATTTTACTTTTATGAGATGTATATAATCAATGTGTAAAGAAAAGTCATTTAAGTTTTATGTATAGGTTAGTAAGTTCTGGATTCAATGCATATATGTAATTATCTAAAGGAAAGAGTTAGAATAGTCTGGGTACTTGGAAATATATATATACTTGTTGTGTTTAATTGTTGAGAACTGAGGCTCGGATGGCCTTGAGGAATTGTGAATGGTTGGATACGGTACTGGTCCACTTATATGCTGTCGCATGTTTGCATTTTGCCTAGAAACAGGGGAGACTCCGTCCGTTTTCCCTAAAAATTATGCCCGGGTTTGGAATTAGGTTGCGATTAGATTGAATAATAGAACTCCCGATCTCGAAAGGGATCGGGGTGTTACAAAAGATGTTTGGATGTATCACGCCCCGACCCCGACCCATCGCTAAGCTAAGGCCGAAACATGACTTTCGTAACTCTTATTCCCGAGATTAACAACTTAATAGCTTTAAAACCTATGAATAATAATTTAATAACATGTACATCCATTAAAATACCACAAGAAGTTATTAAAAGACCTCTGATATTCTCCCAACAACATCGGCCTTACAGGGTTATAATATCTGTTACAAATTCCCAAGACCTGAATCTACCTGTTCAACATTTCCGAACCTAGGTGTCAAGAGAATAGTGTTAAGTCTTAACTAGGCATCTAATCTACCAAGATAATATTACAACATAATACTTAATCAATTTACAAAAATATCTTGATACAACAATAAGCTAAAACTCCACAGGCAAGCACGTAGACCAACTAGGGCAGAAGTCCATCACAACACATCAATATAACTTACAACCACATGGGAGCTTCCTCGGGCTAATCGTCACCTGAAATTGGTAAAAGATGGGTGAGCTAGATCCTCGCATATAGCTCAGTGAGGAGGTAAACACGGAAGAGTTTTCGCAAAGGTTTTATCTTTTCTTAATCAGTTTGATAAAATATGTCATGCACGCAAGAATATTCGGACGAGAATACAAGATATACAATCAAGCTTTAGTAACATTTCACAACCTAGCTCTTCCAAGATATCATTAGGTCCCCACCCGTAGGAGGATCAATGAGTCTTGAAAGAGAAGGGATGAATAAATTTGGTAAGCGAGATATACCAGCAAGCCCTATCTCTGACTGGAGGTCTCCTTACTATCTCGGTAGGCGAGATATACCGGCGAGCCCGTTACTGCCCGGAGATCTCATTGCTACTGCATTCATTAATGGTTGCAACCTAACCGCGCAATTACAGTTCGTATATATATGCATTTACATAAGCAATAAAATTTAGTCAACCATATAGCGTATTCGAGTACATTCTATTTCTTGCATCATGTAAACGTGTCAAGCATTTATCATATACTTATATGGGCATGCAAGCTCTCTTAGTACTAACACACAATAACAAGAAATAACAAGAACTTGCAAAACTACTACTTAACATCAACACCTACTAATAGCATACACTAGATACACCAAGCAAATCCAATGCTCCTACATTAGCCTAAATTATGAGGTAAATTTGTCTACTTTTTCAAACTCCAATTAATCTGAAATCAGTCTAGAATCGAATCTTATTGAATGTAGATAGTTCTAAAATCAAATGGAATGCAATTCGGAGTTAAATCGAGTGAGATATGACATTTAGAAATTATTGCGCAGATCTGTCAAACATCCGATCGAGTAACTCGACCGAATCTATTCTTCTAGATGAGTGGTAGTAAGCATCCGGACGAGTAAATCCGGTCGACCGGATCCACTCTTCTGGATGGAGGTCCGAGAACATGAAAATATGGCATTTTTGTTCTTTTACTTGCTATCTTGCCTCCAACTCATCCAAACCTTTTACACACTCAGAGTGATCTTTTAGGCAACATTCTCAAGCTCAAGAACAACACCATAATATTTTCAAATCAAAACAACAACCCAAGAACACTTCAAGAATTCTCAAAAACCTCAAGAACACCAAAACACCTACTAAGTATCAATGTGCTTGGCTTCCAATTCCTACCTTAACCACAAGTCAAACTAGCTCTATTCAAGCAAGAATCACCACACAACTCATAATTTTCAACCTGTTAGATCAAGCCTTAGCTCAATATCCAAGATAAGCCTCAAACCTTGTAATAAATCGACACATATTCATTATCAAATATATTCATAACCAATATAATCTTCAATACACAATTAAAACTCATCAATCAAGCATAATATGTCTTTGTAAAACATTTATAAAAATTCCCTCACCTTTGCAAGAGTTAGAAATAGAAGAAAGTTGATTGAAAATGGTTGAAGATCTTGAAAATGGCTTGCTTCTACTTCCCTCTTCCTACCTTTCTTCTTCTTCTTCTTCTTCCTTCTCCCTTCTCCTTGGCAAAATTGTGTAGTGTGTGTATGTGTGGGCTGATTGTAGGTGTAGGTGTGTGTGCGTAGGTAGTGTAGTATGTGTTGTAGAGATTTGGTGTGTGTGGGTGGTGTAGTGTGTGTTGATAGATAATATCTAAGTTGCCTAATGACGAGAGTGCCCTCCAACTGGCTTGTGTATTACTAGTTGGTCATTCTAGTATTCATTCCAATTCTCTTGCTTCTAATTCAATTACTCTAGTTAGCTATTAAACTTAGTTGGTTCCAATTACTAGTTACACGATATAAATGACTCAAATATACGTTAAATGATAATATGCACGTAAACTGAGATCAATGCACATACTTGAATTTAGATGCACGTTAAACGAGGCTAATACATATATTTCAAAGTAAATATACGTAATAAATATAATGCACGTATAACAAGACAAACGCACATTAAATAATATAAATGCATATTAATTAATATAATGCATTTTAAATGAGGCAAAAATACATAAAATGCTATAAAATGCATATGGACTCTATACTGGCTCGGTGCGGGGTCTCACAACCTCCCATCCTTAATAGCATTCCATTGCAATTCTTTCTTCCTTCTCGGATCAACTCGAATGCTGGAAGCTATCCAGGAATCCCAACCAACAAATAAGAATCTGGTTCCGTGAAAATAACCGGCTAACTACAATTGCAGCACCGCTTATAAGAATATAAATGACCGATGAGGGAGAACACCAATCAACAAACCCTAAATAAAAACTCTAGACATCATCGTATACGAATCCCGAGCATGAATATCATATAAATATATCGAATAAGAATTACAGATAGGAGTATCAAATACCGAAGTCCGACTGTCAAACAAGAGTTCTCATAAGAAAACCCAATAAGAATTCTGAGAAAATAGGCCAAATAAAGGCTCCGAATAAGCACACCAAGTAGAATATTCAATAAGAAGAATGAACCAAGAATTCCAAAATAGAGTGCTGACTATAATTGTCGAAGAAGAATACGACATAAGAAGGTCACGTAGAATCTCAAATATTTGGTATCAGTTGCCGAATAAGAATTCCAAACGATGATCTCCAAATAAGATTACCAAATAAGAACCCTAGTAGTTAACAGCTTCGCGGTAGTGGGCAATTCTATAACCCAATCAACATAAATACCACAAGACACTTCACAAGTCAATCCATACCCCTATAATTGCATCATTTTTAACAGAAGTAGAATAAGGGCAATAACGACTCTTAACTTCCAACCGGAATTCCCCATGTTCCAATTTCATATACTACTCGATCACCAACTTAACATCATGTATATACGGACTTCAATTAGGTAAAACAACTTCCTACTTGCATATCAACACGTTGCACTCAAGATAATATAAGAAAGGTGCAAGCAACTTCGAGGTCAATCAATATTTTAGCTCATAGGTTTATAAATATGGTTTACTTTCAACTATGGCTACCGCCTGCAGTTCGAACATGATTCGTCTTCTATCTAGGACATTCCTTGGCTTGGTGTTGGTCACTCCCACATCCAAGGCACCTGCTAGACTTTTTCCAACACTGAGCTTCAGTGTGCCCTTTTCGGTTGCAATGAGTACACATGACAATTTGAGAGGTAGTCACATTTATTGATGTACCACGAGCTGACTGGGTGGCTGAGGTTTCTTGTTGTGGCCTAGCATCAACTGGTCCTTCTTAAATTTGGCCATGACTCTGAGTGCCTTTACCGATAGTCGACCTTTGTGTTTTCCTCCGTTTCGGGTAGTTTTTCTTCTGACCCCTACTCAATTGACCCGACCCTCCATTTTCTTTTCCTTTCCTTTCTTTGCTATTGTTGCAGCAAAAAAGGCCTCGCCGTAGGTGGAAAGCTGTAGAAGAACCAAGTTGTCTTGAATCTCTAGCCTCAACCCCTAAATAAACCTTCGGATTCTCTTTTCTGTAGTTTGTACCATTTCGGGAGCATAATGTGACAGTTGATTGAACCGGGCTTCATACTGCACAACAGTTAGATCCCCTTGTTTGAAAGTCATAAACTCATTCCTCCAAAGTTTTCCCTTGATTCCGAGGGTTCTCCCAACCATTCTTACTTCACCAAAAAGAGGCACCCTAATATGATATGTACATATGCAATTATGTTACATGAAGAACAAGTATGTATACATGTAGTTATATTGCATGAAAAGCAACTGCAACATAATGCATAATTATTATGTGATGCAACATTGCCAATAAAGTACAACCTAGCATATAGATTTCGTATAGGCAAGGATCAGTTATGGCATGGAAGTCACATAAGATTCACACAAGCACGTATAACACGTAACTTCATGTAAGAATATCAAACACATAAGCTCACGTAAGCATACCTAGACTTCCAAGCATGTTCTTATCCTAGGTCTACTACCCGCAGACTAGGGGTTCTACACCCAGCTTGTGCCTAGCTAACTAACTAAGCTTTTATACCACTTAAAGGTGTCACGCTCCGACCCCGACCCATCGCTAGGCTAAGGTCGAAACATGACTTTTGTAACTCTTATTCTCGAGATTAACAACTTAATAGCTTTAAAACCTATGAATAATAAATTAATAATATGTACATCTATTAAAATACCACAAGAAGTTACCGAAAGACCTCCGATATTCTCCCAACAACATCGGCCTTACAGGGTTATAACATCTGTTACAAATTCCGAAGATCTAAATCCACCTGTTCAACATTTCTGAATCTAGGTCTCGAGAGAAAAGTGTTCAGTCTTAACTAGGCATCTAATCTGCCAAAATAATATTACAACATAATACTTGACCAATTTATAAAAATATCTTGATACAACAATAAGCTAAAACTCCACAGGCAAGCACGTAGACCAACTAGGGCAGAAGTCTATTACAGCACATCAATATAGCTTACAACCACATAGGAGCTTGCTCGGGCTAATCGTCATCTGAAATTGGTAAAAGAGGGGTGAGCTAAATCCTCGCATATAGCTCAGTGAGGAGGTAAACAAGGAAGGGTTTTCACAAAGGTTTTATCTTTCCGTAATCAGTTTGATAAAACATGTCATGCACGCAACAATATTCGGACGAGAATACAAGATATACAATCAAGCTTTAGTAACATTTAACAACCTAGCTCTTCCAAGATATCATTGGGTCCCGACCCATAGAAGGATCAATGAGTCTTGAAAGAGAAGGGATGAATATATTTGGTATGCTAGATATACCAGCAAGCCCTCGTTACTACCTCGGTAGGCGAGATATATCAGCGAGCCCGTTGCTGCCCGGAGGTCTCATTGCTACCGCATTCATTAATGGTTGCGACCTAACCACACAATTACAGTTCATATACATATGCATTTACATAAGCAAGAAAGTTTAGTCAATCATATAGCGTATTCGAGTACATTTTATTTCTCGCATCATGTAAACGTGTCAAGCATTTATCATATACTCATATGGACATGCAAGCTCCCTTAGTACTAGTACACAGTAACAATAAATAACAAGAACTTGCAAAACTACTACTTAACATCAACACCTGCCAATAGCATACACTAGATACACCAAGCAAATCCAATGCTCCTACATTAGCCTAAATTAGGAGGTAAATTTTTCTACTTTCTCAAACTTCAATTAATCTAAAATTAGTTTAGAATCGAAGCTTATCGAATGTAGATAATTCTAAAATCAAACAGAATGCAATTCGGAGTTAAATCGAGTGAGATATGGCATTTAGAAAATTATTGCGCAAATTTGTCAAACATCTGGTCGAGTAACTCGACCGGATCCATTCTTCCAGATGAGTGGCAGTGAGCATCCGGATGAGTAGATCTGATCGAGTAACTTGACCAGATCCACTCTTCCAGATGGAGGTCCGAGAACACGAAAACATGACATTTTTGCTCTTTTGCTTGCTATCTTGCCTCCAACTCATCCAAACTTTTTGCACACTCAAAGAGGTCTTCTAGGCAACATTCTTAAGCTCAAGAACAACACCATAAAATTCTCAAATTAAACAACAACCCAAGAACACTTCAAGAATTCTCAAAAACCTCAAAAACACCAAGAATACCTACTAAGCATCAATGTATTTGGCTTCCAATTCCTACCTTAACCACAAGTTAAACTAGCTCTATTTAAGCAAGAATCACCACGCAACTCATAATTTCCAACCTGTTAGATCAAGCCCTAGCTCAATATCCAAGATAAGCCTCAAACTTTGCAATAAATCCACACATATTCATTATCAAACATATTCATAACCAATATCATATTCAATACACAATTAAAACTCATCAATCAAGCATAATTTGCCTTTGTAAAACATTTATAAAACTTCCCTCACCTTTGCAAGAGTTAGAAATGGAAGAAAGTTGATTGAAAATGATTGAAGATCTTGAAAATAGTTTGCTTCTACTTCTTTCTTCCTACCTTTCTTCTTCTTCTTCCTTCTCCCTTCTCCTTGGCAAAATCGTGTAGTGTGTGTATGTGTGGGCTGATTGTGGGCATAGGTGTGTGTGTGTTGTAGAGATTTTGTGTGTGTAGGCAGTGTAGTATATGTTGTAGAGATTTGGTATGTGTGGGTGGTGTAGTATGTATTGATAGATAATATCTAAGTTGCCTAATGACGAGAGTGCCCTCCAACTGACTTGTGTATTACTAGTTTGTCATTCTAGTGTTAATTTCAATTGTCTTGGTTCTAATTCAATTATTCTAGTTAGCTATTGAACTTAGTTGGTTCCAATTACTAGCTACACGATATAAATGACTCAAATATACGTTAAACGATGATATGCACGTAAACTGAGATAAATGCACATAATTGAATTTAGATGCACGTTAAACAAGGCTAACACACGTATTTCAAATTAAATGTATGTAATAAATATAATGCATGTACAACGAGATGAACGCACATTAAAAAATGTAAATGTATATTAATTAATATAATGTATATTAAATGAGGCAAAAATACATGAAATGCTATAAAATGCATATGGACTCTATATTGGCTCGGTGCAGGGTCTCACAGGATGCCTTTGTTACCATCGGTTAAAACCATACGCATCTCATAAGCTAGATCCCAAGTCGCGACCATGTGTGTTTCTCGGGTACTCTCTCCAGCACAATGCCTATCGATGTTTAGATCTTACCACTCAACGTCTTTTTATATCCCGCCATGTCATCTTCGTCGAGTCTATTTTTCCATTCAAAGATCATATCCATTCCAACACTATAGCATAAACCATACGTAATCATTGGCTTGATGTTGCAAACGACTTGGTCCCAACATCCTCACAATCTAATTCACCTTACTCTGTATCACAATTGGAACCCAAATCACTCTCACCAGATTTGTTGCAACCTATATTTTTTCCAATTACTCTAAATCAGCTGCCTAATGGCGCCACCTCATCTCAGTTCCGATCACAAGCTGACACCGCCATAATGCCGACAGGTAATACACATCCATCTCAACCTGTCACTTATGCAGAGGTCCCTATCCTGCATGAAAATGAAGCTGCTCGCGACTTTGATCATCCTCAGGTTTGTCCACCTCACTCTTCTACAATTCCTCTTACTTCTTCTACTCATCAGTCACAATATCCAATGACCACCATATCAAAAAAATCCATTTTCAAACCAGTGCAAAAATTATGTCTCACAGTTGCAGGTGATCACTCTACACCTATTGAACCCACATATTTTTTGCAAACTAGAAAACACTCGCAGTGGTGGCATGCCATGAGTGAGGAATTCGATGCACTCATGAGGAACCATACATGGGATTTAGTACCTTCAACTAATAAAACTAATGTGATTGGTTGTAAATAGGTTTATAGAATCAAATGTCATTCAGATAGGACCATTGCTTGTGACAAAACGAGTTTGGTAGCAAAAGGCTTTCATCAAAGGCCGGGTGTTGATTTCCATGCAATATTCAGTCCCGTTATTAAACCATCAACCATTCGATTAATTCTATCTTTAGTTGTCCAGTATTTTTTAGGTGTTGAAGTTGTGCATACATCAAATGGTCTTTTCATTTCCCAATACAAGTACATTAATGACTTGCTCGAAAAGACTAAAATGCATAAGGAAAAAGAGGTGTACTAGCCCCTCTCGACATCTGAAGTACTGCGCCTTGCCGATGGGTTACCTCTAACCGATGCCACAACATATAGGCAAGTTGTTGGGGGCATTACAGTACTTGTCACTAACTAGACCAGATATGTCTTTTGTTGTCAACAAGTAGTCTCAATTTATGCACTATCCCAAAGACACTCATTGGACAGCGACAAAACAAGTCCTCCGATACCTAAATGGCACAATATATCATGGAGTTTTACTTCGTTGAACAGCTACTCTCAATTTACATGTCTTCTCTGATGCTGACTGGGCTGGAAATGTTGATGATAGAACCTCTACCACGGCCTATATTGTGTTTCTTGGGGGTAATCCCATTAGTTTGTCTTCCAAAAAGCTACGAACAGTAGCTTGATCTTCCACCGAGACTGAATATAGAGCTATTGCATCCACTGCAGCTAGAGTTAATTGAATCCAAAATTTTCTCCAAAAGCAGCACTTAAAGCTTTATGAACCCCCCACCATTTTTTGTGTTAATGTGGGTGCCACATATTTATGTACTAATCCAGCCTTTCACTCTCGGATGAAGCACATAGCAATTGATTTTCATTTTGTACGTGATTAAGTAGCTCAAAAAAGTTTATGCGTTGCTCATGTTCACTCTGCTGATCAACTCGCAGACTCTCTAACTAAGCCTCTATCGCGTCAACTTCTCCAAAAACAACGAGTTAAGATAGTTGTCCTCGATGGAACACCTATCTTGAGGGGGCATGATAAGGCTACAATCAAGCCTTTGGTTAAGCATCACATGCATAAAATCAATAGTGATTCGCTAGCTAAGAATCAGCACATTGCAAGCCAAACATGATTGCTAAAAATCATGCATGTGTTTGTCACTGTAATCACGGGATTCGAATCCCTTAGTTGCCTAGTGTATGAATATAAATAGGATATGTACATCAGTTGTAAAAGTGTGAAAAATGATCAATACAAGTCTGTAGCTTTTACAAAATGATCCTCTTCATTTCTCCTCATGGTTCAATAAAGGTAAACACTAAAATTATAGCCAAGTATGTCACAATGATCAGGAATTCTAAATTCGAATTACAGTTTTATCCTCTATTATATCTAAAAACAAAAAAACACTGAAATTATTTGGAATAAATACATTACTCTGATTAACAATTTTTTTTTTGGGTCAAAACTCTAAAATTAACTATTCAAATGCTCATATTATACATCCAAAGGAAGATTATTTTCAAATAGTTTCTCATGTAATTAGGGACGGAGCCAGAGATCTAGTATTGAGGGGGGCAATTTTTTTTAATTTTTTGTACAATATTTTTGTACAATGCTTTTTCGTACAATATCAATGGTGAAATTGTCGAGAATTAGTTCACTACCAAATAGTAAATTTCTATGTATTCATGAGATTTGAACTATGATTTCTATTTTAGAAATTGAAAGCTTAAAATATCCAAGTCTGATGCCTTCATGAACTAGTTTTGTTACTTATATACACATACTTATAATTGACTTTAAAAAATCTAAAATTGACTCAAAACTAAAACATCAACTTATAACTAGAAAAAAAAAAGTTAAATAAAACATGGCTCACTAAAATTATCTAAAACAATCTATTTATGACATAAAATTGAGCATTAATATGTAACGAACAAAACACATACACTAAAAATTAGTGAGAAAATATTTCATTCAAATTAATTACCTTGATTGATCTAAAAAAAAAAATTACTCTCAACTTTTTTCTTTTAAAAGTTTGTAGGGGCCGGAAAGGATTTTTTTTAAAAATTACATTAAAATCATAATTTTTTGTAGAAACTCTTATATGTAAGACATGGTAAGGGCCACTTTTGCTTTTGTATGCGAAAGGTGATTTTCTAGTCTCAACAAAAGCTGAAAAATGTAGCTTTAGCCTTAGCCACACATGATAATGGTGGTGAATTTCATAAGGGTATAAATGATGTTTGGGTCAATAAAGACATACAAAACCCTAAAAATATTGAAGGTTTAAGGGCGCATGTGTAAGATGAAAATCAGATCTTTAGCTCATGTCTTATAACATCATGAAATAATCAAATATAAAGCATACCTCAATAACCTTAAATCGCTTTGAAGATATACAAAATAGTATATAAACTTAATATAGATAACTTTAAGTAGTGTATAACTTAAATCACACACCCAATTGATGGGATAACATACTTATACAAAATGTATATTGGTTAGATTGAGTGGAGAGAGGGACCAAGAGTCCTTTATATAGTACTCTTCCAATTAATTCCACCCATCATGAATTTAATTAGAAATGATCATTCATGAACCCACTAACCCCTCAATAAGTACACCATAATATGGTTATAATTAACTCATTAACCCCACTAAGTTATACAATGATGTAGGGATATAATGAGCTTACTAAACCTATTAAGTGTACCATAATATTGGGTCATAACATAGGTGAATTCAATACTGCATTAGATTCATGGACTCTTTATATTCCTCTTGTCTTTTCATGAATCCACTAATATTTCATTATGTAGGAAGTTACATATTGGTTACTGACTTTGGTCATTGAACCATTATATTTCATTTTGCATTTTATGTGGTTATGAAGGCCACCTTAAGCAAAAACTTCTTACATTCTCCCACTTGGCCAAATGATCACATAACACTGTGATACCCATTATTGGATTCATTTAGTGGCTACCTTAATAATAGTATAATATTTATCTAAACAAACAACCAATATGGATCATGGCAGTCTTATATCTAATTTGTCGATATAATTCCTTTCATGTATCATAATACTAATCATTTTACTTAGATAAATCTTAGTGAGGAATAACTATAACCGGATCCATGCATTTCCTTAAAATAAATCCTAAGGTCCCACTTTCATGTCAATAATTTGACAATTCCAGTTAACTATAATTTCATAAAATGTGCACAAAGGTAACTGAAAAAATATCATTTTGATATGTCCAACTATTATACATTATTATGATCCCTCATAGTTTTCATATTTCATTCATGTGCTAGCACTTTCATGAGAGTCTATAATTATCACTTTAAGTGATGCACATAATGGGCACTTTTATAAAACTTTAATACACTTAGACTAAAATAGTATTTACCTTAAGCCAAAATATGTCATTGAACCTTTACATGACACGAATAGCTTTCGGTTATAGTTATATAGGGCTCTTCCAATTAATTCCACCCATCATGGATTTAATTAGAAATGACCCTTCATGAACCCACTAACCCCTTAATAAGTACACCATAATATGGTTATAATTAACCCATTAACCCCACTAAGTTATACCATGATGTAGGGATATAATAAGCCTATTAAACCTATTAAGTGTACCATAATATTGGGTCATAATATAGGTAAATTCAATACTGCATTAGATTGATGGACTCTTCATATTCCTCTTGTCTTTTCATGAATCCATTAATATTTCATTACGCAGGAGGTACCATATTAGTTAATGACTTTGGTCATTGAACCATCATAATTTATTTTGCATTTTATATGGTTATGAAGGCCACCTTAAGCAAAAACTTCTTACAACACGTTCCTACTGCCACCTGGCATATGCACCCTGATCTCTAAGACTGCCTTACCTTGAGGGTTGCCGATCCCAAAGATGTCCAATGCACTTTAATCCACCATACTAGCATAAATATCTGGGCACGCATTCTAGGCAGAAGTCACTGATATTTGATATATTTGTTCATTATGTTCAGATTATCCAATTCGAATTTGGGCATGCATTCCAAGAAGAGGTCACTGATATTTGATAAATATCTATGCCTGCATTCTGACCTCGCTAGCTTAAGCATTTGAGGGATCCACGGGTGCAACCCCGATGACCTTCTTTTGCAGATTTTTGGAGTTCATCCAGCAGCATGGTCATTATTAATGCCAAAATCGGGCTTGGACCCATGGTCTAACCACGACGGGTCATTTGACCCCGATTCATACACAATTTGGGCCAAGGCCCATGTACTACACCACGGATAGCGGCCTACTCTTGTAATAGGCCGCTAAAAGGCCTAGGGCCCTTGGTTAAGCCTGCATGGCGGTACCGTCCTACGTGGGTGACTGAAGACAAACTCGAGTACAACTCAAACTCTATTGGATATCTCTGGATAAATAATCAAATGAGACATTCCAATTGACTAGTACACCAGAAGTGGATGACGATCGACAAACTCGGGATAAGATCATCATATCCTATCGGATAGGTAATTATTCGCCCGAGGTAGTCTGCTCAACATATAACTCTCAAGAGTCTATGACTCTTGGCCTACCCACATCTATAAGTAGGCCACGTTTACACAAGGAGTAGGCATCGAGTATTTGCTGCACCTAGCAATACTCTCCTTTTCCCTTCTACATATCTACAACCAAGATATCTACAGCCTACACTCCCAATATCGATGCCGATACTATGGTAGACTCCTTTATCATCTTTATATTTTTCTCGCATTCTTATCTTTTGTGATAAACTACTGACTTGAGCATCGGAGTGTCTTCAGTCGGGATTACATCGATGTCCCGAGACTCACGTCACTCTTTCGCCTTCTGTCTTTGCAGGTTGCTGGTATTCCAAAATTCGTAATTATGAATTTTGACATCTGTAGTCATCACCAGTATATATATATGTCTATCTATCAATGATAAGCAGTATAAAAGATTTTTTTTCCTTCTAATGGAGGCTAAACCAAATTAAAAACCAATGACCTTATCATAATTTTTACCCCTTTTATTCTTCTTAAATAGAATCTGCAAAGGGTGTGGTAACGTTTCAACTTCTTGGAATCCAATCTCTAGTTCAAGGCATAATTAAAAAAATCTTGTAATACTAGTGGTATGGCAATTTTTACCCCTTTTTTTGGGTCAACTTATGGTGGTATGTTAGAATAACCAGAGTAAATTAACCTGCGCAACGAAGACAGCAGTCGAATGCAATGTTAGAATAACCAGAGTAAAGAAAGAAGCATTCAAATGTAATGTTAGAATGTTAGAATGTTAGAATAATTTTAGATAACAGAAGAAGCCGTTGAAATGTAATGCTTGAAGACTATCAAACGATGTTATGCCAAAATCCATATTTTCGTATCTATCATTTTTATCGTGAAGAAAATGGAAATATAAATTAACTAGTTAAATTTGGACTTGACCAACTACCAAGATAAATTTATATAGGTCAAGCACCAGTAAATATGTGAACTCTAGTGGAGAAAAATAAGAGAACTGTTAGGCCCACATATGGTTACTCGTTTCCCATGTTTGGCTAACTAATCATCATGTCTCTTTCATTAGTTAGGTCTCTCTTTAAATTAAAAATATACAATACCATACAAAAATATACAAAAGAATATAAAATTGTACAAAAATATATAAAATTATATAAAAGTGTACAAATTTATACACAAGTGCTCAAAATTGTAATGAAATTGTACAAAACTATACAAATTATAAATTGTACAAAACTATACAAATTTAAACAAAAAATAAAAATTCATACTTTTTCGCAAAATATAAAAAGCCATCATTTGTCACAAAAATAAAAAATTACTAAAATATACATATATACAAAACAAAATTATTATAGTTAGGAGCTGTTCCTGACGAGGCTGTGTCCAAACAAAACAACTTTTATGCAACTTGACGATTCACTTGCAATTAGTCCTGCGTAGCTCGTGTGATAATCATCATCATCATCTCTGTCTGACTGTCTCCATCTAAGGTTTTCTTTTCTCCGAGAAAAAAAAGATCATAACCTATTACAGCTAGACAAATATTTATATTCCTCTCTATTTCTCTCTACACACACACTTACACACATATTATAATATTATATATTTATATATCTATATATATATATAGAGAGAGATCAAAAACATCAACTGATAAGCATCCATTTCACATCGTCATTTTCTTCTCTGTTTTTTTTTTTTTGCAGGACACATCTTCATTTTTTAGAATAGTGAAAGATAGATGAGCCAAAGTAAATGCCTTCGTCTATTCAAAAACAAAGAATCAATTACCCAACAACGACCACCACTGCCACCACCGCCACCGTGACCGCTCGTTGCATGGCTTCAACCACCACCGGCAGTTCCACAGCCACCTTGAGTTTACAAAAACAACAAGACCATCATCAGCCCACATGGGTGACACTAGTTTCCTTTTGGGTACCTGAAAACGTGTTGCACTACCACACACGCTGTGTGTCCCAATCAGTGCTGCTCCGCCGTGGTGCAAACCATCTCCCCCCCTGTCGACACCGTGCGGTCCCTTGTCCGCCGCTTCGATAAACCGACAAGCCTACAAGCATTTCTTGAAGAGTTGCCACGTGATTGTGGGTGATGGCAACGTGTTTCTTTTCTTTTTCTAATCTTCGAGTATTAAAAGGTCAACACTTATTCTAGTTTCCTTTCTTTCACTGGCTCACGTTTTCATATGCTTTTTTGGCTATGAAAGCATTGGATGAGATGGACGCTGCAGAAGCATCTGCATGTTTCCAAAAGGTACATGTATTTGCTAAGTTGCACTAATGAAGTGATTTTAAATTTGTCAATGAGTTGCTTTCATCCTGTTTACGAGTTTTAGCTACTCTTTTCTTTGGTCTTTGCTTCAACATATTGGTTACACATGTTCACTTATGCATGAGATTAGCACCAAAGCCCCTATGGCTAGAGCGAGGCTCTCGTGGGGGAAACAACTGGTATAACCTACGCATACTTTGTCCCAACAGCTTGTTTCATCTCTCACTCTCTCTTCTGGTTGTAGGTTCGCCATTATTTAAGGGAGATCATGGAGGCAATTGACTATGAAAACAGGTTAGACCACGACAATTCTTCTTGCATTACTTTTTCTAGTTGTATCTTCATCTTAGTTGCAAAAGGAAAAATACAAAGAAAGCTGCGGTGCTTGTGAATTTTATGGTGACGCAAATTTTCATGAAATTATCGAGACTTTATGTGCATCAATAATACTACTGGGGTCCATTACTAATCCATAACGGTCCAACAATTCTGTGCAGGGTTAACTATTTGAAATATATGTCAAAGTACTACTGTTATATCTTGATTTTAGAGGTATTAAGAAGACCCCCCTTTGGGTGACAAAGCTGAAAAAAAAAAAGCTTTGCCTTGTAAATCTTTATGTAGTTAGCAAGTATTAGGAGTATGTTATTATTGAGCGGCTTTACTGAAAAACTTTTAACAGTGTTGATCAACTTTAAGAACTGACGTGTTTGCATTTTATGACCTCGAACTTAAGGATGTTTATATCGAGCTGCTTGAGTTTCACTGCTTTCGCGAAGTTTTTTATATTCGATTTGCATCATGCCATACTCACTGCCTCTGTAAGTTATGAAGTTAGGGTTCTTCTTTTATGACATACTCACTGCTTCTGTAAGTTATGAAGTTAGGGTTCTTTTTTTATGAGATATGTGACAAATTTATCACATATACATAGATAAAAAGTTATTTAATTAGTTGACAAATATTAACCAATTATTATAAGTGGGGACATCATAGTAATTTATTTAAAATTATGTAAGGTCAAGTTAGTAAAAAGAGAAATTTCAGACATTTTGATATAACATATTTATACGATACAAACTAATGTAGATTAGTTTTATGGAATAATAACTTGACATGTGGCTGTGACAAATTTACTACATGACTCATAGAAGAATTTTTCATGAAGTTATAGTCAAATTAGTAAAGCCTGACTTTTCTGCATTTATAAATGGGTATAACTCATTCATGCGTGTATTAATGTCTCTCATATCATAAAAGTTTCTAATACCTTTGGGAATTTCGCCTCCCAACACATTGTTGGACAAATCAAGCCATCACAAAGCACTCGAAGACCATTATCCATATATTCGACGTTGAACATGAGCTCAAAGAATTAGGGATTAAACCAGTAAGATTGTTGTTGGTAAGTGAAATTGCCCAAAAAGAGTCGCATTGTCAAAAATGTTCATCCGTGATTGACCATGAAAAGTTGTTTTCCTCGAGTAAAAAAATCTCAAGTCCTCGATTGGGCTAAAACGGGGTTGATGTTTGAAAGTTATAATGCCAGGAAGTTTGGGAAGGTGAACTCAATTGTTCACTGCTTGTATTTCACAGATGCAAATAATACAATTGTGATAAGATTACAGTCTAAAGGAATTCGAAATACAACAAGAGCATCCCTTGGATTATGGGACTGAAACAACAAACAAATCTTAGCCTAATCTAGAAGATGTGTTGTGTGATATTTGAATTCACGTATGTGGGGTTTGAGTCGTGCAGGACTCTTCCTTAACATGCCCCCGCAAGAAGGTGGAGCCATCGGCAACACCTATCTTGGACCGTAGCACACTGAAACGTGACTTTTGCAAAGGCTTCGTTAGGATGTCAGCTAATTGATTATGCGTGGAGACATGAGCAACAGTTAGGGAGCCATCTGTGACTTTATCACACACAAAGTGATAATCCAAAGCGAGGTGTTTCATTCTGGAGTGAAAGACTGGATTGGCACATAAGTGAGTAGCCCCAATATTATCATATAACAGACGAGGAGAAATAGGTGGAGTAAAACGCAGCTCATGTAGCAGGTTCATAAGCCAACATATTTAAGCAGTTATGGACGCAACAGACCTGTACTCTGCCTCAGTAGATGAGCGGGCTATTGTGCGCTGCTTTTTGGAGCACCATGACACGGGTGTACCACCCAAAAAAATAATGTAAGCAGATATAGATGTGTAATCGTCACAATTACCAGCCTAATTAGCATCAGAATAGGCCGTGAGAGAGAGTGCACAAGAATTCTTAATCAGCAAGCCATACATTAAAGTGTGCTTGAGATACCTCAAAAGTCTTTTGGCAGCAACCCAATGACAATCTTTCGGACAATGCATAAACTGGGCCAACTTGTTAATTGTGTATGCAACATCAGGACGGGTAATTGACGGGTACTGAAGCCCCTCAATGAGGCTGCGATATTTTGTGACATCAACAATTGGAGTGCCTTCATTCACTGAGAGCCGAGACATGGTACTAATTGGGGTTGTTGCATCTTTTGCACCATCCATGTGAAACTTAGATAATAGATCACGCAAGTATTTTTGTTGGGATAGAAACAAGCCATCAGAGCAGGAAATAGCTTCAACCCCTAAAAAATACTCAATCGTGCCAAGATCCTTGATAGAGAACTTATTTGAAAGGGCTGTAATGGTGTTTTGAACAAACGATGGAGAACTTCCTGTAACCAATAAATCATCCATATACACCAAGATATACCCAATAACTGAATTGGTAGCAAAGACAAATAATGAAGGATCAAACCTTGTGCCAACAAATCCTAAGGATAGTATATAATTTTTAAGTTCTGTGAACCACGCACAAGGAGCCTGTTTAAGACCATATAGAGATTTAAACAGGCGACAAATATGATTAGGGTAAGAAGCATCTATAAAGCCAGGAGGTTGGGACATATACACTGCTTCCGTGAGATGACCATGCAAGAAAGCATTATTTACATCAAGTTGATTTATGAGCCAGCCTTTCGATATAGCAATGGCTAACACTACACGAATCGTGGATGACTTCACAATAGGACTAAATGTTTCCTGAAAGTCAATGCCCGGTCTTTGGTGAAACCCCTTAGCAACAAGCCGTGCCTTATATCTAGACACACTCCCATCGAGATTCCGTTTTTCGCGGAACACCCATTTACAACCCACAACATTATAGTGATCCTCTTTTGGTACAAGCTCCTATGTGGAATTTTTTTTTAAGGCACCTAATTCTTCTAACATTGCCATCTTCCAGTGTTCATTGTGAAGGGCTTGCCTCACTGTAGGAGGTTCAGATGCAGGGGGAAGGGAATGTTTAGAAACAGTAAGAGACAATATTTTTTTAGGACAGAAAATATTACTCTTTGAGCGAGTCTGCATTGGATAAACTGGTTGAGATTGTGGCGAATGGATAGGGGCCACCTCGCTATGGGACGATGCACATGGGTGTTCTTGGTGGTCTGCAGTTGACGTCTCAAGTCGTTCGTGGGCACCAGCGGAAGGCGAAGATGAGTCGAGAGACACGTGATGAGTGGATTGGAATGGTAGTAAAGTGGTGTTTGACGGTGACGGGGTGGGAGGAGGGTCATTGAGTGTTTTGGTGTGAAAAAGAATAGTAGTAGCCATTGGGTCTGTCAGAGATGGAAGACTAGAGGCACATGGATGTGTCGTAGACGATTCATTGAGGGGAGAGAAAGATGGGTACCATCGAGTAATAGCGGTAGATGAGAGAGAGTTCACAAGAGTACCAAAAGAAACTGAAGGAAACACTGTTTCAGTAAAGCGGACGTGATGAGAGAAAAAATATTTGTGAGCCACAGGCCCAAAACAAATGTAAGAGTCATGCGTGTTAGAATAGCCTACTTGGAATTGTGGAAATTAGAAGTTGTGTTGGCTGTTTTGGTTGGTTGAGGTTGCGTAAATTAGTTGATGCATGGCTTAGGCTCATTACATGACGAATTATTGTTCAATCGTATGTGGAAGCACGAAATTGAGGCCCTATTGCTTATGAACATTTGCTAAGTGATTATCCTATGGTTAAATGAGATCATTTTGAGTGGTTAGTAGGTTGTCCAATTATCCCTAAGTATGCATGAAATGGCTTAAGTAACTCTTGTGGTTCTTAGCAAACAAAACCAACACCTGAGCACGGCCTTTGTAAACCCTAATGGCTACGGAGGTTCCCGAGTCCCAAACCATTCATGTGTGCTTATAATTGATGTTGAGGAATGTTAATAGGCTGCCCGAAAATGTCTTTATAGCTCTAAAAAAATACATGGTCTGGAGCGTGTTTCTAGCTTGTGACTAGAGTAGGGACGCAACCAAGGATAGCAGAGATGCCGAAAAATACGTAGTTTACTATAATTTGGCTGAGTTTTAAATAATGATTGAAAGGGAGTATTGCCCTGAAGAATGGAAGTGGGAAGTCTATTAATAAGGTATGTCGCTGTTTGAAAAGCAAATGTCCAAAAGTTAAGAGGGAGGGATACACGATGAAGCAATGCCAAACTAGTTTCAACTATGTGTCTATGGCGATGCTCTGCAGGAGCAATGTGCTCAGGAGTGTATGGTGGACTAATTAAATGTTGAATATCATGGTAAGCGAAAATTGTTTGAAGTCCTTTATATTCTGTTCCCCCATCAGAGTAAATAGTAGCAATAGATGTTTGAAACTGTTTTTCCACCATTAATTTAAATTTCAAAAATAAGTCAAAAACATCAGATTTTAATGCTAATGGAAAAAGCCAGGAAAATTTAGTAAAATGGTCCACGAAGAGAATATAATAAGAGTACCCATCGATGGAACGAATAGGGGATGGTCCCCAAACGTCAGTAAAAATTAGTTCTAAAGGGCGGGAGCTACTGAGTGTAGAAACACCAAATGGCAACTTGTGACTTTTATTAACTGAGCAAGAAGTACAATGCAAAAATTTAGAAAGCGATTCTGAAGTGGAAACATTATTTTCGTGAACAATTTGCTGAAGGATTTTTTAGGAAGGATGCCCAAGACTATCATGCCAAGTATGAAACGAAGTTTTTATGCCAACTAAGACTTGCTTTGGCGGTTGAGGTGAACAAACAACAGGCCATTCATAAATGTGATTCTTGCTCCGTCCCATTTCAAGAGTTGCCCCCGTGAAGAGATCCTTGACAGAAAAAGAGTTAGGTGAGAACTCTATAGAAGCATTATTGGTATGACAAAATTGATTAACAGAGATAAGATTTTTTTTCATATCAGGAACACAAAGGACATTTGACAATTGGAATGAACGAGAAGAAGAAGAGATGATTGATTGCCCAGTATAGGAAATGCTCAAACCTGTCCCGTCACCAATAATGATATCATCCGGACCATTGTAGGGGTGGTGTGAGACCAAATTGTTAGCATCAGCAGTAACATGGTGCGAAACGCCAGTTTCTAAAAGCCAAGGTTGTTGTGGTGAGGCGATCACGGCATTTGTCATGGGATTTGAAGATGGAAATAAAAGACGCTTCGCAGTAAAGCATTGGCGGGCTGTATGCCTCTTTCTCTCGCAAAATTGACAGATGATAGGAGGTTTATTCTGACTGCCAAAAGCTGTGAATTGTTCTTGAGAGGAACGATTGTGATTGGCATTAAATTGAAAACCTCGATTATTAGAGCCACCTTTATTGTTATAATTATTCTTCTTGCTAGCATTTGAACTATTGGAATTAGTCATGTGAGCAGCATTGATAGTCACAGGAACAGGCACACCAAGAGCACCAGTGCCACGAAGCTACTTTCTTTTCAAAAATGACTCGTACTCCACGAGTTTATCATGTAATTCATCAAATAAAATAACAGTGTCGCGAGCCCGGACTGTAGCAGCGAGTTCCTTGAAGGCAGGACCCACACCATTTAGCGTGTGAGTAATTAGATACTGGGAGGGAACTGGAGCGCAAACGAGAGCAAGTTCATCGGCAATGTCCCAAACTTGAGCAAGGTATACAGCAACTAGTTGATTTTCGCGAGAAATAAGTGTAAGTTGTTTAGCGAGCCCCATGATTCGAGAATAAGATGGGTTAGCATAGTTTTTTGCTAACTTTTTCCAAGCTTCGGAGGAGGTGGAACAAGCACGAACGAGAGGGACCACATTGTGACTGAGAGAGCCAATTATTCCAAGGAGAAGAGTTTGTCCTGTCGCATCCAAAGTGTATACGCAGGATTAGGAGTAGACTGTCCGTCTGTGATAATGGTTGCAGGCGGACAAGGGGTAGCACCATTGATATACCCAAGCAAGTCATAGCCATAAAGCAAAGCATCAAATTGAGATTTCCACGAATAATAATTAGTGGGAGTGAGTTTCAGAGGGAGCTGGCTTGCGACATTTATCACAATAAGGGTGGGAAAACCAGTTGTGGGGAGAGTGATAGTTGGCTGAGAGGAAGATATAGAGACAGACGCAGCTGTTTGAGAGGGAGAAGAAGTTGTGGCAGCCATAAAGAGAACAAGAGGATCGAAAGAAAACTCGTTAGAGTGTTTAGAAAACTTCTAATACCATATAATGCCAGGAAGTTTGGGAAGGTGAACTCAATTATTCACTGCTTCTATTTCACATATATAAATAATACAATTGTGATAAGATTATAGTCTAAAGGAATTCGAAATACAACAAGAGCATCCCTTGGATTATGGGACTGAAACAACAAACAAATCTTAGCCTAATCTAGAAGATGTGTTGTGTGATATTTGAATTCACATATGTGAGGTTTGAGTCGTGCAGGACTCTTCCTTAACAAAAGTACTTGCAAGTATTGTGACCTCATCATAACGGTTCAACCAATATGCCCAGAAAGTGAAGAATCATCAAGATTAACAAGCTTAGTGACTCAATTGGAACCAGGATCACATTTAGTACCAACCCAATTCCATGAACTATCATCATCTTCATTCCAAGATTTGAGCTTTGATTCAGGGTCTACAAGAAACAACCATTGTAAGCAAAAAAAAAAAAAAAAAAGAAACATCCATTACGTTTCACATTTTTTAAATGTTTCCAACTCGTGGGAGGTAAAGATTTTAAGTATTTTAGTCCTCATTGTTTCAAAATGCCCAAAGAGGTCCTCAATATTTATAAAAGTGTTCATTTTAGTTCGTACTGTTAAAAATTTGGTTATTTTTAACATACGTGAGTAGTATTTCAAGGGTAAAATTGGAAAATCATAAAAAACATAAAATCTCACACAAAAAAACCACATTAACACACATTAACACACACATAAAAACACACATTAACATGCACTAACACAAAAAACCATACAAACACATACACACACACATACACCAAAAAAATACACAAACATCCAAATACACACACTCAAAGACATACACAAACTCACAAACCCAAAAACACACAAACACATAAACAAGAACCACAAACAGTGGCGAGATGGGAGGATGGGTTCGCATGGGTCTCGCAGTGTTGGGGGGTAGGTTGTTCACGGGGGTGAGAAAGGGGTTCGCGAGGGTGGATAGTTAGTAGGGGTCTTGCGGGAGGGAAGGGGTAGGATTCGCGGGGGTGGGATAGGGATGTGGGGTTGGGATCGGGAGGTGGGGAGGCTCTAGGCTGTTTCACGGGGATAGGGCACTAGGGTTGCAGGGTGGGGTGGGGTAGAATGAGGGGTTGGGATGTTTTGGGCTGTTTCGCAGGGGTAAGAGTGGTGGTCTTTTATACTTGGTAGGTTAAAGGCATAGTCAAACCTCATTTGACTGGCATCATGGGAATGAGTATTCGTACTAGAGTGCAGCCACAACTCTTTAGTGAAATGAGTTAGGGTTAAAATGAATAAAATGCAGCTAGTGTCTAGTAGGGGCATTTTAGTCATTTTGGAGCTAGGGCGAATATGTCTTTTGGCCCCTCTTCTAGCTAATTTCCATATTGGTAAGTGCACTTTCATTTTCTCTCTAAGATTGGCATGTGGAATGTGTATTTGGCAAGTGGATGTCGTGTGATTAGATTAGGAAGTTGGAAGATAGGATTGTAGGCTAGCTATTATTGTAGGACTCTTTATTTTAAGAATTATCTTTGAGATATGGAATTCATAAAGATAAATAAAGAGATAATACAATGATTACCTAGCATTAATAATGTAGACAAGATATAGTCTAGATATATTATTGGATACAAGTAAAATTCCTAGGTCTCCAGTACTCCTAAAACACACAAATCACTTAGGACTTTTGCTTATTAATACACGGCCAACCAAGAAAAAAAAAAAGATTACAATTTTCTTCTTTTGTGAGAATACCACACGGCCATAGAGAGGAAAAAGTGAGAGTGAGTTCGTCTCACAACGAACATCACCAAGGCTTGGAATTAGAATAGAAGAGAAGATCAATTGTGACTTCCCCTTCGTAGCCACGGATTTCTTTTTTCATTGGTGTAAAACTCTCGGCCAAGACAAGCATGGAGGAGTGGTGTCCACTTGTTGCAGCCATCATGTGGTGAACATCATTGCAGTGCTGAGTTTTGACGCCAATACTTTAAGGTAATAAATCAGTCTGCGAAATCTTAAACTGCGTTTTATGCATGTATGCCTGCTTGTTTATATGTATTTACTTAGTTATCAGTTCTTGATTGCTTTCGTTGCACTAGATTAAGATTTTAATGTCTAAATCACTAATAATCTAGGCTATAGAACTATAGATAATAACCATCAGTGACTAATCAAAAAAAGAGAGAAAGAAGAAGATGAGGAAGAATCATCAATGGAAGTAGTGGATTTTTCAAGCTTAGGTATAGTGTCGTCAAAAAAAGCCACTAGGTTGTTAAAGTTGAAAAAGTGGAGAATTTATGTCTGCCATGTTAGGTAATTAAGGGTTCTTCTTCTATGAGGCATGTGGCAAATTTGCCACATGCACATAGACAAAAAGTGATTCAATTAGTTGACAAATATTAACCAATTATCATAAGTGGAGATATCATAGTAATTTATTTAAAACTCTGTAAGGCCAAATTAGTAAAAAGGGAAATTTCAGACATTCTGATATAACATATCTGCACGATACAGACTAATATGGATTAGTTTTATAGAATAACAACTTAACATGTGACTGTGGCAGATTTGCCACATACCTCATAGAAGAATTTTCCGGTAATTAATGTTATCAAGTATAGTTGTGACATTAGTCTTCAGATTGTAGACAGGTAGTGGAAGGGCATTGGATTGTGTAGCAATATAGGACGAAAACAGATGTGATGTAAAGAGGAAAAGAAGAAAAAGTTGATGATGAAGTGATGTAAAGGCTGGATGGACTTTGATGTGAGGGACGTGTGAGAAATTAGAGAGAGATATAGCGGAATGAAGTAGGAAAGCCAGAAAAGGACGTTTGTCGTAGAGAAACTAATACCATGTAAAGTTTATGGAAAATTCTTTAGAAGGTCCCACTTTTTAGATGGTCAAAAAATGTTTCAATTATAAAATGACACATGGCGATATGATGTATGTTTGTTTGTCTTTTTATAGACACAATTCAAATTGTGGTGTCATTTCTGCCAATTAAAAAGTGACATGTGGCGTTCAAAAAATATCTTTAAAAAACTTATCATTTTGAAGAACGACTCAAAATTTATATGTGTTGTAATTGGCTGTATTTATCATTTATGAAAAAGTATACAATAGGTGGTATTTATAATATACTAGGTGATTAGTATCTTATGTAACAGAAGATAGGATCTACAGACATACAAGAATCAAAATTGAAAATTCAAAAACTCAAGTCACTTATCAATCATAACTTCTCACAACGCCATTGACCCATAAAAATGGATTGGGTCGGGATAACTAATATTGGGCGATCCAATATCAAATCCAACACATCAAGCCTTTTTGAGAGGCGTATTGTGAGGAAGCAAGGTATTAAAGCTTCAATTCTTTTTTTTTTTTAAAGTGTAAAGCAAGGCTTAGAGAAAGAAGAGAAAAGATAATAAATTGAAGTTGCACAACTAAAAGTCTATTCTCTAACAAATAAAACTTTCTTCAACGTTGATAATGGTTTCATCTTGACCAAAAAGATGGCAACACCTTTTTTTTTGCTCAAATGGAGGCAAACACTAATTAGGCACGAACAATTTTGAAGGATTTTTCACCCATCCTATCCTTCTCGAGTAAGGATTGAAGTTGGTTGGTCGAACATGCAAAGATCGAGGGGCTGATGAAGGCTAAAGATTGCGGCACCTTGTTAGCCAACTACTATCAATCATTCATTGTGTAATAGTGTAACGCCCCCTTAATTCTTGGACATTGACTTAACCACTCATTTTAGTTATTTTATCATGTTTTTTACAAGGTGTCAGAAGATTGGAATGAAATACCTTAATAGATTAAAGATTAAGTGCAAACTTTGAAATTACTCAGAAATCATATCAGGTCTTAGTAACTTTAATAAATTAATGACTACTAACTATAATAATTTCAAAATAATTAATTAAATTAATAAAGAGAAATTGTAGTTCAATAAGAAAAGCTATTCATATAATTCCAAATTAAGGCATCTTTATATTAAATACTTGTTTAGAGAATACTTCTACTGAAAAAAAATGTACGTTTTTTTTTGTTCTAAAAAATCATTTTGCGGATTATTAATCCGTTGTATGAGTTATTTGTACCGACGGTTCGAATCCCTATATTTCCATTGATGGCTTGATTTTTTTTTCAAATTTTGCAAAGAAAATGAAATTAAAAAAAAAAGGGGTCAATTGTTCGAATTTAATTTCTTTTGTAATTCCTTACATAAGGATTCAAAAACTATCGGACCGCCGCCTACACAAACAAATTATTGATAAAACCCCAAAATGACATTTTCTTTTGATGACAGTCATGCACCACCTGTGTTCACGTTCCCGAAAGCACCCATCTCTTTCAAGAGGATTCGCGGTATGTCAAGTCCAGCTAAGATTCTTCGTTTTGCATCGAGTTAAACCACAATTCCTCGAATTGGTTTGTCATTTCCATAAAGGGTATAAGGTTTGAATTAGCTCCTCCCGATCGTATTTCCCTTGATTATTATCCTTAGGTAGCGATTGGTACATTGGAATGGATTTGAACAGGAATGGAATGGATCAAAGAGCGGAATAAAACTGGAAATGGAATAAACTTGAGAATGAGAATGACATGTTTGGTATGCTCTAGGAATAAAGAGTATTAATAAGAATGACTTATATAATATGACAAGATTGCCCTTTTGTTATTATAATATTAAAAATCAGAATAAACAATAATAATAATAATAATAATAATAATAATAATATTATCATTATTATATTAGTATTATTATTTTTTATTTTTATCATTATTAATTATTATTATTATTATTATCTCAATTATTATTATTATTATTATCACGATTATTATTATTATTATTATTTTACTTTTATTTTTATTTTTATTATCATTTTTATAGTAATAATTATTATTATTTTTACAGTTATTATTATTATTATTATTATATATTTTCATTATTATTATTATTATTATTGTTATTATTATTATTATTATTATAAAACAAACTATACACAAAAGTTATATTATATGGAAGGTATGGTGATCAAATTATTTCCAAACACATGGGAATGAGTTATTCTCATGTATTTAGTTTGAAATGGTTATTTCATATATGTGGAAATTAAATTCTCAAGTTCATTCCTTCATACCAAACATGATAATTAAAATAGAATTGATAATATCATTCAATTCATAACTCATTTTCATATATTAATCACTGCCTTAGTGCTTGTCATACATATTTTATCATGTATATAATTTCTTGTCAAGATAAATATTCCATATGATCAAACATCATAAATCTTTGATCTCTTTGAGTGTAATATTCAAAACTGTTTTACAAAACTTTAAAAAAAAAAAAAAACTTCCAGACAAATCTTATATTTTTCATTATTTGTCTTTCGTGCATTATGTTATACCACCGCATTATCTCTTTTTGTATACTATTATTTCATGTTATTTGGGTAGACTTATTTAATTGTTGAGATTATAGATCACTTCATATTCTTCTTACTTTTATTTTCAATTATGTATTTGTAGATAAGAAGGAGTTGGTTCTTTTTACTCAGTCCAGGCAAATTTATCCACTTTAGTAAATTTTAGGGACTAATTTAAATTATTCAAAATACTAGAGATTAATTTAAAAATAATATCAACAGACGGGACTATTACCATAATGACCCTTTAAGATAATTCCCAATTAGTCCATCATTCAACCGTCCAGTATATTTTAGACGGCCATGCACACGTGATGTGGGCTACGATACTCTTGTGATTTCGGCCCACGACTTGAACTTGCAACTTCTTATATAGCACGACTAATTTTATAACTGGACAAAAATTTTAGTGATTGCATCATAGAGCGGAGAGATAGAGATAGAGAGAGAGTTGAGGCGAAAGAATAGTTTTGGTCGCCGGCGCATACAAGGACTAAAAACCATGGAGGAGGTTGCTAAAGCCGAATCCTTTGTACCGCACGAAGAGGTGCGATTTTTTTTTTTTTAATTTTCTTATTTGCTAATAATTATATTGTTTTGCCTTTTATTTTATATTATTTGCTTGTCCTTTTAGCTTAAATTATTTTGCTTTTACATTTAGTTTAAATGATTTTGCTTTGCCGTTAGTTTATCTGATTTTGCTTTGCCTTTAATGTAAAGATATTTTGATGTGATATATTATACTTTTTTTCCCTCATATATATATATTGTTTTAAATTTTTAAGCACCTAACATTAAGCAAGTGAAAGTTTTAAGATTCCATAAAGAAAAGACGCCTGATGATTATCCGTGTTTTTTTTTTTTTTGTTTCGTCTTATAGAGCTCATTTTCTGCTTCATCTGCTCCTGTGGAACAACCCATCTGCAAAAGGAAGAAGTTGGATGACGATCCAGTTGGAGCGGTATTTCTCCTTTTCTTTATTTTAATCACAAATTCCTTTTTTGATTTAATAGCTTGGCATTGGGAATCAATCACTTTTTTTCAACAACACCTGAAGGTAGCCGTACAATGCCGACCTTATATTGATCTGAGTCAGGCAGTTTGGGTAGATAGCTGGGATCTTCGACCGCCAAAAAATAAGTTGAAGGTTTATGTCATCTTCATCTTTTCAAGTGCCCTTTGTTTTTATTATATACCTGTTTTTTCATTTTAATTTTTTTGGGTTCAATGCCCTACTTACATTACGCGTTCGGTTCACTGTACCAGCTTGATGAGCGTCAGTCAGAATTTCTCAATTCCCTTCGATCTAGGTTGGAAACGTGTTACGAGTCTGTATGTCTCTTTCATCCTTTTAAATGCTTCCTTTATTTTTATTTTCTTTAGTTTTAATTTCCCTTTCAGATCAAATGGTCAACATTAATTTATATTAGTTTCGCTTCTTTCACTGGTTCATGATTAAAATTGCTTTGTAGGCTATGCGTGTGTTTGATGACAAGGACTATGTAGGAGCATCTGCACTCTTTCAAATGGTAAGATTATTTGCTAAGTTGTGATGTTGAAATTATTTTAATTGCCCCTTGTTTGTTGTACACAATGGTCATTTCTTATGTTTTCGTTGTATTTTCGTTCTTTTACTGTCTCTTGCTGGTGTGTATGCCTAAATTTTGCAATTCTTACATGAAAACTGTTGAGTTTGTTGATTTCATCCTTGCCTATGCGCTCCAGCTACTCCTTTTGTATTGTCCTGGCTACAACGTAATGGTTACAAGTTACATATATGAGATTTGCATCAAGGAACTTGTGCTTAGGGCGAAGGTCTCGTGGGGAGGGCTCCTTGATGGCAACTGTGTAGTCTTTGGTTTTATCTAGCACATGGGACACAGGCTTATCACTACATCCTTTTTCAGAAAGGTTTCCGCCACTTGGAAAAGAGTTAGAATTAGTTTCTAAATAACGGATTTGGTTAAAATTAGTTTCTAGATAACAGATTTGATTGTGAACTCAACAGCACATGGGACACAGGCTTATCACTACATCCTTTTTCAGAAAGGTTTCCGCCACTTGGAAAAGAGTTAGAATTAGTTTCTAAATAACGGATTTGGTTAAAATTAGTTTCTAGATAACAGATTTGATTGTGAACTCAACAGCTTGTTTGGGTTACACTTTTTAAAGGAACAGAAAAGATACCCCTTGTTTGGATTCCTCCCCCCCCCTGCGCCTTTCCTTCGTTTTGTTCTTGGGAAGGGCCATGAATGAGTGCATTTTAGCTTCCTGGAAGCACAACTCAACAATGATAAATAGATAAACTGGTTACAATTTATGCTCAAGTGGAAGCCAAATCTGAATCATCATCACCATGCAACTCCACCCTCCTCAAATGCAGATTCAGCATGTGGGACAATCTGTCTATTCTTACGCTACGTTCAATTAAGTCTCGATTGAGTTTTTGGAGGCTGTGAAAACAAATGTTTACTACTGAGGGCCACTATTCAGTACGAGTCAGTTTGAGCACCACCTCTACATTCGTAATTTGGTATAAACACTTGTGATCAAAACTGATATGTCTCACGATATAGTGGCTTGGCGTTTATCTTTTGTTTCATATGCAATGTGTCGGTCATAGGTTATTGGCGAAAGTTAGTGGGCATGCACTCAACTTTGATAGAAAGAACTTTTCAAGCTTTTAATCAAACATTTTTTAAAAAAAGTTTTTTAAATTCTCTTGAATGCCCCATTGTGTAATCAGTTGCAACATGTGGACCTTTAGATGTAACATTTAAATTTTTTACCAATTTGGATGTAAAGAGTAGGAGTGACAAAATTAAGAAGGACAAGATTAGGAATGAGGTGATACGTGAAAGTGTAGGAGTAGCCCCGATTGAAGATAAGATGAAGGAAAATCGTCTGAGATGGTTTAGCTACGTAAGGAGACGACCTGTTAAGGCACCTGTTAGAAGGTGTAAAGGTTTAGAAATAATACACCAGAAGAGGGGTAGAGGTAGACCTAAGATTACTTGGACGGAGACAATTAGACGAGACCTCGCGTGTATGGATCTCATAGATGACTCTCGACAGCAAGGAATGGCGTTGCATGATCCATATAGTCAACCCCACCTAGTGGGACAAAGCTTAGTTTGGTTTGGTTTGGTTTGGTTTGGTTTGGATGTAAAGCCATGTTGCTAGGGGCATCGTTCTACTTTGTGGGATGTCAAATTCCTGGCCTCCAAACTTCGCCTTTCAAAATACTGGATTTTGTAGTTCTTGATGCTGTTGATAAGAGAATCAAAATGTTTTTGTATGTTATTTATGATCCTTTCCTGATTTGCCTCTTTTGCTGATAAAAATATAAGGATGCAGGCTATTGAGAAAGCATAGAAATCAAGCTATGACGCAGCTATTCTTTTTGCTTTGTCACCCAAGTGCATTTGGACTCCAATTACTAGTTTGCGTTCTTTTACATAGCTCCATTAAGTGAATGATATCTAATGGCTTCTTCAACTGCTATACTGTTGAGAAGTCCTTGGGCTTTTTCTATTATCTCCTTGTGATTGTGTAAAATAAAGTGAAACTTGATATGCTGAAACTTGTGCAAGTTCTGAAATATGTTTGTCATGCAGAATTTCGTCCTAACAGTTTGTTTCATCGTCTCTCTTTCTCTGACTGTAGGTTGACTGTTATGTGAAGATCATCATGAATATACTTGATCCTGAAAATAGGTTAGACAAGAGCCATTCTTCTTGCTTTAGTTTTCTTTCTGTATCTTGTTCATCTTAGTTGACAAAACAAAATACAAAGAAAGCCATGGTTGTCGGAAATTTTATAAGGATTACAATATGATTATTTGATGATATGTTGCTCTAAGAAATGTGAGGTTGCTCCAAGGTTTTTCTTTCATGTTGTCATAATTAATCACACCATTTAGATGCTGTGGCTCTCTTATGATCTGTAGGAATGAACTACTAACTACTACATTATCTTGTATCTTGATTCAAATTACGGAATTATATTTCAAATGAAGGATAGTATTCAGTTTTGATTTTATTCAAGGATTTTATGATGACAGGCAACGTTCGCCTGATCCGGTTAGCTGGTGGTATAGACCATAATCAAGATACCTCTGGTTCTGGGTGGCAAGTGGCAAAGGTGGAAAAGCAAGCTTTGTTTGGTAAATCTTTATGTAATTAGCAAGTGTGGTAAGACATATTTGGCAGAGTTATGTTAATAATTGAGCTTTAGTGAAAAGCTTTACTATGTTGACCAAGTTTATGAACTAAAGTGTGCGCTTTATTTGACTTTGAACTTAAGGATATGTATTCTGTGCTGCTTGTGTTTAACTGCTCTCACATATTCCTCGATTAGCGTCATGGCAATTATAGTCACATTAGTAAAGCTAAACTTTTTTCTGCATTTATAAATTGTATTTCATGACATGAAAATCTTCGGTAACAAAAAGTTAAAAAAAAAAAAAGGTGTTCAAATGAAAATCTCCATGAAATGGAGCAGTCTCCGTTTATTCCTTTTCCTCTCACTCTGCCTTTATCTACATCATTGCCTTTTTTTTTTTTTTTTCCCTTTGTCGAAAGAAGAAATTTCATTGATAAAAGGAAAGCACATTAGTCAATACCAGTAGATAGTATATCAGATACAATTAGCAAAATGAAAGAATTAATGTCACAATAGGTGTCTCACTTTAACGTATTTTTTAATCGTTTTATAAATTAAACCTTTATATAGCGATTCTATTTAATTGCAATGATAAAAAAGAATTTATTATTACCTTTTGTGAATAATTGCTTGTGAATATTTTTTTTTTTGTAATTGTTTTAAAATTATAGTTTAATTGCGACAATTTTTAAAATGGCCGCTTATTAGTTACAAAAAACCTATTACAGTGAATTGACTGTTGTAACATGTAAAAAATGTGATAGTGACTAGTGGATAGAATTCATTAAGATTGCAATTGATTTTGGTCATCTAAAGCTTTTGACAATAATAGAGCATATTCGGAAAGGTTTCGAAGTTCACATTCTTATCTGCTTAACATTCTTTTCAGCAAAGGGTTTCTATTTGGCCTTGGGTCATTCCAAAAAGATCATAAACAGATTATAAACATTCATGTCTTGCACTCATCTCATCATTTGTTGCCTTTCATAGTTCCAACAATGGGACGGGTAGGTGACAGGGAGATATGATAAAGTCAAATCAATGAAGTTGTAGAGTCTCACTTGTTCAACTGACTATTGCTATATAGTGACTATAGTATGAGAAAAGCTATTTCAACCCCAATCATTTAAATTTCTTCGAATAATATAAATATTAAATTATATATTCTCAATTCTTATTGTACAAGTATTCAAGATCCTAAATAGAGCATCCATTTCAATTTTCACAGTCCACAGACTTTAGAAGCCATATGTGATAATTTAATATTTGTCGGTAGTTTGTGATAAATCATCGGTATAATTTAATATTTTCAGAATTTTTCTGAACAACCAGAACATATGAGCAAGCATGATTTTTTTTTTTTCAATTTTCATTGAAGTGTTTGATAAGAGCTAAAATATTATAGTATACAGATAGACTTTCCTTTCACCGAATCATGACATTAAAAAAACGTCATGTCTCTTTAGCCTCCAAATTGCAAACCCATTTTTCTTGTATTTCTGACTTCCTAAACAAATATATAAGTCCTATCTTAGTATTGGTTGACCTAATCTTGTCTCATTTGTAAAATTCTTAAATATGCACTTTTGATGTGTAATTAGCACAATCAGATCTTCCCTTTCTCACTTCATTTTTTTTTTTTTTTTTTGGTGTAAAAAATATGATGGTATCAAGTATAAATACATCACTGCAATAGAAAAGGGCCCATACATAGAGAACAAGGCATGACCAAATCAAGAAAACAAAAAAAGCCAACCAAGCTAACCGGACAAGCCCAACATTAATATCCACAAAAAGAGCCCCAACGACCAACTGCAAGAGCTCAAATTAAATCCTTATGATACTCCTCAATTCCTGATTTTTCACGACAAAAATAAATAAGTTTATGCTTTTTAGGAATTTGACTTTACCTGTGTATTGGAATAGTGATTGTAAGATATCTGTAAACTGCTATGTCAATACCAATATATATTTTTGGTATGTAAATAAAAAAGGTTAATCATGCAGCTGATAATCTTGTTCAACCGGCTCATTTTTGTTCTTTACGTGTGGATTAGATATCTAATATTCTTCTAAATTTATAACAGTTGTTTTATGCTAGGGTTTATTTTTTATTTTTTATAATTATAGATGCATTATGTTATACCATGGCATTATGTACTTTTTGTGTACTATTCTTTCATGTTATTTGGGTGGACTTCTTACTTGTAATTACAGTTTCTTATACTCGGTCCATTAAGTTTACCCACTTTAGTTAATTTCAGGGAGTAATTTAATTCTCTAAGCTGGGCCAAGTTTCATTGGGATCATATTTTGAAACTTGAAACCGGTTCAGCCCGGTACTTATATGGGTTACAACCCAATCTAGTATTTGAACAAACTAGACTGGGCTAGATTTGGTTATTATCAAATTGAATTGGTCAAGCCGATAAAGCTAGTCCAGTTAACATGTTGACGTAATTCAAATGGTTTAAAGCCTATATGTCTCATAACTTTATAGTAAATCCCCACCAGCCCATTAACTTGTTTAGAATGTTGAACCGCCATACCACATGCGCAAATTGAAGGTCTTTAACTTTATTTATTATTGGGGCCCTAAATACAAAAATGATTTGGGCTATTGTACCCTAGAGTTGTCGGGCCTAGAGGCCCTTTAATTTTTAGATAAAAGCTGGTATTGTCGCCGGCGCATACAAGGATTGAAAACGATGGAGGCTGCTAAAGCCGAATCCATTGCTCCGCACGAAGAGGTTCGTTTTTATTTTTATAATAATAATTATTATAATATTATTTTTATTTCTTTTCTTATTTCTAATAATATTATTGCTTTGCCTTTTAGATTAAATTATTTTGCTTTTTTCCTTTTAGTTTATCTAGTTTTGCTTTGCCTTTTTAGTTTAAATACATTTTGTTCGGAGGGAGTTATTGTCTTTTTTTTTATTTTTTTATTTTTTCTGTTATAGCTTCTTTAAGCACGTTAAATTTTGAAGATTTTGTAAAGAGAGACACCTGATGATGATTCATGATGATTTTCTTATAGAGCTCATCACAACAGCCCATGGGAAGTCATCCAGCCATTCATGATCCGAAGGAAGATGTATATCTCTTTTCTCGACTTGGATATGAATGATCTAATAGTAAATCAAAGTTCATATGAATGGATGGTGATGACGGAATAATCTGGTCAATTCATATTCTAACCATTGTTTTCTTTTTTCTAAATCTTGCATTCTTTTGTTTGGTTCAATTCCCAGCAAGATAACTCTCCAGCTGAATTTCCAAAGCCCTACATGGATGTATGTCTTCCTCATCTTTTTTAGGGTTTTTATTTTTATTTTTATTTTCTTCTCTTTTATGCCTCTTTTTTGTTTGTTCTTTTCCTATTTATCCTTTCCGTTTTTGGTTCAATGACCCAACACATCTCTCTTTTTCTGGTTTCCTGTACCAGTATTATGTTGAACATCTGGAAAAAGAGGTGCATCACTATCGGGATCTATTGCACGTGAATTACAAGAATGTATGTCGTCTTTCATCCTTTTTTTTTTGCTAAATGTCTTCATCCTTTTAAATGCTCTTTCTGTTTCTTTTTTTTTTTTTTTTTTTTCTAATCTTCGAGTTTTTCCTTTTAAATTAAAAGGTCATCACTTATTCTAGTTTGCTTTCTTTCACTGGCTCACGTTTTCATATGCTTTTTAGGCTATGAAAGCATTGCATGAGATGGACGCTGGAGAAGCATCTGCAAGTTTCCAACAGGTTCATGCTTTATTTACGAGTTTTAGCTACTCTTTTCTTTGGTCTTTGCTTCAACATATTGGTTACACATGTTAACTTATGCATGAGCTTAGCACCAAAGCCTCTGTGGCTAGAGCGCGGCTCTCGTGGGGCTCTCGTGGGGGAAACAACTGGTATAACCTATGCATACTGTGTAGTCCTGGTTTTATCGTGTGCATTCGGCACCATCTTATTACATGCTAAACACTAAGGTGAATGCCACCATGACATTGTAACTGATATTAGCACTTTTGCTGTTGTGGCAATATATAGTGTATCATGATGAGTACATTGTTGGCGTTGAGTGACGGTAGTAACCCAAAGGCAGATTTTTACACCGACTACTAATCTGCAATCTTTCATGCACTTCCATTTGATGGATAATATTTGATGGCTGCTTTGAAACTGCTATATAGTTTTAAGTCCTTGGCCTTTTCTCTGACCTCTGTGCGATTGCGTAACTACGGTGAATAGGTCATATATGCTAAAACGTCTGCAAATGCGGTGAATAGATCATATGCTGTAACTTTGTCCCAACAGTTTGTTTCATCTCTCACTCTCTCTTCTGGTTGTAGGTTCGCCATTATTTACGGGAGATCATGGAAGCAATTGACTATGAAAACAGGTTAGACCACGACAATTCTTCTTGCATTACTTTTTCTAGTTGTATCTTCATCTTAGTTGCAAAAGGCAAAATACAAAGAAAGCTGCGGTGCTTGTGAATTTTATGGTGACGCAAATTTTCATCAAATAATCGAGACTTGCATATAATTCATTCATCATGGGAATTGATGCTGAAGATACTATTGAATTACTTTGTAAGCATCGGCTATAACTTGATTGTACAGTATCTTTTATGTGTATCAGTAATACTACTGGGTTCCATTACTAATCCATAACGGTCCAGCTATTCTGTGCAGGGTAAACTATTGGAAATATATGTCAAATTACTACTGTTATATCTTGATTGTAGAGGTATTATATATCAATGAAAGATAGTTCTGGTTTGAATTTCTTCTTCTCATTTTTGTAGTTTAAAGTATTATGTGAAAGCCACACCGGGGAACAGACTGGCAAGGCAATCAGAAGAAGACCCCCCCTTTGGGTGACAAAGCTGAAAAAGCAAGCTTTGCCTTGTAATTCTTTATGTTGTTAGCAAGTAATAGGAGTATGTTATTATTGAGCGGCTTTACTGAAATACTTTTAACAGTGTTGGTCAACTTTAAGAACCGAAGTGTTTGCATTTTATGACTTCGAACTTAAGAATGTGTATGTCAGCTGCTTGAGTTTCACTGCTTTCGCGAAGTTTTTTATATTCGATTAGCATCATGCCATACTCACTGCTTCTGTAAGTTATGAAATTATAGTCAAATTAGTAAAGCCTGACTTTTCTGCATTTATAAATGGGTATAACTCATTCATGCTTGTATTAATGTCTCTCATATCATAAAAGTTCCTGATACCCTTGGGAATTTCGCCTCCCAACACATTGTTGGACAAATCAAGCCATCACAAAGCACTCAAAGACCATAATCCATATATTCGACATTGAGCATGAGCTCAAAGAATCAGGGATTAAACCGGTAAGGTTGCTGTTGGCAAGTGAAACTGCCCAAAAAGAGTTGCGTTGTCAAAAATGTTCATACGTGATCGACCTTGAAAAGTTATTTTCCTTGAGTAAAAAAATCTCAAGTCCTCAATTTAGGCTAAAACGGGGTTAATGTTTGAAAGTACTTGCAAGTATTGTGAACTCATCATAAGGCTTCGACCAATATGCCCAGAAAGTGAAAAATCATCAAGAACAAGCTCAGTGACTCAATTGGAACTAGGATCACATTTAATACCAACCCCATTCCATGAACTATCATCTTCATTCCAAGATTTGAGCTTTGATTCAGGGTCTGCATAAAACAGCCATTATGTTTCACGTTTTTTAAATGTTTCCAGCTCGTGGGAGGTAAAGATTTTAAGTATTTTAGTCCCTATTATTTCAAAATATACAAACATCCAAATACACACACTCAAAGACACGCACAAACTCACAAACCCAAAAACATACAAACACATACACAAGAACCACAAACAATGGCAGGATAGGAGGTTGGGTTTGCATGGGTCTTGCAGTGTTGGGGGGTGGGAAGGGGGGTTCGCAGGGGTAGACTGTTAGTAGGGGTCTTGGGGGGAAGGGGGAGGGGTGAGATTCGCAGGGGTGGGGTGAGATGGGGGATTGGGATGTTTTGCGAGGGTGGGTGTGGTGGTCAACAGTGCTGTGTGGTGGTGCGTGTGGGGATGGGGTAGGGATGGAGGTAGGGGTTGGAAGAGGAAGAAGAAAATAGGGTTATTTTAGTCATTTTATTTTTTAGTTGGGGGTAGTTTAGTCATTTTATTAATTTTCTGTTAATTTTTAACGGTAGAGACTAAAATGAACACTTTTGCAAATATTGGGGGACTTCTTTGAAAATTTTAAAACAATGGGGTCTAAAATGACTTTTGGTGAACAATGGGGACTAAAATGATTTTTGGTGAATAATAGAGACTAATTGTCCATTTTTTCCACATATATATATATATATATGCATAGTTATGAGTTATGATATGATGTTGGCCAATAAACTTACCATTTGTTATCATATACATGTCTTTTTCAATGTTATACATACTTTTCAATGTCTTGTATGTTTTACACAACTCCTATTGTTAAAAAGGATTTTCGAAAGTCAAATAAAAGTTGGGGCCTAAATTTTTATTGTATAGTATCATGAGGCATCACATAAGTTTTTCTCGCATTTTTGAAATGAATTTTACTACAAATGACATTGACTTTATTGTAACAAATATGAACCCTTGTGATATTCATTTTGAGGTCATGCCTTTGTGCCCTTGTTGGTAAGGGTTGTACACCAACATATTATGAGGTAGTGCGTGCACTATCATTTCGTAAGAGACTCTCTTTTTACTTTTGGTGATATGTAAATTACTTGTCGTTTCGACTGTGCTATTAAAATATCGCATCGACTCTCATAATGTGGACCCATTATCGGTATTTTCGGGTTTTATTTTCGTTGTGATTGACTTGACGTTTATCATATTTTCGATTTTTTATATTTATTTTAAAAATACTTTTAGTTAAGTTTTATTAATTTTGGAATATTTGTTATAAATGTTTTTGTATTTAGTTCGTTAACCGATTTAGAGGGTCGATTTTAAAATGTTATCATTTATATTCATTTGACTTATGATTTATTTATTCTCATTTTAATTTTTAAAGTATGATTTTTCTGCATTGCACTACACTTTCAAAATATAGTTTTCTCTTTACTCTTGCATATTTCTAACATTGTTTACCACTTTACGAGCTAACGCTAAGACAAAGAAATATAAATAAAGTCCCTATCACTTATATCTTCCTCTTCAATCTTCATCTTCTATCTTCGATGGCAAAGGATGAATCTTCACGAATTTTTCCAATTTGTGTTCACCATGCCTTCACCATTACGCCTCCATAGCTAAACATTCTTAAACACACTTAAGCATAATATGGAATAAGGTATAGAAATTTAGCATAAATAAGATTTTAGTTATCATCAAAATTATTCGATTTATGGCCTCATACCAACAATATCATGTAATATAGTGTATTATAATATTCCTCAACCATAACAAGTACGGGTTTAAGATTTAGTTTGTAGGGTTTAGAGTTTAGACACGAGGAAAAAAGATATTAACTATTTCGTGTATAAAATATAGTGGAAATTATATACAACATAGCGGTTAAATGGCTTATGTGCATGGCTGAAGATCATGGGTTCTAATTTTTACAAAAGCAATTCTTTCAAATTTTGTCATTCACATGTGCCACCTGTTATTATGTTATTGGTTGCATTTAAAATCGAAATGACATTGTTTAGGTTGTGTCGTTATGTTGTTAGTCGCATTTAAAATTGAAATAACGTGGCTTAGGTAATCTTTACCCTTTAGCCCAGTAGAATTTTAGTTCAGGGAAAAAGCTTCAAAATTTTATATTTTTTTCATTTCATGGAAAAAACTTCAAAAATTTATATATTTTTCATTTCTTGTCCAAATCGCATACAATTTGAAGCACTGAATCCATAATTTCAAGTAGAATGAGAAGAAATAAAAATGATATAAATTTTATTTATGAAAATTGTGTTGATGCATAATAATTAAATAAATTCATAAAGTTAAATAAAAATGCAAAATCTTTCTTTAATGGAGGTAATATCGTCTTTACAACATTTGACTAATAAAGTTTAATGGAATTTTAAATTAGGAAAAGTGTTCAACATTATAGAAAATAAAGGGTTTCACGCCACTTTTAGAAACATAGGATTTTATATGCAATTTTGCAAAACACAAGGGGTATTGTGTATTTTACTAATTAATAAATGCATTCCAAGACACCACAAAGGCTTTGATCTAGTGGTAAAGTTATTCACTTATTTGTGAGAGGTCACAGGATCAATTCCCGCGTGTTAAATATGTGTTGTACGGCTAGAGCTGGCAAATGGGCTAGTCCGGCACGGCCTAGCCGAATTGTGGGTTAAGAAAAATAAGCTCGACTCGACACATATATTTAATGGGTTGAGCTCAATTCTTGAAATATAGGACCCAGCTCGGCCCATGAGCCCGCTACCACGAGTCGCGAGCTGGGCTGGGTCAGCCTATTTTTTTATTTTATTTTATTAGTGTGTTATGAATTTTGATAGTTAGATTAATAACGCAAAAAACTTAAGCTTAACTTTTTTTACGAAAAAATTAATTTAACAATTAACAAGACATAAGTTATTGATAATATTAATATAAATGATAAAACATAACTTAACAAATCACAAGTTCACGAGACACATATACGTTACTAATAAATATAAAAAAAGAATATTACATAAATGCTTGATGAAAGTTGGTGGAGAAGTTCTCCATTTTATTATGCTCCTTGTGCGGGTGTTGTGCCTGTTGGTGGTGGTGGTGGCAGTAGTTGAGGATTAAAATAGTTTTGAACATTTAACTGTTGAGATACAAGATATTTTACAAGTGTTTCAGTTTCAAATTGACGACGAAATATATATTTACGTTCACAATATTTACAAATTACATACCCATGTTCTTCAAAGTAAGCAAAATGGTTCCAAACATTTAAACGTAATCGTTGTGAAAGATTTTATTCTCCCAGAGTCATAGATATTGTGTATTCTCTTGTAATAAAATAAAAAAACAATAGGTAGTAAAATAAATATATAGTTTTGTAGTAAAATGAAGTTGAATACACTAACTATTTATAAGAAAAATTACATGTACAAATTATAATATCAAGATGGGCTTTATTTGGGCTCGAATTGGGCCTGTGCTGGGTTCGAGTTGGGCTGGGTTAAGCTTATGGGCTGAGTTGGGTTAGGCTTGGGTACAAATAGGCTTGGACACAAATGGGCTAGGTCTAAAAATATATGACCCATCTCGACCCACCTATATGTGGTAGGCTAAGCCAAGTCGAACCCACTTTCATTCGAGTTGGACTGGGTCCGAATTTTTGTGTGTTGGGCTGAATTGGGCCTGTGTTAACCCGGCCCAAATGCCATATCTATGTACGGACATAGGCTTCCCTTGAATCAAAAATAAAAATAAAAAAATGCATTCCATGACACGGGGCTTATGTTAGGTGTTTAATGAGTGCTTTTCATGACACAAGGCTTATGTTAGGTGCTGATAAATTCTTTTATGACTACTGGTAATTTGGTGTAGTGATATAATTCTCATTTTTAGTCCAAGATGTCTCAATTAATTTTTGAAATGTGAGATAATCTTTGAAAGTGATGTAAAATTAATTTAGAGTTCCATTTCAATCAAAAAAAGAAAAATCTCCAAAATATGTCGAGAAAAAACAAAAAAGGTTGGGGTGTGTTTTAAAATGGGGAAGTCAGTAACCAAGGTCGGGGCACTCATTTATGCATAGTGTTTTAGATAAATTATAAAAAGGTTGTTGGCTTAATGCCTAAAATCATATTTTTTATGATAGCATATCACAAACGAAATCTTCAATGCATGACTCTTCCTAATACACTTCATAACAATTAAACAAATATAAGTACTAGACTGTATATGGAGTTTTCATCACATGAGTCCCCCTTAATATAGTAATGACATAACATACAAAATAGGGAAAAAATAAATAACTAGATTTATTATAAATAGAAAAAGTCCATTTCATTATATTAAAAGGAAAATTGTTACTCAAAAATTGATTGTCTTTTAAAAATTTGTCAATGCCTTATTCAACAAATAACAAATTAGAAATCTAATTCAAATTGAAATTCAAAAAGTTCCAAGCTTAATATGTGTAAATTAAAATAATAAACTATATGTAAAAATAACAAGAAATTGGGCTACTGTACACACAGTAAAAAAAGGGCCTTAGAGAGTTTCAAAATTGATCTGCATTGTTCAGATTAGGAAAGCTTGAGTAGGAAACCTACGTACCAAATTTCAACTCCATCAAATAATTAAGAAATCAATATATGATCGTATGTTTGATGAAGATTACTAAATATCTTTCTATATTTTTTCTCTATTTTCTCTCTCTATTTTCTATTGTTTTCACACTCTCCTTCTTCACTCAACAAAAGTATAAACCATATATTTCTCAACATGACAAAATAAGAAAAAACAACTAAAAAGTATCATTGGCCGATGAGTAAAATTAATGTACCTTTTCTTACTTTTCAACCTTTGATCACTCTTACTTTCCATCACTTATTATTGTTTTAACACTCAAAAATAAAATAAAATAAAATCATTTTTTTCCCAATTCATGCTAGCTCCGCCATTGGGTCAAATGAGTGTCTAGTGGATTGATTTTCAAATTTTTCTTAAAAACAATGGACAATTAATATCGGATTTGAATCATCTCCTAACTTAAGTTTTATTCTAACTTTCTAACTTTTAATCTCAATTATTTATTTCATTTTTAAATTACGTTAAATCCTAACCATTCAATTAAACAAAAAAATTAAAACCAAAATATAGCTTTCCCTCTTTTTTTTTTCATTTTATTCTCCCACTTCATTCTCCCACTTCTCTTTTTTGCCTTCTCCATGATTCACATCCTCTATCTTGCCTCCTCAAATGATCCACATCCAACATGGAAAATATAACAAAAACTTCAAGTATTGATAAAGATGGAGTTCATGACATCTACATGCCTAATGTACCAAAGATGCATAACAAAATAAAAATTAAATGGGTTTTTTTTTAATGATGATTTTGTCCTTTATGTGTTATTAACAATTTCATTTTTTTGATGATTTTATCTGACTCTCTATTTTTTATTTTCTCGTTTTAATCGGTTAATAAAGTTTCTCAATATACTTATTTGTCCATTTTTTGATTCTACTGAATCTTGAAATAATCTAATCTTGTAATCCTTCTGTTTTACTTTGTTAATTCTACTATAGCTATATCTACAATTTTCAATTTTCTTCACCTTATTAATTTCTCTCCTGTTATTTTCGGATGCAAATGACGTATATTACAGGTTTATATTCAACAAATTGTATTATTTTTCAATATACACTTACATTATTGACCCCATAAAAAATGTATAAGTTTGTATTATTAGTTTTGAGGAATGTCGTTGAGGCTTTTTATTTTTATATTATTTTCTTGTTGCAAAAATTTGCATTTTCTAATTATTTAAAGAACAAATAAAAAATTAGGGTTAGTTACGCTGTGATATCCGATGTTTGAGCAACTCCAACAAGGGTTGCTACTTTGACTTTTTAGCCAGAATAGAGAAGCAAAGCAAATTTTAGAACTCCAACAGGCTCTTCATCTCCATCGCCACTCTCTCTATTTTTTTTTTTAAACCCTTTTTGGCAAACACATCCAATTCCACTCTCTCTATATTATTTTTTTTTGTTATTTTGTCAAACACATTTCAACAATTATACTGTATAGCCAAACCACTCTTTACAAGGGTCTCTACGTCGACGTTGTGTTTGTTAGTTCTTTTTTTTTTTCCATTTTTTGGGTCATGAGCATTCTGTTTGTGAGATTTTTGTTTTAGTCTTATATTAATTACATTTTGTTTAGTATAATTATGTTTTAGTTTTATATTAATTATGATTTGTTTAGTATAATTATGACTAATTATACTGTTGGAGTGAAATTAAAATAGAGAGTGTTGGAGTGAAATTGAAATAAAGAGTACTATTAGAGTAAAACTAAAATAAAGAATTTATAAAAATAAAAAATTATCAATTTAACTCTTTATTATGGAGAACAAATATAAAGACAGCTGAAGTTGCTCTTATCATCTTTTTTCAATTTACAAAAGTGCAAATCAATTCCAACTTTAAAGAGAGAATAGAGACAGACCGAGCCCAAATCACGGTTGCATTTGGGCCGGCAATATGTAGAAAGGCCTGCAATTTCTGCGCATGGGACTTTCCCAAACGAGTTGATGGGAAATCCAAGAATGCTGAGTTAACTATTTCACTACGTCCTCTTTTCCGTCGCTCATCTTATGTGACAGATATTAATTGTTGCCCTTCGCCTCTTTTCATGTAGTGAATTAGGGGCACCTAATCAATTTGGAAATTAAGCTATAATTTGATAATTAATGTACTAAAGTTTTATGTGATGCAAAATCTCACTTTAGTGCTTTTTCTCTATATTGTTGTAAAACAAAACCCTAATTTAATACTTTTCTTTCTGCCTTCTATTCGTCAACCTAACTAATGATTGTTTTATCCCACCAAGATTTTTAAAATTTCAAAGATTTTCAGTCTGTCAATCTATGATTTTGCAAATACGAGTCTATCTTATCGCTTGTATTCTTTTTCAATAAAAATTGTAAAAATTCCATTACAGAGTTGAATGTGAGATTCTTGAATGAATGCTTTTCTGATTATAAACTTGATATTGTTGATAGCAAAAACTTCTATAATACTTTTATAATATGAAAATTTCTAGAAAATAACTACAATGATATAAATAAAATATTTTGCAAAATAATGAATAAGTGTATAGTATTTATACAAAATGATTCGTATGGTTATAAAACTATAATCCTTCTATATGGATGAATCTTGTTCACACGTGAGGTTTGGGTAAGAAAACACAATTCCTCCACATGGATAAATCATGACTTTTAATACTAGTTTTTAAGATTTTGAACGACTCCACCTAACACCAATTGTATGATGACATTCACTAAAGAAAATATAGTGACAATTTTGAAAGTAAAAAATAAATGTAATCATTCATATTCATAAAAAAATAAAAATAAGAAAATAGCAATATCAAACCAGAAACACAAACATAAGACCCCAAGACCAGTTCGATCAGATATTAAGTAATGGAACATTATCAGATTTTTTAATGAACTAATCAGTTAGTTTGTTAACCAACATTGAAAACTAAACGTGAAACTTACATTTCCCTAATCTTTTGTATCTTAATAATTTCATTCAATATTCTCACATTTGCCTTCAGTTGAGAAATATCCTCACCGTATACATTTTTTCCATCTTTTAAAAAAATATAAAAATTAAATATTTGACTATTTCCACGTCTTTTTCTCTTTTGCCTCAATATCCTCTTCCTTTTTCAAATTTTCTTTCAAACTATGGCCATATTCAGCTTTAAATTGGTAGGCTGTCAAACTCTCTTCATCAATCTCCCTCTGTAGAGTTCGAATTTCTTACGTCAGGTCCTAGTCTTTTGAATTTAAGTTGGTAACGCCATCAACAATGGCAACAAACTCACTTTCGATCATCAACCAAAGTGGCTTCATCCTTAGCACTCCATAGATTGAATCCATTTTTTCGAGCTTTGGTATATATCCAATGACTGAAAATCTCAAGTTTTCGACTCCTGACATCCTACGCTTGTTAGAATCGAAATGTCGGTACATCATTAGAGCTTCCATTCACCCAACCCCATTGTCTTTAAAGTATAAAAGCGCTCCTCCACGTCCATCGGGATAAACGAAATTTCTAGCACGTATCACCCTAAATGTCTCATAGAACTGAATAAGTTGTTGCTCAATAAATTGAATATCTCGATTATACTCGATGAGTAGGGTTGGTGGCCTAGAGATCCTCTTATAATATTTACCTAAGAGGCGAGGCAGAGGCGGAGGCCAGAGACTCGAGGGACGAAACAAAGGCGGCAAATGTTCCATGTCAATATTGGGGCGTGGTGTACTATGATGAGAAAGGAGTATGGTATGATTGTTGGCCTGATATCATGTGAAATTCGCTTATTATTTCATGGTCAGATGATAGTTACGTAATTAATAGGATACTTTCTTTCGTGCATGTAAAAGTGTCAGATAAAAGACTTACTTGAGTATCAATATATTATATATATGCACATCACCTTACATTTTATAAAGACATTATTTTCGTGTTTATATGAAAAAGAAAGAGAACTTACATTGTTGCTCTCAACAGCCTTTAATTTCTGGATCTTTCTCGCTAATAAGTTTCCAAAACCATTGTCCTATATATATCTGCAAATAGATAAACAAATATTCTGAGATTTATTTTAATTTCATGGATGGATAGTTAGATTTTTTGCAGGCAAGGAGTTTGTACAATGTGATGAAGCATTGTTCATATAACAACTAACTACCCAAAAAATGATACACCATAACATCATATTTATATATATTAGGCTGGTTAGTCTTTACATCCAACTTGTTAGTAATGTGATGTGTCAATTAATGTCCAGTCTAGTTGAAATTAAACCGTTTGCCTAAATAAGTTAGCAAATTAATAAATCGATGTCTTTCTGAGTGTTCCCGGGAGTTTGTTTCTCTTTTCTCCTCTCTTTGTGAGATTATTTTCTACTATTTTATTTGGACTTGTCAAAGTTAACTTGTCTAGTGTTTTCATACTCTAATATTTGACTAGTGGCATTTTCTTTTACCATCGATCCTCTGACTCTCAGTCGGTGACACCTTTGCTTATTAAATGAAAAAAAAAAATCAATAGATCGCTCATACTAAATAGGGTCCTAAAATAATGATACGAAAGAATCTAAATCTAACAAATTTAGTGGAACTTATAGTCAATCTATTCACATTTGATATTTATAGTTCTCATGGATCCTTTGATGGTAAGTATATTAGGTAGTGAAAGTGACTAGAAAATGGCCGCCTTCCTCTTCTCCCTTGGTGTATAATTATGCTAGGTTCAAATGTTTACCCTTAAGTCCTCGATGAAAGATCTCATTGCCATACAAGTGACGAAATCTAGAAGAAGAAATTCAAGAATGTTTCTCTTCCTTGCTGTGTTGATGTGATCGAATGCAATAAATCTCTTTCTATTCTAAGTTGATTTTGTGTCATGAAATTCTTTCTATACATTACGTGATTTAGAGAGATAAAAATAATTAGACTTGATGAGAAAGTGTGAGATACGCAACGTAATTTAGTAGTGTGAATTGAATTTTCAATGATCAAACATCAAGTATCGACACATTCGATTTTAGAGTTTTTGTATTATCATTACTTAACTTGAATTCTGGTGTGGTAGAGAGAGGTGCCATGGTGACTTATTTTGGTAGTAATCATAAGATAATAAAAACAAGTCAAAAAAGTAGACGAGGAAAAAAAAAGGTAAATGGTTTTCTCAACTCCTTAGATATCGAAAATAGTTTAGCAAACTTAGAAGTGGATGATCAATTTTTACACTTGCCAGAATGAGAATCGAGTATAAGTAGCATTTTCGAAATAAATAAACTATTAACCGCGGTAACTAACTCTGAAGTTGTTTTTTATTTTTATTTTTTATAATACGATATTATGATATGCGACAAGGGTAAAAAATGGCAAGAGTGTGCAATTACCAAAACACACTTAAAGACAAAAGGAATGGCCATAACTAGACATTTGTCAAATCTCTATGGCACAAGCATGGGTGGGACCCGTTGGAAAATATCTAAAGTCACCTTCTATAAATAGCACACCCAAAGGTCATGTTTGGATCTATTGCTAAATTTATACCTGTTTCATTAAATACTTTCGAGTTCATATACTAATTCTTCTGCCCGATGAGGTACGCAGGACATAATCCCATTGTGCCTTTCTCTGTTTTGTAGGTCCTCGAACTCGGGTCAGACGTGACACATTTTATACTCAACAATATGATTTCATGTGCCAAACTGTAAAATTTTCACAAGACCTTCATTCCATTGACTTGGTTTAACAATAGGTAGTGGAGATTTGGACAGCTTAATAATTTCTTTTGAAAAGGAAAAAAAGGAATCAAAACTCTTTCAAATAAGTAGAAGGAAGTCGAAAAGATAGGGAAGAATATGACAGGATTTATCGGCACAGATGCTTTCCTTTCCTTGCAAATCAAACCTAACTCTCTCAGCTCGTAAAAACTAAGTTCTTTACCCAAAAAAAAACTAGAACACAACTATACTAGTGAAGGAAGAAGTTAAGGTTTAGGTTAATAAAGAAAGGAGTCATGTTTAAGAAAGAGAGAATCAAGATAGGAGCCAAGTTGAAAAATTTTCACAAGACTTGTTCCTTAAGGATATAAAATTATATGCACGTGTAGTCTTTTCTTATACGGTAACAAACTCTGAAACTCCATTTTTTTTTTTTGGTCAGAAGAAACTCTGAAGGTTTATTAAATACCTTATTGTCAATCATAGAGCCTAAATTGGATTATAGATGGAGATCAATCACGATATATTCCCAATAATATATGTTAAGTACTTCATTAGGTTCCAAGCAATAAATATCTAGGGCTTGGAAGTAGCTTCTCAGGAAAAAAAAATCATTTTCCAATGATTAATGCACAAGTTGTGAAATTTGATTTAATATTTATTTGGCTAAAATTTTAGTTGTTAAAATTTAAAGCTTTGAGCAATAGAGTTGAGATGTTAAACAGAAGTAATTGACATTTTGGCTTTACATGTCAATGTTGGGCTTCTAAAAATATGGAAGAGTATTTTTGAGGAAAAAAGAAAAAAGAAAGATAACATTTCCCACCATGTAAAAATATCTTCGTGAAGGTCATTTTCAAAAAGTTCTGATTTTGAGCTTTGTGCAATCAAAGCTACTCAAGAATATTCTATCACCCTTAAAACCGATATTACAAAAACATAATAGGAGGTAGCGTTGTGCATATAATTTAAAACCTTAAATATCAAATCTTGTGAAAGTTTAACAAATTTTGGCTTAAGACTTCGGTTGGGGTCATCAATCCCAAGTTATCTATCCCCTTCTTTATATAGAGTCAAACTGGAGAGGACAAATGGCCCTAATTTAGAAATATTAAACGCGATATAGTTTATTTGTGTGACTGACAATAATCAGACTTGATAAACAAAAACTTATTTCTTTGGAAGACTGTTCTATAACTGATAGAACGAAATTAGTACTAGACAAACAAAATATTAAATACTGGAACAACAAAACATCAATTGCAAGAGAAAATGTACAATTATTGAATGTAGACCACGAACGTACAACATCATAGTCTACGGAGAGACCACTATCTAGCTTGCGACAACAAAATTTCAACACAAGGGATCATTAACATCTAAGAATCTGTTTGGCCATTTTTAAAAAAATTTTAGGTAAAAATTAAAGTTAAAAGAATTAAAAATTAATAAATTTTAAATTAGAGCTTTTTGGAAAAAAAATTACAAAATCTTTTTATTTTAATTTTATATATATATATATAACGCAAAAAACCATTTTTTTTATCAAATATAACCCTTTATATTTTTAAAAATTCAATATTCCTTCAAAATTTATAAAAACCTACTATTATATTACTATTTATAAACCAAACTATCAAATGACTTTTGCACTCATAATGTAAAAATGGATGGGCATATACTAGTAGCATGACATTTTTTTTCATCTAAAAGGACAAAGGAAAGGAGAATAGGGAGTCTGGCAGTTGTGTGCCCCTAATTATTGTGTTTGGTTTTGTTCGTATTGGCATGGTTTTATCTCTCTATGTAGTTTCACTTTTTTCTTTTAAGGTCAATTCTTGTCACTACTATTTTTCTTATTTGAAAAAAGTCGCGAACATAATTAAATATCGATAAGCATAATTCAGTGTGTAATTTTGACTTCATTCCATGTACTTTCTGTCTCTGCTTAAACGGGCCGAGCACATATTTTTGTAGTTGTTGTGTCTGTGGAATATCTGTTTTTTTTTTATATAAAGGAAAGGTAAGAAAACCTTAAAATTAGAAAGAGAGAGAAAGGATGTCATCAATCAAAAAAGAGTTTCTTTTTAATTGAAAAGTTAACCCAGGGTTGAAGGTTGGCATATAAGAGTTTTCTCAGATTAAGAGGAATATTAAAAACTCCATGTAAGAGTAAAAGACTTAACACTCCTTGTATTTTGTTAAAAGTGAACAATATTACATGTATTTTAAAAATAATAAAAGCACAACCATTTGTTGAATATAAACCTGTAACATACGTCCCTTACATCCAAAAACAACGGGAGAGAAATTAATAAGGTGAAGAAAATTTCAAGATGTAGACTATCTATATGATTACGAAAAGGATGATATTAAATTATTATCGTCATAAAAATTAGTGCTTGCTTGAGCATAAGACCGCATCAAAGCAATATAGTAGAATTAACAACGTAAAACATAAGGATTACAAGATTAGATTATTTCAAGATTCAGTAGAATTAGAAAATGGACAAATAAGTATCTTGAGAAACTTTATTAACTGATTAAAAGGAGAAAATGGAAAATAGAGAGTGAGACAAAATCATCATAAAAATGAAATCATTAATAACACTTAAAGGACAATTAGTTTAATAGAAAATATTAATTTATTGACATGTAAAACTAATGATAACAGCATCAAGCACGACAAGTAACATTTGCTAACAAGATTTGAAATACTTGAATTAAAAGGGCGTGTAAGTTGCACGCCGAAGGGCTTATTCTATATATAATGGCCATGAATGAAGTAAGATGGAATAGAAACAATTAAGGAATGTAACAACTGTGGACCTCATTTTTATTTTTAGAGCATAAACCTCACGTAATGGTGAGGCTCAAGTGAACCTCACCCTCTATTAGGTAAACATTATTAAACGTCCATTATTTTTAAGAAATTTTTTTAATATCAATCCACACACTCATTTGACCCAATGGTGGAGTTAGCAGGAGTTAAGAAAAAAATGATTTTTTTTTGTAAAAAAATTTAGTGTAAAAACAATGATAAGTGATGAAAAGTAAAAATGATTCAAGGTAGAAAAGTAAGGAAAGGTACCTTATTTTTACTCTTTGGCCAATGATTCTTTTCAATTGTTTTTTCTTATTTTGTCATGTTGAGAAAGATATGGTTACTTATGTTGAGTGAAGAAGGGAGAGCGTGAAAACAATAGAAAATAGAGAGAGAAAATAGAGGAAAATATAGAAAAGAAACTTAACAGTCTTCCTCAAACATAAGATTGGATATTGATTTCTTAATTATTAGATGGAGTTAAAATTTGGTATGCAAGTTTGCAACTCAAGCTTCCCTAATTTGAACAGTGCAAATCAATTTTGAAGCTCTCTAACACCCTTTTTTACTGTGTGTACAATAGCTCACTTTCTTGTTATTTTTATATATAGTTTATTATTTTAATTTATACATATTATGCTTGGAACTTTTTCAATTTCAATTTGAATTGGATTTCTAATTTGTTATTTGTTGAATAGGGCATTGATAAATTTTTTAAACGACAATCAATTTTTGAGCAACAAATTTTCTTTTAAACTAATGAAATGGACCTTTTCTATTTATAATAATAGTAGTTATTTATTTTTCTCTATTTTGTATATTATGTGATCATTAGTATATTAAGGGGGACTAATGTGTTGAAAACTTCATATACATTTCAGTACTTATATTTTTATAATTATTATAAAGTGTATTATGTGAGGGAGAGTCGTGCATTAAAGATTTTGTTTGTGCTATATAATGTATTTAAATTAAGTTTTTGTTTAGTTACAACATATTGTGATATGTTATCATAAAAAATATGATTTTAGGCATTAAGCCAACAACCTTTTTATAATTTATATAAAAATTTATGTATAAATGACTTCCACGACCCCTGGTTAATGACTTCGCCATTTTAGTGTACACCCTGGCTCTTGATACCTGACTCCTCCACTAATTTGACCCCTCTAGACTTTTAACCATAAGGCGGCCTACCTATTATGTCTTTTAGCTGAAGTAATACACCTGTGTTGTTTAAGCATCAATTATATTGTGGCATTCTCGATAAGCTTTATTTAAGGCCAACTCTAACAGCTTCTCTATCTTTCTCCCTACATGTAGGGATTTTGAAGTACTTTTTCTACATCTAAGGATCCCCTATTTTAGTTTCACTCCAACAGCTTTCTTTCATTTAATCAATCTCTTAATTTAGAGAATCCTTATTTCAGTTTCACTCCAATAATTTCCGTATTGTAGGGATTCCCTATTTTTATTTTATTCCAATATTTTCTCCTTTTATTTTAATTAAACATATCATTTAATATTCCTTTCTTTATATATGTTGATTTTTCTCGAAGACATTGTATTTTTAATTACCAACATAAATTTTTATTTTTTAACATTATTTTTTATTGTTTAATTTAAAATCTTTTCAATAACTTTTAATTTTTTTATTTGTATTTCTTCATGATATTCTATTATTTATATTTATTATATTATTTTTTATTAATCTTATTATTTGTTTTATTTTTCAGTCGTGAAAGCATCCCCCATGACCTACCTCCTTCTTTGATCAAAAGGAAAAAAACACCTACCCCTCTACCAAAAAACATCGATCACAACCGTACAAGACCCCCAAGTCCCAAGCCCCAACCACGACCACGAGATTTACCTTTGATTGTAGAAAGTTTGCCTTTTTTTTATTGATTTGCTTTTCTGTTTTCTTGGTTTGATTTTTCTTCTTTTATTATTATTTTTTTTTTTACAGTTGCAGGGTTTAGGGGATGGTGTATTTTCTCTTACATGTAGAGAATGTGAAAATGGGTGTAGGGATTCCTTACAATTTAGGGGATGGGATAGGGAATTTATTGGAGTGCAATTTGGCCAATGCCCTCCCTACATGTAGAGTAGGGGATGAGTTAAGAACTCTCTTGGAGTTGGCCTAACTGATGACTCTTTTGTAAACCCTCAAAATTTATAATTAAGATTATGTGTCTTTCACCTCTGTAGATCTATGATTTAAATCACGTGATTTTCACCCTCATAATCACTTGTTGATAGCACTAACAACTCGCCCAAATCCAAAAGACTCTAAGGTCCTCCTCCTACCCCCTTTAGAGTAGTGAGGGTAAAGACTATTTATAAAAAATTGTTGACTTGTAGCCCAAGTTAGGCCTTTGGCCATATGGGTTTCAATTAATCTTAACCCAATTCATTATTAAGAATTAGGCTAAGGACTTTGCTAGATTTTTGCCATTACAAGCTTTATGGAGGAACACTAACTACTCAAGATTAGAGTTATGTGGAAATGAAAATCAGTATAATTTATCTTCAGAACATTTGAAACGTTCGACCAATCGTCACTGAGATAAGCACGTGAATCCCATCAATGTATAGAGCTTACAGGCCAGAAATGTCCCAGAAGACTCTCCTAAATCACTAATCTTGATGGAGCCTCCTATGGTATCAAGCAGACCTAGGACTTGGTTTTAAGGATTTGAGTAATGACTACTTTGCTGTATTTCATTTTGCAAGAACAAAACCTTGCATGATCAGATGGGTTTGAAGCGTATCTCTGATCCATCACAAGAACTTTGTGAGATTTGTTGCTTCGAAGGAATAGAACTAACAATGATTTTGCTTTGCCTTTTAGTTTAAAATGTGTTTCAATGTGCTATATTAATTAGGGTAAAATGCACAAAACTCTCTTATATTTTTGTTAAAGTGCACATGACCCCCCTATACTTTTAAAAGTGTACATAAACCCCCTGTGGTTTTCAAAACATATTATGGTTAGTCATTTCGTCAAAAAAACAGTTAGTTTTAACTGCAAGTGTATGACACACACCTATTTTGCAACTGAGATTGTCCTTTTATCAATATTGGAATAAAATATCTTTATTCATTTACTAAAATACCCTTTTCAAAAAAAAAAATCAAACAGTTATCTTTTTCCCTAAACCCCTTTCCTCCCTTCCCCCCAACACCTATCATCCACCCAAGTTTTTTTTTTTTTTTTGTTCAAACACCCCAAGCTCATTTGACTAATTGTCAATGCAGTAAACTTCACGTGTACAAGAGATTCTCCGCCATTATGCGTTGTAGGTAACTTAAACCAGAGATAAATTATAAGATGAGCATCAATCAAAGGCTTATATCGTGTTGGCCAAAAAATTTTAGTTTCAAATTAAGTCATGTTATGTTCTATATATATATATATATATTTATTTCTTTTCTGTGTGCTATGTGTGTGTGTATATATATATATCACTTTTTTGTAATGTATATTAAATATATATATATATTTATAGATAAATAAGTAAAAGGGAAAAGGAGAAAAGAGAGAGAGAAGAAAAAAATAGAGGTATTTATGTCTTTTACCATTTTCTGTCAACTTTTTTAACGGAAAAATGGAGATGGAGTAACCGTGCTGGGTTTAAAAAATCATAGGGGGGTCCTATGCGCTTTTAAAAGCACGGGGATGTCTTGTACACTTTAATAAAAGTATGAGGAGGTCTTGTGTACTTCACCCTATTAATTATGTGTTTTTTCATTTTTGTTTTTTCTCAACATATTTTTGAGAATTTTCTTTTTCTGATTGAAATGGAAGTCTAAATTAATTTTACATCATTTTTAAAGATTATTCCACATTTCAAAAATTAATTGAGACAACTTGTACCTAAAATGAGATTTATATCACTACACCAAATTGTCAGTAGTCATAAAAGAATTTATTAGCACCTAACATAAGCTGTGTCATGAAAAACACTTACTAAGCACCTAACATCTTACCGTGTGTCTTGGTGTGTTTTTGTTAATGAGTAAAATGCGCAATACCTTATTGTGTTTTGTAAAAGTTGCATATAAAACTCTATGTTTTTAAAAGTGGTGTGAAACCCATGTGTTATTCATAATGTTGAACAATTGCCCTAATTTAAACTTTCGTCAAACTTTGTTAGTCAAATATTGTAAAAGACGATAGTATCCCCATTAAAAAAAGGTTTTCTACTTTTATTTAACTTTATGGATTTCTTTCATTATTATGCATCATATTAACAAAATTTTCATAAATAAGTTTTATATAATTTTTATTTTTTCTCATTCTAATTGAAATTATGGATTCAATGCTTCAAATTTCATGCGATTTGGACAAGAAATGAAAAAGATATTAATTTTTGCAGTTATTTTTTCTTTGAACTAAAATTCTACTGGGTTGAAGATTAAGGATAACCAAAACAACGTTGTTTCGATTTTAAATCTGACCAACAACATAATGACACATGGCATAGAGTTTATTTTTTCATAGGTGACTATTAGCATAGTACCACGTGGCACATGTGAATGACAAAATTTGAAAGAATTGCTTTCGTAAAAATTAGAACCCATAATGTTCAACCATAAACATAAACCATTTAGCCACCATGTTGTATGTACTTTCTACTATATTTTATACACGAACTATTCAATATTCTTTTTCTCGTATCTAAACCCTAAACCCTGAACACTAAATCTTAAACCCGTACTTGTTATGTTTGAGGAATATTAATACACTATATTACATTATATTGATGGCCTAAGACCATAAATCAAATATTTTGATGATAATTAAAATCTTATTTATGCTAAATTTCTATACCTTATTCCATATCAGACTTAAGTGTGTTTAAGAATGTTTAGCTATGGTAATGGTGAAGGCATGGTGAACTCAAAATGGAAAAAATTCATGAAGATTCATCTTTTGCCATTGAAGAAAGAAGATGAAGATTGAAAATTGAGATATAAGTGATAGTGGCTTTATTTATGTTTGCTAAGAAACAAACGACAACTGTACGATCTAGCACAGAGGCAGAGTATCGTGCTATTGCTTATACGACTGCAGAGCTTTATTGGCTATACTCTTTGCTTACTGAGCTTCATGTTATACCTTCATCTCTTCCTACGCTTTGGTGTGACAATATTGGTGCCACATATCTCACAGCTAACCTGATTTATCATGCGCGCACCAAACACATTGAAGTTGATGTTCACTTTGTTCGTGACAAGGTTGCTACTGGTCAACTTCAAGTCTCCTTTATTTCTATTGTTGATCAACTTGCGGACATCATGACCAAGGGCTTATCTATCACCCAGTTTACAAGATTAAAAGGCAAGCTTGTCATTATTAATCCGACTTCGCTTGAGGGGCGTAATAAGGGATATACATCCTTGGTTTTTATTACGCCCCTTGCTGCACTCCTTGCTGTAACAAGAGTTGTGATATTTATCAGCTTGTGTTTTGCCAAAATTATGTATTGACTGAATTTAATTATAGTATATGCATATATGTTTGGAAAACTTTGATTGACAAGTTTACCATATTTACAAGAGAGTCAAAAAAAACAAATTGGCATTTCCTTATTCAATTGAAGATTTGAAATCTCCTTATTCATAAAGGAAGGTTGTCTTATTCAAGAATTGCTTGGAGTTAAAGTCATTCCATAAAACTCAAGGCCCAAGCACGGATTACCTTGTAGAGATTTAGGCAATTAATTCAACATATATACAGAGCCTTACACGACTGGAAGGATAGATCGAAACAGAGCTGAAAAAAGAAGATTTCTTTAAGTATTTCAAACTATCAGGTTTTGCTGTAGCAGATTGACGTTGTGCTATAACAAGAGCACATGAATCTGATAGAGCATCTGTTGCTGCAGCAGACCGTGAAATAGACAGTTTATTTATGTTTCCGCTGTGCTTATTGTCTTAATCTTTGATAGGAAGAGTTTTTAGTTGTCTATTATTTTGTTCATTCTTCGGGAGAAGAAAGTATTGTTCTCAGGAGAGAACGTTGCAAGTCGAGGAGAGCTCACCAAACCGAGGTTCATTAAAGAGTTCGTCATCAAGGCGTCAAAGGTCAAGAGAGAATCTTTACTTGTGTAAGTCCGTTGATGTTGTAACTTGTTATTTATTAATGAACAGGTTTGTTGGACTAGGGGAAGTCCCGTGGACGTAGACCGCATGGTTGAACCACGTTAAATCTTGTGTCCTTACTTTCTGTATGCATTTATTTATTTTGATTTAACTTCTGTTATAACAAGATAATAACCAGAAACCTCACAAGTGGTATCAGAGCAGGTTACTGAACTGACTTAGTTAGATCTCTGGAAGAGTTTTTTTTCTGGTTATCCTTGCAGATATGGACACTTTACGTGATGTCGGATCAATCAATAAACCACATCTTTTTGATGGCTCAAACTACTCATACTGGAAGGCACGTATGAGGGCGTTTATCAAGTCCATTAATGAGCAAGCTTGGAAAGTAGTTCTAACAATTGACATAAACCAATTCAAATTGATTTCAACGTATGAATCAGCCAAAGATGCATGGGTGATTTTGGAGACGGTATTTGAAGGCACTACAGTTGTAAAGGTATCAAAACTTCAAATTCTTGCAACAAGATTTGAAAAATTGAAGATGAAGGAAAATGAAACTATCACGGAGTTCAATGCTAGGTTGTGTGATATTGCCAATGAGGCTTTTGCCTTGGGGAAGAAATATTCAGATTCGAAGTTGGTGAAAAAAGTACTAAGATCACTTCCAGACAGGTTTGCTATCAAAGTTGCAGCAATAGAAGAGTCCAAAAATGTTGATGAAATCAAGATTGATGAGTTAATGGGCTCTTTTCAGACATTTGAAATGAAGTTCAAACAAAAGAATAAAGAAAAGAGCATTGCCTTAAAAACAAGTTTAAAAAATCAAGATGATCAATACTCTTCTGATGATGTCACATAATCTTTAGCCTCACTCACAAAGAATGTCAACAAAGTGCTGAAAATGTTGGAGAAGCAGAATGTCTCATCAAATTATGAAATATTGAAGAAGAAAAAAAGAATCCAATATCGGGAATGTGAAGGATTTGGTCACATTCAATCTGAGTGTACTATTACCTTGAAAAGAAGGAAAAAAGCCATGAATACCTCAAGGAGCGATGAAGAATCAGGGAGTAGCAGTAGCAGTGATGAGGAGCACATGAGCAACTATGTTGCATTTTGTGCTGGAGAAGCACAATCAGATGCTGAGACAGAAACTGAACTTGCTGCAATAGACTCAGCGACAACATCAGTAGCAAGATTGGGTGTGTTAGATGGTGAAACTGATTCCGAATTGGACAGTGATGAAGAAGAGGACAAATTCATAAGGACCTACAAAACGATGTACCAAAAATGGCTGATCGTGTGTAGAGTGAATCACGATCAACAAAACACGATTACCAAACTTGAAAAAGAGAAGGCTGAGTTGCAAAAGTCCTTGGAAGAAAGTCAATAAAAAACCGATATGCTGCAACAGGAATTGTCACAAATCCAGTGAGGCTTCAAGATGATGAACTCAGGTACAGATAAACTTGATTATATGTTATCCATTCAAAAGTCTTGCAGAGATCATATTGGATTAGGCTATCAAGGAGGAGCATCAACAAGTCAAACTGTGTTTGTCAAAGAAGCTGAAAAACCAAAGGTAGAACAATCTTTTGCAACAAAACATAATGACAAGACTACTAATGTCGCAATTGATGTTGCAATAAAAGCTGTAACAGATAGTAAAATTCCAGAATTTAAGAAAAAGAAGTGTGTGTCAGTTTGTCATTTTTGCCACACTCGTGGACACATCAGATCACGATGCTACAGGTATATTGACATGCTGAAAAGAAGTAAGTTTGTTAAACCCTTTGTTCATGATGATTTTAGGAGGCCACCACAAATGAAAGTGAAATTGTCGCAACAAAAAGTGAAACAAATCTGGGTAAGAAAATCAGTTTTACCGTGTCTAGTAGAGTATAAAAAAGTTATTTCAAACTATGTTGCAACAAAAAATCAACTAGCAGATATCTTCATTGAGGCTGTGAGGCCTGACCCCGAATAACGTGTCTTATCTCGATTTGCATGCCTTAGACCCAGAATTATAATCGACCTTGGATTACGTGCCCTGTCTTGATTTTTATGCATGCCTCGTCATACATGCCTTGACCTAAAATTGTGTGCCATAATCCTCGATTTATGTGCGATTCCTCGATATTCGTGCACTAACCTTGAACTACGTGCTTTAACCTAGATACAAGAGTCGTACCTTGATTTTCGGGCATTGTATTGAATTGCGTGCCCTGCATTGGTTTACGTGCATTCACCAAGGAATGCGTGCTTGCACGCTAATCAATAAAGATTCCTGCACAAAGTACTAGACAATAAAATAATCCTACACAATCCACTAACCATTATTATATTCCTAATTCAAATCCTACAAATTCCACTAACTATAAAATAACATTAAATTATTTATAAACATTTCACAAACATATTTTAATCCTAATTCAAATTCACTACAAGACAAAATCCTATCATCACCTAAACCATCCCTAATATAATATACCTAATCATCTTTTCCTACAAAACCCACTAACTATTAATACTACACTTTAATCCTAATTCAACCCACTAGAAGACAAACAACCCAACATTCTCTTACACACAATTATAATTTAAACTCACACAAGACACAAAAAAAAAACATTCCTATGACAACACTAAACACAAGACTCATAAAAATACACTTTGTAAGAGCTTTATGCACATTTTCATGCCTAGAGTTCAACAAAAGCTTATTATATTCCATTGCTTAGTTCTTATCACCCATACATTCATTCAAAACAAGAAATATCAGATTTAGAGAGGGTAAGGGTCGTGCAAGAGAGGAAGAGAAAGAAGAAGAGGGAGAGAAGGAGAAAGAAAGAAAGAATGAGAAGAAAATAAAGGCTTTGGCTAGCTAGTTTCAATCTTTGCATTTGCTTGCTTCAATTCTTGCTTAATCTTCATCAAGGTAAGGGTGCTAAACTGTTTTTAAAGTTTTTTCAAAGGTTCATAAGCATGATATGTGATTATATAGCCATGCATGTGAAGATATATGCTAATACTTGCTAGTATAACTTCATTGAGGTCTATATTGCACATTGTTCTTGCATGGACGATTTAATATAGTAAACATGCTTAGATATGCATGATCTCTAGATATGTTGTAGTCAAGAGGTAGAATAACAACTTTCATGTTGATAGCATCCTTGGATTTTGAAGTTTAAGGCGATTTTCAAGCCATGCAAGTAAGTATTACTAATATGCTGAGTTTACTGATCCTTATGTTCGGAGCATTTTTAAGATAGCAAACGATGTTAAAAATGCATGAAACATGGTAAATCACTTGATTTGTCAGTTATGAACATATTTGAAGAAATAGGCTAAGGCTAATTTTGAGTTTAAGACCCCAAATTGGAAAATATCGTAATGTGTCTAAATTTGGATAACTTGAAAATGTGGAATATGTTTCTGGCAGCTTTCTGACCTTGTAGAACGAAACATTTTTGGCCTAGTAAACAATGATAAAAATTCATGAAAGTTGGTAAGTTACTATATTTTTCAGTTTTGAACACATTTTTCAAAAATAGGCTAAGGCTAATTATGAGTTTAAAACCCCCAAAAATGGAAAATATCGAAATGTGTATGAAACTAGACAGTTTTGCATGGTTTCACGGATTTGGTCATAACTCCTAAGTCCGAACTCAGAATGCAGCGAGGTTTGCTCCTAAATTTAAAGCACTCATTAAGCTTAAATTTGAAATTTGATTCACTCAATTTGGAGGTTATTTGTTTGGTTAAACGAATGAGGAAAAAAGGTTATTACAGTGGGGTTTTGCTTGGTAATATGCTTTAAATCATATTGTAATTTTACTTGAGGTGTTGAATGCTTGGAATTGTGAAAATTAGAAGTTGTGTAGACTATTTTGGTTGGTTAGAGGTTGCTTAAATTGGTTGATGCATGGCTTAGGATCATTACATGACGAATTGTTGTTTAATCACATGTGTAAGCACGAAATTGAGGCCCTATTGCTTATGAATGCTTGCTAAGTGATAATTGTATGGTTAAATGTGTTCAATTGAGTGGTTAGTAGGCTGTCTAATAATTGCTAAGTATGGTTGAAATGGTTTCAGTGTTTCTTGTGGTCCTTAGCAAACAAAATCAACACCCGAGCACGGCCTTGTAAACCCTAATGGCCACGTAGACTCCCAAGTCATAAACCACTCTTGTGTGACTTATAATTGATGTTGAGGATTGTTAATAGGCTGCCCGGAATTGTCTTTATAGCTCTAAACATGATTCTCGATGATTGCATGTTGATAAGTGAACTATTCTTGCACCTGGTTTTGTGTAAGTGTCGTAGCATGCTTGTATGATCTCAACACTTGATATGTGAACTAAAATGAGCTATATGACTTGTTTTATATGGTGTTACTTGTCTGTCCGTTAAATGTTCACATGCTTCTAAGTGTTTTACAAACTGAATTTACATGTCAAAGCATGCCTCGTATGTTTACTTGTCAATATTTGATCTTATAATTGCTCGAAGGCAACCTACTTTGTTGACCTCCTAATGTGAATTGTTAAAAGATAGATATTCTATGACTTGTTTTATAACATGATTACTTGGCTGCCCGTGAAAGTTTAATTGCTCTCAAATTAATATATGAAATGATTATATACTTGTTCGAAGGCAACCTACTTTGTTGACCTCTTAATGTGAAATGTGAAATGTTAAATGGCATAAATGTGCATTACATACAAGGTTGCAACATTTCATTGTGGCATAGTAGCGTTTCACGCACGCCGGGCGGCATCGGGCTTGCCGGTGCTACCGTGACTACCATGGTCCAATTCCCTCTCTCGCTTGGGGGCTAGACTTCCTCGGAGAGTTGGGTATTAGGTTTGATGTACAATCTGGAGTACACTCATTGGAGTGATAAGTGGATGATTGATGCCGGCTACAACAATGGTTATTGGAAATGATCTTGAGAGCAAATGCTCACCGATTGATCTTGAGAGCGAAAGCTCACCGTATCCTTTTCACTATGTGTTTAAGTACTCTCGCTTGGTTCCTAGAGGACCTCGGGGAGGAAAGAAGGATAAATGTGTTCATTTATATTTATGTTATGTTATGAACTTACTTACTTTATATGATATGTTTTCAAAGGAGTTTTCACAAGTTAACCGGGAAAAAGGATTTCAAAAACCTTGTGACTTATTCTCCCCTCGTTGAGTTCATAAGGACTCACCCTCTTTTGTCACAGGTGAAACAGGAGTGGAAAATGTGCCTGAAGGCAACGTGCGTGTTGATGATTCCTTCAAGTAATTTGGTTGTTTTACTTGCGTTGCATGAACGTGGCTATATGTTTGAAGTTGTTTGGCTTGATTGTTGAAGACTTTAGTTCTATCTATTTAAATGGCTCACTTGTAATACGGGGCCTTGTTTTGGTTTGTAATAATTAGGAACTATGCAGACTCTCTTAGACTGTTTGATGCTTTCTTTCCTTGTTTCGGCTTTAACTATTGCTAGTAGTATCCAAAGGTTAAACTAAGGTTGAACTAAGGCGGGTTACATTATAATCATAGAATCACTCATTTGTAAGTCTCAATATGGATAAACAGGTACTAGTAAGGTAAAATTAATAAGCAACTTGTAACGAAACGTAGCCGTCATGTTTAAGTTCATAATTCTATATTGAGTTCTTAAGTTTGATTTAACTAGAACGGGCGTATTGATCAAGATAGAACAAGGGTCGTAGTTGTAAACCAATGGAGACTTCGTAATTGTGGTTTTTAAAGATTAGGTTAAAGCTAAATGCTTTAATTACAGCCATCATACTACCGTTTTTCCAGAAAAAAATCTTTTGGAGTTTTAGTAAATAACTAAGTATCAATAGTAAGAAATTGATTAAGGTCTATTGAATATCAATAGTATAATAAGTCAAACCTTAGTTTAACCTCTTTAGGTCGGGCTGGGGCGTGACAGAGGCACTAGACTTTGTAAGGTTTGAAACCTTGAGAAAAGCCTTAGGCATCTATTCTCTATAAGATAAAATGGTTGTGTGTATGTGCATTGGTTCATCCCTAGAGCATTAAAAATTATATGTATAAATCAGCTAGTGATTTCATTTGTGGAACCATATTATCAATGAACATCATGTATTTGTCATTTTGATGGAGCTTAAATTGAAGTCTCAACAGGAAAAGATTTTGAACTTACTTGACGACTGGGGATTTAATAAAGAGAAGTCTCTTTGAGATTCATTCCTAAATTCTATTCACCTTGTCTAAAAGAAAAATCATATGCAGGATATTGCAACAAAAGTTGGAATAGAAAGGGTTACCTAAGACCACAAAGAATGGTTCTAGAGTGAAACCCATCATACCAAGAAGAAGAAAAAAAAATTCTTGAAACTCTTGTTTGAAAGATGGTTATATATAAAATCTTGCAGGGGTGATTAGAGGACCAGGTATGTTGGAACAAGTATTGCTTCTAAGATGACCTGGTGTGATGGATGTTGAGAACCGTCTAGATTGTCTTGAACATGAAACACACACACACACACATGGTCCATCCTTGAAATTCATGTTTGATTTATGCATATGATTAGTAGAAATTCGAGTGGTGACTCAAAGTTCATACTCTTGAAAGTTTGTTAGTTTAAACTCTGAATTTTTCAAAAAGTCAACAGAATCTTGGGAGTTGAATGTCAAAGTGTGGAATTTGTTTGGTTGACCTATGTTGCAGCATAATCTCACACACCAAGTTTTTTTTCAACCAAGTCTGGTCATAATTTGTTGTAGCATAAAATTTGCCTATCTATCAGTCATATTGTTGTTGCATCACAGTCGGAGAACTAATAGATGTGTCGCAGCAAAGCTTTTCTTTCTAATGAACGGTGCTGCAGTAGGAGTCAGAGCAGTTACCACTTTATGCTGATGTTTCATAACTGAAATTTTAAGCGGACAAATCAGTGGCACGTTCAATTGCTTTAATTCTCGCTTACTAGTTTTATTTCACATCAAGCAAGTACTCATGGGGAGCGAATTACAGTTCTCGTTTCTGTTACAGCAGGAGCTGATGCTCAGGGGAACATGGTGCTATAGCGCCTGGTGGCGCAGGCTCTGCCACCAGCTCAAATGCTGATGTGAGAAAATTGTTACAACAGTTCCAAGCTGCGCTGGAGTAGATAGCACCACCAGATGCCTAACCCCTTGCCTTTGTTTGTCAAAAAGGGGAAGATAAATAGGATTGTTCATTTGTCTAGTGTTTTTTGCTCTGATGTTCTTATGCTCTGATTATATGCTCTCATTATTTTTTGATTACTCTGATTCTGAACTTTTTATCCTTACTCTGATATTGTTCGTTTATTCTGGATATATAGTCTCTGCTCTGATACTCTTCATTGGCTGTCTTACGTGTAGTTACACTGATGTTTTTTAATCTTTATCTCAAGTGTATTGTTACTCTGATCTTCAGTTTTGCCAAAACAAAGCCAAAAGGAGAGCTTGTTATGCCCCTTGCAGCACTTCTTGCTGCAACAAGAGTTGTGATATTTATTGGCTTGTGTTTTTCCAAAATTATGTCTTGACTGAATTTAATTATGGTATATGCATATATGTTTGGAAAATTTTGATTGACAGGTTTACCATATTTACAAGAGAGTCGAAAAGGAAAATTGACATTTCCGTATTCAATTGAAGATTTGAAATCTCCTCATTCAAAAAGGAAGATTGTTTTATTCAAGAATTGCTTGAAGACAAAGTCATTCCATAAAACTCAAGGCCCAAGCACGGATTACCTTGTGAAAATTTAGGCAATTAATTCGACATATATACAATGTCTTATACGACTAGAAGGATAGAGCGAAATAGAGCTGAAAAAAGAAGATTTCTTTAAGTATTTCAAACTGTCAGGTTTTGCCGTAGCAGATTGACGCCGTGCTGTAACAAGAACGCAGGAATCTGATAGAGCATGTGTTGCTGCAGCAGACTGTGAAACAGATAGTTTATTTATGATTCCGCTATGCTTATTGTCTTAATCTTTGATAGGAAGAGTTTTTAGTTATTTATTATTTTGTTCATTCTTTGGAAGAAGAAGGTGTTATTCTTGGGAGAGAACGTTACAAGTCGAGAGAGCTCGCCAAACTAAGGTTCATTAAGGAGTTCATCATCAAGGCGTCAAAGGTCAAGAAGGAATATTTACTTGTCTAAGTCCATTGATATTGTAACTTGTTATTTATTAATGAACAGGTTTGTTGGACCAGGGGAAGTCCCGTGGACGTAGACCACACGATTGAACCATGTTAAATCTCATATCCTTACTTTCTGTATGCTGCTTATTTATTTTGTTTTAACTTCTGTTACAACAAGATAATAATCAGAAACCTAATAGTTTTGATAACGATTGTTTGTAATCATTTTATTCTAATAGGATTCGTAGGAGTTATCTTGTTATATGTGTATTATAAATATTGTATCGATACCACAGCAACAAATAAGAAAAATACTTGGTTCACAACTATTAACATGTTGCTTGTTTTAGTGTTAGCTCGTAAAGCGATAAACAATGTTATAAATATGCGAGAGTAAAGAGAAAACTATATTTTGAAAGTGTAGCGCAATGCAAAAAAAATCATACATAAATTAAAATGAGAATCAATAAATCATAAGTCAAATGAATATAAATTACAATATTTTAAAACCAGCTTCTAAATGGGTTACCCATCTAACAAAAAAAAAAAAAAAAAATTATTATAAATATTATAAAAATAATAAAACTTAACTAAAAGTATTCCTGAAATAAATATCAAAAACTGAAAATATGTGTAGCAAAATCTTATGTACAATATGATCAACTCCAAGTCAATCACAACGAAAATAAAACCCGAAAGTATTGATAATGGGTCCACATTATGAGAGCTGATGCTACATTTATGATTGAAAAGTCAAAATAAAAAGTGATTTACATACCACCAAAAGTAATTAGGAGTCACTTACAAAATGATAATGCACGCACTACCCCACAATATGCTGGTATACAACCCCTAGTAACAAGGGTCCAAACGCAGGGCTTCAAAATAAATGTTCATATTCGTTACAATAAAATCAATGTCATTTGTAGTAAAATTCATTTGAAAGATGCGAGAAAAACTTCTATGATGCTTCATGCTACAATACAATAAACATATAGGCCCCAAGTTTTACTTGAGTTTCAAAAATCCTTTTTATACAATAGGAGCTGTGTAAAACATGCGAGACATTGAAAAGTATATATGACACTGGAAAAGACATGTATATGATAACAAATGGTAAATTATTGAAGCAACATCATATCATGACATAACTCATTACTATGGATTCCACAAATTCACTTATATATATATATTGAAAGGTGAATTTTTTTTTCTTTTTTTTTCTTTTCCCTCCCCTTCCCTCATTTTCCCCATCCCCCCACCCCAACAATGCCTTGAACCCTAGTTGCTCACTTGTCAGGGATGTAACCCACCACTAGGATACACTCCTTACAAATTCACTTATATATATATATACAAAGTATTGTCACAACTTTAACAAATCAATTAGTAATAAATATAATTGATGTAACAATTTACACGAAAATAAGAGGGATTTCAAAGGGGGGAGGATTTTCCTACTTACCTCTATTCCAAGATGAGTCAATAGTCCAAACTTTTAGAACTCCACAATATCGTCTACGATTGGCTAATGTTGCAAAATAACTTTCAAAGTACTATAATGAACTAAATAGAAATTAATATATACATTTAGGAGCAAACTAGAGAGAATTCTATAAATTTCACTTGAAATTTTGAATTGAAATGAAGCCGTATTTACAATACTGTGCAATTACTGTTCACTAACTACATAAAGATTACAAGGCGGCAAAGCTTGCTTTTTCAGCTTTGTCACCCAAAGGGGGATCTTCTTCTAATTTGCGTTCTCTGCCTCAATCCGAGCTAATGGCTGACTTACGCACGATTCTTTTCTTTTAATCTACAAAAATGAAAAGAAGGAATTATTCCTCTAAAATGAAGTTGCAATGTAAGATTAAATAAGATATAACAGTACAATGACATATTCAAGATTGCTGGAACACTATAGATTAATAATGGACTAGTAGTGTTATGGATACACATAAAGATACTTAATGTACAATCCAGTCATATAGCTGATGCTTAAAAAGTAGTAATTCAGTAGTATCTTCAACATCACTTCCCATTATGAATGAAACAAACATACGGAAGTCAATAATTTGATGAAAATTTGCATCACCATAAAATTCACAAGCACCATTCTTCTTTTCTTTGTATTTTTCCTTTTCAACTAAGATGAAGATACAGCTAGAAAAGTAATAAAAGAAGAATGGTCCTGGTCTAACCTTCTCTCAAAGTTAATTGTTTGCATGATCTCCCGTGCAAAATGGCGAACCTACAATCAGACGAGAGATAGAGAGATGAAACAAATTGTTGGGACAAAGTTACAGCATATGATCTATTGTGTGTGTCCCATCTGATGTCAGTGAGTAGTGGTTAATCCGATTTATATCTAATGAGATGGTTGAGTGGGAATGATTTCCCACGTTAACAAAAAAAAAAAAAAAACTCGTAAATAGAATGAAAGCAACAAACACTGACAAATTTATAAACGCTTCACTATTGCAACTTAGCAAATAGGCGTACCTGTTGGATATTTGGGAATTGAACCAAACAAAGGAATGCAAGATTTAGAAAAAGAATTGAACCAATCAATAATCATCAGGTTTCTTTCTTTACAAAACCTTAAAAAGTTAAGGTGCTTAAAGAATGAATGAATTTCAATTGACCAAAAAAAAGGTGCTTAAAGAAGCTAGGCCACCGGTATGCAAAAAGGCCTGCAACTTTTGCACGTGGCATGAACTGATTGGAATTTATCATAAAGGGTGTGAGTTGGTTTTATTTGATTTTTAATTAAAGGTTCTGATATTTTTTTAATAAATAAATATTTAAGATTTTTTCTTAATAATATTATTACGCAAATAATGTTATTAGAGGATCCAATGAATAGTGAAAAAACAAGTGGGTAAACTTAGCGGACTGTAACTGAAAATACAAGTACAAAAAAACATGAAGTGATATATTGTCCCAACAAGTAATAAGTCCACCCAAATAACATGAAAGAATAGTATACAAAAATAAATAATGCCATGGTATAACATAATGCACGAAATACGAATAATGAAAAACATAGGGCCTGTCTAAAAGCATTTTTGTTCTTTTTGTTTTGTAAAACAATTTTGAAAAATGATTTTTTTAAGAACAAAAAAAAAACCAAAAAATTTATTTGAGTAAAACTATTCTCTAAATAAGTTTGTAAAAATGAAAATAGCATTAGAATTATATGAACAACTTTTGTCATTGTGCTACAAATTCTCTTTATAAGTTTAATTAATTATTATTTAATTCTAATTAATTATTATCAAGAAGAAACCATTATTAAGGCCATCTCCAACCGTTTTTCTATATTTTTCTGTACATGTAGAGAATTTGAAACACTTTTATAATATTTAGGGATCTCTATTTCAATTTCACTACAATAACCTCCTTACATTTAATCAATCCTTATTTTAGAAAAACTTATTTCAATTTCACTCCAAAAATTTTCTTATTGTTGGGACTCCATATTTTTATTTTATTCTAATTTCTCTTCTTATTTTAAGTAAACATGTCATTTTAATATTCTTTTCTTTATATATGTTCATTTTTTTACGACATTCTACTTTTAATTACTAATATAACTTTTTGTTTTTTAATATTATTTTTCATTATTTAATTTTAAACTTTTTCAATAACTTTTAATATTTATTTATATTTGTTTGATTTTTATTACGATATGTTATTATTTATATTTTATAATATTATTTTTATTAATCTTATTATTTAAGGGATGTTAATATTTATATTTTAATGTTTAAGGGATGGCGTTTATCTCCTGTATGTAGAGAAAATAAAAATGGTGTTGGTGTTGGGTTGAATAACCCAGCACAAATGTGCGTGTGAAATTGTTACAAAGAGTGAAGCTATTTTGAAAGTAAAGCTAAACCGTTGGAATCGTTAAACAGTTGAAAACGGTTGAGAAAATCGGACGAGTCAGCCGATCGATTGCTAGATCAGACAAAGCCAGTCGAACAAGGTGCACATCCGGTTGGCTTGACCGACTCTTCCAGAGGGTCACGGACGAGCAGGTCGTCTGGCAGGCTAGGACTACTCGTCGTGAATGAATTCAATGGCAACTCTTTGTTTCTATAATAACAGGCCTTAGAGTCGTTTTGAGAAGTACATTTTTGCATTGTTTCTTAAACTTATACTGTACCAAAAATTCTTAACGTAGAAAGAGAGAGATATTCAAATTTTTAATAGTTCGTTCTTTTCTTTAATTTGGAGTGCTCCTATTAAAAAAATTCTACCGTTGAATCATAGGGTACAATCACCAAGAGTCCATAAATACCACAGAGGGGCGATATCATCTTAAGAAAACTAATTCAATCGGGCCTCGGTAATCATTTCTTATGTTCCTTTCTTGCATATTCAAGTAAGCTTATTTTGTTTTATCAGTTTCCTTTATCATTCACTTATTACCTTTATCGTTAAATATTTTAATGCACAATTTAGATTACATGTGTAAATATATGATCTAAATTGTGTTGTATATTTAATTTTTGTTTTGATCTCGATTGCATGTGTAAATATATGACATTGATCAGTTTTTCTTCTTTCTTATGTATTAATCTTGACTTCAGGTGTAATTACATAGTCTAGATAATATGTGTGTTTATTTTCCGTTCTTTTCTTACATTGTCACCATTAATTTCACAAGTTGTTTATTGCATATTTTCCAATTCTCCCAACATAGTTGAATTCCACCAATTGGAATTTCATCAAACAAAAAAAAAAAAATTGAATTTTCATTTTTTGCAAATCAAATCCATACATTGAAATTTAATAAAAGAGATGACTCTTAACAAAAAATTATAACATTATTAGATTTGATTATATAGTTGACTCTAGCTATAAATCTCAGGTTAGCGCGGAACTCGTTCACGTACAAGATACCTCTATTACCGTACGTTTGGATAATTAGACGTCCAACGGTGAACTTCTGCTTATTTGTAAAGATTTCTCTCGCCTATTTTAGTGCGAGTCTAGACGTTTCTTGAAAGATCTCCTTTTCTTTGGATATAATACATGTAGGATCGACAGATGTGATTAATTATACATCAAAAGGGAATAATTATACCACAAGCCATTTGATTCATTGGTATAATTCTCATTTTAAATGTAAAAAATCTCAAAATTAATTTTTACAAGTAATTTTTTAAGTGATATAAAATACTTTAAACCTAAAAAAAAAAAAAAGGGAATAACTATGTTGACACTCTACATAAAATTTTGAGCACTCCAAATAAATAAATAAATTATTCCTAATCTCCGAAGTTACTTAGTGTTGAAGACAATTGATACATTAAACTAATAAATATCTTTCTAAAAAAGATCTTAATGCTACTAAATTCATGCAGCGAGAGGTATCCATAGGTTTTTTTTTTTTTTTTTTAAAAAAAAAAAGATTCGCATTAGTAGGAAACAGCAAAAATACCAAAACCACGGAAAGGAAATTGCATTTCACCCTAATTTATGCCACTGCCTTTATAAGAGGAATACTTAACAATCGATAATAGAATCCATTTTAATTATGCAAGTATAACCAGTGAGTAATTCTTCAATTACACAATTATATATCAATATAAACAATAAATGATTGACAAATTATCAACATTTTGGGGAGCTTTTTTGGAATCGCCTACAACATCGTCCTGAAAGATGAAGATACAAATCTTTCACAAGTTTAATAAATTGCCCGTGACTCAAATGAATATCAGGCCAACGAACAAACCCTAATCATTTATCTTTCTTTTCATCAAAGACCCTTAATACCTCCTTTCTCATCACACACTACACCCCAATAACTACAACACATGAACACACTTTGACATGAAAACTCTTCCGCTTATATTTCTTTTCTTAAATCTCTCGCATTCGTCTCGCCTCTTAGGTACATACCATAAGAGGATCTCTAGCCCACCTGCCTACTCATTGTGTATAATTGATAGTTTCACTTTATTTACTGAGCAACAACTTGTTGAGTACTATAAGAGATTTGGAATAATATTTACAAGAAACATCATCTATACTGATGGATGTAGAGAGGACCACTTCTATATACTTGAGAGACAATGGGGTTGGGTGCATGGAAGCTCTAATGATGCACCGACATTTTGATTATGATTGGCATGGGATGTCAAGAGTCGAAAACTTGAGTATTCCAGTTCTTGGCTATATACCAAACCCAAAAAATACTTACAATCTGTAGAGTGCTAAGGATGGATCTACTATGATTGTTGAAGGAAAGCGAATTTGTTGTTCTTGTTCATATCGTTACTAACTTAAATACAAAATATTTAGAATTGATAGAAGAGATTCAAGCTTTACAGAGACAAATTAATACGATCGAAAGATAGTCGGCTGAAAAATTTTGAAACTAACTATGGCTCTATTTTGAAAAAAAAAAAATCTGAAAAAGGAAGAAGATATTGGGACATTAAGAGAAAAAGACATGAAAATAGTCAAATATTAATTTCTATGTTTTTTGAAAAGATGGAAAAAGATTTAAATGATGAGAGAATTTTTTATGATCAATCAATTTTTGATAGAAATCTACAATCTCCATTAACACTTGAAGACTTTCATTCTTGTCATTATCACTGCAAAAGTATTAAGCATGTTAAAAGTACATTTGATGATATCACAAGAAAAATAGTAAACAACTAAAGAAAAACAACTTTTCCTAATCTTTTTTGTATCTCAATAATTTCATTCAAATCTAAGCCTCCAATTAACAAATTCTCTCACCGTACAAATCTTTTTTCATCTTTTTAAATAACATAAAAATTACATATTTGATTATTTCCACGTCTTTTTCTCTTAAAGCTCCAATATCTTCTTCCTTTTTTAGATTTTTTTTTTTCAAACTAAGGCCATATCTAGCTTCAAAATTTGTCAATCGACGATCTCTCAAATCGTATCCATTTGCCTCTGTAAAGTTTGAATGTCTTCCGTCAAGCCCATGTATATAAGTCGGTAACGTTAGAAACAACAACAATAAACATGTTTTCCTTCATCAACCACAGTGAATCCATCCTTAGCACTCTACAAATTGAAAGCGTTCTTTAGGGCTTTGGTATATAGCAACAACTGGAATAGTCGAGTTTCTAAGTCCTGATATCCCACACTAGTTATAATCGAAAAGTTGGTGCATCATTAGAACTTCCATGCACCCAACCCCATTATCTTTCAAATATAGAAATGTTCCCCTCTACGTCCATCAAGATAAACAAAGTTTCTTGCAAATATCAACCCAAATCACTCATAAAACTCAACAAGTTGTTGCTTACTAAGTGAAATGAAATTCTCGATTATACTCAATGAGCAGGGTAGGTTGCATAGAGATCCTTTTATAGTATGTACATAAGAGACAAGACAAAGACGGAGGCTGGAGATTTAAGGGACAAAACATAAACGGTAAATTTTTCATGTCAAATTGTGTTCAAGTGTTGTAAGTATTGGGGTGTGGTGTGCGATGAGAAATGAGCTAGTAGGGTATTTAATGAAAACAAAAAGATTAGGCTTTGTTTGTTGCCTGATATTCGTTTGAGTCACTTCTAAGAATAGGCAAAAAAGGGATGCACCTGCTGCAATGGTCAGGGAAATATATAAATTTGTGGCGAAAACTAATTATCCATATATTTTATACAAGTTACTCCGCATTAAATTTTAAAGTAATTAGTTCCTCAGTATCAAACATGCCACAAGTTGTGTATTCATGGGATATATATCACCGAAGTCTATGGAAGACAGAAAATTGGCAATCGCGGGGAAACTTTGACGTTGAAGTCGTTTAGACAATAAAGTAACTGAATAGCTATATGATAGGGAAACAAATTTCTCGGATCAGTTTTTACATAACAACTTTTGGAACCGTAAAAATATTTTTTACGAGTCTAAAAGCTTAAATCAACCTGTTTGACCTATTTTTCAAAACGCTTTTAGACAATAGCCAAAACTGAAAAAAAGCTAAAAACCAAAAGCTCCAAATTAAAGGTTTTCAAAAAAAAAATTTGCGAAACTATTTTTATATTATGCGAAAAGCTGTTTTATTTATTTTTCTATCAAAATTACCCCATTTTATATTTTTAAAACCCAACATTACCCTTAAAATTTTTGACAATTTTCCTTATCCTAGTAGACGTTCATCGTTCTCAACTCTCATCTTTCAACTTATTTTTTCTCCCAAGGAAGAACAAGATATATACTAGTAAAGCAAATCCAAATCATCATCCATCTCTCTCACAAGCAAATCCTATATTGCTTCTTTTAATATTTGAAATTTGTATGTATTATGTTGTAATAATTGAAGGTCTAAAATTTTTTTAGATTGTTGTATACATTATATAATATATACATATATATACATATATATATATGTATATATAAGCGTAAATAAGAGTTAAGTTGGCAAAGATCGAGTTTTCAATTATCTAATGTGCGTAGCATCTCTACTTTTTGTATGATGCTTACAATGATCAATGTGATTAGGAATTGAAATTATCGGCTTGATTCACATATAATTTTTTGAAACGTTAAAAGTGAATTATATATATATATATATATGTTTGTTTTGTTATTCTATAATGAATAAAAGTCGTCTTTTAAATGGAAACAAGATTGTATGGCATATCTCAATACATTCTAACAATAAAGACAAAATTGAGTAGGTGGCTTAATACCCAATTTCATCATAAAATATGTTGACTCACATTGTTATGTAATTCTATAGCTTCTTAAATAATTAAACAACTTATTTGTAATTTTTATGGTCTATCTTTTAAGGAATTTTTTAGATAATTTTTTGCACATCTTTATTTTTCTCGTACCTAAGTTTTATATTTAATTATGTCATGGAAAAGAGTGTATGTTTGTTCCCATATAAGTACTTTATGGGTCAAATATTTTAACACTTCAATTTTGTCTTTTTTGGCCATTGCTATAACCTCCAATACTTTTCTAATGATGAGCCAAATAAGTTCACTGATAGTAAACAGTTCTTTTATCATGACAAGGCTAAATAGCGAACATCTTTGGTCTAATAATACTTTTAATAAAATCTCTACAACTAAAAGAGCTAGTACTCAAAAATTAAAATTCACAGGTAGGCCAAACAGAACCTACTTTTTAACTTTTTTTAACTTCAAATTTTAAATAAAAACTCTTTTAAAAATATGTCAAACAAATTAAATATTCTAAGCTCACAAAAAAAAGCATTTTTAAATGTTTAAAATTAGTTAAGGTCAAAAAGATCTTTATACTTGGATGATCCCATTCCCTTGACACGAAATTTTTGTCACAAACTAAATGCAATATTTTGCTGGTCTACTATAATAATCAACTACTCATAAGGCCATAGAGAGAATAATATCAGTTCGGGCGCATAAGAAGTGCACAGAAGTTGGCCAAGAACACAAATCTTAACCTCCTATGCTACTTCATCTAATATTTCGTTAACAATTTTTGAACGTTGTGTATCCTCATATTTTTATCAGCAAAAAGACAAGCCCAAGAAAGAGCACAAGTAAAACTGTAAAATGGGAACCTGTTGGAAATTTGCAAATTTGCAGATATTTGTGCACAGTCCATCTCATCCAATGCTTTCATAGCCTTAAAAAAATGTGTCATTGAACCGAAAAAAAAGAAAGGATAATTAGGAAAAGAAACAAAACAAAACAGAAAAAAGATGTGGCAGTTCAGCTGGAAAATTATCTTACTTAGTGTTAAGGTAGTTTTCTCGACTTGGCAAGTGGCCCGACTAAGCTTTCCTTAATCTGCACACACAAGTAACAAACAGCGGAGATTTTCCTCCGCGTAAGTACTCCAAAATTTAAGTTAATAAAAGTTGCCTTTGGAAGAATAAGAACTCAATACCTTCATAACCAAGCATCGCGGTATTTACACCCGTTTGGGGATATTCTGTTCCTTATTTTTCATGATTGTGTTAGTATTCTGTTATTTTTCCGATCTCATGAGACGCCCTCGGGTCAGACTTAGTTATCCGACCTCTTGGGATGTAGTCGGGTCGAGATCATTTAGATGCTGTTTATCCCGTGTTGGTTTACCTCGAGGAGGTCGGGCATTAAGGGCATTTTGGTCCATTTGGCTCAACCCGAGTTTTTTCGCTTATCAATAAGTTATGTACTGCGAGCTAGAACAGCAAACCAAGAATGAAATATAAGCTCGGAGATAACATGAAAGGAGTAAGCAAAGTAGGGTTTTGTGGGTTGAGAGAAGGTAAATGGTGGGTATGTTAAGTCTAGTGTGAAGATGGTGAGGAAAGAAATGTAGCTCAGCTTTGGTTTGGGATAGTATGATTGTGACTTGTGAAAGTTTTGGCCTTTGGGTGCGTTTCTTGATACTGGTTAGTGTAAAAGTTTCTGTTACTTTGGTTCCGGATAGAAAGAATTATGGGGTGAGTGAGTGTGAGTGTGTGTTGTGTGTGAGACAGATGAGGAGGGAGTTTGGTTTTATAGAATATCAAAGAGAAAATTAGGACGCGGCCCTTTGGAGTTTGGTATGACACTTATAATTTTTACGAAATGTCACGGTTCGAGTCTTACTAATTACATATATATATATATATATATATGTATGAATTTAAACTTTCTTTTAAATTTAAAAAAAAAAATTAGGACACTCAATAAAAAATGTTGAGAGTTCGAGTCTCTCTAATTACCTTATAATCTCAAAGGCTTCAATGAATCAAAAAAAAAAAAAAAATTTAGGGCTTCAACATCACCCCGGATTCCAACTACGTAATTTTGGCCTATTTGAAAACAACTTTTATGTAAAAATTGAAGATAAAAAAACAACTTTTCAAAAAAGTTTTTTGTGAAATTAATTTTAAATAATGCAAGAACTTTTTCTTTCTCAAATTACTTTCCACATTTTATAAAGTCAATATTGCCTTTAAAATTTCTAAAGCATAACATTGTTTAATATACGTCAAACAATTAACTGTTTTTATTCGACAATACTTATAACTGAAATTCTATTACTGAAAATTTTATAATTTAAAGGCTAAAATCTCATAATTAAGCCAACTATTGCTATTAGCTTTTTGAGTAGCTTTCCATTTGTAGTTTCTTTGACCAAAGGATAATAAAGTTGTGCATAAATTATGCATGTAGTTTCTATTGTTTACACATTTTTTAAGTTGGTCTTTAATATTTTAAAAAGAAAATCATATAGTCCCTAATGTTTACAAAAGTAATTTAAAATGGTCCTTATTGTTCAAAACTTACCAATTTAGTCTCTATTATTTTTAAAAAAAATTAATTTAATCCCTATTATTTCTTTAAAAAAATTCAATTTAACTAGGGCTAACCAAAGAATTTTCACTATAGGATGCTTATCGTGTGTCACTGTGTTGGATGTCTAGTAACTTACAATGTCTGCATTTGACTTGAAGATGAGGAATCAGAAATTCACCCAAGACCAACTAGTTGCTTAGCTTGACAAAAAAAAAATGAAAACTAGTTGCTTAGCATTCGTCCCCTCCATTACACATAGATTGCACTATTGCAGGTCTTGATAGAATATAATGATGGATAAAGTGGCATTGATGTGTCCTAGAAGAGTTGACATATTAATAGAAGTGTATTTCTGTCAAGCAAAACTCTTCAATCAGTCCGTAAAAGAAAAAGTGGGATCCACATTTGTGTGGACTCACCCCATGTGAGAGAATAGATGTTAGTCCAAACTGATTGAATAACAACCCTTCTATCAAACACATATGGTTCGTATAAGGATCCTCATGCTGCTTGTGGAGGCATTGGTTTCTGGCATGTATATTACAATGTCGTGCCCTGGCAAAGATCTTGATGCATTCTGAATTCACATTTACATGTTTACAGCTTGAAACAATCTAAATCCAACACTTTGTAAATGGTCAATACTTCATTCTGGTAGACAAGTTGAATATGTTACAATACTGTTATGTCTTGGTTTGATCATATTTGAATGAAATGTGAATTATCTTGCATCTTGATTCATTTTAGAAGAATTATATTTCAAATGAAAGATGGTGTTCTGTTTTGATTTTATTCAAGGATTGCATGACAGTCAGTCGGCCTAATTCGGATAAGCTTGTATTGAGGAAGAGAACAAGATAATCAAGATCCGTTTGGGTGGCAAAGACGGAAAAGCAAGCTTTGCTTGTAAATCTCTATGTTGTTGGCAAGAATCGAAGACATATTTTGCAGCGTAGTACCTCATGGGTAAATATAGAATCCAAATTTGTCGAATCACTCGTATTATGATCTTCTACATTTTAAGTCTTGTTAAAATTGAACTTTTATAAAAAATCATGAAATGTAATGGTTGTTTCTAGATCGTGGGAGGTAAAGATTTTAAGTATTTTGAGGACCTTATATTACATATACTTGGAATAAACTACTCGCTTTCTGTTCTAATTAGATATTTGGTCCAACTCTCTATTAACTGGTAAGATCCACATGATACGGGTCTTATAATGTTTTGAGAGGACCCAATAACACCCTATGAGAGAATAAAAATAGAGGTGACTTCGACAATTGTTTTGAAAATTTACCCGAAGTCCAAATCTACATTCTCTCCCATAGCCATGATACAAAAGTAGGCTCTATGGAACGGATGATATATTTCCATTTTTGCCACTCGTTATGGTTGATCTTGTGAATCAGTATGTGTCTAAAGGATTATCTCATACCATTATACTAGACATGCAACGTTGTATTTAGGGGATTTAGGATATCTTTTTAGTAGGAACTATAATACATAATAAATATTTATACATAATTTTTTTAATTTTTTAGTAGGGGTTACTTAATATTTTAAACTAAATAAATTTTTTTTAAATATCATTATATCTAAAAAAAATAGAGTTAGTGGAGGCTTCAATCTGCATCCACCCATTGCCATTAGTAACACATTTACTAATTTTGTCTCTCGAATATTTCCTAAGATACATGCTATGGATAAGGTAAAAAGATCTTTCAACAACTTTAACTTATGGAAAGAAATAAAGAAGATGAGCTGCACTCTGGTGCAAGAACACATCACAATATGCAGTTGCTTGTTATAAAATATTTTATGGGTGGTGGCAAAGGGTTGTTGGTTTGCTTATATATAAACTATCACTTAAAAATGCTTCACATTTCACAAGAAATTCACAATAAGCGTCAGAATCTTTCAAGTTATTACCAAAAGAAATTAAGGGGCTGTTTTCAAATTTGCTTTGGATTTTTGCAAAACGTGATGATGACTATTGGACAAATGTGTGCTATTCAATGGGCTGGAGTTAGCTGAGGACTTTCCATTTAAAGCAACTATTGCTATTAGCTTTCTGAGTAACTTTACAAGGTAGTTTCCCTTTTTAGTTTCTTTGATCGAAGGATGATAACCTGTGGTTAAAGAACTTACCTTATCCGAGGATGAAAGCGACCCCACCTGCAGCAAATTTTTTTTTTTTTTTTTTCAAAACCTGCAGCAAATTGAATGCCTGAACTTGTAAAGCTGCTTCGATTAAAAAATATATATATATATATATATATATATATATATATATGTATACTTGTAAAGCTGCTATGACGAAAAAAGAAAATATCACTAGATGGAGGAGTATCTAAGATCACCTGCGACTGCTCTACCAAATATCAAAATTTCTTATATTTAGGGGTTGTTGGTTCTAAGGCTCCGTTTGTTTGCCGTAAAATAACTTATTTGTGGAAAATATTTTCAGTGAAAAATATTTTTTTAGAAAATAAAATATTTTCCTTCGTTTGTTTACCGTAAAATAATTTGCTTGTGAAAAATGTTTTCGATAGAAAATGTTTTCTTGGAAAATATTTTCAGAGGAAAATATTTTCCTGAGCTCCGTTTGTTTGCTGTAAAATAACTTGTTAGAGGAAAATATTTTCCTGAAAAATAGAATACTGGAAAATATTTTCTGGTGTTTGGATGTACAATAAAAAATATTTTCCGACATGAGATTTATAAATAAAAAAAATACACATAAAATAGGGGTGGTTAAGTTCCGAAAAATGTTTTCATCTCCCAAAGAAATGAAAATATTTTCCCAAATTTTGAACTAGCCGTCATTTTTTACCGAAAAATATTTTCCAATTGACCAATTTTCTTGTGTTGCCAAACAGCGGAAAATCTTTAAAAAGTAGCCTACCATTTTTTATCGGAAAATATTTTTCGGTTGACCAATTTTTCGGTATTACCAAACACCGGAAAATCTTCAAAAAATAGCCCACCATTTTTGACTGGAAAATGTTTTCCGGTTGACCAATTTTTCGGTGTTACCAAACACCGTAAAAGTAGGAAAATATTTTCCGGAAGAATATTTTACGGCAAACAAACGGAGCCTAAATTACTCTAATAATTCCTATTTAGGGGTTGTTGATTCTAAATTACTCTAATAATTCCTTAGTCCCTTATATTTTAGCTATGATTTTAATTATAATTTATTAGCCAATTATTTATTTATTAATTGTATTATACTAATTTTTAATGTTTATTTACAAATAGTCTCACAAAATAGAAGATTAATAGTAATAAAAATAGAATATCGTCAAAACAACAAACAAATTTAAAAATATTGAAAAAGCCATAAGTCCTGTGTCATGGAATGCATTTATTAATTGCTGATGTTATTTCTTTTTCCCTCATATGGCTTTTTTTTTTTTTTTTCTTTCTTTCCTTAGGAGGCAAACACCAACTAAATAAGAATGGATTTAGGCGAAGACTCGTCCCTTATATTTCTCTCCACAAGAATTCTTAGCTGTTTAGGGGTAGTCAATTTGAGAAGCGTCCAAGAGTTGCATCATTCCAAAGTTGGCCAGAAAGTCTGTACATTTATTCGCCCTACAAAAAATATGCATGAACTTAAAGTTAGCATGCCACGAAAAAATTGTCAGAATGGAAAAGGAGTGTACTCACCTTTGCAGGGAGAGTCACACTCACTAAGTCCGTTCTTTCAACTCTCCCGGTCTACACGATGAACACGGCTTCTCTCCCTGTTCAAACATGTCATGAAATTGACAAGATTCAACATAGCTTTATTTGGAGGACAACTGAGAAAAAAAGGAAAATTTGGGAAACACTTTGCCTTTCGAAGTCGAATGGAGGTCTTGGTCTTCGTCCCTCAAGAGCAATTAACGACGCCATGCTGACTAAAAGCTGGGACAGGTCGAAAAGACTTGAATGAACCACACCTCCTTTGGGTTAGGATTAGTAAGGAGAAGTACTTTGTTATGAATTTTAAGAACACTGATTCGAGAATTTAACTTTCGATGATGATTCGTGATGATTTTACTGCAGAGCCCGTCAAGTTACACTTTGATTCTTTGACAAAAAAAAAAAAAAACACTTTGATTCATGCTGTGTGCCCTGCCATTTGACCCTTGAGAATTGCATTTTAATTTATTTTATGATGTAAGAATTTAATTATCGGAGTTCGATAAGTAAATTTTCTAACTAAATTCAATCACTACTTGTTAAACTTTTGAACTAAGAGGTACGTTTTAATACTTACATCAATTCAATTAATAATTTAATATTGATTGATTACAATTTAGAAACACTTTAATATAACGAATTTAAAAAACCGGCGCTACACAAGTTTTTCTACTCATGCACTGTCATCTAAGCTACTCCTTCAAATTTGCTTTGGGTTTTTGCAAACGTGATGATCACTACTGGACAAATGTGTGCTATTCAATGGGCTGGACTCTGGAGTTAGCTGAAGACTTTCCATTTAAAGCAACTATCGCAATCAACTTTCTGAGTTGCTTTACAAGGTAGCTTTCCTTTTTAGTTTCTTTAATCAACGGATAATGACCTGTAGTTAAAGAACTTACCATTTCCGTGGATGAAAGCGACCCCACACGCAGAAAATTGAATGTCTGAACTTGTAAAGCTTTGAAAAAAATAAAAATAAAAGAACATGTAAAAAAAAAAAAAACCTGTAAAGCTGCATTCAAAATTACTCTAATAATTCGTTAGATCCCTTATATTTAAGCTATGATTTTAATTATAATTTATTATTAAATTGTTTATTTATTATTTGTATTTTACTGATTTTTAATATTTATTTATAGATAGTCTCACAAAACAAAAGATTAATATTAATAAAAATAGAATATCATCAAACAACGAACAAATTAAAACTATTGAAAAAGTTTTAAATTATAAAAGATAAAAAATACCCATAAATATAATTTTTATATTTTTACATCTTACATATGTACTACAATTTTAAAGTTATAAATATAAAAGTATAGGTAAATAATATTAGACAAAGTAAAATTAAAATGAAGGAGAGAAAATTGATCACCCATAAGAATTTAATTCTTAACCAAAACGCTATATGTCATTATTTGTCTTTACAATCATTTTACATGAACACCTCCAAGTTCCCTAAGAATCAAGATAACTTGATCACTATGTTCTGTGTAATCCATGTATATGAATGTAGAGAATTCAGTTTACTTCAATAGTTTCTATACATTTGATTAATCTCTTATTTCAATAAATTCATAATTCAATTTGACTCTAATAGCTTTTTTATTTTAAAATGAAGATGGGTTTAGGGGATTGCTATGAAAATGCTAAAATTGGCTATAGGACAACTGTTGGAGACCATTTTACCTTGTAACTTCTTTACATGTAAAGAAAGAGAGTGAATAGGGTATCCGTTGAAAAAAGTCTCAGGCCACCTACTTATCATGTCTGCAAAAAAAAAAAAAGGAAAAAAAAAAAAACAAAACTCTTTATTTGTATATATATCTATAATTTAATAGAAAACTCTTAGTTGATAATCAGTTTCTCATATATTATAAGTTTTAAAAATATTTGAGAGATTGATTAGTTCAATACTCAAAATTTGTCCTAATCAAACATGCTTATGACGTGCAGAGTTTTTTCGGACAAAAAAAAAATAATAATGAAAAAAAATAAAAGAGACGTGTAGAGTTATAAAATTGAGCAGTAAGGCTGCTGCATAATTAAAATTGATCAGTAAAGCTGTTAGTACGCTGTACCTTCGGTTTCTATTTTAGGGTGAGGAATTGATGGTATCCCAACTCCAAGCAGCAAAATTTTTTCTTGTCTGCGTTGGTAGTTTCTTCTTTACCCACCCAACAACTGTATTCCTCAAAATTCAGTGAACTACAGCACAATTTAATGCTTAATCAGAACGGACCCACCATATCACCACCCCCAAATCTTTATCCTTCCTATAAAGTAAGAATAAAAAATCTTTAGGTCCCTCAAATTTTATAAAAATAATTATTTGATCTATTTTTGACAAAAAATTAACAAAAAATATTAACTTTTTGTTATTTTTTTATTTTATACTTGGACATAGTTTTTTTCTCATGCATGACATTATGCACTATTTTGACAGTTATGAGATATCACCAAAAATCAAAAAAAATTACCACAAATACCAAAAAATTCACAAAATATACATGTCTAAACCAAAACAAAAAAATATAATTTCTACAAAATAACTTCAACATCATCATCCACCATAGTTAGAGAAGAAATAAACGGAACAATTATCAAGTTAAAAAATAAGAAATATTTTGATTTTTCTCTTTTAAAATCAAAACAAAAAAATGAAGTGGTCCACTACAAGAAAAATTGAACAGGCGACGAATTTTAGAGAATAATTTTTTTTCGTCATTAAATGACAATAGATTTAGTAAGGAAAACATTCAGTTACTAATTAGTAACGGATTGGTGACGACTTTGCAACGGAAAAATTTATAATTAAATTTCGTCACTAATCTCTTGCAACATCGCGACGAGTTAGTGATGACCGATAGATTTGCGACGGAATAGTGACGACATGGCGTAATTCCCTCACTAAATAGCGACAAAATTAGTGACGGAATTTAGAAAAAAATTTAAAGATAAGCAATAAAATAAACTCGATTTTGTCGATTTTTATTTTGAAAATGGCTCAGACATCAAATTAAGTTGAAAAATACTTGTTCATATTGTTAACGGTGTAAAATACATTTTATAAGAAATTATGATTTGTAACATTTATTTTTTGAGATAAATATTTATTTCATTCGTTAATTCCGTCACTAATTAGCGACGAACTCTCATATTTTCTATTCAAATATGCGATCAGTTGCTTTTGACCCACAATAATATCTCATATTTTTTAACTTGATAATTGTTCCGTTTATTTCTTCTCTAACTGTAGTAGATGATGATGTTAAAGTCATTTTGTATAAATTGTTTTTTTTTATTTTAGTTTGGACAAATATATTTTGTGAATTTTTTGGTAATTTTTAGTGATTTTTTCTGATTTTTAGTGATATCACATGGCTGTCAAAATGGTGCATAATGTCATGCATGAGAAAGAAAATGGGTCCAAGGGTAAAATAGAAAAATTACAAAAAATCAACATTTTTCGTCAATTTTTAATCAAAAATGAATCAAATAGTCACTTTTTTAAAAGTTAAGAGACTAAAAAATTATTTTTACAAAACCTAAGGGACTTAAAGGTTTTTTACTATATAAAGTAAGACCCCCAGTGCTCTCAAGCATCAATATTAAATTGTTACATCATCGACTAGCTTTGACAAAAGAAAAAAAATAAAAAATAAAAACCTTTATTCTATCTGACACTAATTAATTTTAAGATAAAATTTTATGATTCTTAATATTGTATCAGAGTAAGCTCATAATCTAGTCTTACATAGTGTTTGGAGACACTTGTGTTGTGGAATTCATTTCATTTATAAATGAATTCCGTGAGGATTTGTATTTACAAATGAATTATTTTGTTTGGAACGGTAAAATAATATTAAGTTAATTCTATCATTTGTAAATACAAATTGTGTTTGGAACACATATAAAATTGGAATTGGTAATTATATTTTACTTAAATACCCTTATTTTATTTAATTAAAAATAGACTATCATCATATAAGTGTTATCTTCTCAATATATGCAACTAAAACTATTAGCGCATTTTTTTTAAGAGTCCCTTGTACTTCCTAAATTTCAATATAAGAAAGGGAGAAACAAATTAAAATTAAATCAATTGACTCCATTAAAAAAATCATTGAACATTCATATACTTCTATATGTAGTTTATTGGACGCAAAAATAAGGACTTATATTTCTTAATTAAAACACAAGTAATACTACAAGTTATCTATGACGACCTTATTTAATTGGTGTTAAAAACTAGATTGGTTTGTAACCTGAGATTGTCCAAGGAAACATGTAAAACAAAAATATCAACAAGCCTGTTCTCTCTTCTTTTAAATTCATTAATCAAGTAGTAGTCTTCTTTTATGTATCAATTCCTACTGTGATGTTTGGCAATAGTATTACTTACCACCGCTAAGGCAATTAGAAGCAGATTTCGTCTCTCGCAAACAGCCCTTCGTCATTGGTATTTTATTCACATGCTCAGTTAAAGTTTCAATAACAGATGACCTTTTTACTTACTTTATTATTTAATTTTTTTTTTGGATGAGCAAGGGTTTCCAGGATGGATGGCGTCGGGGAATACTACGGTGTGTCATATGGTGATGCAACAGTTCCATGATCATTGTGTCGTCAAAGAGAGGAATGAGTGGGGAAGATATTGTTTTTTTTTGGAGGGGGGGGAGGGGATTTGACTATTCCTAACAAATTCAATAACTTAAATCTGAGGATAGTTTTGTCCTCAAAAGATTAGCAACAGATTTAAAAAACGTGGATTTGCAAATTCCACCTCTTGAGCTTGAATTTGAGTAAGGTTTGTGCAAATCCAAGAATTGTAAATCTTGGATAATTTTTTAAAAATGTGTAAACACAAAAACTTGGATTTATAAATGAATTCCACAAAATTTTGTAGAATTCATTTATTCCAAACAGTCTGTTATTCATTTTATGCATGTCATCTTCCACGCCTGTTTATTCATATGTGATATTTCTCAAATTATGTTTTACGTGTGTTTAAATTTCTTTCATATGTATTCTACGTATATTTAATTTTTTACGTGTATATTTAGGGCATCCTCAATAGAGTCTCTAATGGGTCTCTAAATAGCAATAATTGCTATTTTAGAGACTCTATTGATCAAAATTCATCACCAATGGGAGTCTCTAAAACACTATTTGATAGTTTTTGGCAAAATTATGACATCACTCAAGCTTTGAGTCTCTAAAATAGCACCTAGTCTCCATTTTCTTCAACAAATTTGTTGAAGAAAATGGAGACTATACAAGAAGACAAAAATGAGTCTCTAAATTTGGCATGTGACGATCTGACTTGGCATGTGACGATCTGACGTTCTTGTCAGAACGTCAAATCTGAAAAAAAAATACAATTTTTTTTTTTGATGAGAAAAAAAAAAAAAAAAAAAAAAAAACTCAATATTCTGACAATGTAGCCATTTAACATCCTACAAAAGATGAAAAAAAAAGGAACCGTTGAATTCATCTATATAGGCAACCAGATCTGACCAAAAAAACCCAACAAAAAATTCACAAATCTTCATCCACAAACAAATTTTGAAACATACCACAGATTTTTAAGCTTTTTTCCTCAACAAACATAAAAAAAAAGGTAAATACACAGAAAAAAAAAATGGTTGATGGCAGCAAGGCAGAGAGTGGGGGTAGGGGGGGGGGAGGAGGGGGGGTAGTGGGGTGGCGGCGCGCGATGGTGGGGGGCGCAGTGGGATGGGGAGCGCGATGGTGAGGCGGGGGGGGGGGGGGGGGGGCAGTGGGGTGGGGGGGAGGTGCGCGATGGTGGGGGGGCAGTGGGGTGGGGGGGAGGTGCGCGATGGTGGGGGGAGGCAGAGGGGAGGGGACGGGGCCGCTGGGGGTGGGGTGGCGTGGGGTGGGGGGGGTGGTGCGCTGTGGGTGGCGTGGGGTGGGGGGTGGTGCGCTGTGGGTAGCGTGGGGTGGGGGGGGTGGTGCGGCGTGGGAAAGGGAAAGGGGAAAGGGAAATGTAGAAGGGGAGGGAGAAGGGGGGGGAGGGGGGTGTTTTATAGTTAGGTTTTTTTTTTTTTTTAATTAAGTTTTTTAAAATATATTTTAATTATTGTTTTGTTTTTTACTTTTTTAATTTAATTTTTTGGTTTGTATAATTTTTTTAGTTTTTAATGTTTTTTTTTAATGTTTTTTGTTTTAGTTTTTTTAGTTTGGTTATTTTTTTTTTAGTTAAGTTTTTTAATATATATTTTAATTAATGTTTTGTTTTTTACTTTTTTTAATTTAATTTTTTGGTTTGTATAACTTTTTTAGTTTTTATAGTTTTTTTTTATAATGTTTTTTGTTTTAGTTTTTTTAGTTTGGTTATTTTTACTTTTTTAATTTAGTTTTTTGGTTTGTATAGCTTTTTTAGTTTTTATAGTTTTTATAGTTTTTTTTTAATTTTTTTGTTTTAGTTTTTTTAGTTTGGTTATTTTTACTTTTTTAATTTAGTTTTTTGGTTTGTATAGCTTTTTTAGTTTTTATAGTTTTTTTTAATGTTTTTTGTTTTAGTTTTTTAAGTTTGGTTATTTTTCAATTGCAATTAAACTTTTTTTAGCTTTTATATTTTTTATATGTTTTAATTTAAGTTTTATATTATTTTAATTGTATTTATTTGATTTTTTTATTGTTGTATTTTGGTTTTTTTTTTTTAAATTAGGAACTTCTATTTTTTTTTAATTTAGCTTTATTTATTGAATTAGTATTAGTATATTTTTAAATAAATCAACCTAACTATCATTATTTTCCTATTTATAGATTAGCAGATATGGAATGCACAGACAGACTTTCAAGGGGACGTAATTTCACGCATGAAGATGATAATTTCAAGGGGACGTAATTTCATGCAATTATGTAATTAAAAGTAATCCTATTTTTTTAAACGTTATGTTCGTCACAAATTATATATTTTTTGCTTGAAATATTCGTTAAAAAAATTGAGATAATCTAAATAACAATTAATTAAAAAAAAAGTAACACACAAGAAAAAATTATACATAATCAAATTATTATGTAAAATTAAAATTAACACGATATAGGGACTCAATTTTATAGAGACCATCACTGAAGATTTTTTTTTTTATCTTGGTCTCTAAATGAGTCTTTATAATAATTTTTTTGCCTTAGTCTTTAAGTAGGTCTCTAAAATACTATTTAGTCTCTATATGAATCTCTATAAATAATTTATAAAGACTCATATAAAGACTCCATTAAAAATAGCCTTATTTATTATATGTGTTCAATCTGCCGTATGACCCTTTGAAAAAATCCGCGGCTTGATGTATTAAAGAGTAAGAATGTGTGGCATTGATGCAGGCAGTTACAAAGCTGACAAAACGAGACCAGTCATGGAGAGAGAGAGAAGAAGAGGATCCGGAAGCAGTGGCTTTAATCAATGTAACTAGTCAACTCCGCAAAGGTGAAGTAGTTCATTATTTGTGTCTGCCAAGTGAGGTAGTTGGTATTGTCAAGCAATACTTAAAAAGTTTTAACATTGTACGAGGGGAGGGGAGGGGAGGGGGAGGAGACAGCCATCGAGAAGAGGGAAAAATCTGAGAAGGCAGGGATTGAAAGTGACGTGAGGGGAATAGTTGGTGAGAAAAAGTTCGTGTGAAAAAGGTGATGTGACGGGACAGAGCCAAAGAATCAGAAAAGGCAGAGATTTTCGGTGAGGAAAGAGTGTTGAAGCGGAGGATAGAGACATTTGTCGTGTGACTTCTGATACTAAGGGTATTTTTAATCTAACCCCTTCTACCAACAGAAAATGAGACTTAGACCTTATATTATTGAAAAATTTTGAGACAGACCCATTCGGTTAGGGTTCTGTCTTTTTTTCCGTTAAAACAATATGAAATGTCTTTTATATCCTTAACTTTTTCCATTTCCCTTCGACTTTTTTCTTTTACTCCATTTTCTCTTTCCTCTTCCGTCTACTTTCTTATTTATCTTTTACTTTTGTTCTTTTCTTTTTTCTATTTCTTCTGCTCCATGCCTTTCCCTTCCCCTTTCCCTTTCTTATCCATTTCAGACAAGTATGTCAATTTTTCCCATCCATGGCTTTGGCAGCTTTACTCTTCCTCGTAATACACATATATATTTGTATAACCATGTTCCAAAACTTCCTTTTCTTCCACTTTAATCCCTGCATTCGTCAACACAAAAGCTCATTAACGGCTTATTTCCAGTTAGCTAAAGCTGATCCTGCAAAGAAGGCTGACCCCAAGGATGTGGCAAACAAAATTGGCATAATCTAAGCGATGGGCTGGCCAGTTGGATTTGTATATTTTCTTGCTTTCGTTATTGTTATGAGACATTTTGAATGGAACCAAGATGTCTTAGGATTAGAAATGTGAACTGAAAGATAGAAACCATTCCCATTGTTATTAAAAAATTTGAGATTGGGAGATATTTCTGACTCAGTACTGTCATAATCTGGTTGGTTTTTTTTTTTTTTTTTCCTTTTGGTAAAGATTGTAAGAAAAATAGCAAAATAATGGCTATATTTAATGTATACTCTTTTGACGATTTGGTGCATAACGTTTTGAGTTTAATTAGGTGAGAATCAGCTTTGGTAGGGATAATGATTCTGAGTTCTAACTGGGTGATATAATGAGGTATGGTGGGGGTGATGATAATGTAATTGTGTGCATGTGTGGTGTTGTAATCAGGCAATTAGAGAGAAGAAGAAGAAAAGAGGAGAGTAAAGGTTTCACTGAGAAGAAAGACTAGGAACAGAAGAAGGGGGAAAGTTGAAATGCAAAATTACTTTTCTACCCTTAACTCATACGGAAAAAATGGACAGACCCTAACAGGAGGGGTCTGTCACAAAGTTTTTAAATAACATGGGGTCTAAGTCTCATTTTCTGTTGACAGAGGGGTTCTAGATAAAAAATACCCGTATTTTTAATGGCAAAAAAAATAGTATGCTATTTATAATTTTTTTAATTTTTTGTAATTTTAAGAGATTCGAGTATTTATTTTAATTTAAATCTCTAATGAGACTTACAATTTTTTAGATATTTACACTAAAATAGAGACCTAATCACTTTTTGAGTCTTTAAATTTGTTGCCAAAAAAATAAATTAAGTCTCTATTTTAATTCAAATCTTTAAAAAGTAGTGTATTTGAAAATTTGAGTTAAAATAGAACCCGGGTCTCTATTAATTTAACTCAAATCTCCATTAAAGATTTGAGTTAAAATAGAACCGGTTCTCTAAAAATTATCAAAAATAATTTTTTTTTATAAATAGTGCACTATTTTTCTTGCCAATAGATATATCCTAAAAGAATTATATTGAGAGTAAATTACATCTATTCAAGTGTACATCACGTATATATACAACGCAGCATCCTATCACAATATAAACTACTCGTAGAGATAAACAAGTACAACGATCATAATCATCTATAAAGTTTCAAAAATTCAAAATGTATAATCATTATCACCCTTTTCAAATCAAGTTATACATAAAAAAAATAATAAAATATATACTTATCTCATATTAAAAAATTAAAAATTTTAAAATTATCTTATAAAAGTATGAATTATTACCTTTAACACTAATTGATTTTAGAATCAAACTCGATTTTGTGGATTTGAGTGACTACTCTACTGTATTTCCATGTTCGGATGGGTTTGAAGGTGCGTCTATGATCCATCACAAATAACTTTGTGAGATTTGTTTCTTCAAAGGAAAGAGAGGACTAACAATGATTTTTCTTTGCCTAAATTTTAACGTGCTATATTATGGTTTCTGTTTTTTGTTTTTTCTCGACATAATTTTTAATTAAAAAGAAAATTTAAATTAATTTTATGTTCTTTTTTAAGATTATTGCACAATTTAAAAATTAATCAAAATATCTTATACTTAAAATGAGAATTATATTACTTTAACCAAATTGTCAGTGATCATGGAAAGTATTTATTTGAGCACCTAACATAAGCCCTGTGTCATGAAAAGGATTTATTAAGCACTTAACATAAGTCCTGTGTCATGGAATGCATTGCTGATGCTATTTTTATTTATTTATTTATTTTTACTCTTATGGCTTCTTTGACCACATTTAGTTGCTGATAAAATCTCGAAATTTATTTTTGGAGTTGGAGTATTTTAGTAATGGGATAAGTAAAAAAACGTTCATGAACCCTACGCTTTCATTTATGACACGTGGATACAATTAACGCTTTCATTGTTGGCATCGTTGAAGAACTATCCAAACTATAGATGTGTGTGAACTGGTGAATTTTCATTGAGCTAGTAAACTATATCTTATTAAGTGAAAAGTTGATGAATAAGAAAGGAAATCAAAGAAGAAGAGACATCCGAAATAATATGTATAGATATCTAAGAAAAAATGTTTTTGGAATGGGTGTTGTTTCATTTTATTATCTTATTTAAATTACTCATTTATCACTTCTTAAATGCTTATTTGACATGTTAGAATAAGAAATTATTACAAGGATTACAAATTAATACTAAATATTATCCAATTTTTATCACTAGCTTATTACATATTTGTGGATACTTAATTTGTATGTTAAAAGCATATCAACTAAATTTTGATATAAGAAGTGATAAATTAATAATAAAAATAGGATAATATATAACAATGTGCATGAAGATGTTATATTGGACTGTAAATCAGATTGTGGCCTCATTCTTTTATGCAGCTGCTCGGGGTTAACAATTCTATCACTCGGAACAGAACTTCTCTTTCATTTATTTATTTATTTTTAGATGAGTTGTATTGTGCACAATCAAATTTACTTTTTTTAAATTTTAACTATTCATTTTAAATTTTAAAAAATGGTTAAAATAAATTTAAAATGAATAATTAAAATCTTAAAAGGGCTCTGTTTGTTTGCCGTAAAATATTTTTTGAATTTTACGATATTTGATAAAATTAGAAAATTGGTCAACTGTAAAATATTTTTCGATCAATAATTGCGACTGTTTTTTCTTAATTTTAGGGTGTTTGGTAACATCGAAAAATTGGTCAAATATAAAATATTTTTCAGTCAACAATTGCGGTTAGTACAAAATTCTGTAAAATATTTTCATTTCCTTTGAGATAATAAAATATTTTACGGAACTCACGATATATTTAAACATTAGAAAATATTTTTTAATATTCTATTTTTTAAAAAAATATTTTTTCTTTACAAAATATTTTTCGACAAATAAACGAAATCATGTAAAATATTTTTCTAAAAATTAAATATTTTATACGAAAAATATTTTTTATAAATAAATTATTTTACAGCAAACAAACGGAGCCTAAAATGTGAAAACTTATATCCAAACCCATTTTCACATGGTGGAGATAATATTTTAGGAAAGGATATTTATGGATCTGATATGATTGACGTGATTGGACTTGAAATTTGTAGCTTCATCACGCGTCAGCAGTACAGTGCTTGTCATCATTTCTATGACGTCAGCTGACCTCATTTAAGACTTAAAGATGCTTCAGCTTTTTCACGTGCCAGTGCAGTGATAATTAAAAACGATAATTTATTGAAATAATCTTAAATAATTGTCTTTTTTAATATTTAAGTTTTTTACTTTTTATTTTAGATAAAATGATACTTTATTTTTTATTTTTGTGATAATTATTAATTTTTAGAGTAAAATTTATCGAAAAATATCTTTAGTGAACATGTAGATGATACATGGTCACTAAATTCATAAATCTTTAGGAGTAAAATTATCCCACAATAAAAGATAACAATATTAAAGTTTATACATTTTATAGCCACGTGATATTCACGTGCTCAATAACGTTATTTTTTAATAGATTTTGCTCTAAAGACTAATAACTATCACCAAAATAAAAAATAAAAGACCCTTTTGTTAAAAATGAAAGATAGATGACTTATATGTCAAAAAATATAAAGATTTAGAACTATTTCGATAAATTATCCTAATTAAATTAAACTAATAAAGAGAATTGTAGCACAATGGCAAATTGTTCATATAAATTTAAAGGTATTTTTATTTTTAAAACTTATTTAGAGAATAATTCTACTTAAATAAATTTTATGGTTTTTTTTGTTCTTAAAAAAATTGTTTTAAAAAACAAAAAGAACAAAAATTCTTTTAGACAGGCCTTACATTTTCATTATTCTCTTTTTTTTTTGCATTATGTAATACCATGGCATTATTTATTTTTGTATGTATCCTTTCATGTTATTTGGTTCTACTTATTACTTGTTGAGATAATATATCACTTCATTTCTTTTTGTACTTTTATTTTCAATTACAGCCCGCCAAGGTTACCCACTTTAGCAAAAATTAGCAAAGTGGCCAGGATATATGTGAATCGTAGCAAATCAGGTGCATCTCAGCACAATCAGATGCCAATGCCATGGGAATATGGTGTTCTCTTCGCCGGGGATACAGAGAGGTCTGAAAAAGAAAAAAAAAGAGGAGATAGGAGAGATGAAAAATGGGCAGAGATTGGTGAAATCAGTGTTGAGCAAAACGTATCAATGGTTGGACTAATAAATGGGTTTTTTTTATGTGGGTGGACTTCAATTGGTGAAATTAGTGTTGAGCAATATTAATTCTTTTTGGTTGAGGATGTTCATTCTCCCAAAAGGAGTTCTTGATTCGACTGAAAAGAAACTTGGTTCTTTTCTCTGGGGTGGTAACACGGACAGTAGAAAGAAAGCGAAAGTGGCCTGGTTGGATGTTTGTTCTTCCATCGAAGAAGGAGGTCTTGGTATTAAATTGTTGAGAGATGTCAACCAAGCAATGATATTGAGGTACCTTTGGATCCTTCATACGAAGCAAAAAACTGTGTGGACCTCTTGGATTTAGTCTAACTATCTGAAGAATTTGAGCCTTTGGGATATTCCTATTCCTTCCAATCCTTCTTGGGCTTGGAGGAAGTTGCTTCGGCTTAAACCTCTCTATAAACAATTCATTGTGCATAAGATTGGTGATGGGCGGAAAATCAAGTTCCGGGATGACAAGTGGCATCCGATGGGTATTTTTCAATTGTTTTGATGAAGACCTCATCTCATCAACGGGTTTTGGCAGACGTACTCTTGTGGCTGATTTCATTTATGAGGGAGAATAGATTTGGCCTGATCACTCACAAGTCTTCTTTACTATCCAACACTATATGGGGCCTATTTATCCAAACAGTAACTCTGCTGATAGAATCATTTGTCCTAACTCACCTGATGGCAAGTACTCTTCTCGTGCTGCCTGAGAATTGATTCAGGTGTCACGTTTCCATGTTGATTGGCATCATATTACTTGATTTAAACACTTTACGCCAAAACATGCTTTCATCTCTTGGCTCTTTTGGAAGGATCGTTTACCAGTGAAGAATAGACTCATTTCTTGGGGTCTCACCGTGGATCCATTTTGTATTTTCTGTCGGGCTTCAATCGAAGATAGGGAGTATCTCTTTTGTCTTTGTTCCTTCACAAAAAGAATTCGGTGTCGAGGATGGAAAATGATCATTGGTCCTCAAGGACTAACCTGTTGGGATCAAATTGCAGATTGGTTTGTGCGTAACACGGTTAGATATACTCTCCAATCTACTGTTGCAAAATTATTACTGAATGCCTTCATCTATCACGTTTGGAGAGAAAGAAACAAACGGTTGTACAACAATGAAGCACTTACTGAAGACCATATTTTTGAAAATATTCTGTTTGATGTAAAAACTAAACTTTACTCTGTGAAAAAAATTAAAAAATCTCTTTTAAATCAGGCTATTATTAGAGCCTAGAACCTAGATGCTTCGCATTTTAGATAGGCCCCCTCTGGGACATGTAACTTTTGTTAATATTTTTGAGTTGTGAATACAATCTTTGCTTTTAGCAAAAAAAAGAATGGATAGAGACATTTTTTTATTCATGTCTAATTTAGTCAATTTCTTCCATGTTAATGGAGTCATATTAAGGCTAAATTGGTATTTTTCTTGCAATTTATATTAAATAAATTTGCATGAATTAGTGTCCAGACCCAGTTACTGATTTTGCCATATAGTCCATCCCGTAACCTCGAAGAGCTAGTTCTGCCTTTTATCCAACTGGGTTTTTTCTTCATACTAGCGAGTCAAAGCCAAATTTTAAACTCCAACAGGCTCGTCAGCTGTCTCGCTATGTTTTGTTGGCTCGCCAGTTTGCTTTGGTGCTTCTCCAAATTGACTCTCAAAATGCACCAACCGTCATAATTGTGTTGAAGAAACGTTGCGGTTTGTGTTTGGGGAGGTGTGGTTTGGTTGGTTTATATTAATTAGGTTTGTTTAATTTAATTGTGATAAATTATAAACAACTTCTGTTTAATTTAAATTATTCTTTTGTCTTAAACTAAATTAAAATATTCTTATATGTTCCTATTATAGTTAATTAATTACAGTTAAGTCAGAAAATTCTTATTATTATGCTTTTATTTAGATACTTCTATTAGAATATAATTTTTTCTTGATATTTTTTTCTTGTAAATGAATTCATGAGACAGTGTAGTTTTCACGAAATATTAATTTGATGTTCAAATTACAAAGTTAACGAATAAACATAATGGGACATCAACAGGATGTATTAGCTAAATTACAAAGTTAACGAATAAACATAATGGGACATCAATAAGATTATTAGTTAAAATAAAAAATATTGTTGGAGTAAAACAAAAATAAGGATTTATCTTAAACATAGAAGCAGTAGTTTGACTCTCTATAGTAGAGAAAAAATAGAGAGTTTTTTAGATATAACCTTAGATAATCATATAGCTATATCTACATTTTTCAAATTTCTTCACCTTACTAATTTCTCTCCCACTATTTTTGGATGAAAAGGGCGTATATTATAGGTTTAAATTTATCTCCCGCTATTTTTGGATGCAAATGGCGTATATTATAGGTTTAAATTTCTCTCCCAATATATCTATTTATATATATATATCTAAGTTTACATTATTAATTTTGAGCAATGTCTTTGAGGCATTTAATGTTTATATTATTTTCTAGTAGTAAAAAAATTGTACTTTCTAATTTAAAGAACAAATAAAAAAAATAGGGTTAATTATTCTGTTCATATCCGATGTTATCATCTTTTTTTAAATTTAGTTTTACATAGTTCCAACTTTAAAGAGAGAATAGAGACAGACCGCGCCCAAATCACGGTTGCATTTGGGCCAGCAATATGCAAAAAAGGACTGCAATTTCTGCACGTGGCATGGCCTTTCCAAACGAGTTTATGGGCCTAATGTGGATTAGCCCAAAATTTATGGGACATTTCGGCTTTAACCCATTTGCAATATGCATGGCAACTCTAGATGCTAATAATTTACAAAAGAAAGCAACTTTTTTACTTAACTCTTTATTACAGAAATCCAACAACGATGAGTTAACTACTATAGAAAAATTGAATTTGGGATATAAAATCTTTATCTAGCGCGATAATAGACAAAAGACACGGAATAGTCAAATTTGGCAAAGGTAACGGAAGACTAATTGGTATAAGAACTACTAGTAAGAAACCTAAACCAATGAATAGCAATGGTTTTTTTTTTTTTTTTAATAAATGTTGAAGACTTGATTACACTATTTATTCAAATAATAAACCATTATTTGTTGCAAAAGTCCAAGGGTTGTAGATAAAAGATACCCATTCCAAAAACATCTTTCATAGACCTCAAAATATTATGTTCGATATCTCTTATACTCTTAGGTCATCTCCACAGCTTACCTTAAAACTCATAATTTTCCTAAATATAAGGAGGATGCAATACAACATTATCTCCAACAACTTAACTAAGTGACCTCTTACTTTTTAGGGGTTTCTCAAACTAAAGGCATAACCTCCCATATCTACGAAGAAGTATCAGGTCCCTTATTTCTAGGGGCTTTCTTAGAGTGAAATAGATATAGGGAGTAATATTGGTGTGAAATTGAAATAATTTTTTTAAATTTTTTTATGAAAAATAGGGATTAATTAAAAATGGAGACTCTATAAAAGTGATGTTAAATAGGAGATCCTAAACATAGAGAATGAACAATTCTAAAAAAATTTGGATAGAGTTTTGCCAAGTACTATAATATCTCTAGATTATTATTATTGTAGATTATTCTAGTGATTAAGAACATAGACTACCAAGTGGGATAATCATAATCATTAATCACACATGGTAAATCCTATAAACATGAAGATGTTAAAGCAAATTGTAAATCAGATTTGTGTAACCTTGGAGCTCAAAATGTTTGTGCAATACAAACTATATTCCACTTGCTAGCCGAGATATCAACGGAACAAAATTAGAACATAATCACATAATGAAACAACAAAGCCAAATCAAACATTAAATAGAGTAACAGTTGGGGATTGTCCAAATGCACGCTTTAGTTACTGCACTCATCTTCATAAATAACAATTTTTCGGCTCAATCTCATGTTCAATAAGTTCTTCATATAACACTTTATTCTCCAAAAGATATCAATTTCAATATTTTCAACGAACACATTCTTTTTACCATCATCCCTACATTGAATTCATGAACGATCGATTTTTGGTAGAAATCTACAATCTCCATTAACACTTGAACACTTTCAATTTTGTAATGATCACTGCAAAAATATTAAATATGTTAAAAGTAAATCTGATGATATCACTAGAAAAATAGTAAAAAATAGCATATTTCAGGCAAATACTTGCAGAATTCTTTACTCTAAAATATTTAGCAGATTCTAAGAAACTAACGCATGTCCACTAGTCTATCTTTGCACCGTGATACACTTGCTTTTCGCTCATATCCCAGAATCCTGAGTTCGGATAAAATCGAAAGTTTTGTCCATTGCCATGATACATAAGCCTCAGGTGGAAGAACCTGAGCAGAAATCTTGGCTGGTTTAGTCGTGACCTCAATTCTAAACTGGTTGACAAGCTTGTCATAGAAGTGATCTATTGTTTTCGACATCTTTGTGATGCTTTTAAAATTTTCATTTGGGAAGCAATAGGGGTGATATCGAAACTTCGCAAGCTGTTTGCGATTTAACATCTTAGGGTATGTTTGACTCTCTAAAATTCTTATGATCTCCATTGGTAGATAATAAGGCCTGGCAGGACTGCCAACATTTAGTGCAAGCCATAATGTATAATGAACTGATCAGTTAATTCATTAACCAATATTGACAACTTCCTGCATTAAATCTCATGATCGATCAATTTTTTATAGAAATCCTCGATCAATTTTTTATAGATAATAAGGTCTGGCAGCACTAATCAGTTAGAGCAAGCCATAATGTATAATGAACTAATTAGTTAAATCTCATGATCGATCAATTTTTTATAGATAATAAGGTCTGGCAGCACTGATCAATTAGTGTAAGCCATAATATATAATGAACAAATTGTTACTCAGTAAAGTGAAATGCTTGATTATACTCAATGTGCAGGGTAGATGGCCTATAGATCTTCTTATAGTATGTACCTAAGCGACGAGATGGAGGCTGAAAATTTAAGGGACGAAACATAGGCGGCAGATTTTCTATGTCAAAGTGTGTTCAAGTGTTGTAGATATTAGGGTGTGGTATAGGATGAGAAAGTAGCAAGGTCTTTGATGAAAAAAAAGAGAGAGTGTCTCAATCTATCCTACAAAGACAATAATCTCTTTTAACTCTTACTATACATATTGTATATATAAAATTTATCTATATGCTATTTGCTCATAAAATTACTCATTCTTTCTTGCGATAATAGTTTTATTGTGTTAAATCTTGTTGAATTTAGGTGTTACGTCTTCTTGTAGATGATACATAATATTAGTCTTCACTTGAAAATCTTTTGGAGTACTTGCATCATCAAACTATCTATCTCGCTATCTTTTCCTTTTAGGTGTTAATGACTATTAGCCAAGATCAAACTATCTATCTCGCTATCTTTTCCTTTTAGGCTCTTTTTGTTTGCCGTAATTTTTTTTTTTGAAAAATATTTTTTTTGATTTTCCTTTGTTTAGTAATAATGCAAAATAAGTAGACTAAGAACTATTTTCAATCAACATTTCTTGCTTTTCTTGAGTTGAAGTTTCACTGTATCTCTTGCTTTTGTTTTTCTTGAACCGTTGTTCTTGGATCAACCAAGTTTGAATGGGTTGTTTTCTTCCTTTTCAGTTTTTTTTAGAATTATAGGCTTTCAAATTAAACATGGTATTTTAGATTTGGTATTTAATGCTTTCTAACCATGATTGAAAAACTAGTTTAACAAAATTAATGTAGGCTGTAGATGATATTTAATGGCACATGACATTAATCGTGATGAGTATTATATGAAATTGTATATATTGGAATTGTAGAGTATGTTATAACATGACATTATTTATTTTTGTATACTATTCTTTCATGTTATTTGGGTGGATTTATTACTTGTTGAGATTATATATCACTTCATATTTTTTGTACTTTTATTTTCAATTACAGTCCGCCAAGTTTACCCACTTTAGTTTTATCACCATACATGGAGATACCTATTTACATGGAGAAATTTTAGGGACTAATTTAAGTTTCTTAAAATAATAGGGATTAATTTTTTTTAAAAAAACAATATCAACATTTAGGGACTATTTCCATAATGACCCTTTATGATAAATTCCAATCAGTCCATGCCACGTGCAAAACTTGCAGGCCTTTATGCATATTGGTGGCCCATATGTAAAATTGATGTGGGCTTACGGCTCTTGTGATTTCGGGCCTAACGGCCCCTTATTTAAGCAGAATTTTGTAAACAGTCTGGACTGATATTCATCCATAAAAGATGAAGTGTATTCTCTTTGTAGGGTTCACTTTATAGAAAGGATTGATATCAATACGGAATGATTAAATAGCAACGACAACTTAAAAAAGAAAAACTAGGGTTGTTATACTTTTCCAATACATTAGGGAGAGAGAGAGAGAAGGAGAGTTGAGGAGAAAGAATTGTTTTGGTCGCCGGAGCATACAAGGATTAAAAAGGATGGAGGTTGCTAAAGCTGAATGCTTTGGACCGCACGAAGAGGTTCGCTATTTTAATATATATATATATATTATATATATATATTTTTTTTTTTATTTTTTTTTTCTAACAATTATATTGATATGCATTTTAGTTTTTCTCATTTTGCTTTGGGTTTCAGTTTAAAATGTATTTTGATGTGGTCAATTATGTTTTTCTTTTTCCTGACATATTTCTTAGAGTTTTTATTTTTTATTTTTATTGTAAAGAAAGACACGTGATGATTATTGATGATGATTTTCTTATAGAGCTCATCACAACAGCACATGGGAAGTCATCCAGCGATTCACGATCCGGATGAAGAGGTATATCTCTTTTCTCGACTTGGATATGAATGATCGAATAGTAATGAAACGATGATGAATTAATCTCGGCAATTCATAACTGTTAGAATCTCCAACATACTAAATCTTGCATTCCTTTGTTTGGTTCAATTCCCAAGCCCTACATGGATGCATGTCTTCCTCGTCTATTTAGTTTCCTTTTAATCTCTTCTCTTTTTTGTTTGTTCTTTTCCTAATTATCCTCTTTCTCTTTTTCTGGTTTCATTCATGTACCAGTTTTTTAAGTATCTCTCAGAGTCGGTAAATTACTATCGAGCTAGAATGGATGGGCATTACAAGGCTGTATGTCATCTTTCATCCTTTCAAATCATGACTCTTTTTCTTTCTTTTCTTTTCTGATCTTTAGTTTTTCCCTTTCAAATTAAAAGGTCAACACTTACTCTAGTTTGCTCACATCTTCATATGCTTTTTAGGCTATGAAAGCATTGGATGAGATGGACGCAGAAAAATCATCTAAAAATATCCAAGAGGTACGCTTATTTGCTAAGTTGCAATATATAGTGAAGCGATTTTAAATTTGTCAATGTGTTTGTTGCTTTCATGCTGTTTACGAGTTTTAGCTACTCTTTTGTTGGATCTTTGCTTCAACATATTGGTTACACATGTTGTTCACTTGTGCATGAGATTAGCGCCAAAGCCCTTGTGACTAGGGCGAGGCTCTCGCGGTGGAAACAACTAGTATGACCTATAGCGCATCTGGCACCAGCTTATTGCATGCTAAACACTAAGTTGAATCTCACCATGACATTGTAATTGATATATCAGCACTTTTACTGTTGTGAGAATATACATTATCATGATGACTACATTGTAATACGGTGAATAGATCATATAACTTGTCCCAACATTTTGTTTCATCTCTCTCTCTCTCTCGTCTGATTGTAGTTTCGCCGTTTTGCACGGGAGATCATGGAAACAGTTAACTTGGAGTTTAGGTTAGACCAGGAACATTCTTCTTTTATTACTTTTCTAGCTAGTTGAAAAAGCAAAATACAAAGAAAGTATCTTTATGTGTATCCATAATACTACTAGTCCATTATTAGTCTACAGCTCTGTTGTCGAAATCATATGATTCAGCAAAGAATCGATACGAATCGAATGAGAGAATCGTGAATCAACGTGAATCGTATATAAATCGTACCAAATCGTAACGAATCACACGATTCACTTAATCGTTCGCGATTCAACCACACTCACAAACTGCAACTTATTTGCATATCTTGCTTTGTTGTTGCGCTCATTAATGACGAAGTGTTCAAGATATTGTACCTGTGGATCGTCGGTATTACAGGCCCTTCAAGGTGTTGAGTCGGGTGGGGAATGTTGCTTATAAATTAGAGCTGCCAAGTGCTTCTCACATCCACCCCGTTTTTCATGCCTCTCTTCTTAAGTGTTTCAAAGGGGAATCATATGTGATACCAACTTCGTTGCCGATTCTATGAATTTATTTCAATCCTATCCATCCGCCTTTGCCAGTTATTGCTGAACAAACTGTTCAAAGACATGGTCAGGAAGTTCGGCAAGCCTTGGTTCAGTGGGTGGTATTGTAATGAAGGAGGAAGATGACGCAGCAAATAAAAGGAAGACTACTGACGTGAATACACAAAATGAGATGGCCTTTCGATAATGTGGCATCTAATGAGCATGTTAAGGATGCTGAACCAGAAAAGCTATTAGCTTGTTTTATTTTATTCTTTAGGGTAAATAGCACCATAACCCCCTGTGCTTTAGCAAGAATGCACATGACCCCCCTATGGTTTAAAAAGTGTACTGGAACCCCTTATGGTTTTCAAACCGTGCACACGCACCCCCTCCCTAATTTTCCGTCAACAAATTTAACTGAATTGTATAAAAAGACTAAAATGCCCTTCAATTTTTTATTTTTTATTTCTCTTTTTCTTTTCTTTTTTGTTTACACACACACACACACACACACACACAGACGCACACACACACACACACACACACAGACGCACACACACACAGACACACACAGACGCACACACACACAGACACACACAGACGCACACACACATACACACACAGACACACACACACAGACACACATACACACACACACACAGACACACACACACATACACACACACACACACATATATATATATACACACGCACACACACATATATATATAATATACACACGCACACACACACACATATATATATATATTAGGGTGTGGTGGTGTGTGTGTGTGCGTCTGTGTGTGTGCGTCTGTGTGTGTGTGTGTGTGGGCGTCTGTGTGTGTGTGTGTGCGTCTGTGTGTGTGTGTGCGCGTCTGTGTGTGTGCATCTGTGTGTGTGTGTGTATGTGTGTCTGTGTGGGTGTGATGGTGGGGTGGGGTGCGTGGGGGTGGGGATGGTGAGGGTGGGGGGGGGTGGTTTGAGGAAGATGGGTTTGGTTTTTTTTTTTTTTTTTTTTGTGAAAATTCCATTGGGAGAAAAAAAAAATATATATATATGTAAGGGCATTTTTGTCCACTTAAGTAATAATTTAAGCCTAAAAACATGAAAAATCGCATCAAACGCGCGTGTAACACACTCTCCGTTAAAAGTAACGGTTTTTTTAACGGAGGGGTCGTGGTGCTACACTTTTGAAACCACAGGGGGGTGCAGTGCACTTTTGAAACCACAGGGGGGTCATGTACATTTTTGTTAAAGTACAGGGAGTTGTGGTGCTATTTACCCTATTCTTTATCGCAAGCAATGGTACTATATATATATATATATATTTTATTTTGAGATTCACAAGCAATTGTTTGTAGTTTTTGTAGTTTGGACATAAAATTACTTTGGAATTTAGTTTGCAAGATAGTGATTATTAGAAAAGTAAAAAAAAACATATATTAATATTCATTCAAAAGAAGAATTTCAACTAAAAATTGTTAATAAAAACATGGGTGAATAGCCCTGGATCCTCCTATGGTCAAGCGAAACTAGTTAAAACCCTCATTTGGTCTAACAAATATAGCCGGACCCAACTATGGTCCACCCGTTGATCCACACCGCCCCCCTCCGTCAAATTGTCCATCAAAACTGATGGAATATGTATCACATGCGAATAAAATGCGATTTTTATTAGTTTTTAACTTATTTAACTAGATGATTTTTAAATTTTTTTTAATTTAGTAATAAATAAAAAAATAGATGAAAAGAAGAAAAAATTTTAATTACTAATATTCTTTTATTATTAAATACGTTAAAAACTAATAAAAATCGTATTTTAAGCGCGTTTGTCACACTTTTCGTCAAAAATGACAAAAAATTTGACGGAGGGGGGTGATGTACATCAACGGGTAGACCACAGGGGGGTCCGGCTATATTTGTTAGACCACAGGGGGATTATAGCTAGTTTCGCTTGACCACAAGGGGGTCCGGGGCTATTCACCCTAAAAACATAATATATCAAATTAATCTAGTTTTAAATTTGTGACCGAATCGGTACGATTCACGATTCGATACGGTTCACGAGTTAGAAAATTAATATTTTGATTTACAATACAGTTCACAATTCGACACCTATAGTCTACAACGTTTCAACAATCTTGTATATTTAATGTGAATTACGTTGCAACTTTATTTTAGAGGAATTATATATCAAATGAAAGATATTTCTGTTTTGAATTCCTTCTTTTCATTTTTGTAGATTAAAGAAAAGCGAATCGTGCGTAAGTCAGCCATTAGCTCGGATTGAGGAAGAGACTGGCAAGGCAAATTAGAAGAAGAAGATCCCCTTTGGGTGACAAAGCTGAAAAGGCAAGCTTTGCCTTGTAAATCTTTTATGTTGTTAGTGAACAGTAATTGCACAGGAATGTAGCATATTTACGTTTGGACTGTACTACTAGGAAATGTAGTATTGGCTCTCATACTGTAGACCCCTTATCAGTACTTTTGAGTTTTATTTTCATTATGATTGACTTGGAGTTTACAATATATTGTACATTAGAATTTGCTAGGCATATTTTCTGTTTCGTATATTTATTTCAGAAATATTTTTCGTTAAGTTTTATTGTTTTTAGAATATTTATTATAAATACTTTTGTATTTAGTTTGTTAACTCATTTAACGGGCCTTTTTGAAGTATTGTCATTTATATCCTTTCGACTTATGATTTATTGATTCCTATTTTACTTTTGAAAATATGATTTTTACACATTGCGCTACAGTTTCAAAATATAGTTTTCTCTTTACTCTTGCATATTTCTAACATCGTTTACCGCTTTATGAACTGACACTAAGATAAACAACATAAATAAAGCCGCTATCACTTATATCTCCCTCTTCAATCTTCATCTTCTATCTTCGATGGCAAAGGATGAATCTTAATGAATTTTTTTCCATTTTGAGTTCACCATGCCTTCACCATTACGCCTCCATAGCTAAACATTCTTAAACACACTTAAGCATAATATGGAATAAGGTATAAAAATTTAACATAAATAAGATTTTAGTTATCATTAAAATATTCGATTTATGGCCTCAGATAGTATCAAGTAATATAGTGTATTAATATTCCTCAAATGTAACAAGTACGGGTTTAAGATTTAGGTTCTGTTTGGCTTAGCTGTCAAATTTTAGCTTTTGAGCTGTAGAGCTTTTGCAGTAGAGTTTTAGTTAGAAGTGTTGTTGAACAAAAACTGTGAATTGTTTGGCATATATTGGGCAATATTGAGCTTTTAGAAAATTTGAGGGCAATATTGTATTTTAAAAAATATGAATGGGTATATTTGAGAAAGAAAAAGAAAACAGTTTCCCGCATTATATAAAAATAGTTTCGCAAAAGCCTATTTTGAAAAGTTCCAATTTAGAGCTTCTTATTTTTTAACTTTTTTCAACTTTAGTTTTTACTTAAAGCACTTTTAGAAATAGGCCAAATAGGTGAGATCAATTTCTAAATTCATAGAAAGTACTTTTGAGTGTCAAAAAATTAGGCTAAACAGAATTTTAGTATTTAGGGTTTAGAGTTTAGACACGAGGAAAAGAATATTAAATTGTTTGTATATAAAATATAGTGGAAAGTAAATACAGCACAATGGTTAAATGGCTTACGTGCATGGTTGAAGATCATGGGTTCTAATTTTTACAAAAGCAATTCTTTCAAATTTTGTCATTCACATGTGCCACGTTGCACTGTGCCATTGGTCACCTATAGAAAAATAAACTCTGCACCATGTGTAATTATGTTGTTGGTCGCATTTACAATCGAAACGACGTCGTTTAGGTCATTTATAACCTTCAACCCAGTAGAATTTTAATTTACAGAAAAAATTTAAAAAATTTATATCTTTTTCATTTCTTGTCCAAATCGCAAGAAATTTGAAGCATTAGATCTGTAATTTCAAGTACAATGAGAAAAAATAAAAATTATATAAAATTTATTTATGAAAATTTCATTAATGTAATGCATAATAATGAATGAAATTCAGAAAGTTAAATAAAAATACAAAAACTTTTCTTAATAGAGATAATATCGTCTTTTATAACATTTGACTAACACAGTTTAACCAAAGTTTAAATTAGGGCAAGTGTTCAATATTATGGATAACATACGAGTTCGCGCTACTTTTAAAAATATAGGGTTTATTATGTAATTTTTACAAAACAGAAGGAGTTATTATGTATTTTACTCATAATTAAATGCATTCCAAGACCTTTCAAAAAAATGCATTCCAAGACACAGGGTTTATGTTATGTGCTTAACGAATGCTTTTCATGACACAGGCCATATGTTAGGTTCTAATAAATTATTTTATTACTATTGGCAATTTGGTGTAGTGATATAATTCTAATTTTAAGTGCAAGATGTCTTAATTAATTTTTGAAATGTGAAATAATTTTTGAAAGAGACGTAAAATTAATTTAGACTTTTCTTTCAATAAAAAAAAAATCTCAAAAGTATGTCGAGAAAGAACAAAAAAAAAAACACGTAATATAGCACATTGAAATACATTTTAAACTAAAAGGCAAAGCAAAATCATTGTTAGTTCTCTTCCTTCGAAGCAACAAATCTCATTAAGTTATTGTGATAGATCAGAGACACGGTTCAAACCCATCCGATCATGCAAGGTTTTGTTCTTGCAAAAAGAAATACAGCAAAGTAGTCACCCAAGTCCCTAAAACCAAGTCATAGGTCTGCTTGATACCATAAGAGGCTCCATCAAGATAAGTGATTTGGGAGAGTAATCTGGACATTTCTGACGCTTAAGCTCCATGCATTGATGAGATCCACACGCTTATCTCAATGACGATTGGTTGGACGTCTCAATATACTGAAGACAAATTCTACTGATTTTCCTCTCCACATAAAAATGCAACTCTAATCTTGAGTGGTTGTGTTCCTCCATAAAGCTTACCGAGGATGCCACAATTTAATATTGATGCTCAACAGCACTGGTGTATTACTTCAGCCAAAAGACACGGTGATATGGATAAAAATAAAGCCCCGATGCGCAATTACCCTAATGACAGCGATATTAAAAGAGGAAATCATTATGGGACACTTGTCACAAAAGTAACACACAAAGACAAGGGGGGAACCACTAGAAAGGACACTCCCACCCTACTATAAATAGTACAAGGAAAGTGACGTCGAGGTAACTAATTCATTCCAATTTCTAAATTCGTTGTCTATTGGATATTTTTCGAGTTCAATTACTGATTCTCACGCCCGAGGAGAGACGCGGGACGTGACCCCCGCTGTTTCTTTTCTCTACTTGTGTAGGTGCTCGGCTCGAGGAGGAACTATCCTGCCTCACAAGTTTAGCTTGGCAAATTCGTATCCAACAACTGGCGCCGTCTGTGAGAAACCACATTCTAAATCCATTGAGATCCAACATGGTTAGTACAAGAAGCCACAACGTTCCCGAACCATATTTACAACCACCGGGGGTCACAGAGCCGAATGCCCGACCACCCATTCCCGAGGTACCACCCCTAAACACAGGAAACAATACTAGTCGAGCCAACCTAGCCTTAAGCAGTACCCCACACTTGGCCCCGAATCCCACCGACCAATGAATCCCACTACAAACAGCCCAAGCCCAAGCTGCTCTCGCACCATATATGGACACTATGTACCTAATGATCATGGAAATGAGGAAGGCTATGACCAGATTAGCCAACAACCATCAACACCAGATAAACCAAACACTACCCCAAAATGACCGCCACACTCACATACCCTCTAACCAAAACTCGACCACGCAACGTGATGGCCGTCACTTGATGGCTCAAGAGCGAACTGAGCAGGTGAGGTTTCACAATCACCCGGAGGATAACAGGGGATCCTCAAGGCCGGTTAATCATCCCGAGATGGCAAGAGGGAAAAGGCCAACTGTGACAGCCTATGAGCTGACCAGGACTGTAGGGAATGTGTCTTGAACTATTGCAGGTTTAGAGCGAGCCCTCTCGCTCCAGAGATTCGGGTGGAGCAACTCCCGGATAGGAACAAATTACCAAGTATACCATCTTATGATGGGGAAGGAGACCCCGATGACTTTCTGATGACCTTCAGTTGGAATATGGTATTGTTCGACTTCTCGAACGCAGTGAAATGCAAGGTGTTCCTGACGTATTTGGCTGGGGCTGCGAGCCAATGGAATGGTGAGTTAGAAGAAGGGTCAATACAAGGCTTCCAGCAGTTAGCTGAGGTATTTGTTGATAGGTTTATGAGCAGCAAAAGACTGACCATTCACACTACGGTCTTGTTTTCAGTAAAGCAACAAAGTGAGGAGTCCCTGAGGTTATACACTCAACGTTTCAACAAGGAAAGTCTCAAGATCCCTAACCTGGAGACTTCTGTGGCCTTAGCTGCTTACACCAAGGGGCTGATGTCCCGATCATTCCAAGCATCATTGGCTATTTCAAAACCTTTATCCATAGGAGAGTTGATAAGTCAGGCCGAAGAGTACATTCACGCATAAGAGATTTTCAAAGCCCAGATTAAGGATGACAAAGCCCGAGGAGTGGAAAAGAAGGAAGAAGTAAACCGAGGAAAGCCAAAGGATACAAGCAAAGGAAGAATGAAGTCTAAAGGAAGGCCGGAGCCAGGTTGGATGTACCAACCTCGGTATGCCGAGTATACACCTCTAAACTTGCCTCGAGGCGAGATACTGATGGAGATAAAGAACCACTATGAGCTGAAGAAGCCCCCGAAGGTATTCATCCTATCGGATAAGAGTAGTAAGAAAAAGTATTGCCAGTTCCATGATGACCACGATTATGACACCAATGAATGTTACCAGTTGAGGGACGAGATCGAGGCGCTCATACGGGCTGGCCATCTAGCGAGGTATGTTAAAAAGAGGTCCGAGCAGGGGAGTGGACCCGAGAGAAAGAAAGAGAGAGAGGAGTCCTAGGGACAACTGAGGAGGGCTTCAAAGAGGGTTTAATGTGGTGATCGAGATCATCTCTTGAGGGCTAACAGCTGGGAGGGAATCTTCAACGGCAAGAAAAACCTATGCTCGGGAGGCCGGGAAGGAGCCGGCTTAAAAGATCCTTAGGAGGGGGGAAATGTTATCTTTCACGGATGAGGATTTGAAGGGACTTATACTTTCCCACGACGACCCCTTGGTGATCAGTGTAATAATTTTAGATTTTGAGGTCAGAAGAATGATGATCGACACTGAAAGCTCAGTCGACGTACTGTTCTTAAGTACTTTATCAAGAATGGGACTAGTCCGAGGAAGCTTGATGCCATTGAGGAGTTCTCTAGCCGAATTTTTGGGTACCCGTTGTGAAGCCGAGGGTTACATCAAATTGCCGCTCACCATAGGGTTAGATGGTCGGAAGGTCACCATTACGACCAATTTTATTATAGTAGACTACATCTCGACCTACAATGACATACTGGGAAGAGTAACTTTAAACAACTTCAGAGCTGTCCCGTCTACCTACTACCAGGTGTTGAAGTTGCCTACACCCGAGGGAGTGGTTGAGAAACAAGGGGATCAGGTGGTGACTTAGAAGTGCTATGCAACTTCGTTGAGGCCCAAATACCAAGCAGGATGGCAACCGAATTTGCCAAATGATAAGAGGGACTCGAAGAGGGCCACACTAGCTGAGGAGTTGAAAGCAGTAAAAACTGTCAGAACAACACAAGAAAGTAAAGATCGGGAGTAAATTATCCGAGCCATTGAAAAAAGGTATAACTCACTTCCTTTTACATAATGAAGATATATTTGCTTGGGATAATACTGACATGACAGATATAAGCCCGAGCATTATAGCTCACCACTTGAACGTTGACTCTGCCTATCGGCCAATACAATAAAAAAGAAGAAACTTCAGCACAGAAAAGCAGAAGATTATAGTCGATCAGGTGGAAAAGCTATTAGATGTCGGTCACATCAAAGAAATATTTTATCCCACGTGGCTATCAAATGTGGAAAAATCCTCAGGAAAATGGAGAATGTGTATTGATTTTACCGATCTCAATAAGGCATGCCCTAAAGATTGTTACCCACTACCGAGGATCGACCAGATGGTAGATGCCTCATCTTGGTATGAGCTGCTGACCTTCATGGATGCTTTTAAGGGATACAATCAAATCCTGATGGCATCCGAGGACAAGGAAAAAACTACCTTTATTATAGATAAGGGGTTGTACTACTATAAAGTAATACCGTTTGGATTGAAGAATGCGGGGGCAACTTATCAAAGGATAGTCAACAAAGTGTTCAAGAATTAGCTTGGAAGAAACATGGAGATATATGTCAATGATATGTTGGTTAAAAGCAAAAAAGCCGAAGATCGTCTCACGGATCTAGCCGAGGCTTTCACCACTATGAAATTTTTTTGGATAAAATTGAATCCCAAGAAGTGTGCCTTTGGAGTAAAAACGGGAAAATTCCTCGAATTTATGGTAACTACTCGAGGAATAGAGGATAATCCAAGCAAAATTCGAGCGATCCTAAACTTGGATCCGCTGAGGTGTGTTAAGGATGTGCAAATCCTAGAGGGAAAAGTAGCAGCATTGAGTCGATTTATGTCAAGATACGCAGACAAGTGTGCCCCATTCTTCAAAATTTTGAAGGGACCTAAAGGCTTTGAATGGACAGAAGAATGCTCAACGGCTTTTGCAGAGCTGAAGAAGTACCTAGCCTCGCCTCCTTTGCTGTCTCGACCCGAGGATGAGAGGAACTAATATTATACCTAGCATGTTCAGAGACAGCGGTGGCGGCGGCATTAGTCCGAGAGGAAGGAAGAGACTAGAAGCCGATATATTATGTCAGTAGAGTGTTAAGGAGAACCGAGCTTCGATACACAATAATGAAGAAGATGGCCCTGACACTGGTTACAGCTTCCCGCAAGCTGAAGCCATACTTTGATGCACATACTATCAAGGTTATGATGGATGTCCCGTTGAAAACAATACTGCATCGACTCGATGTGTCGGAAGACTGATGAAATAGACCATGAAGTTGGGACAATTTGATATCAGCTATCATCCGAGGACGACCATAAAGGCACAAACAGTAGCCGACTTCTTGATAGAATGTACCGAAAGAGAAGAAGAGAATGAATCAGCAGTCTGACAGATTCCAGTGGATGGAGCCTCGGGAAAATAAGGGAATGGAGCAGGGATAGTAATACTTGATCCCTTGGAGAATAAGTACTAATATTCCTTGAAGTTCGGATACCCAACATCGAACAACGAAGTAGAGTATGAGGCTTTGGTAGCCGAAATAAAAACAGCCACAGTGCTTGGGGCACGATCGATAGATGTGTTCACAGACTCTCAATTGGTAACAAATCAGGTAACCGGGGAGTACGAGGCAAAAGATGCCACAATGATTGCGTATCTCAATAAGGTGAAGACTTTAATTTTGGGACTTAAGAAATTCACTATTTAACAAATCCCGATGACAGAGAATGAGAAAGCCGACACACTCTCGAGGCTGGCTCTCGGAACAACCTAACCTGCCACAGTGCAAATCGAGTAGATCGCGGAGCCCAGTATGAAGATTGGGGATGAGGAAATCGCACAGATAGAAAAAAGGCTTGATTGGACCATTTCAATCCGGGCATACCTGTAGAATGAAGAACTTCTCGGGATGAGACAGAGGCCCGACGAATCGAGAGACAAGCCTCGAGATTCGTAATAATCAGAGATTAGTTGTACAAAAGATCATTTACTTGGCCCCTACTGAAATGTGTAGGGCCAAAAGAAGGGAATTATGTGCAACAGGAAATTCACGAAGGAGTTTGCGAAAATCATCTACGGGGCAAATCCTTGGCAAGAAAGGCCTACAGGATGGGGTATTTCTGGCCTACCTTAAGGAAGGATGCCAAGGAGTTGGTTAAAAAGTGTGCTCCTTGCCAGAGGTTCGCCCGAGTTCAGAGGAAGCCTGCTAACCCGATGATAACGATGGTCAGTCAGTGGTCATTCAGCCAGTAGGGCCTAGATCTGATTGGACCAAAGCCCACAGGAAGAGGACAAAGGAGGCATGCCTTTGTAATGGTAGACTACTTCACTAAATAGGTTGAAGCTGAGTCGGTATCCTCGATAAACGAAAAATCTACATGGAACTTTGTATGAAAATTCGTGGTTTGCCGATTTGGGGTACCGAGGGTGATAGTGACCGACCATAGGAGACAGTTTGATAGCAGATATTTCTGAAAACACTATGTGGATCTCGGGATGAGTCTGAGATTTTCTTCCGTAGCACATTCTCAATGCAATGGCAAAGTAGAAGTTATTAATAGAACTATTTTGCAGGGTCTAAAAACGAAGTTGGGCAAGGCACGAGGACAATGGGTGGAGAACCTTCCCGAGGTCCTATGGGCCCATCGTACCACGCCGAGCAAGGTGACAGGGAAAACCCCATTCTGTCTAACCTTTGGAATGAAGGTTGTCCTTCCTCTAGAAATTAGCTCTCCCAGTAGCCGAGTCTAGATGCATCAAGAAGAAATAAATGGCCCAACCGTCCAAGAAGAATTGGATTTGGCCGAGGAGCTAAGAACAAAGGCTTTAATCCGTACCTTGGCAGGAAAAAGAGCAAGTCAAAGACAAACAAATCAAGGTGGGGGACTTAGTCCCCAAAAGATCTATTTTTCTGCCAACAAAGGAAGGGAAGCTCAGACTAACATGGGAAGGACCATACAGGGTAATAAAAGAAGTCTGGCCCAGGACATGTCACCTAGAAGATACCGAGGGAAAAAAGCTCAAAAATGTTAGGAATGTCGAGCATTTGAAAAACTACTTCGTGTAATAATTTTTAATGAAAAACTTATTTTCCCTAGCAAATGTGTTATTTTCGTTTTTATGATCAAAGGCCAAAAGAGCCGACCCAGGTCCAAAATGATCGACGAAAGTCCCATAAATAGGCACAAGGCCAAAAGAGCCGACCCAGGTCCAAAATGACCGACGAAAGTCCCATAAATAGGCACAAGGCCAAAAGAGCCGACCCAGGTCCAAAATGATCGACAAAAGTCCCATAAATGGGCACCAGGCCAAAAGAGCCGAATGTCCAAAATGACCAACGAAAGTCCCATAAATGGGCACAAGGCCAAAAGAGCCGACTCAGGTCCAAAATGACCGACGAAAGTCCCATAAATGGGCACTAAACCAAAAGAACCGTCTCAGGTCCAAAATGACCAATGAAAGTCCCATAAATAGGCAAGAGGCCAAAAGAGCCGACCAAGATCCTAAAGACCGACGAAAGCACCATGAATGGGCTAAAGAGAACTAAAAGCACCGATGAGAAGAAAGTCAACGAGACAAATCACTTAAAAATAATAAGTGCTCAAAATGGGATGGACCAAAGTAAAAGGAAAAGAAAGAAGAGGGTCGAGTGTAGCCCTACTCCAATATTGAATGTTAATCCAAGTATGGATAAAGTTCGTTATTTCCATTCTTAAAGTTAAAAAATTATTCTTAACTATTGTCTCGGAAAATTAGAATAAAACAAAAGAATAAAAGAAATAAAAACCAAAAGCCCGATCTGAAAGATAGCAAAATTCCATTCAAACATAACAATAAGTACAAACAATGAGCCGAAGCCATTACAAACACAAGAACATTACAAGAGGTCCCTATGATTGAGAATTTTTATCCTGGGGAGCTTGGATGTCCTCAGAAGGTGCGGGAGGAGCATTTGACCCATCAAGAACCGCTGCCTCAAGGAAGGGGAAGAAATAAGCATATTCAGGAAGGAGCCCCAACACTTCAACCTCTGGAGGCTGGGAGGACAGTAGGTTTCTCAGATCGGCAATAGGAAGAAGAGCTTGAGCTCTTCTCTTCGCTTCAACAGACCCTAAGAAGGTCCCCACAACAAGAGCAGTGTTGAAAACATTCGACGAAGACTCGTTGACAAATTGCGTACACTCTGGGGAAACCTTGAAAGCTTCAACGGCTTTCTCCCCTCGAGGCCCCAACTTCTCGAGGAGATCCTTAAGTTTGGATTCTGCTTTCTCTCGAGCCTCCTTCTCCTTCTGAAGACCCTCGCCCATTTGGGTTCTGGTAACAACGATCTCGGCCAAGGTTCTTTCAGAAGCTTCAAGCTTCAATTGAACCTCCTTCAGCTCAGAGGACAGCTTCTCTTGAGCTTTTTTGGCAATTTTAAGCTCGACCTTTGCCTTACCGGCTTTCCCCCTTTCTATGGTTGACCTATTCATCGCCTGCTCCATACTCTTCAAGGTATCTTTATTAATATCCTCGACCTTGGTACATTAATGCACGTACTCCTTATTCAGTTGACATGTTAGATTGAATGCTGGAAGCATGAGAAGCTATCTAAAAAAAAGGAGAAAACAGACATTCAAATTCATCTCCTAAAGGAATGAGTGAAAAGAAATAAAGCATGGGTCAGGACTTTACCGAGAAAGCTACCCGGAGAAACTCCTCGAGCATTGCAATGGAAGGAAGTTTATTCACGGCTACCTCCTGCCTTTTCGATCTTTACCTTGAACCACTAGTAGCTTAGGAGGTGGAGACGCTTTGCCAGTAACCCGACCAGTCTTGGGGTTCTTGGACGGGGCGGTCGAGACCGTGCCCCTCGAGCTCTTAGAAGGGTCCGAATAAGAAGTATCGGTGTCAATTACCACGGTCGTTGATGAGGGCCGGACCTGATACTGCGAAGAACCATCGCCAGTCGGATGGGTTTTTTTCTTCTTATTTGAAGGAGAATATCTATGATCCTTGAAGGAGGGGGTAGAAAAAGCAACCTATGGCTCCTTCTGGCTAGTGTTCTTTCGTGGTGGAGGAGAGGTGGAATGACTCGAGGACTAGTCCTCAATCCTCGAGTATTTTTTGGAAGATTTGCCCGCTGCTGCCCTCAAAATGACCATAGGATCCATAACTGCAAAACCGAGCCAAAAGTCAGCAAAATAAAAGATCATGGAATAAAGAAGGTGAGAAAAATCCTAAGGTAAGACCTACCCCTATTCCTCTTTGACCCTCCCTTCCCCCTAAAGGAGGCGACCTCAATAGGGAAGAGGCATGGGTAAGGACGGGTCGGGAGTGGATAGGGCATGCCATACAAACCCAACCCCCATATCTTCTCCCACATTATATACTCGGAAGTATCCAAGCCCCTATCTTCGTGTAAGGCGGTAAAATCATCCCTCTCACGATTCGATAGGAAATGGAGGTTATTCTTGCCATTTTCGATGATACCCCACGAAGTCGGGACATGCCACGGCTAAGGGCCCATCACAAAATAATATTTATTATGCCAACCTTTGTGGGAGGACTTCCAGTTTCTGAAAATGAGGCATTTGGATTGAGCCGAGGCATAATACTAGCCTCGACTCTAAGGATTGGGTTTAAATATAAAGAAACGGCGGAACAAGGCCCAGTAGAAGTTAGACCCTTAAACTGGACAAAAACATAAAATGATACTATCATGTCCCAACCGTTTGGAGAAATTTGGCCAATACTAATTTCAAAGTGGTTAACTATGTCGGCAATGTAAGAAGGGATGGAAACTTAAAAAATTCAAAAGCAACGTCGTATATACGGGTTTCTCCTTCCCGAGGACTACAGGCGACTTTATATACTGTTGGGACCCTAACCCTAAAGTCATGAAGAATGGACAAACCCAACATCCTCTCGTTTGCCATTCCCGACGTGGAAAAATAAGGACGAGAATAACGTGAGAACAATTTCTTGCTGACCCCATGAGTAACTTCGGTCATCGTGGAAAACTTATGGGCGGCGGCGACCCCGGAGCTCTCAGGTATTGTTTTGTCAACCCCATGGATAACTTGGGTCGTTGCCGAGGACTCATGGACGACGGCGGCCTTGGAACTCTCGGGGTCACGGGAAGAACTAGGCCTCATTCTCCTGGGGAACGTTGGCTATAGACATTTTCTCAGAATCTGGGCTGCTAGGCTCATCACCGGCTCCTTACCATATGACTGGATAGACTCGTTCTGGGAATCCTCACCACTACCCAACCTAGCTATACCCCGAGAAAAGAAAGTAGGAGAAATAAAAGACTAAGAGAATAGGTACATACCTACTATTCAAAAAATACCCGAGCAGGTGAAAGGGGCTAAGAAGTAACAGAGAGTTGTCCGAGCTGAGCTTAAAAGATAAGGAAGATAAGAAAGCTAAGATTATGTGAAAGCAACGGTAAAAAGTAAAAATGGTAGAGGAAGGAGAATTACGGCAGTTCAAATTGAAGAGACGCGTAATGATTACGGCGTGTCAGGGGCGCCGGAGTTGAGGTGTCGCCCATACAAGAGATATTCGAATAGAGGAGGTTAATCACTGCAGAACACCCGAGGTCAATCCTCGACCTCGGGAGTTCTGGGGGGCAAATGATATGGATAAAAATAAAGCCCAGATGTGCAATTACCCTAATGCCTGCGATATTAAAAGAGAAAATCTTTACGGGACACTTGCCACAAAAGTAACACACAAGGACAAGGGAGGACCACTAGAAAGGACACTCCCACCCTACTATAAATAGTACAAAAAAGTGACATCGAGGTAACTAATTCATTCCAATTTCTAAATTCGTTGTCTATTGGATATTTTTTGAGCTCAATTACTGATTCTCACGCCCGAGGAGAGACGCGAGACGTGACCCCCGCTGTTTCTTTTCTCTACTTGTGCAAGTGCTCGGCTCGAGGAGGAACTATCCCACCTCACAAGTTTAGCTCGGCAAATTCGTATCCAACACATAGGAAAACTCTTTAAAAAGTCTAGATTAACCGGTAAGTCTAAACTTTCACTCACAAAACATGGGGAACCCATACATGTGAGGGGCTACTTCTATGTGAGTAGAAGTCCAGACTGACCGGTTAGTCTGAATTTTTTGAAAAGTTTTCCTACACATGATACGTAGGCTGCCTTATGGTTAAAAGTCTAAAGGGGTCAAATTGGTGGCGGAGTCAGACACCGGAAGTCAGAATGTGCACTAAAATGATGAAGTCATTAATCAGGGATCGGGGTACTCATTTATGCATAATTTTTTTTTATATAAATTATAAAAAAGTTGTTGGTTTAATGTCTAAAAGCATGTTTTTGATGATAATATATAACAATATGTTGTAACTAAACAAAAACTTAATTTAAATACATTATATAGCATAAACGAAATCTTCAATGTATGACTCTCCCTCACATAATACTCTTCACGACAATTATAAGAAGATAATTAGTACTAAAATGTATATGTAGTTTTCAATACATGAGTCCTACTCAATATAGTAATGATATAACATCCAAAATAGAGAAAAATAAATAACTATAGTTATTATAAATAGAAAAAGTCAATTTCACTAGATTAAAAGGAAAATTGTTGCTAAAAAGTTGATTGTCATTTAAAAAATTTATCGATTCCCTATTCAACAAATAACAAATTAAAAATCCAATTCAAATTGAAAATGACAAAGTTCCAAGTATAATATGTATAAATTATAACAATATCCTATATATAAAAATAACAAGAAATTGAGCTATTATACGCAAAGGAAAAAAGGCCTTAGAGAGTTTTAAAATTGACGCGCACCATTCAGATTAGGGAAGCTTGATTCGCAAACCTGCGTACCAAATTTTAACTCCAACTAATAATAAATCAATATTTGATCATATGTTTGACAAAGATTGCTAATTAGTTTTTTTTCTCTATATTTTAGTCTCTTTTCTCTTTCTATTTTCTATCGTTTTTATGTTCTTCCGATTCACTTAACCGAAGTATAGACCATATCTTTCTCAACATGTCAAAATAAGAAAAAATAATTCAAAGAATTATTGGCCAAAAAGTAAAAATAATAATGCACCTTTCATTACTTTTCTACCTTCAATCACTTTTACTTTTCATCACTTATCATTGTTTTAACACTAAAAATTTAAAACAACAATATTTTTTTCCAAGTCATGGTAGCTCCGCCTTTCGGTCAAATGAGTGTCTAGCAGATTGATATTTAAAATCTTCTTAAAAACAATAGATGTTTAATAATGTTCATCTAATAGAGGGTGAAATAGCTATCTGTCTGTCATGTTCAACAAAACACTCTCTCCACAAAGAGCCCCCATTTGAAACCCAGATCTGGGTTTTTTGCCCTTGGACCCATAGTGGCTATCCCTTCTTTCTTTAGCTACATGTGGCTACAAACCCTCTACTACATTCATTCTACATAACAGATCTCCCTTTGGCTCTGACTATGCAGCCTAGTTTCTTCATTTTCCTCTTTCAACCATCTCCAAGTTCAGAGGATGTGTCACGCCCCCAAATTTAAAAAAAAAATTCAGGGATGAGACTGTCGCGAACCCAGAAAGATAAATCTTCCTAAACCCGCAAGACTCTAAACCTCAATAATACTAAGCTTGGATTAACTAAACCATATCAATGTATAAATCAGAGGAAGAAAAAAAAAACTAAACCTTTAAATAAATACCAAAACTAATAATCCTCCAATTACATAGTAAAACTCCAAAATAAATAACTAAGTGTCTGCACTAAAATATTATACAAAAGAATCTTCACACTTTGCTTATCACCATACCATTTAGCCTAATAAAACTCAATTCACATTTTGTCATCTGCAAGGTAGGAAAGAGAGGGGTGAGTGAAACAATGCCCAGTAAGTAAAATATACCCCCAAGGAAATGTGAGGCTCAAAGACAAAAAAATAATAGGACAATGACAATATTATCAGGCTCTAACATAACATATACAAGTTGTGGCTGCTTAGCAGCATGCACAAAATTCACAATTCACAATACAAAGTCGATAACAAATGACAACTGATTAACTCTCAACCGTCTAGGATTTGATACACAACCTGCATAGTTCATAGAGCCTAAAATATCAATAGCTCAAATTTGGCTTATCAAAAGATCAATACAAAATAGAAATCAGAAAAGAATATTAGAATCGCAACAAATCAAGCAAAATTTGCAAATGAACAAATGGGGTACAAAAGAAGAATGATATATTCTACTTACATTGATCTCCAAATGTGCATAATTGAAATTAAACTTCTTCCATCATAAAATTTAAATCGCTACAACAAAGTGATCTGTCAAGTGAAGTTTTCTATCCACTAGCTTCAAAGTCAATATCTTTATTTTTTTTCTCTCTGTATTTGTCCTTTGCTTCCTATACTCCACTGTATTCACTTTGTTTTTGTTTTTGTTTTTTTTTAATTCTATACAAACAGATCGTTTTCCTTTCTTTTATAAGAAGAAAACTGCTAACTCAATTACTGTTCCTAATATTTAGGCATCAATTCAGCATGTAATCAACAATAAAGATTTACTATCATCCCATAATAATATCATAACTAAATGCTAATATTTTAAAATAGTAAAAGTCAAAAGAGTCTAAAATTGTAGGGTGTTACAGGATGGCTTGGACCAAGCAACAAATTTATTATTACTTCTCCTTGAGCATAATCCGTTCTTTAATGTCTATGGGGTGAGATCTCACACCCCTGTAGTCAGATCTATGATGATGAGTCCTCTCTCTTTATGTTGTCATATTACAGTTATATCGACCCACATTTCTGCCATTTTCTACACCAATGAAGGTGTTTGCTTCTTGAGGTTGCCCGGTGGCTTTGTGTTCCACCCGTGTTGGCTTGGGACATAACAGATCTACTTCTTCCTTCGAATATTCTGGATCTATTGGTGTTGGACTTCCCAAGTTAGGGTCCTCACAAGGGTTGTTGCGCCCCTAATTAAATCACACTTTTTTGCGTCCCTAATTAAATCGCACTTTTATCTTCCTTATTTTTTGCAAGTCTTGAGCCATTTATTTGGCTTTGGTGGTTTTGGGTGGTATCGCCGTTGAAGCTATAGCTTTGGTATATACTTTGAAGGCTCTTTGTTGAGTGATCAGTGTAGGGTTGATCCAACTTCTACCTGGTGAGAGATGGGCTTAGATCTTCCTATTGGGATTTCTTCTGCTTATGCTGGTAATGAAGATTCTTGCCTTTGGAAGAGTAGATCTATCATTTTACCTTTTATTGTATTTAAAATTCTCAAGTTTTTTGATTGGGATTATGCATTGTATTCCTGTCTTTTTTCCCTTTCGGGTGAGTCTGCCCACTCCTTTGTAAGTTTTCTTTATTAATGCAATATTTCTTTTTGACCAAAAAAAAAAATAGAGGGTGAGGGTCATGAGGTTTATAATCTAGAAATAAAAGTGAGGTCTACAATTGTTACATTCCTTAATTGTTTATATTCTCTCTTACTTCATTCATGGCCATTATATATATAGAATAAGCCCTTCGGCGTAAAACTTATACGCCTTTCTAATTCAAGTATCTCAAATCTTGTTACCAAGTGTTACTTGTCGTGCTTGAGGCTGTTATCATTAGTTTTACATATCAAGAAATTAATATTTTCTATTAAACTAATTATCCTTTAAATGTTATTAATAATTTCATTTTTATTATGATTTTGTCTCTCTCTCTCTCTCTCTCTCTCTATTTTCCATTTTCCTGAACATAAGGAGGATGCAATACTTATCCTTGTGCAAGATCCTTCTTCTAGTATTTAGGCCAACTTTAACAGCTTCTTTATTTTTTTCACTACATGTAAAGAATTTGGACAATTTCTCTATATTTAAAGATTCTATAATTTAGTTTCACTTTAACAGCTTCCCTACATTTAGCAAATATCATATTTTAAGGAATTTTTATTTCAGTTTCACTCTAACAACTTTCCTATTTTAAAAACTCTATATTTTTGTTTACTCCACATGTGAAGATATAGAGATAGGTTTAGGGAATTGTTATTGCATCTTCACATGTGAAGATAGTGAGATTTTAATGTATGAATTCTCTATATATAGGGATAGATGTATGAAAGCTGTTGAAAAACAAAATCTCTAATGACTTACTTACATATAGAGAATTTACTTGTTTAGGACATCTGTTGAAGATGGGCAGGATTGTGGGAGCTTTCCCATGAGTTTGGTGAAAAAGAGTGGTGCAAACAATGTGCTTTGTGTACCATAAAATAGGGCATTAATGGTGATATGACATTGCCGGCGGTCATCATGCTGTCTCAGGGGCAGTTGGTCCAATTCAGATTAGGAGATGCCAACCTGGATCTCGTTTCATCACAAACAACAAGAATCTGCGTGTACGCTTCTTATGGGTGCCACGTTATGCATTTATTTATCCCACGTCACTATTTGACTAAAAAAAACCAAAAAAGGATTGATACTAATTTGAGAAGTTCAATAACAACTATTCTTATGCTGCAAATTATATATACACCAGGTCTAGTATAACGACTAAGCACAGGCAATGGTATGTTTTAAGTCTTTTTTTTTTGTTAGAAATAGTATGTTTTAAGTCCCTTGAAGCATGGTTTCATGATTCAAAAGACGTGGCAGCTAGGTCAGTATGTTGAGGTATAATAGGAGTTGACGTGGAGGGACCCCTGAGCTGAGGTTTGATGCCCACCCTGAGCTGGGGTAAGGCCCGCATCGAGCTGAGGCCGGCCAACCCGAGCCAAAGCCAATGTATTCAGCTAATGCCCTGTGAGGCCCGGCCTCAAATTACGTGTAATACCTTGATTCGTGTGCCCTAACCTTGAACTGCATACCTTAACCTAGGTTTAAGAGTTGTGTCTTGAATTATGTGCATTCATTTAAGGTTGCGTACATTTACTTAAAATACGTGCGTCTGTCTCATAGTTTATGCCTTACCTCGTAGTGTGTGCCCTATACCAAGGAAAGCGTGCCCGTACGCTAATCAATAAAGAATCCTACACAAAATACTAGACTATTAAATAATCCTACAAACTCCACTAACTATTATTTTAATCCTAAGTCAATGCATTAAAAGACAAAACACTAAACACTAAACATTCTTTATTCCTTTTGCAAAATCCAGCGCACCTCAAATACCACAATCAACCTACAATAAATAAATCTTAAAACAAAACAAAGAATTCAGATTTTTAAGCTCACTTGTCCGACCATACCTTGCATTTGGTTAGGCATTGCATAAATTCAAATATGCCTAGACATTCCATGACACAAACACATGACACAAGGCATAAAAAAAACTCCTAAACACCCTACACTAAGCTACTTTTCTCGGCCTACACACTATACCCATCCCTCACAATTCAAAATTCTCAAAAGCTGACACAATTTCAGATTTTGAAGAGCTCTAGGCTGACACACACACACACACAAATATCAACTCTCTCAAAACTCTCTCAAGCTCTTTCTTTCTCTCTCATTTTTGGCCATGGCTGCAACTTGAATCTCCATAGCTCAACCTCACATTCTAAGACTCACCTAGGCTCTCAAGGACTCTAAGGAACTTGACCATTGCAAGCCACAAGCAAGAAATCTCTCACAAAGCTCAGAAATCTCTCTATCTCGGCCATAGGTATGTTTTGACAGTTTTGTTTCATTTTTTTTGTTCTAATCACATGCACACACTAAGAAGATGCTAACTATGCTAGGACTTAAAGAACAACAAGCTATCTCTTGGCCAAGCAAGGAAAGAAGACCCTTGTTGTGCATTTTCAAGAGCTTTGGTGCATCTTTAACCATCAATAGGCTAAAGTGAGGGTTAAACTCTTTTAAATTCTTTCAAAACTTATATGCATGCTCTCATATGGATATATTTACCTCTGTAGTTGATGTATATGTGTGTATATGAGCTTATCTTATCATGCATGGCTTGATTTTGGCTAGAAACTTTGAGATATGCAAACTCATTTTTTTGGCAGATTACTGACTTTGTGGAACGAAGTGTTTTTGACCTAGTAAACATTAATCAAAATGCATCAAAATTGGTAGGTTGATATATTTTGCAGTTCTGGACATTTTTGTCAGAGGTAGGCTAAGGCTAAATCTGACTCTAAGACCTTCAGAAAATGGCACATATCGTAATGTGTCTAAAATTGGACAGTTTTGTGTAGTCTCACAGTTTTTGCCATAACTCCTAAGTCCGAACTCCAAATGCAACGAGGTTTGTTCCTAGGTTTAAATCACTCATTAAGCTTAAATTTGACATTTGGTTCACCGAAATTGGAGATTATTTGCTTGTCTAATCGAATGTGAAAAAACAAATTATTGCAGTGAGGTTTTTGTTTAGTGATATGCTTAGAATCATGTTGAGACCTTGCTTGAGGTATTGAATGCATGGAATTGTGGCACTTAGATGTTGTATGGACTGTTGTGGTTAGTTGAGGTTGTTTAATTTGATTGATGTGTGGCTTGGGATCATTAATTGATGAATGGTTTACTTAATTGCATGTTTAAGCACGGAATTGAGGTCCTAACGCTTATGACTATTTGCTAAGAAATGATCTTATGGTTAAATGTGTTAAATTGTGTGGTTAGTAGGCTGCCCGTAATTGTCCTTATAGCTTTAAATGTGATTGCCAATGATTACATGTTGATAAGTAAACTTTCTTACACCCGATCTCATGTGAACGTCGTTACATGCTTGTATAATCTTAATACTTGATATGTGAACCCCAAAATGAGTTATATGACTTGATTTACATGTGTTACTTGGCTGCCCGTTTAATGTTCATATAACTTTATGTGTTTTACAAAGTGAAAATTCGTGTTAAGCATGCCTCGTTCGTTTACTTGACAATATGTGATCTTGAAATTGCTCGGAGGTAACCTACTTTGTTGCCCTCCTAATGTAAATTGTTAAATGGTATAAATGTACATTGTATACAACGTTGCAACCTTTCATTGTGGCATGGTAGCGTTTCACGAACGCCAGACGGCATACGGCTTGTCGGTGCTCTCGTGACTACCATGGTCCAATTCCTTCTCTCGCTTGGCATTCCACCCTCGAAGAGTTGGGTCGTAGGATTTTGGGGTACATCTGAAGTACACCCAATTGGGAGCGATAAGTGGATGATTGAAGCCAGCCGCAACAATTGTTATCGAAAATTATATTGAGAGCAAATGCTCACCGATTGAACTTGAGAGCAAAAGCTCACCATATCCTTGAAATGATTGGTAATTGTATCTGTTGTTCAATTCGATTATTATACTTTGCGTACTTTATTATTTGTAATATGTGACATGTTTTCAAAAAGGGATTTTCATGAGATTAATCGGAAAAGAGTTTCAAAACATTATCTCTCGTTCCCCCTCACTGAGTTCATAAGGACTCACCCTCTTTTATCATCATAGGTGAAGAAGATCAGGAACAGGTACCCGAGGAGAACGTGCCTATTGATGACTCCTTGGAGGGATTGCTTGTCTTACGTGCCTTGCTTGACTGTGGCTATTTTGTGAACAATATGTTTGTTTTGAAGACTATTTCTTATGTTGTTTGTTGTTGTTGTAAATGACCCTCGTTGTAATTTGGGATCTAATTTTGGCTTGTACTAATTATGACTAGATGAACATTATATCTTGTGGGTTGCTATTACTATTTTGATTTAGTAACTACCATAGGCAACTCAATCACTAGGTGAAGAAATCAAATGATGTTACTCTATCTAATTTCACCTAGGTGCTCAATAGTAAGCTAAAGATCAATAGGTACTTGCGCCATAGGAATCGACAAATAAATGGGATATAGTCATCATGCTAGGCTTATTAATCAAACAAGAATTTCAAGATAAACTAGTAGGTATATTGGTTGACGACCAAATAGAAGTGCTTAATGGAATTGGATTGATGATTGGTATATTGAGGCATTTAGAAATTTAGGTCAGACCAAAATGTCCTAAATACAGCCGTTATGCTGCCGGTTTTTTGAAAAATCTTTTAGAGTTCTAGGCTAATGTTAAGTATTAAATCTTAACAAATGATTAAGTGTGTGAAATGGTGTAAACGATTAGATCACACCCTAGTCTAATCTCTGTAGGTCGGGTTGGGGTGTGACACCATATATTAAATGGTATCAGAGCTTAGATTGCTTAAGCTGGGTTTAACTCTTGGACCATAGGTAGAAGCCCTAAGATAGTTATGATGACTTGTTTATATGTGTTAAAATGTGCCGATGTTAAATATGCCATCTTTGTTTCTACGTGCTTATGTGATTAACGTGTCTTAACTGTTTTAAGAATTATATGTCCATGTGAAATTGTATGTTGCATACACTATACATTAATTTATTGTCTTGTTGTATTCCAATAAATTGTGCATAATAATCTGTGCCTATAGATGGCTGGCCCTAGTACCCCCAATACCAATAGGGGCAATGAGCCTCAAGAAACCGGAGATACTCATCAAACTAATCTCGGCATAACCATGTTTAACATGATGGTGAATGCTATAGATCGCGTGTCGCGAGTAATGGAACGTCAAGATGCACGTGAAGCAGGCCATAACAGCAACAATTATGGAGCTGGTGGTAACAACAACAGGAACGGTGGTAACAATAGGAGAAACAGCAGGATGCGGGAGTTCCTTGATTTTCACCCGTCCAAATTCTTCGGGGAAGCTAACGATGAAAAGGCAGAGGCTTGGTTGTCTAAGATTGAAAGGATTTACAGGCCACTTGACTACACTGATGAAGAAAAGATTGAGTTTGCTGTGTACCTGTTACACGGGGATGCTGAGCATTGGTGGCACATTATGGAGGCACTTTGGGAAACTAATCATACACCTCACTTGTGGAGTAACTTCATCAAGGCCTTCAAGGAGAAATACATACCTGCAGTTTCGAGGAAGAGGCGGATTGAAGAGTCTATGACCTTGACTCAGGGTAACATGACAATGGCTCAGTATGAGGCCTGCTTCGACAGACTGTCCCACTATGCACAATACATGGTCAGTACCCCTGAGGCGAAGATGTGGAAATTTATGAATGGGTTGAGGCCAGAAATTCAGGATCACTTGGCTTCACATGACTTTACTACATACTCTGCTCTTTTTGCCACTACTTCTCGAGTTGAGAAAAGGAAACTGGATAGAGCCGGTTCGAGTCAGCCGAATAAGAAACCTTACCAGCCTCAAGGACAACAGAGGAACTTCCAGACTCAGAGTTGCAGTCAGGGCCAGAGCTTGAACAAACCAGTCAACAACCATGGCCCATCAAGAGCACCATCAGCCTCTTCAACCCGTGGTTCCACAGGTAGTTCACTTGTTACTCAGGCTGTCACCTGTTCTTACTATGACAAAAAGGGTCACACTGAGACCTAATGCTGGAGGAAATCGGGACGATGCATAGGGTGTAACAGCGATCAACACCAGGTTAAGGATTGCCCTAAATGGTAAAGGGGACAAAATAAGAATAAACCAGCTGGTAGAGGCAAGACTTTAGTTCCTAGAGTTCTGGCCCGAGCATATGCTATTGAATGCGATGAGCTTCCTGAGGAGACTGCTGTTGTTGAAGGTACATTCCAGATACTGAATCAACCTGTTAGGGTGTTAATTGATCCAGGTACTACTAATTCATTTATTACTCCCTTATGTGTGCAATGTGTGAAATTACGAGTTGAATGTTTGCCTTACGAAGTAGAAATCGGTACTCCAATGGGTTCTAAACTTGTTACTAGCTCAGATTGTAAAGCATGTAAAATTCAAATTAAGGATCAGGAATTCTCGGCCAATCTTATAATGTTACCTTTTCGAGATTATGAAGTCATCTTAAGGATGGACTAGTTGGCAAAGCATCATGCCCACTAGATTGCTGAACGAAGATTGTAACATTCCAGATACCTGGTCAACCAACATTGGAGGTAATGGATCAAAGAGACTTCACTGGGAGTTGTATCATTTCATCCGCGAAAACAGTGAAGTCCTTGAGAAAGGGTGTAGAGGATACTTAGCTTACCTCATCAATAAGCAATCGGACAAAGCTAAGTTGGAAGAGATGCCAGTGATTAAAGAATATGCCTGTGTTTCCAAAAGAATTGTCGGGTTTACCTTTGGATCGGGAGATCGAGTTTTTAATAGAATTACTGCCTGGCACTCAGCCGATATCTAAAGCTCTTTATCGTATGGCACCAGCCGAGTTACAAGAATTGAAGGACCAATTGCAAGGATTGTTGAAGAAAGGGTTTATTCAACCAAGTTCTTCTTCGTGGGGTGTACCAGTCCTATTTGTAAAGACGAAAGACGGAACGTTGAGGTTATGCATCGATTACAGAGGATTGAATGAAGTGACCATCAAGAATAAATACCCACTTTCATTGATCGATAAGTTGTTTGACCAACTTCAAGGAGTTAAAGTGTATTCGAAACTCGACTTGTGACAAGGGTATTATCAGCTGCGGATCAAAAAGGAGGATGTTCCTAAATCGGATTTCAGGACGAGATATGGGCACTATGAGTTTGTAGTTATGCCATTTGGGCTGATTAATGCCCCTATAGCTTTTATGGACTTAATGCACAGGGTATTTCAACCCTACTTGGACCAATTTGTGGTGATCTTTATCGATGACATTTTGGTATACTCAAAATCCGAGGCTGAGCATGAACAACATTTGCGATTGGTATTGCAGAAACTTTGGGAGCATCAATTGTATGCAAAGTTTAGCAAATGTAAATTTTGGTTACAGCAGATTGCATTCTTAGGACATATCATATCCCAAGAAGCAATAGCGGTGGACCCAGCAAATATAAAAGCGGTGATGTCTTGGAGGAAGCCGAAAAATGTCACAAAGGTTCGGAGTTTTCTTGGTTTAGCCGGCTATTATCAGAGGTTCGTGAAAGATTTCTCAAAGATTGTAGGACAGTTTACAAAGCTCACTCAGAAGAAAACAAAGTTCATGTGAGATGACAAGTGTGAGAATAGCTTTCAGCAGCTGAAGACAAGATTGACGACCGCACCTGTTCTTGCAGTACCTGAAGGAAGTCAAGGTTTCGTAATCTATAGCGATGCTTCTAAGGAAAGACTAGGTTGTGTTTTAATGCAGAATGGTAGAGTGATTGTGTATGCCTCTAGGAAGCCCAAGTCGTATGAATTGAATTACCCGACGCATGATTTAGAGCTAGCGGCTATTGCGTTTGCCCTAAAGAAATAGAGGTACTATTTGTGGGGTAACAAGTTTGAGGTGTTTACGGATCACAAGAGCTTGAAGTACTTGTTCTCACAAATAGAGTTGAACATGAGGCAAAGATGGTGGATGGAGCTCTTGGATGATTATAATTGCACAATCAATTATGTGCCCGGTAAAGCGAATGTAGTAGCTGATGCCCTAAGCTGGAAGGCAAGCATGGCAAAATTGGAGGTTAAGGTATGGGAGATGTTAGATGAAACATTTTTGTGGAAGCCGCAATTGACTCAAAAAGGGTTACTATTTGCCACTACACGAGTTCAATCGACCTTGTTGTCTGAGATTCGAGAGGCCCAACAGAAGGATCAACAGTTTCAGAAGATTAAGGAAAGCAACGCAGATTTCAAGTTTCATGATGATGGTATTTGGATGTTCAGGAGTTGAATTTGTGTCCCTAATTACCCAAAGTTGAAAAAGAAGATTCTTAAGGAAGCCCATAACTCAAGATACACCATTCACCCCAGTGGAACAAAGATGTACCGGGACTTGAAGCAACACTATTGATGGAATAACATGAAGAGAGAGATTGCAGAGTTTGTGGCACGGTGTTTAACTTGTCAGAGGGTTAAGGCAGAACATCAATGACCAGCAGGTTTACTTCAGCCATTGAAAATTCCCCGATGGAAATGGGAACATATAACTATGGACTTTGTCATTGATCGGCCTAGGTCACAAAAGGGTCATTATGCCGTTTGGGTCATTGTGGATAGATTGACTAAGTCAACACACTTCTTACCGATGAACAAGGAGGATAGTCCTGAGAAAATAGGAGATATATATGTGACGGATATTGTAAGGTTACATGGGATGCATGTAAGTATTGTGTCGGATAGGGATCCTCATTTTACTTCTCGATTTTGGAAGAGATTACAAGAAGCTTTGGGGACGAAGTTGAGTTTCAGTACAGCTTATCACCCTCAGACGGATGGACAATCCGAGAGAACTATTTAGATTTTGAAGGCTATGTTGAGGGCGTGTGTTCTAGACTTCGGAAAAGGTTGGGAGAAGTATCTGCCTCTAATGGAATTCGCTTATAATAATAGCTATCAGGCCACTATCGGGATGGCCCCATATGAGGCGTTGTATAGACGTAAGTGTCGGTCCTCAATATACTGGGATGAAGTAGGTAAGATGAAGACTTTTGACCCGACCCTTCTACCAGAACTTATGAAGACTGTTGAAAATGTCCACATCATCTAGAAACAAATGCTTACCGCCCAAAGCATGCAGAAAAGTTATGCAGACCGACGGAGACGGAATTTAGAATTTGTGGTTGGCGACAAGGTGTTCTTGAAGTTGTCACCTCGGAAGGGATTGATTAAACATGGTAAGGGTAAAAAGTTGAGCCCGAGGTTTGTAGGACCGTTTGAGATAGTTGAGAAGGTTAAAAAATTGGCGTATCGCATGGAACTTTCCCAAAACCTCTCCAATATTCATGATGTCTTCCATGTCTCAATGTTGCAGAATTATCACCCTGATCCATCGCGCATCTTGGAACCAGAGCCATTGCAGCTTCGGGAGAACTTGTCTTATGAAGAGAAGCCTATTTGAATCCTAGACCAGCAAGATTGGGAGTTACGCAACAAGTCTATACCGATGGTGAAAGTGTTATGGGATCACCATGGAGTTGAAGAAGTAACGTGGGAAAGGCGAGACCAGCTGGAGCAACAGTATCCGGCATTATTTTAAAAGTAATATTGAATTTCAGGAAGAAATTCTTTTAAGGAGAGGAGGATGTGAGGCCCGACCTCGAATTACGTGTGATACCTTGATTCGTGTGACCTAACCTTGAACTGAGTGCCTTAACCTAGGTTTAAGAGTTGTGTCTTGATTTACGTGCATTCATTTAGTATTGCGTGCATTTACTTAGAATACGTGCGTCTATCTCGTAGTTCGTGCCTTACCTCGTAGCGTGTGCCCTAGACCTAGGAAAGCGTGCCTGCACGCTAATCAATAAAGAATCCTACACAAAACACTAGACTATTAAATAATCCTACAAACTCCACTAACTATTATTTTAATCCTAAGTCAATGCACTAAAAGACAAAACACTAAACACTAAACATTCTTTATTCCTTTTGCAAAATCCATGCATCTCAAATACCACAATCAACCTACAATAAATAAATCTTAAAACAAAACAAAGAATTCAGATTTTTAAGCTCACTTGGCCGACCATACCTTGCATTTGGTCAAGCATTGCATAAATTCAAATATGTCTAGACATTCTATGACACAAACACTTGACACAAGGCATAAAAAAATACCTAAACACCCTACCCTAAGCTACCTTTCTCGGCCTACACACCATACCCATCCCTCACAATTCAAAAAGCTCAAAAGATGACACAATTTCATATTGTGAAAAGCTCTAGGCTGACACACACTCACACAAACATCAACTCTCTCAAAACTCTCTCAAGCTCTCTCTTTCTCTCTCATTTTTCGCCATGGCTGCAACTTGAATCTCCATAGCTCAAGTTCACATTCTAAGACTCACCTAGGCTCTCAAGGACTCTAAGGAACTTGACCATTGCAAGCCACAAGCAAGAAATCTCTCATAAAGCTCACAAATCTCTTTATCTTGGCCATAGGTATGTTTTGATAGTTTTGTTTCATCTCTTTTTGTTCTAATCACATGCACACACTAAGAAGATGCTAACCAAGCTAGGAATTAAAGAACAACAAGCTATCTCTCGACCAAGCAAGGAAAGAAGACCATTTTTGTACTTTTTTAAGAGCTTTGGTGCATCTTTAACCATCAATAGGCTAATGTGAGGGTTAAACTCTTTTGAATGCCTTCAAAGCTTACATGCATGCTCTCATATGGCTATATTTACCTCTGTAGTTTATGTATATGTGTGTATATGAGCTTATCTTCTCATGCATAGCTTGATTTTAGCTAGGAACTTAGAGATATACAAACTCATTTTTCTGGCAGATTACTAACTTTGTGGAACTAAGTGCTTTTGACCTAGTAAATGTTGATAAAAATGCATGAAATTTTGTAGGTTGCTAGATTTTGCAGTTCTTGGAATTGTGGCACTTAGCTGTTGTATGGACTGTTGTGGTTGGTTGAGGTTGTTTAATTTGATTGATATATGGCTTGGGATCGTTAATTGATGAATGGTTTGCTTAATCGCATGTTAAAGCACGGAATTGAGACCCTAACGCTTATGACTATTTGCTAAGAAATCATCTTATGGTTAAATGTGTTAAATTGTGTGATTAGTAGGCTGCCCGTAATTGTCCTTATAGCTTTAAATGTGATTCTCGATGATTACATGTTGATAAGTAAACTTTCTTGCACCCGGTCTCATGTAAACATCGTTACATGCTTGTATAATCTTAGTACTTGATACGTGAACCCCGAAATGAGTTATATGACTTGATTTACATGTGTTACTTGGCTGCCCGTTTAATGTTCATATAACTCTATGTGTTTTACAAAGTGAAATTTTATGTTAAGCATGCCTCGTTCGTTTACTTGGCAATATGTGATCTTGAAATTGCTCGGAGGCAACCTACTTTGTTGCCCTCCTAATGTAAATTGTTAAATGGTATAAATGTACATTGTATACAAGGTTGCAACCTTTCATTGTGGCATGGTAGCGTTTCACGAACGCCAAGCGGCATAGGACTTGTCGGTCCTCCCGTGACTACTATGGTTCAATTCCCTCTCTCGCTTGGCATTCCACCCTCGGAGAGTTGGGTCGTAGGATTTCGGGGTACATCCAGAGTACACCCAATTGGGAGCGATAAATGGATGATTGAAGCCGGCTGCAACAATTGTTATCGAAAATGATATTGAGAGCAAATGCTCACCGATTGAACTTGAGAGCAAAAGCTCACTGTATCCTTGAAATGATTGGTAATTGTATATGTTGTTCAATTTGGTTCTTATACTTTGCGTACTTTATTATTTGTAATACGTGACATGTTTTCGAAAAGGAATTTTCATGAAATTAACCGGAAAAGAGTTTTAAAATATTATCTCTCGGTCCCTCTCACTGAGTTCATAAGGACTCACCCTCTTTTATCATCATAGGTGAAGAAGATCAGGAACAGGTACCCGAGAAGAATGTGTCTATTGATGACTCCTTGGAGTTATTGCTTGTCTTACGTGCCTTGGTTGACTGTGGCTATTTTGTGAACGCTATGTTGTTTTGAAGAATATTTCTTATGTTGTTTGTTGTTGTTGTAAATGACCCCCGTTGTAATTTGGGGTCTAATTTTGGCTTGTACTAATTATGACTAGACGAATACTCTATTTTGTGGGTTGCTTTCGCTATTTTGATTTAGTAACTATCATAGGCAACTCAATCACTAGGTGAATTAATCAAATGATTTAACTCTATCTAATTTTATCTAGGTACTCAATAGTAAGCTAAAGATCAACAGGTATTTGCACCATAGGAATCGACAAATAAATGGGATATAGTCATCATATTAGACTGACTAATCAAACAAGACTTTCAAGATAAACTAGTAGGTATATCGGTTGATGACCAAATAGAAGTTCTTAATGGAATTGGATTGATGATTGGTATATTGAGCCATTTAGAAATTTAGGTCAAACCAAAAGGTCCTAAATACAGCCATTATGCTGTTGGTTTTTTGAAAAGTCTTTTGGAGTTCTAGGTTAATGTTAAGTATTAAATCTTAACAAATGATTTAGTATGTGAAATGGTGTAAATGATTAGATCACACCCTAGTCTAACCTCTATAGGTCGGGTTGGGGCGTGACATGCCCAACCTGGATGCTGATCCGATCTCACCCCGACCCAGGAAACCCTGACCTCCACGCCAGCTGTCTTGATAGGATATAAAACCTTGATGGGACATAAAGCTGCGCCACATTAATTGCTGTCAGATCCGAATTTAGTATAAATAGAGCTTCATCCCTTCATTTATGAGGTAACTTGTCATTAAATGCTCTCAGCTACTTCTTCAGCTCGGACATACTAATCATTTGCATGTTCGAGGAGAAAATCCGGGTCATCACCCCGCCTTTTTCTTCATTTTTCTTGTACTGGTCAGGTAGCCGACCCGAAAATCCAAGTCAATAAACCAACCCATAATTCCAGCTCGGCAGGAGTAGCCTCCCAACCTCAACTGCGAGATTCCCAATCTCGACAGTTTGGCGCCGTCTGTGGGAACGAGTTCTTTCCATCACTCTTTTCACCACTTATTGAGATACCAACATGGTAGAAACGAGAAGCGACAGCGCACCAGTAGAGGACTCGCCCAACCCGGATGGGGACCTCGAAACCACACAGGTACCTAGCCAAGATCTAACCCAAACTGACGTTGGAGCGAGCCAACGTATATACTTAGCCTCATAAACTAACCCTTCTTCAGATGGAGACCCCAACTCCAGCCTATCACCAGAGGTAAGGATGATGCTCGGAATGTTTGAGGAACTAAAGGAGCAAGTAGCCCAGTTAGCTGCGGAGAACCCAGTTCCGCAAACAGCTACGCCGCGGCCCGCGCGTCCATAGTTCTGCATTCCGGCCCTGGGACGAACTCGAGTCCAAGACGAAGAAGACTTCCTGGAGTCGGTAGCGGGACCCGTGGAGGTGAGAGGCAAAAGGGTAGCCCATGCCGACCTTGAGCAGGCCAAGACCACGGCTGTCATAGCCAAGGTCATTAACTAGCACGGCGTTAGCCCACTCTCACCTAATGTATTAGCGACACCATTGCCCATCGACAACCGGATGCCTAACCTGGCCGTCTACAATGGGGATAGAGACCCAGCCAGTCACCTGCTCAACTTTGATCACCATATGACTCTGCATGATTTGTCCGACCTCATGAAGACGAAGACATTCCCAACCACCCTTGTTGGCAATGCCTTGGACTGGTTCCAAAAACTTCATCTCGACTCTATTGCAAGTTTTCATCAGTTGGTTGAGGCTTTCTTGTCCCGCTTCAAGAGAAGCCGACGTGCAACCCGCCACACATCATTATTGTTGTCGGTGAAGCAACATAGATGAGAAAGTCTAAGGGCTTACACGACCCGATTCAATAAAGGGTCCCTCAGAATACCCAACCTAGAGGACTCCATGGTGTTAATAGCCTACCAAAGTAGACTCAGGTCGGTCCCTTTTACATCCTCCTTGGCCATCGACCCCGTGGATACCGTAGCCGAGCTGATGGTACGAGCAGAAGGGTACATATACTCAGAAGAAATCCATCAAGTGAACTGGGATGATAATAAGGAGAAGGAAGCCGGCAAGAAGGGAGAGACCTCCCGAGCCCAACTTGGGGGTAAAGTCCAAAACGACCGAGGTAAGCAGCCTCATCAACCGAAGCAGAATCCCTGGTTCACTATGTTCACTCATCTTAACACTACAAGGGAGCAAATCCTGATAGAGATCCAGCACTAGAACTACCTGCCTCCAGCTCCAAGGATGAAAGGTCAACCTAAGAAGTGCAATAGGACCAAGTATTGCTACTACCATATGGACTACGGCCATACCACCGAGGAGTGCAAAGACTTGAAACAGGAGATCGAAACACTAATAGCCCGAGGTCACCTCCGGAGGTACGTAGATCAACAGCCGACCCAGAATCAAGATCAGAGGGACAGAGAGAGAAATCCACCCAGGCGCCAAGCCGGAGGCGGATGTTTGGCTGTGATTGAGACCATCGCCGGTGGATTGGCATCGGGCGGGAAGACATCAGTTGGCAGGAAGGGTTATATTCGGGCTGGAAAGGAGTATGGGCCGGTGCAGGGTCCGGTCTCGGAGATGGAAGAGCTCACTTTCTCCTCAGAAGACTTAGAGGGTGTGATATTGCCCTACGACGACCCACTGGTGATCAGCGTTGAAATAGCCAACTTTACCATGAAGAGGCTGATTGTGGACACCGGGAGCTCGGTAGAAGTCCTATTCTTGAAGGCATTTGAACAAATGGGGTTGGACAAGAGTCAGCTCAGGCCATTGAGGGGCACCTTAGCTGGATTCACCGAACATGCCCACCGAGCTGAATGAGTCATCAACTTCCCACTGAAGTTGGAAGATGGAGACAAGCGGGTTTCGATGCAGGCCAACTTCATTGTAATGGATTACAATTCCACTTACAATAGGATCTTAGGTCGGGTAGCGCTCAATCATTTCATGGCTGTTCTTTCAACTTACCACCAGGCCCTGAAATTCCCGACCCTGGGCGGCAATGCCACAATTCGCGGAGCCCAGCTCTCAGCTCGAGAATGTTATGAAAACTCTCTCCACCCCAAATATCAGGTTGGCTAGGGACCAGATTTGCCCGATGAGAAGAAGGACGCAAAAAAGGGAAGCCCAACTGAAGACCTTCAAGAGGTGGAACTCTCCGATAAAACCAAAAGAACAAAGGTCGGGAGTGAACTCTATCACAACCTCAAGAAAGGTATCAGCCAATTTCTCCTGAAAAATGAACACATATTTGCATGGTCTACTTCTGACATGACATGTATCGACCCAGCTGTGATTGAGCATCACCTGAATGCTGACCTAAATCACTATCCGGTAAAACAGAAGTGTAGACACTTCTATTATGATAAGCAACAAATCATAGTAGAAGGGGTGGACAAATTGGTAGACGTTGGCCACATAAAGGAAATTCAATACCCAACTTGGTTATCTAACGTGGTACTGGTGACCAAGTCTTCAGGTGGATGGAGATTGTGTATTGCTTTTACCGACCTCAATCAAGCCTGCCTTAAAGACTGCTTTCCCCTACCTCGGATTGATCAGATGGTGGATGTCATCTCCGAATTTGAGCTGTTCTCTTTCTTGGATGCCTTCAAAGGCTATAACCAGATTAAGATGGCTCCTGGGGACAAAGAGAAAACTGTCTTCACCACCGATAAAGGTCTCTACTACTATGAGGTCATACCTTTTGGCCTCAAGAATGCTGGAGCTACCTACACTCGGATGATGAACAAAGCATTCAAGAACCAGATTGATCGAAATATGGAGATCTATGTAGATGACATGTTGGTCAAGAGCAGAAGGGCGGAAGACCATGTGACCGACCTGGCTAAAGCCTTCGCCGTAATAGAGCACTTTGGGATAAAGCTGAATTAGAAAAAGTGCGCATTCGGCGTCAAGGCAGGAAAGTTTTTGGGTTTCATGGTCACAGCCCGGGGAATAGAAGCCAACCCGAAGAAGGTTTAGGCGATACTTGACCTAGCGCCGCCGACCTGCGTGAAAGACATCCATGTGCTCGCGGGCAAGGTCGCAGCGTTGAGCAGATTCATGTCCAGGTCGGCCGACAAGTGCACCCCTTTGTTCAAAATATTGAGAAATCCTAAGAATTTTGAATGGACTACGGAATGCCTGAACGCCTTCCAAGAGCTAAAAAAATATCCAGCTTTGCCACTCTTACTATCCTGACCTGGGATGTGGGAGGAGCTGGTACTATACTTGGCATGTTTAGGGGCAGTAGTAGCAGCAGCACTATTCCGTGAAGAAGGGAAGAAGCAGAAACTGGTCTATTATGTCAGCAAAACACTGCAGGGGGCCGAGGTGAGGTACTCCTCCTTGGAAAAACTCGTCATCCCGCTCATCACAGCGTCAAGAAAGCTGAAGCCATACTTTGATGCTCATCCCATTAAGGTCATAACGGAAGCCCCACTTAAGTCCATTATGTACAAGCCAGAGGCGTTGGGTAGGCTATTGAAATGGGCAGTTGAGCTGAGTCAATTTGACATCTCCTACCAACCCAGAACAGTCATCAAAGCCTAAGCCATCGCGGACTTTGTGGTGGAATGTACTGGCCAAGCCGAACATGACCCGGAAGATGTGTGGAATGTCCATGTGGATGGGGCATCAGAGAAGTCTAGAAGCGGAGTCGGAGTGGTCATCCTCTACCCGACCCGGTATGAGCACCAATACTCCCTCAAGTTCGCCTTCCCTGCGTCTAACAATGAAGCTGAGTACGAAGCAGCTATCGCGGGGCTAAAAATTGCAGCTCAGCTCAGGGCACAAGCAGTCGACCTGAGCACCGACTCTCAATTGGTTTCTAGTTAGATATCAGGAGAGTTGAAGCCAAAGACAATGCTAGGCTGGCCTACCTCAACAGAGTTAAGGATTTGACCTCAGGGCTCAAAAGGTTCACGATACAGAAAATTTCGAGGGAGAAGAATATGAAGACTGACGCCCTGTCCAGGTTGGCCTTGGGCGAGAGCCGACCTGCACTGGTCCATGTGGAAGAAATCTTCGAACCAAGTATCCAGTTGGAGGTGCAGGCCGTAGCCGAGCTCAATTTAAGCCCAGATTGAACCAAACCAATCATGGACTACTTGGAGGGGGGATGACCCCGGAGGATGAAAAAACAGCTCAAAAACAAATGAAACAGACCTCAAGGTTTGTCATAATTGCCGGGCAATTCTACGAGAGAGCCTATACTTGGCCTCTCTTAAAGTGTGTTGGGCTCGAGGAGGTAAACTATGTACTCCGAGAGATCCATGAAGGAGTATGTGAAAATCACTTGGGTGGCAAGGCTCTTGCTTGGAAGGCATTGAGGCAAGGCTATTTTTGGCCAACCTTAGAACAAGATGCCAAAGAGTATGTAAAAAAGTGTGACACTTGCCAAAGGTTTGCCAACATACAGGGAAAGCCTGCGGTAGACCTGATAGTGATGGTAAGCCTGTGACCATTCTATCAATGGGGTCTAGATATCATTGGCCCATTGCCAACCAGTGTTGGTCAGAAGTAGTACGTCTTCGTAGTTGTAGACTACTTTACCAAATGGCCTGTGGCTGAAGGTGTTGCTAGAATAACAGAAAATGTAGCTTGGGATTTTGTGTAGAAGAATATTATTTGTCGATTTGGGGTGCCAAAGGTCATTATTACTGACCACGACAAACAATTTGATACTGCATACTTTCGAGACAAATGTGCTGAAATCGGGATCGACCTTAGATTCTCATCTATTGCTCACCCTCAAAGTAATGGCCAAGTCGAAAGGACTAACTAAATCATTTTGCAGGGCCTGAAAACCAAGCTAGAGGAAGCGGAAGGCCAGTGGGCATCGATTCTTCTCGAGGCGCAGACCATCACCAGCTCGACAACGGGAGAATCGCCCTACGAACTGACCTTCGGTACTCAAGCGGTGATGCCATTGGAGATCGGGTCTCCTACCAGTAGAACACTCCACCAAGATCTAGGAATAAACGGAACCCTGATCCGTGAAGAGCTCGACCTCACTGAAGAGCTCCGAGCTAAAACTCAAATAAGAATGTTGGCCAGGAAAGCTGCCATGAAAAGTGCCTTTGTCAAACAGGTTAAGCCTAAACCTATTAAGGTTGACGACCTCGTACTCAGAAAGGCTGTCTTTTTGCCACGCTCAGGTAACAAGCTCTCCCTTACCTAGGAGGGACCGTACAAAGTCGTGCAAGAAGTCCGACCCGGAACCTTCTACCTCCGCGACAAGTACGAAAAACTATTGAAGAATGCATGACACTCAGAACACCTGAAGCGGTATTTTGTTTAAGGCCGCGAGCCAAAATCTCTTGTAACAGCCCCCGAGCCGGAATATAATGTAACGGCCCCCGAGCTGAAATCTCTTGTAACGGCCACCGAGCTGAAATACAATGTAACGGCCCCTGAGCCAAAATCTCTTGTTAAGGCCCCTGAGTTGAAATCTCTTGTAAGATCCCGACCCAAAACATTACTTGCGATCGGCTCCCGAGCCCAAGTACATGTACAAATTCAATACAATGCATTTTGTAAACGAGTGCAATGCCCGAGCCGGGCCCAAGCGCCTCAGCTACTAAGCTGTTGCCAACTCGAATTAACGCGGTGGCCACGCTTAATTACGAGATAATGATTAAGTAAACCAGCTCGGACAAGGTTCCAACTCGGGTATAATCAATAATAATGTGATTAGAATTGCCAGTTCGGATTAAGGTCCAACTCGGTATAATCCGGCTTCCGGTCGGCATGTTAGTTTAGGTCTAAACTCGAGCTCAACACTCGTCAACATTAGTTTGATTAATTACAAATCGGACTGATGAGTCCAAGTCGGCAACGATTATATAGTTGCCCAGTTAACCAGCTCGGATTAGGATGATAATTCATTAATCATATCCAGCTCGATTCTTTATATTCAAATTAAGTTTGAAAGGTCCATTATATTGGTCCGACCCCATTTACTTGAGAAAAATTTGCGAAGAGAAAGGTACACAGGTACACATGTACAAGCTCAAGCAAAACTCAAACAAAACTAGAATATTCATTTCATTCAAATTGAAAAGAGTAACAATTACAAAGAGCCCGACCTGGGCAAAATTACAAGAGCCCGACTCGGGCGACTCAACAAAATTCATTTAGGACCAACGGCGGAGATGGTAGCATCGTCTTCATCCCCGACCTGATCCATGCCCTTCTTGACAAAGTCTATCACCTCCTTAGCTTTGGATGTCAGGTCGGCTGAGAGCTCAGGAATTTCCCAGAACTCCTATGGCGGAGCCTCCAAGATTTCGATATAATCATTCTCGGAGGTGGGGAGAAAGGTCTTCGCTCGCTCTCAAGCTTCGACATGGCCCCGAAAATAGTACTCCAATTCGGCGTACCTGGCCATCGCCCCACCTTCCGTGACCAACTAGTCCACGGCCTCTTGGCTGGACTTGAAGGCTTTCACCACCTTATCCCCTTGGAGGCCGACCCGATCTGCTAGCTCCCGGAGCTTTGCCTCGGTTTCACGCCCCTCCAGCTTGTAGCTCTTGATGTCCTTGGCCGTGGCCTTGCGCCGGGACTTCTCCGTCTCGAGCTCCTTTTTCAGCCGGTTAATCTCTGACGTGTCCACTTTACTCCTCTGGGCGGCCTCCTCCCTCAGGGCCTCAAGCTCGGCTAGGGTGTTGACGTATATCTGCTCGAGCTCAACGCAACGAGACTAGGCCCTGGCAAGGAAGGTGGGTGCTGAAGGATGTGGGACTCGGCCTGTGCAAAAGATAGAAAAACGATCAGCCAAGCTGAAAAACTTAACCATATCAACATGGTCGAAGATGCCTCATCGTGACTATGGCCGTCCTGAAGTCGAGCGAGAGCTGCTCCGCCGGGACCATTACCAGCTTGGGGTCGCCGGCCACCTTGGCTGCCTCCACGAAATCCTTATTGGGAGGGCTCACTTCCGTGGCCTTGCCTTTCTAGGAGTACTCAGCCCAATGCCATTTCTTACTCTTAGGCCGGGACACTGAGCGCTCCGGGATCGCCACCCCGAGCTCGATCTTTTAGGCAGGGGAAACCCCGACATCCCCTTGGAAGAGACCTCGGGGCGACCTCCTGCACTTAGCCACCGGGTTGCTGCCTTTGCCCTTGAAGGACGGAGCCCAAGCTCGATCAAGCCGAGACTTCGCCACTGGCCTCAGTTTTTCTCTTCATCTAGGCATACGTGAGCTTTCTCATATTCATCATATCTGCAAAAAATGAAGGAAAGAGAGGTGAGAAATAACCAAATGCAAACTAAAAAGAACAACGGTAGACAAGGAGACGGGTATGTCGGGCATTGATCCTGCAAACTGACCCTCTTCTGAGTCAGACTCCGCATTCTCTTCGAGCTCGGGAAGTAAATGGGGGAGCTCCTTCGTCAGGTCGGGTTCTCTCCCGAATAACTTTGATTTCTAAATTCTGGCCCACCTGAGGACGTTGTTAGTGTCAATTTGTATACCCGGCTCGGGTCTCAATACCTCGACCTCGGCGAGTTTCGCTTCTAAGAGCTTGGGGTCGTCGTTCACATTCTTCTTTAAGGAGGGATTTTAATCCACTTTGCACCCCGGGTTCACAGCCAGCTCGACCCAATAGTAGTCGTTGTGCCAGCCCTTGTTAGAGGAGTGCCACTTGGTGAATATGGAATTGCCGGCCCAAGCTGCGAAATGAAACCACCCTGACTACTTCGGGTTGGGCTTGCACACAAAGAACTGCCTGAACCGATGCAGGGTCGACTCTATTTTCCTCTCAAGGTAGAATACATAAAACGCCACCATTACGTCCCAACCATTTGGTGACATCTGACCCACGCTAAGCTCAAAGTAATTCAAAATACCAACGATGATGTCGGGAAATGGAAGCCGGATGACATGGAATGCGAGGTCATAGATAGTGAAGTGATCGAATGGAGGATAATAGGCAGATTCGTTCCGACCTGGAACCTTCAGCTTATGGTGTTGGTCCACCGAGCAATCCCTTAGCCTAGCGTTAGCCATCTAGATGGTAGAATGGCACTCGTGTTTACAACAGGCAAACAGTTGTTTTATCCTCTTTCATCGAGCCGACGAATCGCTGGTTGTAGCTGAGCCCCGAGATCGGACCGCCCTAACTGGGACTGCTTCAATCGATTCCGACGTAGAGGCTCTAGCTAAGTACTCCAGTGGTATCTCAACTTCCTCCAACTAGTTCAATGGCTCCTCATCTTCCCTATCTCCCAAGTCTCCCAGGTCGGCCAAAGGGTCCACCTCGGCTTCTTCTTGCACTTGCCTGACCTCGATCACTTGGCAATCATCATCACTTTCCCTGAGCCCAGATTGCCAAGCTGATCCTTTAGACGCACTGTCGCTGTCATCACCGTGGCCTCCATTTAAGGTAGATTCCGAGCTCGACGAATTCTCGTCCCCTCCATAGGACCTCACCTCCATCGCTTGGGAATATTCCGACTCTGACCTCCCTATCTTATTTACAAATCAAAATATGTGTAGGAATAACTAAAGGGAGTCGGGACGTACTTACCGCTCTAGTTGTCGAAGATGACCCGACCTAAATTAGCTCTGAGTTAATAGATTCCGAGCTGAATACCCCGAGAATATATTTGCCGAGCTAAAAGCATCCGACCACTCTGGTTGCCGACCTGAAAGCTCCAAATTTCGTAAGCAAAGTGTGAAATGAATCTCGGATGGCAAGGCCCTATTTATAGGCAACTCCTGTAACCGCCTCGGGAATCCCAAACGTCGCATCTTGTCATAACTGCCAGGTGACGTGTCAACCATCTGAAGGGCATGCATTGTTGACTTGGCTACCCCACTTTGCCGGGGTCGGGCACCTCTATTTCGAGAAAAACTCCTAAATCCATATCTCACCCTTTCGATCTCGACTTGGGGAAGAAGGGATTGACAGGGGGGACCCCCGAGCTGAGGTTTGATGCCTACCCCGAGCTGGGGTAAGGCCCGCATCGAGCTGAGGCTGGCCAACCCGAGCCAAGGCTAGCGTATTCAACTATTGCCCAACCTGGATGCTGATCCGACCTCACCCCGACTCAGGAAAACCCCGACCTAAGTGCCAGCTGTTCTGATGGGACATAAAGCCTTGATGGGACATAAAGCTGCACAACATTAAATGCTGTCAGGTCCGAATTTAGTATAAATAGAGCTTCACCCCTTCATTTCAGAGGTAACTCGTCATTAAATGCTCTCAGCTACCTTACCAACTCGGACATACTAATCATTTGCACGCCCGAGGGGAAAATCCGGGTCATCACCTTCATTTTCCTTCCTTTTCCTTGTGCAGGTTAGGTAGTCGACCCAAAAATCCAGGTCAAGAAGCCAACCCAGAATTCCAACTCGGCAGAAGTAGCTTCCCAACTTCAACTGCGAGATTCCTACCTCGACATGAGTTGAATTAGTAAATGAAGAGATTGAAAAAGGAAGACGATCGAGATAAACGTACGATTCGATGATATGTGCCTCTTGAGATGCTACATTGCTCTGTTGGTGGTACATATACATCCACCTCATCCCCCGATGTTGTAGGCGCATTCACGTCATCCTCTTCATTACTATCGAGTCAGGGGATTGATATGTTGATAAGTAAAAGTTTTAACTTTGAATTACCACTAAAGCAAAAAGCATGGCATTTTTTTCCACTAAAAGGACAAAGGGAAAGAAGAGTAAGGGATGTGGTATTTAATATGGGAGTAAATCTCATTAATCATCCTCATTATTTATACGTTGTCCCAAATTTGACCCTATTGGTAGTTCAATAACAAAAATAGAATAAAAATAGTTTGATGGTCAGAACAAAATTGAAAGGATAATTTAGTAACTACTGAAATATTTTACTCTTAAATATACATGTCAGTGAAAGTGCAGACCAATTCAAACATTTGTTTCATCAAGCTAAAAAAAGTCATTATTGATAAGTTGGCAAGAATGAGCAGAAGGAAAAGCTTGAAGTCTGACCTCATCAAAATCACTTTTTGTGCTTGTGTCTAGAATGTGTGGACCGAACGCAACAATAGGATCTATAATTCGACCGTGAATTTTGAGGATCAAATTTTTTAGAAAATATTTTTGGATGTTAGGGGAAAAATTTATACTCAACTATTATAGTAGTACTCTTGAAAATAGTATCATTTGTATAGAATGGTGCATCAGTTTGAATTGATGTCACCCTCTTTGTATTTGGTATTTGTTGTGGAATAAAATGGATTATTTGCATAGAAAAATATATATATATTAGAATCCAATTGAGCTTTCAATTGACGTTTACCCGAAAAAAATCAAAAACATTATAAAAGGTGATTTTTTTTTGCAGTTCAGACAGGAAGCATGAATATTAAATATGAATTATAGTTCATATATTTTTTAATCTATTTTATATATTCCATGTTTCAGGTACTATTAGAATTATGGGTTTTGACATGTATAATAAGGAACTTTGATCATGAAAATTGAGTGAGTCCCATGTGTCAAAATTGTACATTTCTTGTTGTGAGTAGAAAAATATGGTATACTCATATGTCAAAAACGAATAAATGGTAAATGAAAATTTAGAAGTTAATTTAACTTTTTACCTTGAGAAGTAAAAAACAAAGTGCAAAATGTTAAGTCAACTTTCTATCTCACATAGAAAGTTTATGGCCATCTTAGTTATTATATATAGAGTTGCCTAAGATTTGGTGGCAACCACCATCTTAGTCATTATATATAGAGTTGCTTAAGAATTGGTGGCAACCATGTGGCTAGTGGAGAGACTCACTGAGATACTGGTTTGGGAATGAATGGAGAGGAGAAATATTGGGCTACGTGATCAAGAGTGAAGTGGCTCTACTGGGATGAGCGCGACACATCCTTCTTCTATGGTACGACAACACAACGTCAGGCTAGATATAAAATTCTTCGACTGAAATCTAGTACTGGGGAATGAACTGAGAACTTTGTGGAGTTGGAGCAAATGGTTAAAGGGAAAAAATCATTTCAGTCCTTAAGGTTTAGGTAAAGTCTTAAATAAGTTCTAGAGGTTTGGAAATTACCCAAAATCAGTCTCTCTGTTAAATGGAGGGGCGTTACTCTTAATGGCTAGAAGGGTAAATGAGTTATTTTATCCTGTAAAGAAAAAGGAATTGAAAAGAAATGAAAGAATAAATACATCCGGAACGGACCGATGAGTTCGTCAAACCCAAAATCGGATTTTGACCCTTATTAGATGGGACGTTCTACTGTCCGGGCTGCAGAAAAACGGGGAGGACTATCACGCGCCATTGATCAAAATCGACGGTTGTGGTTTGTGATTGTTTTTTTTTGCTTCATGTTAACACGTAATTACCAATATAAACCTCAGTGCAATAATGTCATAGGACCCACATACGACATGTTTGGTCACTTACCGCAACAATTTTGAACACACGTTAAGTGTATGAATGTTAATTTACTTTACTCCTGTTTGATTAATATGACATGAGACCACAAAATAATCCAATAACTAAATTACCCTCGTTACAAAAAATCTTACAAAACATGAAATTACTTTTAAACCTTTATTTTAATTGTATTAGGAAAATGGCGAATTGAACTCAACAACGATAGTATAATTGCAAAGGTACGCTTCTGCATATCACTTGTAATATTTTGCACAGAGAAACTTGTTATGATGTGCAAAAATGTTCTTTCAAAACCCATTTTCATTGTCTATTTCTTAATTACGATATACAAGGACTCGATTACTGGAAAAAAAACTCTAATTACGAATTGTTTGTTCTTTCTGCAATCAATCAATAGAGGAAGCGATAGCAAGCCTAGCCATGTTTATAAGGGATCCGAACACAAAGACAGAGGAGTGTCGGCATAGGTTGTCCAATATCTTGCCTAAACTATGGGGATATCAACCTATCATCCAAAAAATTGTATGTTGTCACGTGCATGACCTACCCAAGATGATAAGGACGGGTTGGATGGGAATTCAAGATTGTGAGCCAGTACACAAAGAATGCAATGGATGTTTATGTGTCGTACACATCACGAAATTGTTTTCTAATATTATCTACTAATTGTCTAATTAAATGTAACAATGTAGCTATATTATTATATATTTTGTTTTATGATATGGCAAATTTCAGATTTACATTTTTTTTCCCGAAAAGAGGCCTAATGCCAAACATATATTTTTAAGATTTTTGAATTTTTACGTTATGAAGATACCACCCATGCGCACGAAAATAAACTTATTTTAGTAATTTTCTATACCTAACACTAATTTCATCTTTTCTCACAATTCTACTTTTCTATGGAGGGCTTTTTCATCTTTTTACATACCACTATTTTTTAACTATTTACCCATTTTCGTCATTTCAATCGTATATTTATAATGATTATTAAGGGCAGTTCGGTCATTTTTCATTACAGAATGAGGGTATAATGGACAATCAAATTTTGCAATTGCTAAACTCATTAGTATTGGCACGTGTCCATTTTCTATTGGTCCGATTGTCACATTAAATCAGCACATATTAATTGTCGCATTCATTTATTCAGGGGTACAAAGGTCATTTATCTATATATTTTTCTTTATCATTATTGTAAAAACATAACTTCAAGTGGGACCCACAGCCATGTGTCACCCTATTCTTCATCCCCGTTTCCCGCACCTCGGATTATAGAATTTCCCTTATTAGATAGGAAAGTGCCATAGGGAAGTGCCATTCTTTTTTGGCCTCGTTTGCATTACTTGCAGGGAAATTGCCATTCTTTTTCTTGGCTGCATCAACGAGGAACATGGTTGGCAGCTTATAGAGTAAATGTTTGATTATTTGGGTGTTTCGTCCATCTACCACAAATTGGTGGGTGGCTCTTATCTTCATCTCCCGACAAGTCAGTGGGGCCATAGTGCATTGCATGGATGCGTACAACACGTGGCAGCTAGGTTTCTACGTCACTGTTATTGTACTCCACTCTTAAAATAATTGTACGATAGATTGTAATCTTGATTGACCATGATACTGTTAGAAGGATTGTGAACATAGATATGTTGGGAACACAATATTATTTTAATGTGGTTCGGTATAGCCTACATCTACATAATATTATTCTTTATTACTCATAAAAACTATTACAATAATGACTCTGATATACCTACATAAAGGTATATGTGCTCTAACTCTAATTTAATCTAATATGGTATACCCACCTTGTGATGTGTGACAACTAAACATAACATAAGTAGCCTTATATATAATAGTCTAATGCTAGTCCTATTATGATTAGGATTCCTATCTTTCATAGTATTTCAACTCTTATCAAACCTCTAATTGTCTTCAGTATCTGACACTACTTGGTATTCAATCCATATCTAACAAATTCTTCCCTTGGCGAGAAATACCAAGGTGCAAATCCTTGATCAACATCATCTGAGTCACAACTTGTATGCACATCCTCGCTTAAGCTCAAAACATTTGATCAAAATTTCTTCTTGTCTAATCAGCACTCAGGTTTACCAATTCCTTTATGGACTACAAATACTGAAACAAATCCTCCCTCAATATCTCACAACTTTCATCATCCAAGCTCAACAAAGTACACAGCTCTTTGGCCTTGTCGAAATTGAAGCTCTTGGGTTTTGTTTTGTAGACATGTGATGTGATCGGGATGTGTGTTAAAATGTGCGCAAAATAAATCAAGTTAAAATACCAGCAAGTGCACGGATCTTCGTAGTGTAGTGTGCTATGAGTGCGGAATCAAACCATAAGAAAACTCGTTAGTTAAGTTAGTGAAGTAGTATGAAAGTGTTAAAGCGCTTAAGTGATAGATTTGCAGATTTGGTTGAGTGACGTGCTGAAATATAAATTATTCTACAACTAACTAAATTATCTAAGTTAAGCTAAGTATTAGTGGAATACGAGAGATGGTGATCTAGAGGTTTAAACATGTAAATGAGGTAATTATTTTAGGCTCGGTATCTAGTTTATCTAATTTTGCAAGGCTTAAGCTACAAGCATACACCCGGTTAAGCTAAAAGCTATAGACCTAGTTAATCTACTTAGTTTATTTGCAAACTAAACTAATGAACTAACCTTACAAATAGAAACTATGGTACAACCTATAGTTTCATGGAATCTATGGTACAACCTATAGATTCATGATTAAAGCATTTATATAGTACGAAAGTAACACATTCATAATATTAACTACAAGTATAATATTTATGAAGCGAAAGTAAAGCAATCATAACGTCTACTTAAAAGCATTACGTATGAAATACTGAATTAAAACAAGCCATACATTGCATTAAGTCCTGTATTTTGCTCAGAAGGCTGTTTCTACCCAAAAAACTGATATGATTTGCCAAAAATGGACATGGGTCACTATTTGATATCATTTGGGTTAATGTTTCGAGTCCGATTTCATGCTAGTTTTAGCCAAATTTCTTCTTTATGAGCTTCATTCTTCAATCACTTCTCATGCTTCCCCATTCTTACTTCTTGACTTGCAATTTGGATCATTTAAGGCCTAATTCTTCACTTTTCAGTATTTTCCTACATTGCATCGAAAGTATTAAAGTATTGCATTTATTACAGAGTTAAGATACAAATGCAGTACAAATACCATGGTTTGAGTGCTGCAAATACAGTTACATCAACATCCCCAAACCTAAACCTTACTTGTCCTCAAGCAAGACTGTCTTTAAAACAGTTTCAAAGTGAAATTTTCAGAAAATTTTGCAAGTCAAAACAGGCAGATATTATCTATCCCTTCTTTTTGTCAAAATTTTCCAACATGAAACATGAGAAATGCAATTCACTACCCTTAACCTATTCATCAGTTAATGATAAACATGCTAAGAGAACCTTTACATAATTTTCTCAAAATAGGTACTCTTTTTGGAAATGGACTATTGATTGTTTCAGAGTACAAATTTAGAAGTAAACTAAGCATATTAAGTTAAACAATTCCCAACTTTCAAGACTTTGTAAATAGATTGGATTTTGATATTCTTGCCTTATTTGTAATCAAACTCTTGATCATGCCTTAACCCTTTTTACATTTGCCAGTAATATAAAAGTATAACTTACAATATCTCTATATAGTGTTCAGTTTCCTTTGCTTTTTGGATATTCGATGTAGCGAGCTTTAAGGCCAACAATTCTCCGCCATTATGACTGAGATTGCCAGGTTTTAAAGGGACCCTTACGTGCCTTAATCACCCAAGATATCCAGGCTCGAAACCTTACAGTATAGCACATATCCTAAATTACGATGTCTAAGATAGTGGTGCTTAGAGATTTATAATATATTTATACCAAAATAATTCAATAGTAAAGATATGTAAAACTCTTTTTCTTCTTCTTTTTTTCATTATTTTTTTGTATTTTTTTTCTTTTTTTAGAGTGTACATACGAATAGAATAACATAACATAATGTACAGACATGGCATAAGGGTTTGGGTTTTAATCACAATAAATTCTCATAACAAACGGTAATCATATCTCAGACCTTTCGTAATCACATAGCTATCAATTGACGAAAAGAAGAACAACTAGGTTTACTCATGAATACAGTACCCCATAGTTTTTCTTACAGAGTTTCCTCAGAGTTTTTCACAATACATAGCTAACAAAACAGGTTCTCAAATCATCTAAATCATCTTCTTTTAAACAAGTAAGGTAGCAAACTACTCTTCTTATGAATATAATTGGTGTATTTCTTGCATGTTTTGAAAAATATTTTCATAAAAAACACGCACCCCCACACCAAAATTTTGCTTGTCCTCAAACAAATAGCAATGTAAGACAGTGAGAGTATAATATGCAAGTAATAACAAAATGACAAATGCTACATCCCCAAGTCTATGGTTTGCTTACTCTACAACGCATGTTGATTAGGTATAAAGGGAAATGTAGTAAAAAAATATATCACCTGATGTGAAGCATTTTTATGTTGATGTCAAAGCCTTTCTACTAACTTTTGCCAAAAGATGTATCATTCTGCAATTAAAGATTAGTAGACAAAGCACTTTACAGATTATCATCAACACAACAAAAATAATAGTTAGCTATACTAAAAATAAAAATAGTCAAAAAAATATATAGGGGAGAAATAAAAAAGAAATATGGTCTCAGAAAATAACTAATATATTAAGCAAATAATTTAACCACCCAGACCATTTAGACTCTTTTTTGGGGTTCTAGAGTTGATACGAAAATTTAAACAAACAGTAAAGCATTAAAAAGAACACTAGCCTACCTCCTAGTAGCGCTAAGTTTAACGTCATTAGCCAGACTACAAAAAACACACAGACAGAAAATAAACACACATAATAAGAAAACATTTTAAAAATCTAGGTTGCCTCCTAATAGCGCTGAGTTTTATACCCTCAACCAAGCGTCAATGTTAGAGCCATCTATGTTTAAAATTATTCGGCACATATTGCCTGATAATCGTTTCAATACAGATTTTGAATGGGAAAGGATCATGCAACAGATGATGGTTCAATGTTCCTACATAACATGACTTTTCCAAGTCACCTTGAAAAAGTGACAAATCCCATCCCAATGTGATGTGTGTGGGAATGTTCATGGATAAACTATAAACAGGCGTCATTTGGTGTTATAAATCAGTGTGTCCCAAATTGAGTTCCACAAAAAAGGAAGACTCATGCAAAGAAGAAGTGAGATGACTTTCAACAGGAGAGAGTATGGATGTCAAAACTTCTTTTTCAATATTAGAATAAGTTGAAAAGGGTATGAAAGCATTTGACTTATTCTCTCGGTCAGTTTGATACAAAAGTCGTTCGATCTCATTAATGTCTTCTTCAGGATATAAGGAGGGAGGATTTAAAGTAGACTCAATAGACTCGTCCTGAAAGAGTATGGACTCTAGGGAAGTGTGTATACCCATAATCCTTAAAGAGGAATCAGAGTCGGGTAGAGTCATGAAATTACTAAGGTCATCCTGTCCTTCTATATAAGGCATTTCATCATTTTTTTCAAATTCATTTTCCCTATCAGATGTCTCCCAAATAACCTCGCTCAATTCATTCTTCTGTTCATAGGGTATTTCATCAAAGGTGCTCGAAACAGACTGAATATTATGATCTAAAGATTGAAGCATACGAGCATTAGATTTGGCAAGTAAATAAAGTTGGTCATACTTGTCATTGGATTTGGCAGGAGCAGAGTCAATCAAATCATCTTGTTGATCATTTTGTTTGAAAAGATTAAGGATAGGGTCAACAGAAGATTCAGATTAAAAATATGCAGGGACTGGCTTTCGAAGTTTTGAGAAAAATTTTCTCGACTCCAAAGTGATGGTTGGTTTTGCCAACTTGGAGTATGTGCCTCAAACATGCTATCTACCTCATTCATAGTGTTGCATTCTCTATCTACTTTATCATAACTAAACACTTCTATTTTCTCAACAACCCAGTTTTGGATAGTTGCGTGATAAACGAAACTATATTGGTCTTGTGAACTCATGACAGGTTGAATAGAGTGTTCGTCTTTTTCCTACCCATTTATGCTCTTAGCTAGTTGACCGATTTGGTCTTGTAGCCTTTTTATGGATTGGTGGTTGGATTCGGTGAGTTGGACAAGTTGGCTGAACTTGTCGTCGGAGTTTGGCTCAGGAGAAGAAAATTCAGCCGAGTTAGGATAGCAAAAGTTTTGATTGAAAGAATCACTTTGAAAGCTTTCGCAAAACTCAGAAGAATTGGGATTTTGAGATGCATTACCTCTAAAATTTTGAGGCAGAAAAGATGCAGCATTTTTATCCCAAAATGAATTTTGATGATTCTGCCACTCCGGGTTATATGCATTAGAGTACAAATTTTGGTTTGAAAAATAACCTGAGTAGTAGAATCATGACTATGTAAAAACTGGAGATTTTGGGGACAATTTACAAAAGTATGACCAAATTGAAAACAAACTTCACATTTATTTGGGATAGGGGTTGAATTGTTTCATTAAAAACTCATTGATCAGATGAACTATTAAAATAAGTCATATTCCAATCAATCAAAATTCCCAAACAAAATTTTTTATTTTTTTTAAAAAAAATTTTAATTAATTATTTTTAATTTTTATTGTTATTATTTATTTATTTTATTATTTTATTTTTATTTTTAAATAAAGCGAATAAAATAAACACTCAAACAAGTTCACAAATACTTTTATCAAAAACTAAACTATACCGTGCTTCCCCGACAATGGCGCCAAAAACTTGATGCGATTGGGTTGTGCGTTAAAATGAGCACAAAATAAACCAAGTTAAAATACCCGCAAGTGCATGGATCTTCATAGTGTAGTGTGCTCTGAGTGCGGAATCGTACCACAGGAAAGCTCATTAGTTAAGTTAGTGAAGTAGTATAAAAGTGTTAAAGCACTTAAGTGACGAGTTTGCAGATTTGTTTGAGTGACGTGCTGAAATATAAATTATTCTACAACTAACTAAATTATCTAAGTTAATTTAAGTGTTAGTGGAATAAGAGAGGTGGTGATCTAGGTGTTTGAACATGTTAATGAGGTAATTAATCTAGGTGCAGAATCTAGTCTATCTAATTCTGCAAGGGCTTAAGCTACAAGCATACACCTGGTTAAGCTAAAAGTTATAAACCCAGTTAATCTGCTTAGTTCATTTGCAAACTAAAGTAAGGAACTAACCTTACAGATAGAAACTATGATACAACCTATAGTTTCATGGAATCTATGGTACAACCTATAGATTCATGATTAAAACATTTATATGGTACGAAAGTAACGCATTCATAATATTAATTACAAGTATAATATTTATGAAACGAAAGTAAAGCAATCATAACGTCTACTTAAAAGCATTACGTATGAAATACTGAGTTAAAACAAGTCATACATTGCAATTTGAATTGAATAAACTAAATCCGAAACCATATATTAAAATACTTTCATTTACAATATTCACCCGTAGATATCAATCTACTCAGATATAAATGAATACGAGTTATGTAAATAAAAGAGAGTCAAGAAAAGCTTCCCCATATTGACGAATGTGTATTTTGGATCCCCGAAATTTGAGCAAAGGTTTGATGCATAATAGCTATTCGGGCGGTTTTAATTTATCCCGAATAAGAGCTACTAGGGATGAATTTTCCCCATATAAGAGCTTTCCTATTGAAAGCTATTCGGGCAGAACTTCCGCCGACTAAAAACTATTCGGGTCGGACTTCCCCCTAAAAGTAGCTATTCGGGCAAAATTTTCCCGAATAAGAGCTACCTAGGCGGGACTTTCCCCGTATTCTACTACTACTTAATTAACTAAAACTAAAATTAAAACTAAATAGAATTAAGTCAGAATTATATCAAAAATATTGATAATACTCCAAAATTAACTCAAGAATTCTCAAAGAGTTGATGCTCTATTTATAGGCAGAATTCTGAAAATAGTTGACTTTTTTGCATTTGTTGACTTTGACCGGATCGTTGACCGCAGCATCTTCGGGCGTGTTTCACTGTTTTGACCCTCAAAACGATGGAATTTGGCTAAAATCTCACCGCGCGCAGGACAAAAGTCCTGCATTTTGCTTAGAATGTTGTTTCTACCTGAAAAATTGATATAATTTGCCAAAAACGGACATAGGTCACTATTTGAGATCATCTAGGTCAATGTTCCGAGTCCAATTTCGTTCTAATTTTAGCCAAATTTCTTCTCTATGAGCTTCATTCTTCAACCGCTTCTCGTGCTTCACCATTCTTACTTCTTGACTTGCAATTTAGATCATTTTTGGCCTAATTCTTCACTTTTTAGTATTTTCCTACATTGCATTAAAAGTATCAAAGTGTTACATTTATTCCAGAGTTAAGATGCAAATGTAGTACAAATACCATGGTTTGAATGCTGCAAATACAGTCACATCAACACGTTTGACAAGATCTTGATAAGAATCTCTGAGAAAAAAATCTTTATTCACCAATACACAATTCATAAAACTTAAAATAAGACCTCCACAATGTTTTTTCCGTAAACATTTTTCTTGTTTTTTTCTTTTTTTCTCTTTTTTTTTTTGTTTTTTTGTTTTTTTTTTTTTGTTTTTGGTTGTATTCTCTCTCCCAACTTGCAACAACAAGTTCTTTCTTCGACAAGCATCTCCGACTTTTTCCTCAATGGTGGTGCTCGTTAGTTCTCTTCTAGACAACTGCAACTGTCTACCTTCTTTGGTGCTCTTGAGGATGCCATCTCCTTCATGACACTACAGCAATGACGCGTAGCTATCCCTTCTTTGCTGACCATGTTCTTATCTTCAGAAGATGGAGTTCCTATTGGAACTCCATTGCTCCGACGCGACATCAATCTGCTAAACGCGTTGCAACAACAATCTTCAACAACGAGCACTACACCATGTCTTGACGCAAGCTTCTTGATTGCTTCAACATCCTCTTTTTTGAAGTCGTCTACTCTAGCAGCGGAATGCATCTTCTTTTGGCGACGATAATAACCAACATATCTATATGCAGTTCCAGGCTCTGATACCACTTTGTTAGAAGGATTGTGCACATAGATATGTTGAGAACATAATACTACTTTAACGTGGTTCGACATAGCCTACGTCCACAGAATATTATTCTTTATTACACATAAAAACTACTACAATAATGACTCCTATATACCTACCTAGAGGTATATGTGCTCTAACTCTAATCTAATCTAATATGGTACACCCATCTTGTAGTGTATGACAACTAAACACAACATAAGTAGCCTTATTTATAATAGTCTAATGCTAGTCCTATTATGATTAGAATTCCTATCTTTCATAGTATTTCAACTCTTATCAAACCTCTAATTGTCTTTAGTATCTGACTTTACTTGGTATTCGAGCCATATCCAACAGATACTTTGTCGACCATTTCTTTTTTCTTTTTTTTTGTTTTTCTATTAAGTGGATAATACTTGTAGAAGATGAAGATAATGTAGAATAAGTAGGATTGTGGAAAGGAGAGGCGAGTGTAGAGTAAGTAAGATTGTGGAGTGGAGAGAATAGACCATGGAGTGGAGTTTAAGTAGAGAGTGAAGTGGAGCAGCTACTATTGTTGGGTGAAACAAAACAAAACCTTAATGACATTGTCGTAAACATGGCAACCGAAAATTTGTCTAAAAGAATTGAGTAATGCTATATTACCATTTTTTCCATCACCCTTCTATCACCTTCTACTTGGCATGCTAACTAGATTTTTTTTTTCTCTTTCTTCTTCTTTTTAAATTTTTTTTTCCTCTCTCTCTTAATTAATATTTTCCTAAATATTTCCTTCTTTTGCCTAGCAAAATAAATAAATAAATCTTTCCTTCTTTCTTCCACGATATCAGACTCCAAATAATTTTTCAGCTAAAACCAAAAATTTTTTTGTTCTCCTTCAACTTTTCTTCGTCTTTTTCTCCAGTCCTTGTCTACCATAAATATACAATCATATACGTGTGTCAGTGTATATATAAATATATATATATAATCATAAAAAGTCATACTAAAATCAACAAACGAAGCATAAAGATTCAAACTTTATTCAATTTAAACAAATTTAACAAAGTTTCTCAATAATGACAAAAAGAAACAAAGTTTCTCAATGATTCTCCAAAAATTTAATAAAAATTTAAGAATTGATTAATACAAAATCCAAGTACGCTTACTTTCTCATAATCAAATATTGCATGCTTCCACATGGGAGCTAATTTAAATCTTCTTTTCCACTTGTTAGTAGTAGATTGAGATAAGAGACAAAACTGAGAAAATTACATCGTCTAAGGAGGGGATCTAATGTTGTTCCATTTCATGCGTGTGTTCTGTCATTTGATCCGTATACAAGGGCAGAGTCATTCATAAGCTAACGGATGTTGCAATCCCTACTAATCTCAAGATCACAATTATTAAGGAGTGAGTTGGGGAACCATTGTGTGAAAATGTATGTTTTTAAGATATTTTTAAGTTTAAAAATAAGTTTAGCCTCCACCGAAAAAAGTAATTAATATATACGAGTACTAAATTGCGTCTTTTCAGTCCCAACTGAATAATAATCCCGGATCCACCTCCCCCAGTTTGTATGCAGTGAAGTATATCCATCTCCAACCAAGATTATTTTAAGAGATTTTACATCTTGGGAGATGACAAAAGAGTCTCTTTATATATATAATCATAAAGAGTCAAACTAGAATTAACAAACTAAGCATAAAGATTCAAACTTTATTCAATTATATTTACAAAAATTTAACAAAGTTTCTCAATGATTCTGTAAAAATTTAATAAAAATTTAAGAATTATATATATATATATATATATATATATATACGCACACACGTATATGATTGTATATATGTGGTAGACAAAGACTGGAGAAGAAGATGAAGAAGAGTTGAAGGAGAACTGAAGAAATTTTGATTTTGGTTGAAAAATTATTTTGAGTATGATATCCTGGAAGAAAGAATGAAAGATTTTTTTTTTTTGTTGCTAGGCAAAAGAAGGAAAGATTTAGGAAAATATTAATTTAGAGAGAGAAAAAAAAATTTAAAAAGAAGAAGAAAGAGAAAAAAAATAATTTAATTGGGATGTTATGTAAGATGCCACGTAAGAGGTGATAAAAGAGTGATAAGAAAATGGATGATATATAGCATTTTTCAAAAGAATTCTAACAAAGTTTGGATTCACACGTGCCCTAAAGGCGACGATTAACATTGCATTGCATTAAATGAGGATTGACATATCTTGCATGCGTCAATGTCGGGAATCATTTGGGAAAAAAATTGCAAAATATTACATGTTCCCTAAATAATTACATCGCCTAGTACATTCATCGTGCACCATTTGTTCCTATTTGTGAGTCATCTATAATTAAAAGTGAAATATAAAATAGTGACTATAATAAAGTAAATATAAAATAGTGATAACAACAATGAGAGTTCCGAATGAGTCCCCTCGCAATGAGATTATCTACACTAAATAAGTTGTATTTCATGAAACTCATCATAAGAATTTTTTCACTACATTTCGAAATATAACAAACAAAACACATAAGATAAAAATATGCCTATATAGCAGTTCATGAATTTTAAAAATATTACCAATGAGAGAAATTTGATTAAATTGGAAAGATTGCATTATTTGTCCCAAATGTGAAAAATATTGACTAACTCCCATTTGCGGTTCTATCCTATGTTTCTTATTGTTGATCGATAAGTTAGAAGTTTGACTATCTCATTCAAGCAAAGGTCTATATGAACTTTCAATTGATTGATGAATTATAAACATTGATTTTCAAATTCAGTACATTGTTTCAAAACTGGGTATTATCAAATGTGTGATGTAGAACATTGTTTCAAAACTAGGTATTATCAAATGTGTAATGTAGAATTAGATACATAAATTAATACAATTAGATCAATGACACAAGTCAAAGCAATTCCATCGTAAAAATTCTTGAAGTAATATAAGAAACATTATATTAAAACAACCTATAACCAAAAATCAACCATATAGGAAACATTATATTAATAACGATTCTAGGAATAAAATAGGAAACATTATTTAATTGAGGTATTTCTATTATATTTTGTTTGAAACTTATTCAAATTAATCTATACCATTTACGTGGTTCAATTACAATCATAAATTTATCAACTATTAGTTTATATCACTTACCCATTTATCACCCACATAAGTATTTTGTATCTTAATATGGGTAAGTGATATATAACAACACTCTAGAACAAAATTAGAACATAATCACATAACGAAACGGCAAACCCAAATCAAACATTAAACAGAGTAACAGCTGGATTGTCCTAATGAACTCATCAATTAATGCATTCATTTCATAAATAACAATTTTTCTACTCAATCTCATGCTCAATAAGTTCTTAATATACCACTTTAATCTCCGAAAGAGTATCAATTTGAATATTTTCAGCGAATACATTCTTTTGATCATCATCCCCACAATTCGCTAATAGTTCAAAAAAAAAAAACCAAAACCAAAAACACAACACAAGACCCCAACTCAAGTCCAATCAGATATTAAGCAACGAAACATTATCAAATTCTTTAATGAATTGATCAGTTAGTTCATTAAACAACATTGACAACTTTCTGTGTTGAATCTCATGATCGATCAATTTTTTATAGAAATTTACAGTCTCCATTAATACTTGAACACTTTCATTCTTGTTAAGATCAAAAGTATTAAATATGTTAAAAGTGATATCACTAGAAAATAGTAAACAAAAACTAAACATGAAACATACATTTCCCTAATCTTTTGTATCTCAATAATTTCATTCAATATCTTCACATTTGCTTCCAACTGAGAAATCCCTTTACTGTACAAATCTTTTTCCATCTTTTCAAAAAACATAGAAATTATATATTTGACTATTTTCACGTCTTTTTCTCTTAATGCCCCAATATTATCTTCTTCATTTTTCATTTTTTTTCCAAACTAAAACCATATGTAGCTTCAAATTTGTCAGTCAACGATCTCTTAGTATCAATCTAGCTTTGTAAAGTTTAAATCTCTTCTATTATACCTGAGTACTTTGTATTTAAGTCGATAACGTTATGAACAACAACAACAAACTCGTTTTCCTTCATCAACCACAATGGATCTATACTTAGCACTCTACAGATTAAAGGCATTCTTTGGGGCTTTGGTTTATAGCCAATAACTGGAATACTTGAGTTTCCAACTTCTGACATCCCATGTCAGTTATAATCGAAATACTGGGGCATCATTAGACCTTCCATGCAGCCACCCCCATTGTCTTTGAAGTATAGAAGTGTTCATCCTCTACATCCATCAGAATAAACGAAGTTTCTTGCAAATATCAACCAAAATCTCTCATTGAACTCAACAAGTTGTTGCTCAGTAAAGTGAAATTCTCGATTATGTAGGTGGCCTATAGATGCTTTTATAGTATGTACTTAAGAGGTGAGACTGAGGCTGGAGATTTAAGGGACGAAATATAGGTAACAGATTTTTCATATCAAAGTGTGTTCAAGTGTTATAAATATTGAGGTATGGTGTGTAGAGACGTTGGCAAACAATAAGAACAAAATTGATATTATATGCGCAAATTTGGGGAATATTACGTATTTGTTTTATACATTGGGTATTAATTTGAATTTTATATAGAAAAAAATAAAAACTAAATTGAACATTTAATAGTTTTCCAATTTTGTTACCCAAACAATAGTCACGTGCTCCATATGTGACATTTTTTTGTCAAAATTTTACAAAGTTTTTTACGACAAAGATCAAGTTAATTTTTTTTTTTTTTAAAATAATATGAACTAAATTGATTAATTCTAAAGAATATGAACAAATTGATTTTTCATCTATCTTTTTTTCCTTTTTTTGTCAAGGTGGTTTTTTGTTTATCAAATTGCAAATGAGGTTACTACTTTTTTTTTTTTTGGCTAAGCTGGGGAAATATATGTGTCACCCCGCACCAAGCATATAGTTAATTTATTTATTTGCATATGCTTATATGTTTATTTTAAGTGTTTGCAAATAATTCTATGCTTGCTTTAATTATTTGCATTTACTTATTAGCATTAATTCTCATATTCCTTGAAAAATGTGCATCGGTAATTATTCGCATTTATTTAAATTGTATTTAATTAATTTGCATAAAATAATTACCTTATTATTATTTTTATTATTTAAATTTATTTTACTTGCATTTAATTGTTTCTTTTTCCCTATTTGAATGTGAAGCTCTGAGCCTGGAAGGAATTTATTTATTTATTTATTTATTTTATTTGCTTACATATTTACCTTAATTAACTTATTTCTTGTGTACGTACATCGAAAAATTATGTGCATTGTATTTCGGGAGTGAGAATTACAGTGAATAGTATAACGCACGGATAGTAGTTGTGACACTCGAGAATTTCACCCTAAATTTTTTTTAATCGTTCCATTCTTATGTGTGCATTTCTATGTGCATCATTTTTCTTGTTTAATTGTTTTTATTGTGGGCTACTATTCATAATATTTTCGACTGTTTTGAAAGCTTGATTTTAAATTTTTCCTAGGTCACTCGACATTTAAAAGGAACCAAGAAATTTTCGTTTTGAACTTTCGAGCTTAGGAGTATGCGTTTGAAAAATATTTTCCGTGAACTTTGAATAGTGTTACGTTAGAATAGTGCTAGTTGTTAATTAAAAAGCATTTGTAATAGCAATTAGCTTTAATTGATTAAGTTTTTTAGATTAATTAGCTTAGAATATTAATTATATACTACATATAAAACAACTAACTCATGAAATTAAATAGAATAGTGCTCATAAGTCATCAAAACAATTTAGAAAATTCCCTCCATGTCCTAAGCCTTGGCCGTCCACTTCAAGGAGGGAAAAAGAGGTTTTTTGCTTCTTCAATCTTGCACTTTGAGCTCTTAGATTGAGCTTGGGAGGGTTTTGAGCAACTTAGGATGTATTTAAGTTATTTGAGTAGATTATTGGAATTAATTGTGTTGATTGCTTCTTTTGGCATCTATTAGTTAATATCGTGCATATATGAACTTATATTGTGCATATTTGTGAGGGCGGCCTACTTTGTCGTCCCTCATACGTGTTATGTGATTTCTTGAATGATTGTGTCTTGTCTCGGGGTTGCGCAACCTTTATCGGACATGGTAGCGTCGAGAAACATGGGCGGCGTCGGGCTTGCCGTGCTCCCTCGACTACCATGGTGCCTATTCCCTTTCTCGCTGAGGCATACTCCACTACCCCAGAGGCGTGGTTCACCTGCTGGGCATGGACCTACCTCGGGAGAAAGGGTCGTAGGATCGGGATACATCCGGAGTATCCTAATTGTTGGTGTTTGGGGTTTGCCGGCATATTCGTGATGATCGTGGCTCGTGGATGAAGTCTTGGAAATGGAACCGTATCCTTTTTAAAGTGATTAATAGTTTGACTTATTTTCTTGTTAGTTTATGTGGCTTGTATATATGTTTACTTGTGTTGCATATCATATTGCACGTTGGTATGCTGCATCACCTCCCTCGCTGGGCAACTTTGTTGCTCACTCCTCATTTGAAATATTTCAGGAGAAGCTGAGGTGAATCCCCAGCTGTTAGAAGTAGGAGAAGAAGAATAAGTTCAAGTAGATCAGAATCAGTGATCTTGTGTGCTGAGGTGGATTTTATGTGCTTCTTACGTGGAGTTCTTGTTATTAATGTACTTTGAGACTTTGGAGTCTTGTATATATATGTCTAGTAGATGTGTACTAGGATGTTAAAGAAAGTTGTTGGATTGTAATAATGAATTCTAGACTTTAATTTTCCCTTGCATGCTTGGAGTGTTTGTTAATCTTCATATGGAACTTAGAATTTTATTGTATTTAATTACTTATGACTAAAACCAAAATATCTCGCATGCTTGTGTGCTCTAGTAGAATATTGTTGCTCCAAGGCTCGGATGGCCTTGTGATTGTGTTTTGGCTTTGGAGTTATTGTTGATTAGTTGTTGCTTTTAGTTCAGATGTCTTGAATGAATGTTTACAGGTATCAGTTTTGTCCTTGGTACAGAGGAGACTCTGTCCGAGTGACGGGTCCGAGCCTGACTATTAGCGTGGGGTTGGGTTCGGGGCGTTACATCTTAAGTGGTATCAGAGCTACTAGAATGCTTGAAGCCGGGTTAAATTCCTTGGCATGTGGGTAGAGGTCTATATGTGGAAGTGAATTATGTGAATATGTAAGTGTTTAGTTGTTTAAGTACTTAGATATAAGACATGCTAGCATGAAAAGGAATGATAAAACTTAATATGATAAGAGTATGAAAAGTTAGTATTGAATGTTGTTAAGTGTTTTATGTGTTCTTATGTGAGTAAAATGTTTGAAAACAATGTGTAAATTATCTTGCATAGTTTATTTGCCTATTATAATATGATGTTCTTCTAGCATTGTGATGAGGAGACGGGGTAGACCACGGGGTGAGCCGGAGGAGGCTCCTAGACAGAATGTACCGGGGCAGGATGCTGGGGCAGCCGGGAATGTACAGCAGGGTCAGGAGCCGAGCACTGCCCAGATTTTAGCTACTATGGCTACTGCGATGAATACCATAGCACAGTTTGTGGTTCAGCAGGGTACAGCAGGTGCCGGCAGAGGTAATCAGGCTGCCAGAGCAGAGGGCAGTGGTACTGCAGGAGGTAACTTATTTGATAAATTTCTGCATCATGGAGCATATAGTTTTTATGGTGAGCCTGATGATATGAAGGCAGAGTTGTGGCTGAGTAAGTTCGAGAAAGTTGCTGCGATACTTGAGTGTGACGATGAAAGAAAGATCACCTATGCTGCATTTTTAATGGAGGGTGATGCCGAGGCTTGGTGGCGCACTATTAGAGAAAAATGGGATGCTGAGAGGGTTCAGCATGTTTGGGCTGACTTTGTTCGTGAGTTTCGAGATAAATATGTGTCGGTCGTGGCCCGTGAGAGGCATCAGGATGAATTTATAGCTTTGAAACAGGGGAATATGACGGTGGACCAATATGAGGCTACCTTTACGAGACTATCTCGATATGTGCCAGCTTTAGTTTAGCCGAAGGATATGAAAATTCAGAGATTTATTACAGGGTTGAGGAGTGACATCATGCTTAACTTGTCTTCGCAAGATTATCCGAACTATGCTGCAGTAGTCCGGGATGCATCGAGGTATGAGAAACGTAAGGCAGATGTGTTAGCTCAGTCTAGTCAATCAAGCAAACGTCAGTTTCAGTCTCAGAGTCAGGGTTATCAGAGGCAGTATCAGCAGCCTGTTCAGACTCAGCAGCCTAGACAGACTCAGAGCTATCCAGGACCAGTTCAGGTATAGTCACAGCCGAGACTAGCTCAGAGCCAGCCACAGGGACAGTCACAGACCCGACCAGTGACTGCTAGATCTCAGTAGGGTAGTTCTGCCACATCTACTTATAGGGCCCCTACAGGAGGAACTGCTGCTAGGAAGAATCTCCAGTGTACTCATTGCAACCGTAAGGGTCACACAGAGGCTGAGTGTTGGAGGAAATTGGGTCGTTGTATAGGTTGTGGCAGGGATCAGCACAGAGTTAGAGATTGTCCCAAGTTTAAAGTTGGTCAGGGTCAGACTTCAGGTTAGGGTGCCCAGACTAGAGCTTCAGGAGCAGCTACCGTACCACGAGGTCAGGCACGGGTATTTGCACTTGACCAGGAGGAGCTTCCAGAGACTACAGTGGTGGTGGAAGGTACTTTTCTTATTAATAGTCAGCCGGTAGTAGTTTTGATTGACACCGGGGCTACACATTCATTCATTACACCTGGATGTGCACAGTCTGCTACATTAAAAGTTGATAAACTGCCGTATGTGATTGAAGTAGGTAATCCTATGGGTACTAAATTTGTTACGGAGTCTGTGTGTAAAGATTGTAATATTTGTATTGAGGGTTGCATGTATCCTATTGATTTGATTATCATGCCATTTCGGGACTTTGAAGTTATCTTGGGGATGGATTGGTTGGGACGATATTATGCATGTTTGGACTGTAGGAGGAAAGTTTTGACTTTAGAAGTACCTAACCAACCTGTTATTAAAGTAACTGGGAGTCGGAAGTCTACTGGGACTCGTATTATATCTTCCATTAAAGCTACTAAAATGTTGAGTAAAGGCTATGATGCATACTTAGCTTATTTAATTAATCAGCCTGGAGATAAATTGAAATTGAATAAAGTACCTGTTATAAAAGAGTTTCCGGGGGTTTTCCCTGAAGAGTTGCCTGGGTTACCACCTGATAGGGAGATTGAATTTGTGATTGACCTGTTGCCGGGAACTAGTCCTATCTCGAGAACCCCGTATAGAATGTCTCTCCCTGAGTTACAAGAATTGAAAATTCAGCTTCAGGGTTTGCTTGAGAAAGGTTTTATTCAGCCTAGTTCGTCACCGTGGGGTGCTCCCGTGTTATTTGTGAAAAAGAAAGACGGTACTCTGCGTTTGTGTATAGATTATCGGGGTCTGAATCAGGTAACGGTGAAAAACAAATATCCTTTGCCTTTAATTGAGGAGTTGTTTGATCAGCTACAGGGTGCTGTTGTGTTTTCAAAATTTGATTTGAGGCAGGGTTATTATCAGTTGAGGATCAGGAAAGAGGATGTACCTAAGACTGCATTTAGAACTAGGTATGGCCATTATGAGTTTGTTGTTTTACCATTCGGGTTGACAAATGCTCCAGCCGCTTTTATGGATTTGATGCAGAGGGTATTTCGACCCTATCTTGATCAGTTTGTTGTGATTTTTATTGATGATATATTAGTATACTCTAAGTCTGAGTCAGAGCATGAAGAGCATTTGAGGATTGTACTTAAAACCCTGCAAGAACACAAGTTGTTTGCCAAATTTAGCAAATGGGAATTCTGGTTGAAACAGGTTGCCTTTTTAGGTCATATCATTTCCCAGGAGGGAATATCCGTTGATCCTACTAAAATTGATGTAGTTATGTCGTGGAAGAGACCTGAAACTGTCACGGAAGTCCGTAGTTTCTTGGGATTAGCGGGCTATTATAGGCGATTTGTTAAAGATTTTTCAAAGATTGCAGGACCTTTGACTACTTTAACTCAGAAGAAAACTGTGTTTAATTGGGATGGCAAATGTGAAACTAGTTTTCAAGAGTTGAAAAAGCGACTTACCACTGCACCTATCCTTGCCTTGCCTGAGGGAACCGAGAACTTGGTGATTTATAGTGACGCTTCGAAAGAAGGGTTAGGTTGTGTTTTGATGCAAAATGGTAAAGTCATAGCATATGCCTCTAGGAAATTTAAACCATATGAACTAAATTATCCTACACATGATTTGGAGCTTGCAGCTGTTGTCTTTGCTTTGAAGAAATGGCGGCATTATTTGTGGGGCAACAAATTTGAAATATTTACTGACCATAAAAGCTTGAAATACTTGTTTTCTCAAAAAGATTTGAATATGAGGCAAAGGCGTTGGCTAGAACTGTTAAATGATTATAACTGTACCATTAGCTATTTGCCGGGAAAAGCTAATACTGTTGCAGATGCACTGAGCCGGAAAGCTTCTGTGTCTAGTTTGATAATCAAGGATTGGGAGATTGTGGAAGAACTGTGCTTATGGAAACCGAAAGCTTCTAGATCAGGTATTCAATTTGCTAGTTTACAAATCAAATCTTTATTGCTATCTAGAATCAGAGAAGCGCAACAATCAGATTCTCAGCTGTTGAAGCTTTTAGAGAAGTCAAAAGGGGGAGAGTCCGACTTTAAGATGCATGATGATGGACTTCTCAGGTACAGGAATAGAATTTGCATTCCTAGTAATTCGACTGTGAAAGATGAGATTCTTGCTGAGGCTCATGCTTCTAAATATACAATTCATCCTGGAAGCACAAAAATGTATAGAGATTTGAAACAGAATTTCTGGTGGAACAACATGAAGAGAGAGATAGCTGAGTATGTAGCTAAATATTTGCTTTGTCAGAAAGTTAAGGCAGAGCATCAGAGGCCAGCAGGATTGTTGCAGCCGTTGGAGATTCCGGTTTGGAAATGGGATCAGGTTACTATGGATCTTGTGTCGGATTTACCGAGATCACCACGAGGTAATGATTCGGTGTGGGTTGTAGTAGACAGGTTGACGAAGAGTTCGCATTTTATTGCTACAAAGAAAACAGATTCTCTCGATAAATTGGCTGAGCTTTATGTTGAAAATATTGTGAGACTGCATGGAGTTCCATCCCAGATAGTGTCAGACAGGGATCCCAGGTTTACATCACAATTCTGGCAGAAACTACAAAAGGCTTTGGGGACTAATTTGAGTTTTAGTACTGCATATCACCCGCAGACGGATGGCCAGTCAGAGAGGACTATCAGGATACTGGAAGATATGTTGAGAGCCTGTGTTCTGGATTTTGGCAAGAATTGGGAGAAATATCTGCCTTTAGCAGAGTTTGCTTACAATAACAGTTATCAGGCCACTATTGGCATGGCACCCTACGAGGCACTTTATGGGCGAAAATGTCGGTCTCCGTTGTATTGGGATGAGGTAGGTGAGATGAAAACAGTTGATCCCTCTATTCTTCCGGAGATGATTAAAATGGTGGATAATGTGAGACTTATAAAGAAAATGATGCTTACAGCTCAGAGTCGACAGAAGAATTATGTCGATAGACGTCGACGGGACTTAGTATTTTCTAAGGGTGATCATGTTTTCTTGAAAGTCTCTCCGTGAAAAGGTTTGATTCGGCACGGCAAAGGAGGTAAACTTAGTCCTAGATACGTGGGACCATTTGAGATCACTGAGAAAGTTGGGGATTTAGCTTACAGATTGGCCTTACCTGTTTGGGTCGGATTCATGATGTTTTTCATGTGTCACTGCTGAGAAAGTATAATCCTGATCCGTCGCATATCATTGAGCCGGAGCCGTTGGAGATTGATGAGTCCTTAGCTTATGTTGAGAAGCCTCTTCGAGTGGTTGACCGAAAGATTCAGGAACTTAGGACTAAAAATATTCCTATGGTAAAAGTTCCCTGGGATCATCATGGGGTTGAGGATGCCACTTGGGAGCGAGAAGATCAGATCAGAGAGAAGTATCCGGAGCTCTTTGCCGAATCATGTAAGAATTGCGAGGACGCAATTAGTTTAAGGGGGAGAGGGTGTGACACCCGAGAATTTCACCCTAAATTTATTATAATCGTTGCATACTTATGTGCGCATCTCTACGTGCATCATTTTTTCTTGTTTAATTGTTTTTATTGTGGGTTACTATTCATAATATTTTTGACTGTTTCGAAAGCTTGATTTTAAATTTTTTCTAGGTCACTCGACATTTAAAAGGAACCAAGAAATTTTCGTTTTGAACTTTCGAGCTTAGGAGTATGCGTTTGAAAAATATTTTTCGTGAGTTTTGAATAGTGTTACGTTAGAATAGTGCTAGTTGTTAATTAAAAAGCATTTGTAATAGCAATTAGCTTTAATTGATTAAGTTTTTGAGATTAATTAGCTTAGAATATTAATTATATACTACATATAAAACAACTAACTCATGAAATTAAATAGAATAGTGCTCATAAGTCATCAAAACAATTTAGAAAATTCCTTCCATGTCCTAAGCCTTGGCCGTCCACTTCAAGGAGGAAAAAGAGGATTTTTGCTTCTTCAACCTTGCACTTTGAGCTCTTAGATTGATCTTGGGAGGGTTTTGAGCAACTTAGGATGTATTTAAGTTATTTGAGTAGATTATTGGAATTAATTGTGTTGATTGCTTCTTTTGGCATCTATTAGTTAATATCGTGCATATATGAACTTATATTGTGCATATTTGTGAGGGCGGCCTACTTTGTCGTCCCTCATACGTGTTATGTGATTTCTTGAATGATTGTGTCTTGTCTCGGGGTTGCGCAACCTTTATCGGACATGGTAGCGTCGAGAAACATGGGCGGCGTCGGGCTTGCCGTGCTCCCTCGACTACCATGGTGCCTATTCCCTTTCTCGCTGAGGCATACTCCACTACCCCAGAGGCGTGGTTCACCTGCTGGGCATGGACCTACCTCGGGAGAAAGGGTCGTAGGATCGGGATACATCCGGAGTATCCCAATTGTGGTGTTTGGGGTTTGCCGGCATATTCGTGATGCTCGTGGATCGTGGCTCGTGGATGAAGTCTTGGAAATAGAACCGTATCCTTTTTAAAGTGATTAATAGTTTGATTTATTGTCTTGTTAGTTTATGTGGCTTGTATATATGTTTAATTGTGTTGCATATCATATTGCACGTTGGCATGCTGCATCACCTCCCTCGCTGGGCAACTTTGTTGCTCACTCCTCATTTGAAATGTTTCAGGAGAAGCTGAGGTGAATCCCCAGCTGTTAGAAGTAGGAGAAGAAGAAGAAGTTCAAGTAGATCAAAATCAGTGATCTTGTGTGCTGAGGTGGATTTTATGTGCTTCTTACGTGGAGTTCTTGTTATTAATGTATTTTGAGACTTTGGAGTCTTGTATATATATGTCTAGTAGATGTGTACTAGGATGTTAAAGAAAGTTGTTGGATTGTAATAATGAATTCTAGACTTTAATTTTCCCTTGCATGCTTGGAGTGTTTGTTAATCTTCATATGGAACTTAGAATTTTATTGTAATTAATTACTTATGACTAAAACCAACTTATCTCGCATGCTTGTGTGCTTTAGTAGAATATTGTTGCTCCAAGGCTCGGATGGCCTTGTGATTGTGTTTTGGCTTTGGAGTTATTGTTGATAAGTTGTTGCTTTTAGTTCAGATGTCTTGAATGAATGTTTACAGGTATCAGTTTTGTCCTTGGTACAGAGGAGACTCTGTCCGAGTGACGGGTCCGAGCCTGACTATTAGCGTGGGGTTGGGTTCGGGGCGTTACAGTAGTGACTGTATACTTTTAATTGGGCCACTAGAAAACTAAGCTTGTATTGGGCCTATATTAGTTAGTCTACCTATTAAATTAGAGAAAATATCTCATAACCCCCCTGTGATATGTGAAACAAACACCTTACCCCCTGTGTTCCTAAAACTTTAAGAATGCCCCATGTGTTATTAGAAAGTCATCACACTACCCCCTTCATGTCTTTTTAAGTTATTAAATATTAATTTTTCCCTTTTATAATACATATATTTTTTTTTCCTTTTTTTCTTTTATTTTTAATTATTTACCACTAAATAAAAAAATAAAAAAAACATCATCTTCCCCTCCCTCCCCCCCCCTCCCCCCCCTCTTCCCTTTCCTACCCCGACAGAGTAGCAGATCTCACTACTGCTCCAACGGAGCAGCGTGGCCTCTGCTGCTCGTCGGAGCAACAACGGCAGCCACGCTGCTACTCTGACGGAGCAGCGTGGCTGCTGCTGCTTGTCGGAGCAAGAGTAAGGGATGGGGGTGGTGTAGGGGGTGGGCGTGGGAGGGAAGGGGGGGTGGGGAAAATGAATATTTATTTTATTTTATTTTTATTTTTATTATTTTATTTAGTTGTAAATAATTAAAAATGAAAGAAAAAAAATATATGTATTATAAAAGGGCAAAACTGAAATTTAATAGTTTAAAAAAGACATAAAGGAAATAGTGGGATGAGTTTGTAATAACATAGGGGGTATTCTTGAAGTTTTAAGAATACAATGTGTGAGAGAGATAGCTTTACATATCACAGGGGGGTTATGTGATATTTTTCCATTAAATTAAAAGCCCAAACCCAAGCCCAAGCCCATTTAGCAATTATATAGTCATATAATAGCCAAAAATTGATCAAAAATAAGAAGAAAAAAAAAAGCAAGGGTCGGGTGAAGAGAGGAGAAAGGGAAAAAGAAGGAAAAAAATTAAGGCTTGGCTTTGGAGAGGAAGAAGAGCAATTTCAAGCTAGCTAGAAGTGATTCCAAGCCTAATCAAAGAATTTTTCACTTGAAATTGGTGTGGGGATCATGAATTTGTGCATTTTAATTGTTTTATTGTTTGTAACAAGATTATGCTAATGTTGTTAGATGATAGCTAAAGCTTCAAATGCATGCAATGATAGTTGTTTAAAGTGTAGAGTAGTCTTTTAGCATTGTAATAATATGCTTGTAGAACTTGAGTTAATGTTTATAGATGTAGCTAAGGTGTTTGTGTTATTCCTAAATGAAGTAAATGCTTAGCATATAAAGTGCAATAACTAGCTAAAACATGACACACATGGATTATTAGTGCAAAGGTAGTAATGTAGACAAATTTGCGCAACTGGGGTGTAGAGCTCGTTTGGTATAGTAAACATTGTCAGAATTAGCTGAAATTTTTATATGTTGTACCCAAAACCTTGATAAACAAACTCTTTTTTAGGAGAAAACTCTAATTATGTCGTTAAGGTATGTTTATAAAGCCAAAACAGTAGGGTTCTGATTGACCTGTAGGTGCAGGACAGTTTTGCGCAATTGACTTCTAGAGATCGTAACTCGATGAATATAGCTCACAATTAGGATCCGTTAGAGGCTAAACCTATCTACACTTAATGAACTACATGCCTGTTCAATTTTAGAGCTTTTAGAGAACATTAAAATTGGTAACCAAATCAGTAAATTTATGCTCCAGTTTAACATGTAATTATAATTAAGTATTAGTTAAAATGCTAATTTTCTTGTATTGCTATTCTATAGTTCCGCAATTTTTCCTCTGAAATAATATGTACAAAGATCTAAGAAAGTTTTTGGAACAGGTGTTATTATATACTATCTTATTTTCTTCACTCATTTATTTGTTCCTACATAAATACTTTATTCACATATTAAAATGACAAATTTTTGTATCTCTCTATCTTCTTTCAGCATAGTAAATAAACATTCAAGTGAAAAAAGTGACCAAAAAAACATAGTAAATAAACATTCATGTAAAAAAGCGATAAATAAGTAACAAAAATGAAGTACCACTTAACATTTTTGTTTTCAAACACAATGGAAGGTTATATATACACGATGGAGTGAGGTGGGGCCAAGTAGGTGCAAAATCTTTTCTCATCTACTAAGTGAGGTTTATTGTGGACCATGAGATTTGATTTTTTTAAATTTCATCCATCTATTTTGAATTCAAGTTGTGAAAAAAATGGTTAAAATAAATTTTAAATGAATAGTTAAGATTTTAAAAGGCCAAATCTAATAACTTATGATAAATATCATCTATAGCAGAAATTAGTGCAGCTAATAGGACGGTAGTGGGTAATCTGTTCTGGCGAATTAACTTTTGGAACTAGAGTGAACGTTGTTTGATTGAGTTCTGCCAATAGAGGGTCACCAATAAGGAACTGCTATATGGCTGCAAACACATCACCTTAAATATGATCCCAATAAGATTGAAAGAATAAGCCCGTCAGACCATCAGCATATTTGTTGGCCATTCAGAATCTTTCTTCCCGTGCTCCGCCGGTCGGCCCATCATCATCTTATCAGTTTCCACCCCACCTTTGGAAGGATATCTGGTCCTCCACGGTTTCTCCACGTGTAAAACACTTCATTTGGCAAGGTTGTCAAGGGACCTTGGCTACTCGGGGAAATCTCTTTCGCTGTCATTGCTCCCCGTCTTCTACTTGTCAACTATGTCATAAAGGAGATGAGATTGTCGAACACATTTTACTCTGTTGTCCTTGGACCTCCAGGTTTGGTTTGCATCTCCTCTCCAGCTTCGCATGGACAACTACCACATTACTAGATTCGATTAGTGGTTTTTTCACTCATTCAGTCCTGCCAACAACTAGGCTATTCCCGCCTTTATGTCGTGAATGTTATCTCTCTTGTGTGCTGGCTAATTTGGTGAGCGAGGAATTGAACCATTTTTTAAGGAAAGCAACAGGACCTAGACTCTCTCATTGCTGATCTTCAATTCTACCTCGGAGATATCCCTACTACCACTACCCGTGACTATCTTTCAAGTCAAGTTTCCACATCGCCTCCTGAAGAATTTTAAAACTAAATTCAGTATCTTCATGCACTGTTTAATGTCATAAAAGAAAACTAACCTTTTATGTATTGTAATAGATTTGATCGTTGGATGGCTTGTTCCACTGCGTGTGTTGTAAATCCAAGTGCACAATACAGTCTTGTGCTCTGTTAATTCACAGCCTAAATAACCTTTTTGATGTATATGCTTTTAAGAGAGTTTTCTTAAATAGCTTTCTGTTTCTTGTATCTGATACTAATAGAACGTACGTCGTTTTATTAGTATTTTGGGCTTAAATACCCAGTGATGGGAAGTTACCCAACTTCCCACACTTGGGTCTAATGGGTTGGGTCTGCCCATCTAGGGCGACCCAGAATCCAAATCCAACATCTCCCACTCGCACAAGATGGGCAGAACAATATCCACCATTATCTCTCAAGAAACTGATTTCAAAGCATAATCAAACTCCATACAGGTAAATAGGCCGTGCGACTCGCGAGCACACAACAAGTGGAGGCTCAAAGACCATGCACCTATTAAGGATGACATGGGAGCCACTATCTTCAAAAGAATATAGAGTCTTACTATACCCTAGACCAAATTAAGTTCACATCAGTCAGTGCACACCTAATCCCTCTTAGACTATGCATGACCTATAAACTCTCAATCACGTATTCATAGTTATATTTGATCACAAATATCGTTCAATCACATAGATTGTATAACTGGTCGACCAATGAACACATGTAGCGCTAGAAGTGAACAGTTTTCCCTTCGCTCAATACCCTTCTAAATCAAGTTAAATACTTTCCCGGACATGTCCCATATGATTGAATCTTACATGATCTTTAAGTAACATACCAAAGTAGCTAACATTAAACTTGATTTATTAGAATATGAGCGTAGGTCTTAAAGGGTATATTCAAAGAAGCATATTTTGCTTCAAGGTCTCACACAGTGATGAAGTAGGGATTCATTCATCAACTTCATTAAATAGTCGCTAGAGTACACACGGTATGAAACGTGTATCACGGTGTAATTTCCTTTAGAAAAAGGGAGTATGTCTTTATTTAATTCTAACACCGTACAGATTCTGATTTAGTTATCACTCAAATAACTAACCTGAATCCTCGAACTTAATACTCACAGTAATCGAGGTTTCATATCTGATTATATACAGGTTGTATGGATTGTGGGAATCCATATTGACCTCACATTAGTCTTAATTATAACACATACAATATGAGGTCTCATCTTAATAATTGTCGTTGGAACTAATCCCTGACCAATTTTCAAGGCGACACTTATATAAGTATAGTATTTTCAACAAATACTAACTAACTTATATTGTCTCATCTCTATACGCTCCCACTGTGTCAGAGGCGATTGCTCGTATGAGAAAGCCAATCTCCTTAACCTGTCGACGTACAATTCGATGCCAATTGTATGTGTTAACATACTCATACACATTATAATATACATATATCACAAAGATTTAACACTACTTAAGTGCATCATAATATTTCATTTATTTATTTATTTTGACATCTGAAATATACAATTGTATGAGTACAAAAGTGATCATTTCACAACATATGAACATACATTAAATTCTGCGCAATCCTATAGATTTTACATGAGACAAAAATATATCTCTAGGAATTGGCTTAGTGAGAGGGTCGGCTACCATCTCATGCGTAGAGATATGTTCAATGATCACTTCTTTCTTTGACACCATATCTCTTACAAAATTATACTTTATGTCTATGTGTTTAGTCTTGCCATGGTATTTAGGATCCTTAGTGTAGGCAATGGCTGCTTGACTATCACAATAGACTGTCACCGGTTTTTCAGTATTTGTGAATACTCTTAAATCCAAAATGAACCTTTTAAGCTACACCGCTTCTTGTACAGCCGCTGAGCAAGCCACAAACTCAGCTTCCATGGTAGATAATGCTATGCAGGTTTTCTTCTTGCTACACCAAGTAATAGTCCCACTATTCAGCAAGAACGCATATCCAGAAGTTGATTTACGCTCATCTGGATCACCACCCCAGTCAGCGTCTGTAAATCCCTTTAGATTTAGGTCAACTCCTTGGTAGCATAAGCAATAATCCAAAGTGCCCTTCAAATATCTCAGAATCCTCTTAACAACTTGCTAATGAGCTCGTCCAGGGTTGGATTGATAACGACTTACCAATCCTACGGCAAAACATATATCTGGCCTCGTACATAACATGACATACATCAAGCTACCTACAGCACTCGCATAAGGAACAACATTCATGTCTTCTATTTCTTCTGGAGTTTTGGGACACATCCATTGGTTCAGGCTTTCACCTTTGGCTATAGAAGTGTCAATAGGTTTGCAGTTATGCATTTGGAATCGTTCAAGAACTTTCTTGATGTAAGATTCTTGCGACAAAGCAAGGAGTCTTTTTGATCGATCCCTCTAAATCTTGACTCCAAGTACATATGCTACCTCACCCATATCTTTCATCTCAAATATTGAAGATAACCACTTTTTTACGGTGATTATATAATCCTTACTATTCCCAGCCAACAAAATATCATCAACATACAGAGATAGAATCGCATATCTATTCTGAGACCTCTTGACATATACACAGTGGTCTTCTTGAACCATAACAAAATCATATGAAATGATTTCTCGATGGAACCTTAGATACCACTGTCTGGATGATTGTTTCAACCCGTAAATAGATCTTTAGAGCTTGCACACTTTGCTCTCTTGACCTTTTTCTATGAACCCTACAGGTTGTGCCATGTAAATCTCTTCATCCAGTTCTCCATTGAGAAATGCCATGTTTACATCCATTTGATGTAATTCCAGGTCTTCATGAGTGACTATGGCTAAAATCAGTCGGATTGAGGCAAACCTAACCACCGGAGATAAGGTTTTCTCATAATCTATACCCTCAATCTGGGTATAGCCCTTAGCCACTAGGCGAGCATTGTATCTCTCAATGGATCCATCTATTTTTCGTTTAATTTTGAGAACCCACTTGTTTCCAATAGCTCTCCTTTTAGGTAGAAATCAACCAGTACCCAGACTTGGTTTTTCTTCATGGAATCCATTTGTTCTTCCATTGCTTTAATCTAATTTTCTCGTGCAGAGGATGAGAGTGCTTCAGACACATTTTTTGGCTCATCATCATCTTGAGTAGTAACCATTAAAGATTCCCCTTCAATCTCAAAACGACATCGAGGAATACTTTGGCGGTTACTTTTCCGTGTAGGGGTATGGAGTGAGCTAGATCCACTAACCGATTCTGAAACTGATTCAGATTCAAAATGACTAACCAGTGTATTTCTCCCACTTGAATCAGGGAACGGAAGCACTACCTCTATTCCAACTGATGATTTGGAAACATTAGGATTGTCAGGGTTATTCAATTCAATTAACTGAACATCCTTATCTACTTCACCCTTACGTAGAAATTCTGTTTCCAAGAATGTTACGTCACGTGATTCAATTTCGGTACACTCACATCTGCTTGTTCTCCAATGAAAACGTATCCCTTTGAGTGTTCACAATACCGAATGAAAATACATTTTTTTCCTCTCGGTCCCAATTTTCCCATACTTATGGAAATTGTTATGAACATAAGCAGTTGCGCCCCAGGGCCATAAGTTATAGAGATCAGGTCGTCTACCTGTCCATAACTCGTAAGGAGTGGAATTGATGGACTTTGTGGGCACACGGTTAAGTACATATGTGGTTGTTAGTAGTGCATCACCCCAATACAAAATAGGAAGATTAGCTTGAACCATCATAGACCTAACCATGTCTAGTAAGGTTATATTCCTTCTTTCTGCAACACCATTCTGTTGCGGAGTTCCAGGGATATTAAGTTGTCTAACTATACCTTTTTCATCACATATACTTCTGAACTGATCAGAGAGATATTCACGACCATGGTCGGTGCGTAATGATTTTACTTTCTTGTCTAACTGATTTTCCACCAAACTCACATATTTTTTAAAACAATCTAATGCATCAGATTTATGTGATATCAGATAGACATGACCATATCTAGTAAAATCATCTATAAAAGTGATGAAGTAAGAGGCTCCATGCCTCGCCCCTAACATTTATTGGACTACATATGTCAGAATGGATTAACTGTAATGGAAATTCTGCTCGTAAGCCTTTGCCAAATGGTTTTCTACTGGATTTACCGGCAAGGCAACTTTCACAAATGGGCAAGTTGACTTTTGCTAGTGATCCCAAAAGACCTTCTCTAGCCAGTCGGTTCATACGATCTTGCCCAATATGCCTTAACCTGCTATGCCATACATTCACATCTACATCTATAGTACTAGAAGATGTATAATATGAAAAGCATTCATCATTAAGACCATAACTAATATGTTCAATATCCAAAACTAGAAAACTATCCAACAAATATCCATGACCAAAAGAAACAGAATTAAAAAGTAGTTCAACAAAAACGCCAGACATGTAAATATGAAAACCCAAATGCAAAAGGACTAATGCAGAGACCAGATTCTGTCTAAAATCCGGAGCATAGAGGACATCATGGAGAAGGAGGGTTCGGCCGCCACGCAGCTGAAGTTTGCAAGTGCCAATGCCCTTAACTTCGACCCTAGCATTATTGCCAACGTATATCCATCGGGACTCAGTCGAAACACGTCGGTACTCTACATACACACCTCTATCTCTAGTTATATGGTCGATCACTGCTGAGTCAAATGTCCACATAGGAAAAGATTCAGTCAGTAACGCACAACTAGAAACATATACATTACAAGAAGGTTTGGTAAAACGCATTACCTGGGTCTTGGGCTCAGGGCAATCTCGAGCGTAGTGACCCTTCTTTCGGCAATTATAGTACTTAACTTTTGCAATGTTCTTCTTCCCATTGCGCTTGCCTTTCTTCTTCTCCTTCTTGCCTTGCTTGTTTTGCTTACCCTTCCCTTTATCTCTAGATTGTTTGTCTCTTTTGCGTTTGGAGCCAGATGCTCCAGACTTGCTGGATTCAGCCACATAGGCTTGTCCAGTGGCCTTGACAGCAAGGAGACGCTCTTCTTCGAGCTCTAGGTGACGCGCAATGTCCTCAAACATTTTCACGTTCTCATTGTGCGTCATATTAACAATCATATGTTCCCAACTGGTAGGGAGAGATCGGATAACATCTTACACCTGCTGCTCGTCCGTCAGAACATGGCCGGCCGTCTTCAACTCTCGTATCATATTTGATATTTCCCTAATGTGTTGCCTCATACTGACATCAGGTTTCTTTTTATAGGTGTCAAATTTGATAGTAAGCTGACGTAGTTTTGACACGGAAGTTCCATCGAACTTTTCTTTCAGGGCTATCCACATGCCCTCAGCGGTAGGGTAAGCCTCGAATTCAGCAATCAGATCATCATGCATTGTACTTAACAATGTTATGCGAGCAGTCGCATTCTTCTTCTTCCAGATCTGATAGGCGTCCATATCCCTTCGATACTGAGCTTCAGTACCAATCTCGGGTTCATTCATTACATGGTTAAGGGTTTCAATTACTTCTTGTTCTTCTAAAATGTACTGGACCTTACGATGCCACACATCATAATTGTCCTCATTCAACTTGTCACCCTTATTAAGATCTGCTATGATGTTTCTCGATGCCATTTGTAACTCTACATAGACAGTAATAAGAGATACTTAGCACATACATACACTTAGTAATTTTGTCAGATTGAGTATTAAATTGTATTGAAAAGACTCAAGACTTAAGATCAACAGATTGTAGCACGATATATCATCCTTTATAGTTCATGTGTCTTAAAAGTACAATTAAACTCATTCTAGCAAAAACTATATTTTAAAAAAAAAATTGAATTACCCAAATTCATATTTTTATGAAAAATAAGTTCTAAATGTTAATCACTTAGTTTAGCATTTATAGAACTCCCACTTAGATAGAATATTCTCTTAAAAACATCATTAAAAGAATAATAAAAAAAAGGAAATAGATATATGTCTATAAATAAACATCAATGTTTACATATGGAAAAGAACGATGATTGCAGAAATTAATAAGCATAAAAGTTCAACAACATAATGTAAGACATATTATGTACTCTCTTCATCATCGTGACACCCATATCTAGTTTGATCTGATTCATAAGTGATCTCATAGTCCTTAACTATTTTCGGAGCAAAACAATTAATGAGAAAAGAGTCTTTACGAGATCTCTTAGCTTTGGACATGTTAGGGAACAAAGACAAAAAAGCAGTGCGTCTAACCCCTTGAAGTATTCTCTTTTTCTCAAATTGTTCTATCTCACATAGAGCATTTTCAAAAGACATTTCCAACTCGATGATCTTATTTTTCACATGGTCATACATGCTAGGAAGAGAGTTTAGCAATCCCTCAATTTCCTCCTGTAAGGTAGGTGGAACTTCAAGCTTAATGCGCATTTTAAGAACAAAATCTTTAACTTCATTAAAGTGCTCACGAAAAGTCTTCTCGTCAGTGAATTGTAGACTCATGTACTTAGTTAGCAGACGTGATCTACAATTACAACCGGTACCACGACGAAAACTATTAATATATGCCGCCGCAACAGACTTCCTCGCGGTGCGTCTTACTTTCGCCATGTGATTATCACTACAAAAGTCCTGGTTTAAAAATAAGACAAAAAACCTTCTTAGATTAAATTCTTACAGAGGTTAATGCACATAGCATAGTGAATGTTGTACATACCAACAATTATGATAAAATTACATAAATTTTATTTACCGCAATAAAATTATATAAATTTCATACAATAAGTTGTAAAACAAAACAATTACATAAATTTCTAGGTTTTCATTTGAAATTTCATTAAATTTCATTCCTAGAATAATGTTTTACAACGCAAATTACACAAATTCATACTACAATTAGAAATTATTTAAAATTTCTAAGTCTCAATAGAGTTTAATATAAGTTTTGTGGCATAATTTTTAAAATAAAAAACCTAAATAAGCATATCACAAAGATATAATGCCTAAATAGATAACATTGGGGCTAATTCACAAATAACACAAAGTTTTGTGTACATGGGGTTCATATAGTAAATATCACATAGATATAGGGCTTAAATAAAAAAAACTAAAAAAAAGAACACACCCTTTTTTTTTTTTTTTTTGGGTCGGCCGGACAATGGCCGGACCGCCGCCGGACCACCGCCGGCCAATGGCCGGAACCCCGCCGGACGGTGGCTGGACCTGCGCCAAGTGTCACCGCCATTTGGTGATACGTGGCTCACCCGTGGTGCCACGTGGCAAGGCCCTAATGTGCCATGTGGCGCCGCAGTTATAATCTAAAAATTAAATTATTTTAATTTTAATTTAATGTTTGGAATTCGAATTTCAAAAACTAAATAAATAATAATAATTAATTAATAAACTAATTATCAAATAATATAACTACTAAATGACGTGGCCACGTGGCACCAATCCCGCTATGCCACGACACCCCATGTTCAGCCCCACTTTTTGACAGAGAAAAAACTGACGCAAGCACGCACAAACACCAAGAACACGCACTATTCTTAACGTTCAAAACAATGTATGTATCAATCTTAAAAAATTCATAATAAATTCAATTCTTATCGAAAAAATATGAAATTAATGGCATTAGAATCCTTGAAGAAAGTACTTTCTACCAGTATCATAATCATACAATTTTGTGATACTTTACAGAATCGCAATAATACTATAAATACGTGAAAAATTGCCAAAAACACAATAATTGACATATTTTCATGCATATAATCATGTATATTGTAGGGAACAAGCAGCATGGCTCTGATACCAATGAAGAATTTTAAAACTAAATTCAGTATCTTCATGCACTGTTTAACGTCATAAAAGAAAACTAACTTTTTATGTACTGTAATAGATTTGATTGTTGGATGGCTTGTTCCACTGCGTGTGTAGTAAATCCAAGTGCACAATACAATCTTGTGCTCTATTAATTTACAGCCTAAATAACATTTTTGATGTATATGCTTTTAAGAGAGTTTTCTTAATAACTTTCTGTTTCTTGTATCTGATACTAATAGAACGTACGTCGTTCTATTAGTATTTTGGGCTTAAATACCAAGTGATGGGAAGTTACCCAACTTCCCACACTTGGGTCTAATGGGTCGGGTCTGCCCATCTAGGGCGACCCAGAATCCAAATCCAACACCTCCTCAAGAACTCCTACCTCTAGAACAGGAAACTTATCCTCGCCCTTTCTCTCTCACACTCAATTGTGATGCCTCTTTTGTGGATCCTGATCAACCAACTGGAATTGCAGTTGTTTGCCAGGACGATAATGGTCACATTTTTACTGGTCATTTACCACTCACTGCTCTTCTGCTTTACAGGCGACTACTATTGCTTGCCAGACTGCTTGCATTCTACTTACAACTTCTGAAACACAACGACCTGTTGTTATCGAATCTGATTCTACAGCGGTCATTGACGCCTTCACTGGCTCCTCGTTATGTGACTGAAGGATTATCTCTATAGTTCATAATTCTCTCTTAACCCTATCGTCAACTTCTGGATACTCATTTCGGTGGATCAGACGGTCAACGAACCGAGTAGCAGACTGGATTACTCATGCAGTTAGGATATGTATTCTCCCCATAAATTGATTTAATAACCTACCCCCAGCGTTAACTACACTTGTACTTCATGACGCTAATCCTTCAGGTATTGGCTAACCTTTTTGTTGTCAATGACAATTATAGCCACTTGACAAAAAAAAAAAAAAATCAATGCCTCATCAATATCATATGTGACAATGGGTAGTATATGGTCCAGACCTTGTGTAAAATTTCTTTGCCCATTTGACTTGTACAAGTTTGAAAATTGCGATCTAACCATTTGCTCCAACTCCACAATGTTCTCAGTCCATTCCCCAGTACTAGATTTCAGTCGAAGAAGTTTATATCTAGCCCGACGTTGTGTTGTTGTACCATGGAAAAAGGATGTGTCGCGGTCACCCCAGTAGAGCCATTTCACTCTTGATCGCGTATCTCAATATTTCTCCTCCCGTTCCCAAACTTTTACCCCTGGGAGTTTCTCCACTAGCCACATGGTTGCCACCAATTCTTAGGCAATTCTATATATAATGACTAAGATGGCCATAAGCTTTCTATGTGAGATATAAAGTTGACTTAACATTTGAAACTTTGTTTTTTTACTTCTCAAGCTAAAAACTTAAATTTAACTTCTAATTTCTTATTTATTATTTATTCATTTTTGACATATGAGTATACTATGTTAATCTACATACTCACAACAAGAATGCACAATTTCGACACATGGGACTCACTCAATTTTCATGATCAAAGTTTCTTATTATACATGTCAAAATTCTAACAGTATTTGAAACATGAAATATATAAAATAGATTAAATATTCGAACTATAATTCATACTTAATATTCATGCTTCCTGTCTGAACTCCAAAAAAAATTCAGTTTTATAAAGTTTCTGATGTTTTTTGGGTAAACGTCAATTGAAACATCAATTGGATTCTAGTCCAGCCGAGTGATGGTTACACTACTATTCTTTAGGAACAAATGTTAGAGTTTTTTTTGCTAGATGAGACAAAAGTTTGAGTCGGTCTGCACTTTCCCTGATACGGTATATTTAAGGGTAAAATATTCCATAATTTGCTAAATTATTCTTTCGATCCATCAAACTATTTTTATTCTATTTTGACCATTAAACTATTAATAAAAACGAATTTTGGACAAAATATAAACGAGGATGATTTGTAAGATTTACCCCCATATTAAATACCACATCCCCTACTCTCCCTTAATTTGTCCCTTTAGAGGAAAAAAAATGTCATGCTTTTTGGATTAGTGGTAGTTCAAAATTAAAACTTTTACCGATCCACATTAGCTTGAAAATCTGTTTTTTGGTAGTTCCGTTTTATGGATCTTGAATGCAAGATTGGAGCTCATGGTAGAATTTAGTAATATACTAGGCAAGATGGGAGCCAATAGTTTTAGAAACTGATAAAACATCAACTCTGTTAAATGTGGTATTTCCTACATCGATTTCTCATAATAAAAAATACCACTTAATAAGGTTATGAGCCAACTCTACTTGATACCAATTGGTTTTAGGATAGAACTTCAATTACTTTACATGGTATTAGAGCTAGATCCTTGGTCTAATCGTATTCATTCACGTGTAACCATCTGTTTCTCCTCAATGTCAGTTCTCGTTTCTCAGTTCTCTCTGAGTCATAAGTGACAGAAGGTGTTGGAATATACATTCCTCCTACATCGAAAAATCACAAACTCCAAATTCACCAACTTCAAATCCACCATATAAGATCCTGGGCTACTCCACCTAGCACCAATTGATTTTAAGATGGAACCTCAGGCTTCTTAACATGGTATATAAGTTGGGCCCTTGGTCCAATTTTAGTCATCCGTGTGTGTCCCATCTCTAATCAGGTCCACTTGTGTTCAATCTTTTGAGTGTATCATGTTTCACGCATCTTCAATCTTCCACATGTGTTAATCTACCATATATATTCAATCTTCCAAGTGTGACCCATCAAAATTAGGTTCAAGAGTGTTCAATCTTCTACGTGTGACTTCTCTCAAACCAGGTCACACGTGAGGGGGAATATTAAAAAATATAACACTTGTCTCATATTGAAAAAATCAAAAACTAGAAAATCACCTTATAAGATCCTAGACAACTCTATTTGGTTCCAATGGGTTTTAAGATGGAAATTCATGATACTTAACATAGTATCAGAGCAGGGCTTTGGTCCAGTCGTACTCGTCCACGTGTGACCCATCTCATTTCGCTCTTGCTGACTCGCTTTCCTCATGTCAACTTGTTCCCTCATGTCAGCTCGTTCTCGTCGCACTACTAGAAAAACAGGGAAGGGTGACATACATTTTCTGTCGTTATTCAGTCGCTAAATTTAATTAGCGACAAAATCCCGTCACAAATTAGGCCGTCGCTAAATTGAGTTTCTGTCACTAAATTCATCGCTATTTCGCGACAGAAATGGTTCATCGCCCTAGCTGACGCTATTTAGCGACCGTTTGCGACGAAAATAATATGGTTGCTAAATCTGTCACTAAATGATGACGGTAAAGGTTTGTCACTAAATTTGTCGCTAAATAGCAACGGATTGCGACGAACATAATATAGTCGCTAATGCCATCGCTAAATATCGACGAACAACGTTTGTCACAACATTTGTTGCTAAATAACGAGTAAACTAATATCGTCACTAAAAAGCAATAACAAAAGTTCGTCACCAAGTCTGTCACAAAATAGAGACAGACATTGGCGATGGAATCACGTCCATAGCTATTTTGCAACAAAGAGGAATCCATAGCCGCTTCCGTCTATTTGTGATGTAAGTTGTTCGTAGCTAAATATTATTTATGTATACAAATTTAGAAATTTAAATGCAAAATATTATTAAATAGCAATAAAAAGTAGAATTTATTAATCAAAACTCAAATTTATAAATACAAAAAATTTATACTCCAAAAATAAAAAATATTATTAGTAGCTTTCTCTTCTCGTCTGTGTTTCCATAAATAGAGCAGTCATCCCTAAAAAATTCATACTAACACTAATTCTTCCAGCATCATCACTCTTATTGACTGTAATTCTTCTAAGCATCATCTTCTTGTCCTTGTCTCTTGATATTTCTCCTTGATTCCTGACTCCCTTTTGTCGGCATTCGAAGATTCTTTTTGGAATTTTCATAAAGTAGGAAATGAACTTAGCAAAGAATTCAAATATCAGCCTCTCTTCTTCTTCACTCTCTAACCATTTGCTTGCTCTGTCGACCATTTACTCAGAAATACGTCCCATTTTCTCACACCATATTGATTTTCCAACCTTAACAATTTCATGATTTACCAACCTTATCAATTTCATGCATAACGAAAACCACATAATAGAAGACGAGAAAAGAATTGACACGAAAACTCAAAATAAACATACTTTTCCACAAGTGCCATTAGTTTTGTAAGATAGTTTCATTCAAATCATTATGTAAGATAATTTTTTTTAAAAACTAATGGAGAGAGTTCAAAGCATAGATAGTTTGAATTAAGGGATTTAAATAAAAGATTTTTCTATTGACATGTAGAAGTAGCAGTGTTTCTAAACTGTAATTAATTTCAAACATGAAATTTTTTTTATAAATGGTATCATAATCTCTCAAGGTACTAGCGAAACAAAAAACTCTTGAAAAAAGTAACTAAATGATGTCAGTTTCAAACATTGAATTAAATTGTGATATTCCATATCGCAATTTTGATATATAGTGCTAGAAGTGGAGACAGTGTGGAGAAGAAATAACTCAACTTATGAACCTCAATTTCAGATGCTTGAAGGCAATTAATTAATTAACTCGATTACTCATAAGTTAAAAGATACCTGGCATCATTTACTTGGTATAAAATCAATGTGAAGATCAAGAACCAAATTAAGAAAACAAATGGACTAGATAATAAACATACTGGTGTTTTGTAGGCTCTTGTGGTTTATGTTCAATAAGTAGTGTCCCTGAAGACAACACGAAAGAAAAATTATTAGTTATGGAAAATCAAGCAATTACATGAATGCATTTTAGTGAAAAAATGTAAACTAGAAGCAAGGCTGATCAAATTTACCCTCAAAACCAGAACACTTGAATTGAGCATGATTAGACATTTTCAACAATTCATCAAGGTTATCATTTTCTCATTAGTTAAAGAGTTAGGAAACCAATTTGCAAAAAGTCAAGATATTACTACTGCTAATGAAAATCTCAACAACCATCACTCTGTTAGATATTTCTTAGATCACAATATTCAACCCTGACTTTACTAAAATGACAATTTCCACACTGATGTTTGCTAGGTCTGAAGGTACCCCAGCCTGCCTTTAGTTGGATTCAAAAACTTGATACTATTCGAACTCAATAATGAATAGTGAAGAGTTGCAGATGAAAGAAAAGTACCTTAAGTAGTCAATAAGGACTCTATGCATATAACTTCAATTAAACAACAACATAGAAATATTAATAGCTCAGAAAATAACAGGTAATGGTTCTTCGAAGTTCTAAATATACTATCAAAATCTATACCTCTCATATTTTTAATGAATCACTGTGAAATAGATAAGTGTCAGGCTCATCTCTACTTTCACAAATTTCAAATACATAATCAGTTCCTAGGAGTTTGAGTTGTCACTATTTTCAGCTTGATGCAGTAACAATGTTTGCCCAAGTTATTCAGGTTTTGCTTCTATCAAATCCAGTAAAAACAATCTGCCAAGAATTATTAAAGCAAGCTCTAAAACGAACATGTTTTTACCTTTTTCCTTGATGAGACTAGCTGCTTTGCTTTATTCATTCCCTGAGAGATTTCTCCATTTCCTCATTCTCAATTCTAAGTTTCTTTATCTCATTTTCACCTACAATTAAAATCCAGAAACATTTTGCATCTTTACATAAGTTAGGCACAAAAATTAATTAGAAAAGACTGGTATATCGAGTATAAAGCCTTAGCTTTTCTGTTGTTGAATCTGCCAGTGAAATAATTACCCTATTTTTAGAAGATGTAAATGCAAAAGCTTTTGTTCACCTTTCCACGGTACTAGACAACCATCTGAAGACAACATTGAGAGTTTGTATTTGATGTGTTTGAGATTTGGAGTTTAAATGTATTCATTTTAGAGGTGTTCAAGCTTATTTGAGTCATTAGTTAGTCACTTTTAGCATTTCATGGATAAATGATCTTGACAATTTTTATGCTTCAAAGTCACCAATTAATGCTAATTTTACATTATAGGTGTGTTCGAGATGAAAAATGAACCAAAGTGAATGAAAGAAAAGAAGAAAAGATGTTGAAGAAATTTTGGTCAAAAAAATATAGTTGAATTTTATTGTCATATTATTACTTTTAGAGCACTACTACTTCACAATTGTTTTAGTACATTTTCACAATCACTTAGCATCACATGGCATTACCACTTCACAAGCACACACATGGCCATATGAAGTTAACAAAGGAAAATGGCTGCTTTTTTTAATTTTCTACTTCACAAGCATAAGTAGTTGATTTCGCTGTTCCCTATCGATTGTTAAGTAGAGTTCAAGATTTGACATCTACAAATTATCACACCTATACATTCATAACACTTAATTATATACAAATTTACTACTCAATTATCCATTAATTATCAGCTAAAACATCTATAAACAGTGAATTATAATATGATATTATATTTGTAAATATTAGTGTGTGTATGTGTGTGTAGAGAAGCCATCTAAGCACAACAATAGCAATACAATCAGTAAACTCCATTTGCATATCCACTTAAACAAATAAAAACTTGAGAAATTAATCAATAAAACAAAATCTTAATAAGTATGTCATACATCGCTACACATATTCATAAAAAAATCTATTAAACAAAATAATAAAGCAAAACGAAGCAGCGAAAGCCGTAAAGCAAGAGATGAAAACACAAATGTCGATTTGTACCTTCAAGATGAAAGCTGCGTCGGAGCTTCACCGTCATCGGAATATGTGTAGGAATCTTGTGAATGTAAATAAAATATTAGGTACAATCATTCTTGTTTAGCATGCTTGCCTTGTAAATCCGTGCAATATTTCCCATGTCCATGTGCTGCAGACTTTATCAACTTTGAGTAACATGGTTGTATGAAAGTTTGAGCTCGATTATAATATTTTATTCTATCATAATATTTTGGTAATGATAACTCCCATTAAGAATTGGCTATAAATAGTTGTGTATGTTTGCTGAAACAGAGAAGGCAATAGAACGAAAAATTAAGCAAGCAGAACAAATATTATCATTTATTATTGTGTCCAATAGAGAGACATACTTAGTTTGCAAGCTTTGTAATTTGGTGTGCTCCTATTACAAATGAAATATCGTTGTATCCTGGGAAACTTGTGTCAGTCAACCGAAAGCACCATAATGGGGCATTTAAAAGTCTTAAGGACATCGAGTCTACCTCGAGCCTCGAAATCAACTGTATTTGGTTTATTTCTGCATCCTTGAATTTTAATACTGTTAATTTTACATTTTGTTATTTTAATCTTTATTGCACATCTTGTATTTTTATTTACAGTACTTCTCTCATTTTAATTTGTCCAACAATATGAAAACTGAAGGAGGAGCTTCACCGTCGTTGAAATATGAAAGCTGCATCGGAGCTTCGACAAAGAGAGTGTGTTGTTATGCGTTAATAAGAAGAAACTAAAACCCTAGATCTAAATTTTCACAAATCAAAGAAAGAACTTCACAATTTCTAATCAAATAACTATTTTTGTGAATATTAATCGCATTAATATCAGCAGATTCAAAATACTTCGAAGCAAAGTTTAAACCTAAAATTCATAAATGTAAAAAAACCCAAAAAAAATTGCAAGAAAGTGATTGAAAAGAGGGTTGAGAAGTAATACCACAACCCAAAAAGAGAAGAAGAAAGAGAGGGGAGAGGAGAGAGGTCGGCGGCTCCGCTAATAGTGGTGGCCGCGCGGTGATAGTGTGTGCTCGTGGGCAGTGAGAGGTGGCGAGGTTTTGTTTTCTTTTTCTTTGATGGTTATAGTTTGGAACCTTTTATTGACTAATTCTTTTTTTACCCATTTTAGTGACGGACCAGCAAGAGTCCGTCTCTAATTTAGTGACGGACCGGCTAGTCCATATCTAAATAGAGACGGACTCCTTTGGTCCATCACCAATTTTAGTGACGGACCAGTTGGTCCTTCTCTATTTTAGAGACCCAGTTGGATGTTTAAAAAAAAAAAAACTCTTTTATTTTGTTTTATTTTTATTTTTTTTATTGTGTATCTTTTTTTATAAGCTAATTTATGTGTTTTACAAAAATATTTTAATTATTATTTTTATTTAAAAAATATATATTTAAGTTTAGTTGTTAATTAATTTAATCAATACTGATTAATTAATTTAAGTGCCTAATTTTAATATTTTTTTTAATTTTCGTCGCTGAAGTCATCGCTAATTAGTTTCGTGTCAATTCTTTATATTTCATGTTCTGGACTTAGGTTATTATTAATTTAAACTCGTCTATACTTTTACTAAGATTACCAATAACATACAGTACTGATCAATTAATTTAAGGGCTCATTTTTAATATTTTTACTAATGTCTATTGCTAAAGTTGTCACTAATTAGTGACCGCTTTAGCGAGGGCACTCAATTTTTAATATTTTTACTAATGTCCGTCGCTAAAGCTGTCACTAATTAGAATTAGTGACAGATTTAGCAACGGATATCAGAAACTAATTTAAAAAATAAACATTACAAGTCATGATTTCTTATAAAATGCATCTTACAGTCCATTGACAATGTGAACATGAATTTTTCAACTTAATTTGATGTCCGAACAACTTTCATATTGAGAATCGCAAAAAACAGATGAAATGAGTTATTATTGTTCATAGTTTGTATTATAGACAATAACATATGATTTCGTCAAATTATTTATATTTCATGTTCTGGACCTAGGTTATTATTAATTTAAACTCGTCTATAATTTTACTAGGCTTACCAATAATGTACAATACTGATCAATTAATTTAAGGGCTCATTTCTAATATTTTTACTAATGTCCATCACTAAAGTCGTCACTAATTAGTGACCGCTTTAGCGAGGGCAACTCGATTTTTAATATTTTTACTAATGTCCATCGCTAAAGCCGTCACTTATTAGAATTAGTGACAGATTTAGCGACGGATATCAGAAATTACTTTTAAAAAAAATGTTACAAGTCATGATTTCTTATAAAATGTATCTTACAGTCCATTGACAATGTGAACATGAATTTTTCAACTTAATTCGATGTCCGAACAACTTTCAGTGTGAGAATCGCAAAAAACGAATGAAATGAGTTATCATTGTTCATAGTTTGTATTATAAAGAACAACATGTGATTACGTCAAATTATTTATATTTCATGTTTTGGACCTAGGTTATTATTAATTTAAACTCGTTTATACTTTTACTAGGCTTACCAATACCGTACAGTACTGATCAATTAATTTAATGGCTTATTTTTAATATTTTTACTAATGTCTGTCGCTAAAGCCGTCACTAAATTAGAGACGGCATTAGCCAGGGCAACTAGATTTTTAATATTTTTACTAATATTCATCGCTAAAGTCATCTCTAATTAGAATTAGTGACAAATTTAGCGACGAATATCAGAAACTAATTTAAAAAATAAACGTTACAGGTCATGATTTCTTATAAAATGCATCTTACAGTCCATTGACAATGTGAACATAAATTTTTCAACTTAATTCGGTGTCCGAACAACTTTCATATTGAGAATCACAAAAAACAGATGAAATGAGTTATTATTGTTTATAGTTTGTATTATAGACAATAACATATGATTACGTCAAATTATTTATATTTCATGTTCTGGACCTAGGTTATTATTAATTTAAACTCGTCTATACTTTTACTAGGCTTACCAATAACGTACAATACTGATCAATTAATTTAAGGGCTCATTTTTAATATTTTTACTAATGTCCGTCGCTAAAGTCGTCACTAATTAGTGACCGCTTTAGCGAGAGCAACTTGATTTTTAATATTTTTACTAATGTTCATTGCTAAAGCCATTACTAATTATAATTAGTGATAGATTTAGCGACGGATATCAGAAACTACTTTAAAAAAAAGTTACAAGTCATTATTTCTTATAAAATGTATCTTATAGTACATTGACAATGTGAACATGAATTTTTTAACTTAATTCGATGTCCAAACAACTTTCAGTGTGAGAATCGCAAAAAACAGATGAAATGAGTTATCATTGTTCATAGTTTGTATTATAGACAATAACATGTGATTACGTCAAATTATTTATATTTCACGTTCTAGACCTAGGTTATTATTAATTTAAACTCGTCTATACTTTTACAAGGCTTACCAATAACATACAGTACTGATCAATTAATTTAAGGGCTCATTTTTAATATTTTTACTAATGTCTGTCGCTAAAACCGTCACTAATTAGTGACGGCTTTAGCGAGGGCAACTCGATTTTTAATATTTTTACTAATGTATATCGCTAAAGCCGTCACTAATTAGAATTAGTGACAGATTTAGCGACGGATATCAGAAACTACTTTAAAAAAAAAGTTACAAGTCATGATTTCTTATAAAATGTATCTTACAGTCCATTGACAATGTGAACATAAATCTTTCAACTTAATTCGATGTCCGAATAACTTTCAGTGTGAGAATCACAAAAAACGGATGAAATAAGTTATCATTGTTCATAGTTTGTATTATAGACAATAACATGTGATTACGTCAAATTATTTATATTTCATGTTTTGGGTCTAGGTTGTTATTAATTTAAACTCGTCTATACTTTTACTAGGCTTACCAATAACATACAGTACTAAATTAGCATTTAAGGGCTCATTTTTAATATTTTACTAATGTCGGTCGCTAAAGTCGTCGCTAATTAGAATTAGTGACAGATTTAGTGAGATAAGCGTGAGAGTCTCTCACTAAAGCCGTCGCTAATCTATCAGCCGTCACTAATTCATCACAATTTTGCGAGGGATTAGTGATGAAATTTAGTTGTAACGTTTTCCGTTGCAAAGACGTCGCTAATTCATCACAAATTAGTGATTGAGTCTTTTTTATCGATAAATCTGTCGCTAAGTAGCGACATACTTTTTGTCGTCGCTAAAACTCGTCGCCCGTTTGTATTTTTCTAGTAGTGTCGGGTTAGACGTGAAAGGGAGTGTTAAATATGGTATCTCCTACATCGACTCCTCATAACCAAAACGACCACTTAATAAGGTCATGAACCAATTTCACTTGATACCAATTAATTTTAATATAAACCTCATTTATTTTAACAAACTCCATGGAATTAAGCCTTAAAACATTGCGACTTACGTTTTTTTACTGGCAGTTTTAACTTCTGATGGTGTATATAAGTTCTACTCTAGAATACTAAAAAGGTCTTTTTGTCTTGGAATAAATATATTGGCGAGAGTCTTCTTTTTTTGGTTGAAGAATATATAGAAGCGATTGAAAATAAAACGACTTACATTTTTTTTTCTTTTGCTCTATGAATATAAAAATTTCCATACTCACATTCAATTTTGTAAAAATCATCGCCTTTGAAAAGATGTAAAACAATATACTAATTAAATTTTTCGTACACTTACATAGCTGAAAGTATTCATCAGTGGTATGAGATACTTGTCCATTTTGGGTGTTGAAGTGGGTGCATCATGAATTTATTACTAGTTCGACATTCATACCAATTCTTCTTTTTCTCTGTCTTGAAGAGAAACTCTCTAGTATTTCTCTCTTGGGTTTTTTATAGGGTTTTTTCGTGTTCAAGTGAAGCCCATAAGACTTTTTTCCGGACTTGGGCCTGCGTGGCTCCTTTCTTTTCTCTCGTCTTCCTTTTTTTGTCCGTTCTTTCAATCTCTTCATGAAACCATGCTTCAAGGAATTTAAAACATACCATTCCCATTTATTACCTTATGGTGTATATATAATTTGCAGCATAAGAACGGTTGCTATTGAACTTTACAAATTAGTATCAATATTTTTTTGGCTTTTTTTTGGTCAACGGGTGTTGAAGTGGGTGCATCATAAATTTATATAACCGCGAAAAATAAAAAAAATCATAATCGAAACCGTTTAGCAAACCTATGACCATAACTGTATCCAAAACCTAATAGGTTTAAAAATCACTCATCATAACCGTAACTGTTAAGTTTTCAAAAAACTGCGATTAACCATAACCGTAACTGTTTAATTACAAAAAAATAGTTTAAATAAAAAAACTTAAAAAATATAAGAGAAATTAATTTAAATGTAAAGAAACCAGAAATAAACCAAGCTAATGATAAAATTTGAAATAAATTACATACTGATTTTATGAGCAAAAATAAAAATCAAGAAGTTATGGAAAAAAAAAAATTCATTGACAATTCTTAAGATTATAAGTATTGGTCTAATAGCTTTAACCCATCTTTTTTAATTGAGTTAATCCACTTTTTTTTAATTGAGTTTAGTTTAATTTTTTATCATTTTAATTATCAATTTAGTTAGTCTTCTATTATTTTAAGTGTGTGTGTGTGTGTATATATATATATACATATATATATATATATATATTAGATTTTTTTATTAAATTAATAATCAGATTTTGGGTTTTAATTTTTTTAACGTCTAAACCAAAACCTTTCAGTTTACCTATCAGTTACCTTTTATAAAAATTAAACCCTAACAGATACCCCATCGATTTTCGTTATTGAATTTTCTTGTACGGATACCCCCAATTTTGGATTTAAACCTTAACCATTTCCATCCATATTGGACATAGACTTAACCCATTTTAGTTATTTTTATCTTGTTTTTTACAAGGTTTTGAAATTTATTAACTCGGAAATTATATCATGTCTTAATAGTTCAAATAAATTAATGATTAATTAGTAATAAATTTAAAATAATTAACTAATAAATTAATAGTTTTAATTAATTGATAATAATTAATTAGAATTAATTAAACTAATAAAGAGAATTTGTAGCACAATTGAAAACGTTGTTCATATAATTCTAAAGGTATTTTCATTTTAAAAACTTATTTAGAGAATAGTTCTACTCAAATAAATTTTATAGTTTTTTCTGTTCTTAAAAAAATCATTTTTCAAAATTGTTTTACAAAACAAAAAGAACAAAAATGCTTTTAGACAGTCCTTATGTTTTTCATTATTCGTCTTTCGTGCATTATGTTGTACCATGGCATTATTTATTTTTGTATACTATTCTTTCATGTTATTTGGGTGGACTTATTACTTGTTGAGATTATATATCACTTCATGTTTTTTGTACTTTTATTTTCAATTACAGTCGGCCAAGTTTACCCACTTTAGTTTTATGTCTATCCATGGAGATACCTATTTACATGGAAAAATTTTAGGGACTAATTTAAGTTTCTTAAAATAGTAGGGATTAATTTAAAAAAACAATACCAACATTTAGGGACTCCATAATAACCCTTTATGATAAATTCCAATCAGTCCATGCCACGTGCAAAAATTGTAGGCCTTTTTGCATATCGGTGGCCTTTTTACGGCTCTTGTGATTTCGGGCCTAACGGCCCCTTACTTAAAAGAAGAAAAACTAGGATTAAAAAGGATGGAGGTTGCTTAAGCCGAACCCTTTGCACCGCACGAAGAGCTTCGTTCTTTCATATATATATATATATTCTTATTTGCTAACAATTATATTGCCTTTTCCTTTTAGTTTATCTGATTTTGCTTTGGCTTTCAGTTTGAAATGTATTTTGATGTGGTCTATTATGTTTTTCTTTTTCCTGACAAATTTCTTAGATTTTTTTTTCCCTTGTAGCTTCTTTAAGCACTTAAACTTTTACAGACTATTTGGAATAAATAAATTTCATAAAATTTCGTAAAATTTATTTGCAAATCCAATTTTTTGTATTTGGAAGCACTCTTTTAAAAAAATTAGAAATTTAAAATTTGTAAATCCTGGATTTCCTCATATTTTGCCCAAATCCTTACTCAATAGTTGGAATTTGCAAATCCATATTTTTTAAATCTGTTGCTCATCTTCTGATGGCAAAATTGCCCCTAAGTTTAAGATATGGACTTTGGCTAAAGTACACAGAAAAAAAAAATCACTATCTCTCCCCTTGTTTCTTTTTCAACAAAAAAAAAAAACACATCTCTCACCCTTTCTCTTAAGATTATTTTTTCATATTAAACGTATTGTTGAATTTAAGGTTATTTTGTCACGTGGAATGTAGGTTTATTTTGTAATCTTAAACAGATGGGTGAAGTTAAGATTATTTTGCATTGTTTTACTTTATTTTTATTTTTATTTTTTGCTTTTTTGGATAATTTTATGATAATAGCAATAATCAATAATGGGATGAGATGATAACGTATGACAAGCCTAATTTTAAAATAATAAAAAGGGAATTTAAGTGAAATAGAAATATAAATTCCAATTTCACATGTATTTCAAACATAATTTATATTTGTAAATAAAAGAATTGACTTAATATTGTTTTACAATTTCAAACAAGGAAATTTATTTGTAAATACAAATCCCTGCGGAATTCATTTGTAAATACAAATCTCTATGAAATTTATTTATAAATTAAATGAATTTCACACCACAAATACTTCCAAACACTATGTTAAGATTTTGTAAAGAAAGACACCTGATGATTATTGATGATGATTTTCTTATAGAGCCTATCACAACAGCCCATGGGAAGTCATCCAACGATTCATGATCCGGATGAAGAGTGATATCTCTTTTCTCGACTTGGATATAAATGATCTAATAGTAATGAAAGAAAGTTCATATGGATAATACGATGATGAAATAATCTCGTCACTTCATTAACTATTGAATCTTCAACATAACTAACGTACATTATATGCTATATGAGGAGTCCAGTGGCGGAGGCAGCCGCCTAGCCTCAAGGTATACATTACAATACAAAGTCAAAAATAAAGGGTCGCAGTTCTTATTTATACATTAACCAATACTTAGATTTAAGTATAGTATAACTACTATAAGTAAAACTAAAAACAAGTAAAAATACAAATAGAAAATAAAAGAATACCTAAAATTAATAATCAACTACTATAACTAAAACTAAAAACTAAAAACTAAAAATAAAACAACTATAACTAACAAAAAATAAAACAACTATAACTAACAAAATTAATAAATAAGTGAAACTATAAGAACAAAATTAAAATAACTATAACTAGACACATAATGAACCAACAACTAAAATTAACTTATCACTAAATAAACAACTATAACTATACTAATAATAAATAATCATAAGTAAAATAAAAATTACTAACTACAAATAAAACCTAAAACTAAAACTATTAAGAACAATTAAAACTAACAATTAACAAATAACTAAAATTAAATTACATACACAAAAATAGACAACTAAAATAAGTTTCTCATTGTTTTTTTGGCTTAAGAAAATAAATACCTTGATTTGTCGGGGAAGGGTTGAGTTAGCTAATTTGCGGAGGTTGATTTGTCATATATAGTTGCGGACGTTGAACACAAAATAAAAACAATATACACGAAGTGGAGAAATACGTCAGGAATCTTATGTAACTAAAAAATACCGCTTAATCTAAAAGGAAAGTTCTATAAAATTGCCATTAGACCCGCTATGTTATATGGTTTAGAGTGTTGGGTTGTGAAATATCAACATGTTTATAAATTTTCAGTGGTCGAGATAAGAATGTTGAAATGGATGTGTGACAAAACTAAGATGGATAAGATTAGGAATGAGGTATACGTGAAAAAGGTGTGACCCCGATTGAGGATAAAATGAGAGAGAATCTTCTGAGATGGTTTGGACATATTAGGTGGCACCTGTGGAGGCACCTGTTAGGAAGTGGGAAGGTTTAAAAATAGTACACTAGGAAGTGGGAAGGTTTAAAAATAGTACACCAGAAGAAGTGTAGATGAAAACCTTAGATGACTTGGACACAGACACTTAGACGAGATCTTGCATGTATGAAACTTACAGAATATATGACTCTCGACATAAATAAATGGCGTCGCATGATCCATATAGCCGAACCCATCTATTGAGACAAGGTTTAGTTTAATTTGGTTTGGTTTTTGTTTGTTGCTTTCATCATGTTTACAAGTTTTCGCTACTCTTTTGTTGGGTCTTTGCTTCAACGTATTGGGTGCACATGTTCACTTATGCATGAGATTAGCACCAAACCCTTTGTGAATAGGGCGAGGCTCTCATGGAGGAAACAAGTCAAACTGGTATGACCTACACGTACTGTAGGCCGCGAAGGCAAATTTTTACACCGACTACTAATCTGCAATCTTTTACGCACTTCCATTTGATGGCTGCTTTGAAACTGCTATAGAGTTTAACTGTTTAAGTCCTTGGCCTTTTCTCTGACCTCCGTGTGATTGTGTAACTACGGTGAATAGATGATACGCTGAAACGTCTGCAAATTCGGTGAATAGATCAATATGCATTAACTTTCTACTTTTCTAGTTGTATCTTCATCTTAGTTGTATTTTCTTGCATTAATTTTCTACTGGGGTCCATTACTAATCTATAACGTTCTAGCAATTTTGTGCAAGGCTAACTATTTGAATATGTCACCGTAGTGTTATATCTTATTTAATCATATTTGATATGAAATGTGAATTACATTGCAACTTCATTTTAGAGGAATTATATATCAATGAAAGATAATTCTGATTTGAATTTTCTTCTTTTCATTTTTGTAGATTAAAGTATTATGTGAAAGCCAGACGTTAGGTCGGGTTGGTTGCAATTGAATCTTCTGGCCTCAGCTAATGCAAAGTGTCGATGAAAGTTTGATTCAACAATAATTGACATACTTATGGGGGAATCCAGAAATTATTTTCAGTGGGATTAAAATATATAATTTTTTAACTATATGAGTGAAAAAAAATAGTGGTTGCTAATTAATTTTCTTAAATAAAAGCACATAGAATTTTAATTTTTTTTAGAAATACAAATTTTTTTCAACATTTTTCCAAATTAGTGGGGGCTCTAGTCCCCATGGGCCCTAATGTACATCTGCCACTGGACATACTTTTTTGGCTTGTTAATTCCAATTTTTTGATCTTTTATTAACAATAAAAGCACTCAGTTTTAGATGCATGTTTTTCAGTGCTTAGGCTCTGTTTGTTTGCAGTAAAATATTTTTCTGGAAAATATTTTTTAAATTTTTCGATGTTTGGTAACACAGAAAATTTGGTCAATCGGAAAACATTTTTCGGTCAAATGAAAATTTTAGTTCAAAAGAGTTGAAAATGTTTTCTTGTCCTTTGAGAAAAGAAAATATTTTCCGAAACTCACCCACTTCACCCCTACCCCACCCCACCCCACCCCACCCACCCTTAACCCTCATACTTAACATATATATTATATGTGTATATGTTTTTAGGGAAAAATGCAACTTTATTCCCCATTGTTATACCAAAAGTTATTTTAGTCACCATTGTTCCAAAATACTCAAAGAGGTCCCCCAATATTCGCAAACATACTCATTTTGGTCCCCACCGTTAAAAGTTTAGTTAGTTTTAACAAATATAAATAGTGTTTCAAGGGTAGAATTGAAAATTCACTAAAAAAACACACAATCTCACACAAACACACCAAAAAAAAAACAAAAACACACCCGAAAACACACTGTAACACCCTCAAAAATATACACACTAACACATTTGAAAACACACACTAACACACCCAAAAACATACACGAAAACACCTACTAACAAACACAATTACACACATGTTAACACACACAAAGCAAAAAACACATACTTAAACTCACGGGGAGTGGGGATGGGGTTTGCAGTGGGTTCACGTGGGTATGGATGAAGGTCTGGGTGTGGGTGGGGATGGGTGTGGGGTTTTCAGGGGGTTCGTAAGTGAAGGGTTGGGGTTTTATGGGGGCTCCCGTGGGTAAGGGGTGGTGCTTCAAGGGGGTCGCGTGGGTAGGGGGTAGTGTTTTGGGGGAGGTTACAGGGCTTGAAGGTGGTGGCTAGCAGTGGTGGTAGCTGGCGGAGGGGGTGAAGGTTGGGTGGGGTAGAAGAGGAAGAAGAAGGGTAGGATAATTTTGTAATTTTATGATTTAACTAGGGTAATTTAGTCATTGTATGAATTTTCTGTTAGATTTTTAACAGTAGGGACCACAATGAGCATGTTTGCAAACATTGGGAACCTCTTTTAGTATTTTAAAACAATGGGGACTAAAATGACTTTTGAGAAAACAATGGGAACCATTGCTGTATTTCTCCTTTTTTTTTTTTATAAAATCTCATGTCGAAAAATATTTTTCGTTGTACATCCAAACATCAAAAAATATTTTCCCCTGAAAATATTTTCCTCCAACAAGTTATTTTACGACAAACAAACGGAGCCTTAATCAGCTTTTTGATTTGTCTTGGTCAGTCCATCACCCAAAATCACCCAGTCACTACCATGTGGGCCTCACATGTCAATGGGGCCCACACGTGTGTGAGTGATTAAGCGATGGGTTGATTGAAGAATTTTTAATATATTAATATACTGAACTCACCATTATGGAATTGTAGACTTACTGGGGAAATTGAAGTCATAAAACAAACCATAGAAGTTCTTGCTCCTAGATTGAATCGTTCCAATAGGCAATAGTGGAACTCGTATAGACCGCGTTGAAGTATAAAATATGAAACTAGTTTTCTGGGACCTGGTAGGTCAGTTATGCACTTCTAATTGATGATCTAATTGACACACGAACATCTTTTGCTCTCATTTTTTAGAAACCAGATGTCCTCAGAGCATCATTAAATTGATTAGCGTAATGTGTTCGTAGTGGCCCACATGGTGCGAAAGGCTGTCGTCCGTCAATGACTAACGAAATAGTCTCCCATTCACTAATAATTATGTCGCTGATGCAAGACTATTATGAAAAGGAACATGCTATAATACATGTAGTAGATGCGACTTGCCTTCTAAAATTTGGAGATAAAAAATCAGCACTTGGCAAGTATTCTCACACCGTTATTTCCTCTGCTTATGTGGGTGAATTTTCTAAATTTAACTGAGTACTGTCGATTAAGTTGTAGCCTAATTGGGGAAAATGGAGGGAAGGGAATGGTTGGGGAGGGAGAGGAGGATCACTCCTCTTGTTTGTTTTAAGAACTTTTAGAGGGGAGATAATCTTGAGTTATGTTGTGCGTCCCTCCAAACCCCCAAATTTGATTCCACCCAAATTGGGGTAAAATGGGTGGAGAGGAAACTAAAAAAAATTGTTAAGTCAATTTTGTCCCTACCACTTCAACAATAAAATCATCCATTAAAACATAAAGATTAAAAAACAAATAGATGGATATTAAGGCGTTTATGCAGCTTTCTTGTTGAGGTGTGTGCGCGTTTATACAGCTCTGTGTGTAAAATTGCAATGTGTATGTGTGTGTGATCAATGTTGTAAGACGAAGCAGTAAGTGCTTGAGTAGCGGTGGAGATTTGATGTTGTATGTGTATATGTGTGTGTGTGTGAGCAATGGTTTGCTGTGAAACAAAGATAGCAGGAGTAAGAAGAAGAAGAAAGAAACAAAAATGAAAAGAACAGAAGAAACGAGAGGAAGAAAATGTCAAAATATTGGGAAATTTCTTTAAATTATACAAGGGTAAAATCGTCAATTCATGTACAAAATTTATCCCTGACTTCATTTTCTGTCTAATCCAAACAAAAAAACTCATAATCCTTTATGATATATATATTTTTTATATAAAATTATTCAATCCAAATATGATTTAATCATCTTCTCTCTCTTCCTTTATAATTCTTTCATTTACTCTCCTTTATTAAACTCTCCCCACTAAATCCAGACACACTGTAAATGTTCTCCTATAACTTAATAGTAAAAGTTGCAAGGAGGTAGGTAATGAGACTAGGTGGAGATTGATGCAACGTTGATTTGTAGTTTAGTAGAAAATAACATTGATACTTTCGGTTCTTTTCGCCCTTTAATTAAGGATTTTAAGCATGTTTTGTTAGAAGGACTCGGCTATCAAGTGACCCACGTCTACTGTGAAACAAATCAATGTGTTGATTGGCTCACTAATTATGGTATCTTCCAACAGTTTGACTCTTTTGACATCGACCAACTCTTGACATAGTTGTTTGGAGAAAGACAAGAGGAGTGAGACATCCCTTAAGTTAATTATTCAATAACTGGCTGCCCCTTATCTAAAGAACTCGCTCAATATCTAAATCTGAAGAAGTTGGATGAGAGAATTATAGTGATACAAAATTTTTTATGCCCTTTTTGTAACTCTTTATAAGTGGTAAATTATACAAATCTTGGTTTCTGACTGTATTTAAAGTAAAAATTTATTCACCAATAAATAAATAAAGTGGAAATTTATCAATTAATGACAACGGAATTATAACCCACCATCTTTTCCTTTTCACAACTGGTTTTGTGAAAGCATGTCATCTTAACCAAAATTATCTCATAAAAAATTAAAACGATAAACAAATATATGATACACCCCTCTAGATACATGTTAAAAGAAGAAGAAACGCAATGAGCTATAAATGGAAGAATCGAAAGCAAGTATTTTAATTTGTGAACCCCGAACCCTAAACCCAAAATTATCTCATAAAAAAGTAAACGATAAACAAGTATATGATAGATCCGACTAGATACATGTTAAAAGAAGAAGAAACGCAATGACCTGTAAATGGAAGAACTGAAAGTAAGTATTTTAATTGGTGTGTTGTAGAAAGATCTGACAAGGAAGTTTCGAGACTGGCCATCTCCAACAAAGTTTGTGATATTGTATCCTTTTACTACATGTTTCCTGCTCTCGCTTGGTCCATCGAGGTCCTTGGAGAGTAGAGTTTCTTGCTTTGTATTAAGTTTGATTTCGATCTTATTTTATGTTGATTATGCATATTAAGTTGATTTCGCTCTTGTTATATGTTGTATATGCATAGCACGATTTTAGAAAGAAGTTTTCGAAAAAATAAAACTTTTGCGAAAACTCTTCCTTGTTTCCCCCCTCACTGAGCTTTTGGTTATGGAAAAGCTCACCCCTCTTTCAACAATTTCAGGTGAGGCCGAGGCCAAGCCAACTGTACAGGTAGAGGGCGATGAGGCTCTATGTGATGAGGTTGACTTCTGTTTCACGTGATCGCCATACTTGTGTTGAAGAAGAAATTTGTTAACAGAAACTTGATGTACTTTTGAACAACCTGAAATTATGTAATATTCTTTTGGATTTCTAACTATGTATTAAGTTTGATTACTACTTTTGAGGCCTAGTTTTCTATATTTTGCCACGTATGAAGTACAAACAGGGATGCTAGGTGTTGTAATTATGAAACAGGTTGATGTGGCCTTTTAATGTCAAATGTCTTGCGCGTACTTTTGGAGCTACTTGTGGTTTGTTAATGAATGTTAGGTTGTTATTTGATGATCTTATAGGTGTTAAGCGATTGACACGTCGCGTCCTAGCCTTAACCTCCACGGGTCTTGGTCTCGGGGCGTGACATTTAGTCTCAGTCAGTGCCCCAAGAATGATATGGAACGACAAGAAGTGCAGAAGGTTCCCTATACTTCAGCTGTAGGGAGTCTTATGTATGCTCAAGTTTGTACGCGTCCGAATTTAGCGTACATAGTAGGTATGTTAGGCAGATATTTAAGTAATACTGGGATGGATTATTGGAAAGCATCCAAGCAAGTTATGAGGTACTTAAAGAGGACAAAAGATTACATGTTCACCTATCGGAAGTCAGATAATTTGGAGATCATTGGGTATTCTGACTCTGATCTTGCAAGTTGCCAAGATACTAAAAGATCCACTTCTGGCTATGTCTACATGCTAGCTGGAGGTGCTATTTCCTAGAGAAGTGCCAAGCAGTCACTCTTAGCTCTTTCCACTATGGCAGCAAAATTCATAGCTTGTTATGAGGTAACCAATCGTGCGACATGGCTGTGAAATTTTGTCACTAGGCTACGTATTATAGATAGTATTGAAAGACCACTTAAAGTATATTGTGACAATTTATCAGCAGTCTTATATTCCAACAACAACAGAAGCTCGTCAAAGTCTAAGCATTTAGACATTAAGTTTCTAGTTGTTAAGGAGAGGGTTCAGAGTAAGATAGTGTCAATTGAACATATAAGAACAGACTCCATGCTTGCGGATCCGCTTACTAAAGGTTTACCACCCATGGTTTTACATAAGCATACTGCTCATATGGGTGTTGTTTTATTTGATGGTATGCAGTTTTAGTGAGAGTCTGTGTATGTCTTCAGTTCTATTCTTTGACACTATCTATGTTCAGTTTTCTGCATAATTAAGTTGATAGTTTTACCTCCATTTATTACTCTGGATATTTTATCTTTTAATTGTGTTTAACATAAGATTTGAAAGACTAAGGTTTGATCTCACTACGGAATAAAGTTCGGACCAATTGGAAATAGGCATGTTTAAGATCACATTGCATGTAATTTTCAAGCTACACATCCATATTTGATCTATGTCATTGAATATATTTGGTATGGTGATCATTGATGGGTCCCGTTACGGTGTAATGTAACGAAGGTCGCTTTGGTCTCATGCTGGTATAAGAGATAGACCGGATTGTTTCATAAAATGTTTTAAGCATATGTAGCAATTTTGTGCACATAAGGTTATCGAATATAATTATCTCTGGTATTACTGTGTAGCCCAGGTGGGAGATTGTTGGGATTATTTTCAATAATATATTATGGACTTACACGTAATTATCAATTATATTTGGGCAACTATTCTAATTAGAATAATTAAGTGATCTAATTCTAGAAAAGATCATAATAAGACATCTTATCCAACGTGGACTCTGTAATGTGTGGTATTCAATAGCAACTTATTTAAGGCTTAGTGGGATTCTTATTAGATTGTTTATATAAAAAGGTCTTGGTCTCCAAGGTTAAAGACGCCATATTCTCTATTTCCTCAAATCCGGACCTTGAGCAACATGCAACAAGAGAATCCTGTTTAGTCTGTTGAAGGCCTTGCACCAAATTCTCAAAGGTTTTCATGTTTTTACGTTATTATTATCATGGATTCAGGTACTCCATTCTCATAGCTTTAAATTCTACAATTCTTATATTTTGAATGAAGTGTATGATTTATGTGAATATATTAAATTATGTTCTAACAAGTATAACTACTAAAAGTAAAACTAAAAACAAGTAAAAATACAAATAGAAAATAAAAGAATACCTAAAATTAATAATCAATTACTATAACTTTAACTAAAAACAAAAAATAAAACAACTATAACTAGCAAAATTAATAAATAAGTGAAACTATAATTACAAAATTAAAACAACTATAACTAGACACATAATGAACAAACAACTAAAATTAAACTTATGAATAAATAAACAACTATAACTATACTAATAATAAATAATCATAAGTAAAATAAAAATTAATAATTACAAATAAAACCTAAAACTAAAACTATTAATAACAATTAAAACTAACAATTAACAAATAACTAAAATTAAATTACATACACAAAAATAGACAACTAAAATAAGCTTCTCATTGATTTTTTGGCTTAAGAAAATAAATACGTTGATTTGTCATATATAGTTGCTCGGCGCCGGGTAGGAGGAGGGTTTGTTTTTTTTTTGGTCAAATGACGGGGAAAGGTTGAGTTTGCTAATTTGCGGACGTTGATTTGTCATATGTCGTTGCGCACGTTGAACATAGAATCAAAGCAGTATACACGAAGTGGAAATATACGTCAGGAATCTTGTGTGACAAAAAAATACCGCTTAATCTAAAAGAGAAGTTCTATAAAATTGACATTAGACCCGCTATGTTATATGGTTTAGAGTGTTGGACTGCGAAATATCAACACGTTCATAAAATTTCAGTGGCTGAGATGTGAATGTTGAGATGGATGTGTGGCAAAACTAAGAATGACAAGATTAGGAACGAGGTTATACGTGAAAGAGGTGTGACCCCTATTGAGAATAAAATGAGGGAGAATCGTCAGAGATGGTTTGCACATATTAAGAGGCACTTGTCAGGGCGCTTGTTAGGAAGTGGGAAGGTTTAAAAATAGTACACCAGAATATGGTTAGAGAAAAACCTAGGATGACTTGGACAAAGACACTTAGACAAGATCTTGCGTATATGGAACTTACAGAAGAGATGACTCTCAACAAAAATGAATGGCGTCGCATGATCCATATAGCCGACCCTATCTAGTGAAACAAGGTTTAATTTAATTTGGTTTGGTTTTTATTTGTTGCTTTCATCCTGTTTACGAGTTTTAGCTACTCTTTTGTTGGGTCTTTGCTTCAACGTATTGGTTGCACATGTTCACTTATGCATAAGATTAGCACCAAAGCCCTTGTTCTCGTGGAGGAAACAAGTCAAACTGGTATGACCTACACGTACTGTAGGCCGCGAAGGCAGATTTTAACACCGACTACTAATCTGCAATCTTTTACGCACTTCCATTTGCTGGCTACTCTGAAACTGCTATAGAGTTTAACTGTTTAAGTCCTTGGCCTTTTCTCTGACCTCCGTGTGATTGTGTAACTACGGTGAATAGATGATATGCTGAAACATCTACAAATTCGGTGAATAGATCAATATGCATTAACTTTATACTTTTCTAGTTGTATCTTCATCTTAGTTGTATTTTCTTGCATTAATTTTCTACTGGAGTCCATTACTAATCTATAACGTTCTAGCAATTTTGTGCAAGGCTAACTATTTGAATATGTCACCGTAGTGTTATATCTTATTTAATCATATTTGATATGAAATGTGAATCACATTGCAACTTCATTTTAGAGGAATTATATATCAATGAAAGATAATTCTGATTTGAATTTTCTTCTTTTCATTTTTGTAGATTAAAGTATTATGTGAAAGCCAGACGTTAGCTCGGGTTGGTTGCAATTGAATCTTCTGGCCTCAGCTAATGCAAAGTGTCGGTGAAAGTTTGATTCAACAATAACTGACATACTCACGGGGGAATCCAGAAATTATTTTCAATGGGACTAAACCACATAATTTTTTAATTATATGAGTGAAAAAAAAAATAGTGGCTGCTAATTAATTTTCTTAACTAAAAGCACGTAGAATTTTAATTTTTTTTGAGAAATACAATTTTTTTTTAACATTTTTTCAGATTAGTGGGGGCTCTAGTCCCCATCGGCCCTAATGTACATCTACCATTGGACATACTTTTTCAGCTTGTTAATTCCAATTTTTTGATCTTTTATTAAAAATAAAAGTACTCAGTTTTAGATGCATGTTTTTCAGTGCTTAGGCTCTGTTTGTTTGTAGTAAAATATTTTTCAAGAAAATATTTTTCAAATTTTTCGATTTTGATAACACGGAAAATTGAAAATATTTTACAAATTTTCTAATATTTGGTAACACGGAAAATTTGGTCAATCGGAAAAAAAATTTCGGTCAAGGGAAAATTTTAGTTCAAAAGAATAGAAAATATTTTCTTGTCCTTGGGAAGAAAAAAATATTTTTCGAAACTCACCCACTTTACCCCTACCCTTTACCCTCACGGTTAACATATATATTATATGTGTATATTTTCTTAGGGTAAAATGCAACATTACTCCCCATTGTTACACCAAAAGTCATTTTAGTCACTATTGTTTCAAAATGCTCAAAGAGGTCCCCAATATTTGCAAACATGTTCATTGTGGTCCTTACCGTTAAAAGTTTAGTTAGTTTTAACATATATAAACATTGTTTCAAGGGTAGAATAGGAAATTCACTAAAAAACATACAATCTCACACAAACACACCAAAAAAACACACACTAACTCACCTAAAAACACACATTAACATACCCAAAAACATACACGAACACACCCACTAACACACATGAACACACCTACTAACACACGCACTAACACACACAGCCAAAAATACATACACAAACTCGCCAGGGTGGGAATAGGGTTTGCAGTGGGTTCACGTGGGTGTGGGTGTAGGTGTGGGTGGGGGTGGGGATGGGGATGGGGTTGGGGGTGGGGGTGGGGATGGGGTTGGGGGTGGGGGTTGGGTTTTCAAGGGGTTCGCAGGTGGGGGTTGGGGTTTTATAGGGGCTCACGTGGGTAGGGGTGGTGCTTTAGAGGGGTCGCGTGGGTGGGAGGTTAGGGTTTCGCGGGGATGGGGCTCATAGTGATGGGCTTACATGGGTAGGGGTGGTGTTTCGTGGGAGGTCGCAGGGCTTGAGGGTAGTGGCTAGCGGTGGTGGTGGCTAGCGGCGGGGGTGGGGTTGGGTGGGGTAGAAGAGAAAGAAGAAAAAGGGTAGGATAAGTTTGTAATTTATGATTTAACTAGGGGTAGTTTAGTCATTTTATGAATTTTCTGTTAGATTTTTAATAGTAGGGACTACAATGAGCATGTTTGCAAACATTGGGAACCTCTTTTAGTATTTTAAAACAATGGGGACTAAAATGACTTTTGAGTAAACAATGGGGACCATTGCTGCATTTCTCCTTTTTTTTTATTTATAAAATCTCATGTCAAAAAATATTTTTCGTTGTACATCCAAACATCAAAAAATATTTTTCAGTATTATATTTTTCAGAAAAATATTTTTCCCTGAAAATATTTTTCTCCAACAAATTATTTTACGGCAAAAAAACGGAGCCTTAGTCAGCTTTTTGATTTGTCTTGGTCAGTCCATCACCCAAAATCACCCAGTCACTACTATGTGGACCTCACATGTCAATGGGGCCGACACATGTGTATGAGTGATTAAGTGATGGGTTGATTGAAGAATTTTTAATATATTAATATACTGAACTCACCATTATGGAATTGTAGACTTACTAGGGAAATTGAAGTCATAAAACAAACCATAGAAGGTCTTGCTCCTAGATTGAATTGTTCCAATAGGCAATAGTAGAACTCGTATAGACTGCGTTGAAGTATAAAATATGAAACTAGTTTTCTGGGACCTGGTAGGTCAGTTATGCACTTCTACTTGATGATCTAATTGACACACAAATATCTTTTGCTCTCACTTTTTAGAAACCAGATGTCCTCAATGCATCATGAAACTGAAAACCTGTATCATTAACGTAGTGTGTTCGTAGCGGCCCACATAGTGCGAGAGACTGATGTCCGTCAATGACTAACACAATAGTCTTCCCTTCACTAATAATTTTGTCGCTGATGCAAGACTATTATGAAAAGGCGCATGTTGTAATACATGTAGTAGATGCAGCTTGCCTTTCAAAATTTGGAGATAAAAAATCAGCACTTGGCAAGTATTCTCACACCATTATTTCTTCTACTTATGTGGGTGAATTTTCTGAATTTAACTGAGTACTGTCGATTAAGTTGTAGCCTAATTGGAGAAAATAGAGGGAAGATAATGGTTGGGGAGGGAGAGGAGGATCACTCCCCTTGTTTGTTTTAAGAACTTTTAGAGGGGAGATAATCTTGAGTTATGTTGTGCGTCCCTCCCAACCCCCAAATTTGATTCCTCCCAAATTGGGGTAAAATGGGTGGAGAGGAAACTAAAAAAAATTGTTAAGTCAATTTTGTCCCTGCCACTTCAACAATAAAACCATTCATTAAAACACAAAGATTAAGAAACAAATAGATGGAAATTAAGGCGTTTATGCAACTTTCTTGTTGAGGTGTGGGCGCGCTTGTGCAGCTGTGTGTGTGAAGTTGCAATGTGTATGTCTGTGTGAGCAATGTCGTAAGACGAAGTAGTAAGTGCTTGTGTAGCGGTGGAGGTTTGATGTTGTATGTGTATGTGTGTGTGTGAGCAATTTTGTGTTGTGGTTGTCAATTTTTTGCTGTGAAACAAAGATAGCAGTAGTAAGAAGAAGAAAGAAACAAAAATGAAAAGAACAGGAGAAACGAGAGGAAGAAAATGTCAAAATATTGGGAAAATTTCATTAAATTATACAAGGGTAAAATAATCAATTCATGTAAAAAATTTATCCCTATCTTCTATTTTGTTTCTAATCCAAATAAAAGAAACTCATAATCCTTTATGATATTTTTTTTTTATATAAAATTATTCAATTCAAACATGATTTAATCATCTCCTCTCTCTTCCATTATAATTCTTTCTTTTCCTCTCATTTATTAAACTTTCCCCCCTAAATCCAGACACACTGTAAATGTTCTCCTATAACTTAAAAGTAAGACTTGCAAGGAGGTAGGTAATGAGACTAGGTGGAAATTGATGCAACGTTGATTTGTAGTTTAGTAAAAAATAACATTGATACTTTCAGTTCTGTTTGCCCTTTAATTAAGGATTTTAAGCACGTTTTGTTAGAAGGACCCAACTATCAAGTGACCCACGTCTACCGTGAAACAAATTAATGTGTTAATTGGCTCGCTAATTATGATATCTCCCAACAGTTTGACTCTTTTGACATTGACCAACTCTTGACATAGTTGTTTGGAGAAAGACAAGAGGAGTGAGACATCCTTTAAGTGAATTATTCAATAACTGGCTGCCCCTTATCTAAAGAACTCGCTCAACATCTAAATCTGAAGTTGGATGAGAGAATTATAGTGATACAAAATTCTTTATGCCCTTTTTGTAACTCTTTATAAGTGGTGAATTATACAAATCTTGGTCTCAGACCGTATTTAAAGTAAAAATTTATTCACCAATAAATAAATAAAGTGGAAATTTATCAATTTATCACAATGGAATTATAGCCCACCATCTTTTCCTTTTCACAACTGGTTTTGGGAAAGCATGTCCTCTTAACTAAAATTATCTCATAAAAAAGTAAACGATAAACAAGTATATGATAAATCCGACTAGATACATGTTAAAAGAAGAAGAAACGCAATGAGCAGTACATGGAAGAACTGAAAGCAAGTAGTTTATATTAGCATCTTCAACATAAGCACTTCAAAATACTTAAAATCTTTACCTCCCACGAGCTAGAAACAGCCATTACGTTTCAAGTTTTTGATAAACGCTAAATTTTTTTTTTTTGAGAAGTAAAAATATTTAGTTTTTACCAAAAAACTTGAAACATAATTACCATACTCTGGGAAAATATGTCTTAACATCTTGCTAATTACCTAAAGATTTACAAGCAAAGCTTGATTTTCTGTCTTTGCCACAACGGATCTTGATTATTTGCCATTCTCTTCCTCAATCCAAGTAATCCGGATTAGACCGACCGACTGTCATCCTGCAATCCTTGAACAAAATCAAAACATAACACTATCTTTCATTTGATATATAATTCTTCTAAAGTATATCAAGATGCAAGATATTTCACATTTCATTCAAATATTATCAAACAAGACAACAGTTTCGTACAATATTCAATATGTCTACGAGAATGAACTATTGACCATTCACAGTGTGCTGGACTTAGATTGTTTCAAGATGTAAACATGTAAAATGTGAATTCATAATGCATCCAGATCTTTGGGAGGGCACGGCATTGTAATATGCATGCCAAAAATCATTGCCTCCACAAGCAGTATGGGAATCCGTATACGGACCATATGAGTTTGACAGAAACACGCTTCTATTAATATGTCGACTTTTCTTGAACATATCAATGTCAACTTATCCATCATTATATTCTATCGAGACCTGCAATCTATGTGTAATGGAGTACAAATACTAAGCACGAATGCTTAATTTATATGTTGAATCTCCTATGGACATAAAATCAAGTTATTCATCAATTCTGTCATGTCCAACAAGCTATTTGACAGAAGACATATACCAAGCAACTAGTTGGTCTTAGGTGAAGCACAAATTATTTACCTAGAATCTCAGTACTGTCTTCAGCATTAAACTGCTATGTTATCTCAAAAACATAAAATCAACTTAGACTGGATGATTTACACGTGAATTCAGTCTCGGGATAACTCTAAATTTGAGTAATAACAATGATAAACAATTTGGCAACGAACAAGCACGAATGTGCCCTATTATGTATCAATCCTAGTAAGTCACTGTGACCTGACATCAATAATCTTCACACTACCATGTAAGGTAGCAAATATGTTCTGTGCAGGGGCTATGTTAATTTGATCACAGAAGGGACTAAGACATGTTCAACTTCATAACAAATACCCCAAAGTTAAATTTGGGCAGACTCTTTCAATGTGAAATCAAAACGTCCTGTCACTTGAAACTGCAAAGATCAAATTTGCCTGATCTTACATCAATCTAAAAGTGAAGGAGATTGGTGGAAATAAAATTCACGACACGATTCAAGAAAGCAAAAGATTTTGTCAAAGGGACTATATAGAAAATGTAATGGGAAAATAAGAACTTGAAACCTGGCAGTGAGTTGGTCCACCTTTCCCCCATCCTTCCCCATAGAATCTGCCTTCACCATTGATATCAATTTACTAAAATAGCTTTTTTCAAACTACACTTAGTTCTTACCAATTGTTATATATCGTAAGGAAGCAATCCTATATAAAGAAATTTATTTGTAGCCATACATGAAAATTTTGGTTGCTATACATGAAAACTTCTAAACATATTTCATAGATAAGTGGAAATCACAAACCGATTTGTCTGAATTTCTCAGTTAGAGCCTTCAACTTCTCCACCTTCTTTTCCTTCTCAGCCGAACTTTTGTTAATTTCTTCGTACAAGCTTGCCATCTTGGTATGATCAATTTTAGTCTCAGTATCTTTATAATATTTCATTAACTCATCAGACCTACAACAAAATTGAATATTAATACACTATATCAAAAATCAATAATTAGCAAAAAACACAAAATGATTAAAAAAAAAAAAAAAGTGAAAAAACCATACCTGAATCACTGAATCATCCCCCTTGCGAAAAATATCATTCAACCTTGCCACCTTCTTTTTTAGTTCACCGAAGCCATCAGGATAAACTTGTGAGTATGTTTCGCGCAATTGGTCAGAAAGTTTATCAATTTTTGCTTGATTATTTTGCAAGATCTGCTCGTTAATAAGTTCTCCTCTCATAGATGGCACGTTTTGTTGATTTTCCATTGTCTCAATTTCGGCACGATCAGATAGTGGAGAAGAAATGTGGATTCTGTGGAGTGAAATTAGGGTTGGTTGATGGGAATTGAAGGTGAGGATCGATATTAATAATATCTCGCCGCTGTTGTTGAGTAAAGGGAATTGGGCTGGCTGTACCAGGTCTGTAGACTGTAGTGCTGCAAGGTAGCGAGTGTACCACACTTGATTTCCATATCTCCTTCCAGCTTTTCCTGCATTGATTCCTGATTTCCAGCTATTATTGGTATACGGTAATTGAAGTCTGATTTTTTACTCTCAAAACATAACGATTAAATATAATTAATCATTATTATGAGTAAAAAAAAAATTTAATTGACTGATAAATCTGATCTTTTTGAAAAGATTTCCCCAATATCAACAATGGTGCGTCCGTTTGACTGTGGGTCGGGATGTAATTGTATGAAAGGAACCAACTTTGTTTCGTTTTTGATTTTATGAATTAAATTCAGTCAACATCGTGACATAATTAAAAAGGAATGATTTTTAGTTACCATCTTCCAAAGTCAGCCCTCGATACTTTATTTTTCTTTTATTTCAAAAAAAATTATAAATTAATATTATATCATTTAAATATATTGATTTTAAAGTTGATTTTGAAATTCCTCACACTTACCAAATGCCAAAATACCTTTTTCACATGCCAATAGGCGTACCAATGAGCCTCACGCCCTAGGCTATACGCGTGTCAGCAAGGGAGACTAAATTGTAGCAATGTTAAAGGTAAAATTGAAAAAATTACATATTTTTAAATTAATCCTTATTTTATTATTTTTATAAAAAATTAATTTAATTATCAATGTTTATAAAATATTTTAATTCAGTCCCCGAGCTTACAAAATAACAAAATAAAATCTTATTAAAGTTGTGTAGCATAGAGATTACGATATATAACCAATGGTACAAGGCCTTCAAAGGAACCTAGGACTATTTTAATTCGTGATTGAGGTTATGGTTCAACTAGAGTTTGGGGATAATAAGCAAATGCAAATAGAAAATAAAATATATTTTATGGGAAAATAGTAATAATTTATGAAGTCTATGTGATTTTCTATTAGACATCTGTAAGTAGGAATGACAGTGGTTCGGTTAATCGCGATTTTTGAAAAAATAAAAATCGAAATCGATTAGCATAACCTAAATTCGAAACCGAAAATCGATTAAATGTATTTTAATGTGCTCTATCATTTTTTTTTGGTTTTTTTATCGACATATTTCTGATATTTTTTTTAATTCAAAGAGTGGTTTAAATCATTTTATATCATTTTATTCAAAAATAATATATATTTTAAAAATCAATCTCAAGATTGATGCATCTAAAACAAAAATTATACTATTAGACCAAATAACCGGTGGTCATGAAAAATATTTAACTATTTATAAAACACCTAACATAAGTCCTGTGTCATGAAAAAATTTATTAAGCACCTAACATAAGTTCTGTGTCATGGAATGCATTTATTAATTGCTGATGTTATTTCTTTTTACCTCTTATGGCTTTTTTTCTTCCTTGGGAGGCAAACGTCAACTAAATAGGAATGCATCTAGGCGACGACTTGCCTCCTATATCTCTTTCTACAAGAAGTCTCAGTAATTCAGGGGGTAGTCAATCTGAGAAGTACCCAAGAGTTGCATCATTTCAAAGTTGGCTAGAAAGTCTGCGCACTTGTTCGCCTCACGAAAAATATGCATGAATTTAAAGTTAGCATGTGGCGAAAAAATTGTTGGGGTGGAAAAGGAGTGTACTCTCCTTTGCAGGTAGAGTCACGCTCACTAAGTCCGTTCTTTCAGCTCTTCTGGTCTACACGATAAACACGACTTCTCTCCCTGTTCAAACATGCCATGAAATTGACAAGATTCAATGTAACTTCATTTGGAGCTCAACTGCAAAAAAAAAAAAAAGAAAAATTCACTGGGTTGATTAGGAAACACTTTGCCTTTCGAAGGCGAATGGAGGTCTTGGTCTTCGTCCCTCGAGAGCAGTTAACGAAACCATGCTGACTAAGCTGGGTTGGAAAGTCTTGAATGAACCACACCTCCTATGGGTTAGGATTATTAAGGATAAGTATTTTATTTTTATTTATTTATGGTAAAAAAGGAGAAGTACTGTGTTATGAATTTTCTTTACTATTCCTCTAAGAATACTGAAGACTTTCCATTTAAAGCAACTATTGCTATCAGCTTTCTGAGTAAAGGTAGCATTCCTTTTTAGTTTCTTTGATAAACGGATAATGACCTTAGTTAAAGAACTTACCTTATCCGTGGATGAAAGCGACCCCACACGCAAAAAATTGAATGTCTGAACTTGTAAAGCTGTTTGACAAAAAAAAAAAAAAAAAACTTGTAAAGCTGCATTCAAAATTACTCTAATAATTCGTTAGATCCCTTATATTTAAGCTATGATTTTAATTATAATTTATTATTAAATAATTTATTTATTAATTGTATTATACTGATTTTTAATGTTTATTTATAAATAGTCTCACAAAATAAAATATTAATATTAATAAAAATAAAATATCATCAAACAACGAACAAACTAAAACTATTGAAAAAGTTTTAAATTATAAAAAGATAAAAAATAATATTAATAAAAAATACCCATAAATATAATTTTTATATTTTTACATCTTACATATGTACTACAATTTTAAATTTATAAATATAAAAGTATAGGTAAATAATATTAGACAAAGTACAATTAAAATGAAGAAGAGAAAATTGATCACTCACAAGAATTTATAATAATTCTTAACCAAGATGTTATATGTCATTATTTATCTTTACAATCATTTTACATGAATACCTCCAAGTTCCCTAAGAATCAAGATAACTTGATCACTATGCTTTGTGTAATCCATGTATACGAATGTAGAGAATTCAGTTTATTTTAATAGCTTCCATACATTTGATCAATCTCTTATTTTAAGAAATTCATATTTTAGTTTCACTCTAATAGCTTCTTTATTTTAAAATGAAGATGGGTTTAGGGGATTGCTATAAAAATGCTGAAATTGGCTCGAGGACAGCTGTTGAAGACCATTTTACCCAGTAACTTCTCTACATGTAGAGAAAGAGAGTAAATAGGGTACTTGTTGAAGAAGGTTTCAGGCCACCTACCTATTATGTCTGCAAAAAAAAAGGAAAAAAAAAACTATTTATTTGTATATATATCTTTAATCTAATAGAAAACTCTTAGTCAATTTAGATCGATAATTAGTTTCTCATATATTATAAGTTTTAAAAATATTTGAGAGACTGATTAGTTAATTACTCAAAATTTGTCCCAATCAAACATGCTTATGATGTGTAGAGTTTTTCGGACAAAAAAAAAATAATAATGAAAAAAAATAAAAGAGACGTGTAGAGTTATAAAATTGAGCAGTAAGGCTGCTGCATAATTAAAATTGAAAATTTCAAAATCACTTTATAAAATTATGAGTTATTACTTCTAAAACCAATTAATTTTAAAATTAGACTTGGTTTTGTGGATTTGAGTGACTACTGTATTTCCATGTTCGGATGGGTTTGAAGGCGCGTCTATGGTCCATCACAAATAACTGTGATATTTGTTTCTTCAAAGGAGAGAGAGGATTAAGGCCAACTTCAGCAGCATATGTAAAAAGTTAAAATTTTTACATTTCTAAATGTGGAGATACAGAATCCATTCTCTAAAACTTTAAAAAAAAAAATTAAAGCCTGAAAAAAAAATACAAGTCTCCAAAATGTCCGATTGATATTATCAATAATACAAGACATAAAAAAATAGAATATCGTCACAAAAAATAAACAAATATAAATAAAAAGTTTAAAAATAAAAAATAAAAAATATTAGAATTAAAATAAAAATTATTATTAACAATGGACAAAGATTAAAAAACGGGAATAATAAAGTTTGAATTAAAATAATATATTTAATTAAAATAAAAAAAGATTTTGGAGTAAAACAAAAATAGAGAATCTGTAAAATAGATAAGCTGCTGGAGTGAAACTGAAATAGAGATTTTCTAAAAATAGAGATTAAGTAAATGTAGAGAAGCTGTTGGAGTGAAACTGAAATAGAGATTTTCTAAAAATAGAGATTAAGTAAATGTAGAGAAGCTGTTGGAGTAAAACTAAAATAGAGAATCTGTAAACGTAGAAAAATACTTCAAAATCTCTACATGTAAAAAAATAAAATAGAGAAGCTGTTGGAGTTGGCCTAACAATAATTTTTCTTTGCCTAAATTTTAATGTGCTATATTATGGGTTCTTTTTTTGTTTTTTCTCGACATAATTTTTAATTATTATTTTTAATTTAAAAGAAAGTTTAAATTAATTTTATATTATTTTTAAAGATTATTGCACACTTCAAAAATTAATCAAGACATCTTATACCTAAAATGAGAATTATATTACTTGACCAAATTGTGAATGATCATGGAAAGTATTTATTTGAGCATCTAACTTAAGCCCTGTGCCATGAAAAGGATTTATTAAGCACTTAACATAAGTCCTGTGTCATGGAATGCATTGCTGATGCTATTTCTTTTTTTTTTTTACTCTTATGGCTTCTTTGACCACATTTGATTGCTATAAAATCTCTAAATTTATTTTTGGAGTTGGAGCATTTTAATAATGGGATAAGTTAAAAAACGTTCATGAACCCTACGCTTTCATTTATGACACGTGGATACAATAACGCTTTCATTGTTGGCATCGTTGATAAGAACTATCCAAACTATAGATGTGTGTGAACTAGTGAATTTTCATTGAGCTAGTAAACTATATCTTATTAAGTGAAAAGTTGATGAATAAGAAAGGAAATCAAAGAAGGAGAGACATCCGAAATAATATGTATAGATATCTAAGAAAAAATGTTTTTGGAATGGGTGTTGTTTCATATTATTACCTTATTTAAATTACTCATTTATCACCTTTTAAATGCTTATTTGACATATTAGAATAAAAAACTATTGCAAGAAATACAGATTAATACTAAATATCATTCAATTTTTATCACTAGCTTATTACATATTTGTGGATACTTAGTTTATATGTTAAAAGTATGCCAACTAAATATTTATATAATAGGTGATAAGTTGATAATAAAAATAGGATAATATATAACAATGTGCAGGAGGATGTTATGTTGGATTGTAAATCAGATTGTGGCCTCATTCTTTTATGCAGCTGCACGGAGTTAACAATCCTATCACTAGGAACAGAACTTCTCTTTCATTTATTTATTTATTTTTAGATGAGTTGTATTATGCGCAATCAAATTTACTTTTTTGAAATTTCAACTATCCATTTAAAATTTTTAAAAATGGTTAAAATAAATTTAAAATGAATAATTAAAATCTTAAAAGGGCTTCGTTTGTTTGCAGTAATTCTGGATTTTACAATATTTAGTAATATCAAAAAATTAATCAACTGTAAAATATTTTTTGATTAATAATTACTGCTATTTTTTCTTAATTTTATTGTGTAATAACACCGTAAAATTAGTCAAATATAAAATATTTTTCAATTAACAATTGCGACTAATACAAAAATTTATAAAATGTTTTCATTTCTTTTGAGAAAAAAAAAATATTTTACGAAACTCACAGTATATTTAAATACCAAAAAATATTTTTTAATATTCATTTTTCTAAAAAAATATATATTTTTAATAAATTATTTTTCGACAAACAATGAAACCTTATAAAATATTTTATTTTTTAAAAATTAAATATTTTACACGAAAAATATTTTTTATAAATAAATTATTTTACAGCAAACAAACGGAGCCTAAAATGTGAAAACTTATATCCAAACCCATTTTCACATGGTGGAGATAATATTTTAGGAAAGGATATTTATGGATCTGATATGATTGTCGTGATTGGACTTGAATTCTGTAGCTTCATCACGCGCCAGCAGTACAGTGCTTGTCATCATTTCTATGACGTCAGCTGACCTCATTTAAGAATAAAGATGCTTCAGCTTTTTCACGTGCCAGTGCAGTGATAATTAAATGGGTAATTTATTGAAATGATTTTAAATTTTTGTCTTTTTTTATATTTAAATTTTTTATTTTTTATTTTGAATAAAATGGTACTTTATTTTTTATTTTTGTGACAATTATTAATTTTTGGAGTAAAATTTATCGAAAAATATCTTTAGTGAGCACGTGAATGACACATGGTCACAAAATTTACAAATTTTTAGGGGTAAAATTGTCTCATAATAAAAGATAACCATTTTAAAGTTTATGTATTTTGCGGTTACGTGCTATTCACGTGTTCAATAACGTTATTTTTGGATAAATTTTGCTTTGAAGACTAATAACTATAACCAAAATGAAAGATAAAAGTTACTTTTGTCAAAAATGAAAGAGAGATGACTTAAATGTCAAAAAATGTAAAAATTTATGACCATTTCGATAAATTACCCTAATTAAATTAAACTAATAAAGAGAATTTGTAGCACAATGGCAAATTGTTCATATAAATTTAAAGGTATTTTTATTTTTAAAACTTATTTAGAGAATAATTCTACTTAAATAAATTTTATGGTTTTTTTTGTTCTTAAAAAAATTGTTTTAAAAAACAAAAAGAACAAAAATTCTTTCAGACGGGCCTTACATTTTTCATTATTCCTTTTTTTTTTGCATTATGTAATACCATGGCATTGTTTATTTTTGTATATATCCTTTCATGTTATTGGTTCTACTTATTACTTGTTGAGATAATATATCACTTCATTTTTTTTTGTACTTTTATTTTCAATTACAGCCCGCCAAGGTTACCCACTTTAGCAAAAATTAGCAAAGTGGCCAGGATATATGTGAATCGCAGCAAATCAGATGCATCTCAGCACAATCAGATGCCAATGCCATGGGAATATGGTGTTCTCTTCGCCGGGGATACAAGGTCTGAAAGAGAGAAAAAAAAAAGAGGAGATAGGAGATGAAAAATGGGCAGAGATTGGTGAAATCAGTGTTGAGCAAAACGTATCAATGGTTGGACTAATAAATGGCTTTCTTATGCGGGTAGACTTCAATTGGTGAAATCAGTGTTGAGCAATATTAATTCTTTTTGGTTGAGGATGTTCATTCTCCCAAAAGGAGTTCTTGATTCGACTGAAAAGAAACTTGGTTCTTTTCTCTGGGGTTGGATGTTTGTTCTTCCATCGAAGAAGGTGGTCTTGGAATTAAATTGCTAAGAGATGTCAACCAAGCAATGATATTGAGGTACCTTTGGATCCTTCATACGAAGTAAAAATCTATGTAGGCCTCTTCGATTCAGTCTAACTATCAGAAGAATTTGAGCCTTTGGCATATTCCTATTCCTTCCAATCCTTCTTGGGCTTGGAGGAAGTTGCTTCAGCTTAGACCTCTCTATAAACAATTCATTGTGCATAAGATTGGTGATGGGCGGAAAACCAAGTTCTGGGATGACCAGTGGCATCCGATGGGTATTTTGCGATGGGTATTTTGCGCAACTGTTTTGAGAAAGACCACATCTCATCAACGGGTTTTGACAGAGGTACTCTTGTGGTTGATTTCATTTATGAGAGAGAATGGATTTGGCCCGATCACTCACGGGTCTTCTCTACTATCCAACACTATATGGGGCGGGCCTATCTATCCAAACAGTAACTCTGCAGATAGAATCATTTGGCCTAACTCACCTGATGGCAAATACTCTTCTCATGTTGCCTGGGAATTGATTCGGGTATTACATCCCCACGTTGATTGGCATCATATCACTTAATTTAAACATTAGATACCAAAACATGCTTTCATCTCTTGGCTCTTTTGAAAGGATCGTTTACCAGTGAAGAATAGACTCATTACTTAGGGTCTCACCGTAGATCCATTGTGTGTTTTCTGTAGGGCCTCAATCGAAGATAGGGAGCATCTTTTTTGTCTTTGTTCCTTCACAAAAAGAATTTGGTGTCGAGGATGGAAAATGATCATTGATCCTCAAGGACTAACCTGTTGAGATCAAATTGCAGATTGGTTTGTGCGTAACACGGTTAGATATACTTTCCAGTCCACTGCTGCAAAATTATTTATAAATGCCTTCATCTATCACGTTTGGAGAAAAAGAAACAAACGGTAGTACAACAATGAAACACTTATCGAAAACCATATTTTTGAAAATATTTTGTTTTATGTAAAAACTAAATTTTACTCTGAATTAGAAAATCTCTATTGAATCAGGCTATTATTAGAGCCTGGAACCTAAATGCTTCGCATTTTAGATAGGGCCCCTCTGGAGACATGTAACTTTTGTTAATATTTTTGAGTTGTGAATACAATCCTTACTTTTAGCAAAAAAAAAGAATGGGCAGAGACTTTTTTTTATTCATGTCTAATTTAGTCAATTTCTTCCATGTTTAATGGAGTCATATTAAGGCTAAATTGGTTTTTTTTTTGCAATTTATATTAAATAAATTTGCATGAATTAGTGCCCAGACTCAGTTACTAATTTTGCCATATAGTCCATAATCTCGAGTATTTAGTTCTGCCTTTGTCCAAGTGGGTTTTTTCTTCATACTAGCGAGTCAAAGCCAAATTTTAAACTCCAATAGGCTCGTCAGCTGTCTCGCTATGTTTTGTTGGGTCGCCAGTTTGCTTTGGTGCTTCTCCAAATTGACTCTCAAAATGCACCAACCATCATAATTGTGTTGAAGAAACTGAAAGTGTTTGAAGAAATGTTTTTCTGTATTTGCAATACAAGAGTACAAGAAGTATAAATACAGTACATAAGCCTATAACTGACTATGAGCCTATCTAGGAAAGAATCGAAATAGTTACAACAGAAATGAGTTCAAAATTTAAACGAATGGCAACAGGTAAGGTTATCTCTTAGCATGCCCCCTCAAGCGAAACTGGTGGAGAGACAGTGAGCTTGCCTCGAGGTAAGAGAAAACGAATAATAGAGAGACCTTTGGTCATTTTGTCAGCCACCTGATCAACTGTAGAACCAAAACACATTTGCACCTGACGAGAGGCCACCTTTTCCCTAACAAAATCAACATCAGTCTCTATGTGTTTGGTCCGTGCATGATAAACTGGATTAGCAGTCAAGTAGGTAGCATCAATATTATCACACCAAAGCGTAGGGGTATCGGAAAGCGTAACACAAAGTTCAGACAATAGAGACCAGAGCCAACATAGTTTCATGGTGGCAAAGGCAATTGCATGATATTCGGTCTTAGTGCTAGAACGAGCAATTGTTTGTTGTTTCTTAGCAGACCACAAGATGAGATTCGGACCCAAATAAATACAGTACCCATGAGTACTATGTCGATCATCAGGACAACCCGCCCAATCAGAATCAGAATAAGCATGAAGAGAGAAGCTAGAAGCAGGCCGAATATGCAAACCATGTGTGATAGTACGCATGAGATACCGCAAAATACATTTGACAGCAGTCCAGTGAGAGCCCATAGGCTGATGCATAAATTGACAGACTTTATTGACTGGTAACGCAATGTCCAATCTGGTAAGAGAGAGATACTGAAGGGCCCCAACAACACTCCGATAAAGAGTCAGATCAAAGAAAGGATCTCTAGTATGTTGAGAGAGTTGTTGTCCCGGAGCAATGGGAGAAGAAACCACTTTAGCACCCTCAAGTTTAGCACGGACAAGAAGGTCACGAATGTACTTGGGCTGAGACAATAACAAACCACCAGACTGATGTTGAACTTGTGGTCGTTTTGATAATCCTTGTACAAAAGATCTCTGGCTTTCTTGCCGATGTCTGAGTAGAATCCTGGACCCTTCACCATTTTCGAATTTTGTTTTTTTGAGAAAAACAAATTGTAGAGAGAGAGAGAATTGAAGAAGAGAAAGTTCTAGAGAGAGAGAGAGTGAGAAATGGGGTTTTCTCAAGGAGTCCTTCTTGCACCAATCCCTTGCTCGTCGCACCCTCCTCCGTTCCCAACTTCGCACTATTCGCAAAAACTCTTCTTCCATTGCTGAGTATCTGCAAGAAATTCGATTTCTCTCAACCTCTCTTGCTGCTATCGGTGATCCCGTGTCAGATTCTGATCTTGTTATAATTCCACTTGATGGTCTTCCCAAGAGTTATCGACCCTTCATCACTTCTATTGAGAACCTCCCCAGGCCACCCACGTTTGCGCAACTTCGTGCTAAGCTTTTGACTCATGAACAGGGAGTTTTGATGGATGAAGATACTCCCCCCTCTGATAATACTTCTACTGTTGCTCTTCTTTCTTCGACTCAGCCGCTGTCTTCTGCCACTGCCTTGGTTGCAAACTCCACTTCCTTTAAAAATCATGGTAGCCACTTTTCTACAAAACAGTCTAATCTTCCCTCGGCTGCAGGGTCTTCGTCTACTAAACAATCTGGCTCAAATTCCTCTAGTCGTGGTTATCAAGGCACATGTCAAATATGCCGGAAAAAGGGTCATTCTGCATCTTGATGTCGCTACCGATACACTCCCTCTTCGCATGGTTCTCTCGTCTCCTTGTTTGTTTATTGCAATTGGGGTTTACGGCCTCTCAATCTGACTCTTCACTGTTTGTGTGCTTTCGGGGTACTGTTATCATTTTCTTGCTGGTATATGTCGATGATATCATAATCACTGGCAGTTGCTCTCGTATTGTGGCATCCATTATTACCTTACTTGATCGAAAATTTGCTTTGAAGGATCTTGGGGATTTGTCTTATTTTCTGGGTTTTCAAGTTCAAAGGCCTGATGCACGAGGGACTCCGACAGAGTAGCAGAAATCCAAGCCATCACAAAACTGTCAATTTTCTGCCAATCTGAGAGAGAGAGAGAGAGGAAGGGGCAGAGGAGGTTGTATGAGTAGAGGAGGATGTGTCCGAGGAAGGAACAGAAGAGGGTGTAGCAGTAGAGGCAGCTTTATCCGAAGTCTGGGATGGTGCAGGAAATGAGCCGTCCACAAATTTTAGCAGATCATTGAAGTGGAGAAAGTTTTTGATTTGAGATTTCCAGGTTAAATAGTTTGTATTGTCAAGACTAACTGTGACAAAAGTCTTGAGATTGGAGGCAGGCAAAGCAAACGAGGAATTAGAGGAGGCAGCCATGTTGGATGAAAAACGTGAGACTGGTGAAGAGCAAAGGAAACAGAGCATATGGGATAATGACGTGAGAAGGCAGAGGAATAAGATAGAAAAGGAGACTAGTGTTTTAAGATGTGGTGATGATAGATTAATGGTGTGGTCAGCGTTTGAGAGTGGAAAGTTGGTCAGCGTTGTTGCTGGTTCAAGGGGCTAGCATTAGGAGACAAGCTTAGCACAGCGGAAAAAAGCAGGATATAGGACGTAAGTCAGATATTATCTGATACCATGAAAGTGTTTGAAGAAATGTTTTTCCTGTATTTGCAATACAAGAGTACAAGAAGTATAAATACAGTACATGAGCCTATAACTGACTATGAGCCTATCTAGGAAAGAATCGAAATAGTTACAACAGAAATGAGTTCAAAATTTAAACGAATAGCAACAGGTAAGGTTATCTCTTATCAGAAACGTTGTGGTTTGTGTTTGGGGAGGTGGGGTTTGGTTGGTTTATATTAATTAGGTTTGTTTAATTTAATTGTGATAAATTATAAACAACTTCTGTTTAATTTAAATTATTCTTTTGTCTTCAACTAAATTAAAATATAATTATATGTTCCTATTATAGTTAATTAATTACAGTTAAGTCAGAAAATTCTTATTATTATGCTTTTATTTAGATACTTCTATTAGAATATAATTTTTTCTTGATATTTTTTTCTTGTAAATGAATTCATGAGACTGTAGTTTTCACGAGATATTAATTTGATGTTCAAATTACAAAGTAAACGAATAAACATAATGGTACATCAATAGGATGTATTAGCTAAATTACAAAGTTAAGGAATAAACATAATGGGACATCAATAGGATGTATTCGCTAAAATAAAAAATGTTGTTGAAGTAAAACAAAAATAAGGATTTATCTGAAATATAGAAGCAGTAATTTGACTCTCCATAGTAGAGAAAAAATAGAGAGTTTGTTAGAAATGGCCTTAGATAATCATATAGCTATATCTACATTTTTCAAATTTCTTCATCTTACTATTTTCTTTCCCGCTTTTTTTGGATGTAAAGGGCGTATATTACAGGTTTAAATTTCTCTCCTGATATATATATATATATCTAAGTTTACATTATTAATTTTGAGCAATGTCTTTGAGGCATTTTATTTTTATATTATTTTCTAGTTGTAAAAATTTGCACTTTCTAATTTAAAGAACAAATAAAAAAAATAAGGTTAATTTTTCTGTTCATATCCGATGTTATCATCTTTTTTTTAAATTTAGTTTTACATAGTTCCAACTTTAAAGAGAGAATAGAGACAGACCAAGGCCGAAACACGGCTGCATTTGGGCCAGCAATATGCAAAAAGGACTGCAGTTTCTGCACGAGGCATGGCCTTTCCAAACGAGTTTATGGGCCTAATGTGGATTAACCAAAAATTTATGGGACATTTGGGCTTTAACCCATTTGAAATATGCATGGCAACTCTAGATGCTAATAATTTACAAAAGAAAGCAACTTTTTTTCTTAACTCTTTATTACAGAAATCCTACAACGATGAGTTAACTACTATAGAAAAATTGAATTTGGGATATAAAATCTTTATCTAGCGCGATAATAGACAAACGAGACGGAATAGTCAAATTTGACAAAGGTAAGGGAAGACTAATTGGTATAAGAACTACTAGTAAGAAACCTAAACCAATGAATAGCAATGTTTTTTTTTTTAATGTTGAAGACTTGATTGCACTATTTATTCAAATAATAAGCCAATATTTGTTGCAAAAGTCCAAGGGTTGTAGATAAAAGATACCCATTCCAAAAACATCTTTCATAGACCTCAAGATATTATGTTCGATATCTCTTATACTCTTAGGTCATCTCCACAGCTTACCTTAAACTCATAATTTTCCTAAATATAAGGAGGATGCAATACAACATTATCTCCAACAACTTAACTAAGTGACCTCTTCCTTTTTAGGGGTTTCTCAAACTAAAGGCATAACCTCCCATATCTAGGAAGAAGTATCAGGTCCCTTATTTCTAGGGGCTTTCTTAGAGTGAAATTGATATAGGGAGTAATGTTGGTGTGAAATTGCAATGATTTTTTATTTTATTTTATGAAAAATAGGGATTAATTAAAAATAGTGACTGTATGAAAGTGATGTTAAATAGGATATCCTAAACATAGAGAATGAACAATTCTAAAAAAAAATGGATAGAGTTTTGACAAGTACTATAATATCTCTAGATTATTATTATTGTAGATTATTCTAGTGATTAAGAACATAGGCTACCAAGTGGGATAATCATAATCATTAATCACACATGGTAAATCCTATAAACATGAAAATGTTAAAGCAAATTGTAAATCAGATTTGTGTAACCTTCGAGCTCAAAATGTTTGTGCAATACAAACTATATTCCACTTGCTAGTCGAGATATCAACGGAACAAAATTAGAACATAATCACATAATAAAACAACTAAGCCAAATCAAACATTAAATAGAGTAATAGTTGGGGATTGTCCAAATGAACGCATTAGTTACTGCACTCATCTTCGTAAATAACAATTTTTCGGCTCAATCTCATGTTCAATAAGTTCTTCATATAACTCTTTATTCTCCAAAAGATATCAATTTCAATATTTTCAACGAACACATTTTTTTTACCATCATCGCTACATTGAATTCAAGAACAATCGATGTTTGATAGAAATCTACAATCTCCATTAACACTTGAACACTTTTAATCTTGTAATGATCACTGCAAAAATATTAAATATGTTAAAAGTACATTCAATGATATCACTAGAAAAATAGTAAACAACAGCAGATTTCAGGCAAATACTTGCAAAATTTCTTTACTCTAAAATATTTAGCAGATTCTAAGAAACTAACGCATGTCCACCAGTCTATCTTTGCACCGTGATACACTTGCTTTTCGCTCATATCCCAGAATCCTGAGTTCGGATAAAATTGAAAGTTTTGTCCATTGCCATGATACATAAGCCCCAGGTGGAAGAACCCGAGCAGAAATCTTGGCTGATTTAGTCGTGACCTCAATTCTAAACTGGTTGACAAGCTCATCATAGAAGTGATCTATTGTTTTCGACATCTTTGTGATGCTTTTAAAATTTTCATTTGGGCAGCAATAGGGGTGATATCGAAACTTGGCAAAGTGTGTGCGATTTAACATCTTAGGGTATGTTTGACCCTCTAAAATTCTTATGATCGCCATTGGTAGATAATAAGGTCTGTCTGGACTGCCAACATTTAGTGCAAGCCATAATGTATAATGAACTGATAAGTTAATTCATTAACCAACATTGACAACTTCTTGTGTTAATTCTCATGATCGATCAATTTTTTTATAGAAATCCTCGATCAATTTTTTATAGATAATAAGGTCTGGCAGCACTGATCAGTTAGTGCAAGCCATAATGTATAATGAACTGATCAATTAAATCTCATGATCGATCAATTTTTTTTATAGATAATAAGGTCTGGCAGCATTGATCAGTTAGTGCAAGCCATAATATATAATGAACAAATTGGTACTCCGTAAAGTGAAATTCCCAATTATACTCAATGTGCAGGGTAGATGGCCTATAGATCTTCTTATAGTATGTACCTAAGAGGCGAGATGGAGGCTAAAAATTTAAGGGACGAAACATAGGCAGCAGATTTTCTATGTCAAAGTGTGTTCAAGTGTTGTAGATATTAGGGTATGGTATAGGATGAGAAAGTAGCAGGGTCTTTGATGAAAAGAAAGAAAAAGTGTCTCAATCTATCCTACAAAGACAATAATCTCTTTTAACTCTTACTATACATATTCTATATATATAATTTATCTATATGCTATTTGCTCATAAAATTACTCACTCTTTCTTGCGATAATAGTTTTATTGTGTTAAATCTTGTTGAATTTAGGTGTTACGTCTTCTTGTAGATGATACATAATATTAGTCTTCACTTGAAAATCTTTTGGAGTACTTGCATCATCAATCAAATAACTCTCTTTAATGACTATTAGCCAAGATCAAACTATCTATCTCGTTATCTTTTCCTTTTAGGCTCTTTTTGTTTGCCGTAATTTTTTTTTTGAAAAATATTTTTTTGATTTTCCTTTGTTTAGTAATAATGCAAAATAAGTAGACTAAGAACTATTTTCAATTAACATTTCTTGCTTTTCTTGAGTTGAAGTTTCACTGTATCTCTTGCTTTTGTTTTTCTTGAACCGTTGTTCTTGGATCAACCAAGTTCGAATGGGTTGTTTTCTTCCTTTTCAGTTTTTTTTAGAATTACAGGCTTCCAAATTAAACAGGGTATTTTAGATTTGATATTTAATCCTTTCTAATTATAATTGAAAAGGTAGTTTAGCAAAATTAATGTAGGCCATAGATAATATTTAATGACACACGACATTAATCATGATGAGTATTATCTGAAATTGTAAAGATTGGAATTGTAGAGTATGTTATACCATGACATTATTTATTTTTGTATACAATTCTTTCATGTTATTTGAGTCGATTTATTACTTGGTGAGATTATATATCACTTCATATTTTTTGTACTTTTATTTTCAATTACAGTCCGCCAAGTTTACCCACTTCAGTTTTATCACCATACATGGAGATACCTATTTACATGGAGAAATTTTAGGGACTAATTTAAGTTTCCATACATGGAGATACCTATTTACATGGAGAAATTTTAGGGACTAATTTAAGTTTCTTAAAATAATAGGGATTAATTTTTTTTTTTAAAAACAATATCAACATTTAGGGACTATTTCCACAATGACCCTTTATGATAAAATTCCAATCAGTCCATGCCACGTGCAAAAATTTCAGGCCTTTATGCATATCGGTGGCCCAAATGCAAAATTGATGTGGGCTTACGGCTCTTGTGATTTCGGGCCTAACGGCCCCTTACTTAAGCAGAATTTTGTAAACAGTGCGGACTGATATCCGTTTATAAAAGATGAAGTATGAAGTGTATTTTCTATGTATGTTGGGTCCATTCAATAGAAAAGACTAATATCAGTACGGAATAAACGACTTACTTAAAAAAGACAAACTAGGGTTGTTATACTTTTCCAATACATTAGGGAGAGAGAGAGAGAGAGGAGAGTTGAGGAGAAAGAATTGTTTTGGTCGCCGGCGCATGCAAGGATTACAAAGGATGGAGGTTGCTAAAGCCGAATCCTTTGCACCGCACGAAGAGGTTCGTTTTTTTAATATATATATATATATATATATATATATATATATATATTATTATTTTTTTTCTTATTTGCTAACAATTATATTGCTTTGCCTTTTAGTTTATCTGATTTTGCTTTGGGTTTCAGTTTAAGCTGTATTTTGATGTGGTCTATTTTGTTTTTCTTTTTCCTGACAGATTTCTTAGATTTTTGATTTTTTTTTTGTAAAGAAAGACACGTGATGATTATTGATGATGATTTTTTTATAGAGCTCATCACAACAGCCCATGGGAAGTCATCCAGCGATTCACGATCCGGATGAAGAGGTACATCTCTTTTCTCGACTTGGATATGAATGATGGAACAGTAATGAAACGATGATGAAATAATCTCGCCAATTCATAACTGTTAGAATCTCCAACATAGCTAAGTCTTGCATTCCTTTGTTTGGTTCAATTCCCAAGCCCTACATGGATGCATGTCTTCCTCATCTATTTAGTTTCCTTTTAATATCTTCTCTTTTTTGTTTGTTCTTTTCCTAATTATTCTCTTTCTCTTATCCTGGTTTCATGTACCAGTTTTTTAAGCGTCTCTCAAAGTCGGTAAATTACTATCGAGCTAGAATGGATGGGCATTACAAGAAGGTATGTTATCTTTCATCCTCAAATGAATCCTTTTCTTTCTTTTCTTTTCTGATCTTTATTTTTTTCCCTTTTAAATTAAAAGGTCAACACTTACTCTAGTTTGCTTTCTTTCACTGTCTCACGTCTTCATATGCTTTTTAGGCTATGAAAGCATTGGATGAGATGGACGCTGAAAAATCATCTGAAAATATCCAAGAGGTACGCCTATTTGCTAAGTTGCAATAGTGAAGCGATTTTAAATTTGTCAATGTGTTTGTTGCTTTCATGCTGTTTACGAGTTTTAGCTACTCTTTTGTTGGGTCTTTGCTTCAACATATTGGTTACACATGTTGTTCACTTGTGCATGAGATTAGCGCCAAAGCCCTTGTGACTAGGGCGAGGCACTCGTGGAGGAAACAACCATCTAGTATGACCTATATAGCGCATCCGGCACCAGCTTATTGCATGCTAAACACTAAGTTGAATCTCACCATGACATTGTAATTGATATATCAGCACTTTTACTGTTGTGACAATATACATTATCATGATGACGACTACATTGTAATACGGTGTATAGATGATATGCTGTAACTTGTCCCAACATTTTGTTTCATCTCTTTCTCGTCTGATTGTAGGTTCGCCGTTTTGCACGGCAGATCATGGAAACAGTTAACTTTGAGGGAAGGTTAGACCAGGAACATTCTTCTTTTATTACTTTTCTAGCTGTATCTTCATCTTAGTTGAAAAGGCAAAATACAAAGAAAAGCGATGGTGCTTGCAAATTTTATTCATCAAATTGTTGACTTTCGTATGTTTGTTTCATTCATAATGGGAAGTGATGTTGAAGATACTACTGAATTACTACTTTTTAAGCATCAGCTATATGACTGGATTATTGTACATTAAGTATCTTTATGTGTATCCATAACACTACGATTCCATTATTAATCTATAGTGTTCCAGCAATCTTGAATATGTCATTGTACTGTTATATCTTATTTAATCTTACAATGAAACTTCATTTTAGAGGAATAATTCCTTCTTTTCATTTTTGTAGATTAAAGAAAAGAATCGCGCATAAGTCAGCCATTAGCTCGGATTGAGGAAGAGACTGGCAAGGCAATTAGAAGAAGAAGATCCCCCTTTGGGTGACAATGCTGAAAAAGCAAGCTTTACCTTTTAAATCTGTATGTAGTTACAAGTATTTAGGAGTATGTTATTATTGAGCTTTACTGAAAAACTTTACAGTTTTGATCAACTTTAACAACTGAAGTGTTTGCATTTTATGACTTTGAACTTAAGGATCTGTATTCCAGGCGGCTTGTGTTTCACTGCTTTCACAAAGTTTTTATATTCGATTAGCATCATGCCATACTCACTGCTGCTGTAAGTTTGAAAATAGTCACATTAGTAAAGCGTAACTTTTCTGCATTTATAATAGTTGCGGGAGTCCCTCGACTGTGGAACGGAGGACATTTAGTTGTTTAACTTTTATACAGCCTATTTGGATTGAGGGGAAAGAGAGGCAAGGGAAGAGATTAAAAAATTATGTCTTTGTTTGTTTTGGAAGTTTTTCAAGTGGGAAGGAACTGGAGGGGGTCAAAAGAACCCCTTCCAAGCTCACTTTTTCTTTTTCCCCAATTTGAGATAAAATGGACTGGTAGAAGATTTTAACTCATTAATAAATATCATTTTATACAAATTTTATTCCTCCCTTCCATTCTCTCCTTTATGATTTTCTCATTTCTTCTCCTTTATTAAACTTTTTCCCAGAATCCAAACAAATAGTTAAAATGAGTTTTTTAGTTCCTCAATTTTTACAAGTAGGACGTTGTTAGTCCTTCAATTTGAACTTTTGTGAAAACATTAGGGACTTGTTTAAATTTTTTTGCAAACATTAGGGGACCAATTTTAACTTTTTTTGCACAAACATTAGGACCAAATTTGTACTTTTCAATTTTACCCCTCTAATAATGGTCATGTGCGAATCACATGACCAGTAATCTGTTAAAATTAACCATCATTATGATATTAGAGACTAATTTGAGACTTGTGAAAAACATATAGGACTAATTTGAAATATGTGAAACATTAGGGACTAAATTGAACTAGCCAACATATAGGACTACTGGTGCAATTAGCCTTTTACAGATGATTAATGTTATATATTATCTCTTTTTTCATCACATTTTTCTCACCTTGCATCTTCCATGACATGCCAACTAGACATTATTTTTTTTATCTTTCATCTTTTTATTCTTTTTCTCTCTCTCTTTATCTCAATTAAAATTACTTGAATCTTTTTCTTTCTTTCTTTAACAATATCAAACCCCACTACCAAATTCATAATATCTTCATGGCATTAGCAACTTATCTTCTTCTTCTTGTCCGGTCAACCTTGGTATTGCTACCTTGTCTGCAAAATCAAGCCAAATAGCTTCTATTTAGTAACACTTTTAATCAAAACTCTATAATTGAAAATTTGTACTGTTCAACAATAAATTTTTTATAACTTTCCACATTACAATATCTTGTTGGAGAATACAAACCAAATCCCAATATGATTCGTTAGTTCTTCGAGTTATGGGGAAATGAATATCAAGCATATCAAAGGTTCAAAGTATTTAGTGGATTAATTGAAGAAACAATTGAATGTTATGAATAGATGTATTTACTATGCGTCTTTTACTTTTCATATCTACTAGTATAAATTGGCTTTCAAGCTTTGTTGTTATAAGAAACAGTTAGTAACTAGATTCATGAAAATGTATTAGGGCTTGGGTGTCTGTGGATGTAGGCTAAGTCTGAACCACATTAAGATTTTTCTGTATTCTTTGCATTTTTGTGTTTGATCCTTTTGCAACAAGTGGTATTAGAGCTCGGACTCGTATATAAATGCAAAAGGATTGAGTTGGTGGAAAAGTTGAGGAAGGCCGGACAAGATTGCCGGTTTGTAGTCAAGATGTTGCAACATCAAAAGAAGATTGACGAGATGGTGTATTCCGTTGCTTGAGCAAAAGATTGCCATGAAAAAAAGGATGTTAGAAGCAAAAGGTGTTCACATCAAGAGAGATGGTGCAATGCTCGCCGGAAATATGAGAGAGCTGAAACTTGTCATTAAAGATTATTTTCGCGATGAGTTGAGCAGATAGATGCCATGCTGGAGCAATCAAACAAGGCTGAAAAGAAGAGGATCAGCCATGGAGGTCGTTTTGATGAAGACGTCAAAACGTTAAGAAATGCTGAAGCATTCACGAAATTAAATGCACTACTTGGGGTGAGAATGGTTTTAGTTTGAAGGGGGTGTTGGAGATTACAAACCAAATCCCAAAATGACTCTTTGTTTCTTGGAGTTATGAGGAAATGAATATCAAGCATATCAAATGTTCAAAATATTTAGTGGATTAATTGAAGAAACAATTGAATGTTATGAAGAAATTTATTTAATATGCGTCTTTTAGTTTTCCTATCCAATAGTATAAATTGACTTTAATGACTTTGTATCAAAGTACCCCAAACTATTCAAGTTATGTAGTTGTAAGAGGTAAGAGCCAGTTGGACTCAAGAAAATGCATCAAGTCTTGGGTGTCAGTCGATGTAGACTAAATCTGAACCACATTAAAATTTTATTGTATTCTTTGTATTTGTGTGCTAGATCCATTTCCAACATATCTCTCAGATTTTTTTACTCATATTCATCCGTTTGATGTCTATTATAGGCAAGTTAAGGCCATGGAATAATTGAACCCCATATGAAATTCTCTCGCATGATATAGCAACTAGGCTTCGTCTTGATCATGGTTCTATTACAACAGCCTCAGTGATTTTGGAAAACTCATCCTTGAAATTCCTATTACAGGCTTTTTACCCTTCATCCCTGAATGGTATCACTTATCTTCTAAACTTCTCATATTACAGTTCAATCCCATTTACGATAGTAGCTAGAGGCTATGGCCATTCAATGACAGCTCAAGCGACGGCACGTAATGGAGTTGTGGTGGATATGACTTCTTTGAATAATAATAGCCACAAGGAAACAAGAATTAGGGTGTCTTGGAATGCTTCAATAGGATATTATGCAGATTTTGGAGGATAGCAGCTTTGGATCGATGTTTTGGTACTGGGTTTAATATGTTAAAGAAAGAAATAAAAAGATTTGAGTTATTAATTAAGAGCGACAGAGAGAAAAATAATTAAAAAGAAGAAAGAGAAAAAGAAATATTGTTTAGTTAGCATGTCATGTAGAACGTAATGTAAGATGTAATAAATGGTAATAGAAAAAGGGTAATATATAACATTATTTTTTACATTTATCTCAAAATATCTCATGCAGTAGTGATGATACTCAAATTATCCAACAAAACATTACAGAGAAAAAATTTGTCATTTGACATTTAAGAAAAACAAAACTATATTTTTCTTTCATTTTTTTGTTTAAATTCTTTTTCTTATCACTCCTGTCTCCATCTGTAGTACCATCGTATTTTCCAATATCTCTTTCACCCACTTTGTGTCACTTGCATCATTGTAGCACCAGTACTACCATATGATGTACGCACACATTTTTTTGGGTTTTGAATTTCTAAAGGCAATTGACGTTATTGTTTAGGGAAAATAGCATGAATAGTCTTCAGTGTTTTTAAAAAATTCAGTTTAGTTTTTATTCTTTTAAAATGTTCAAAAAGGTATTTAATATTTTTCAAAAAATTTAGTTTAGTCCCTATTATTTTAAAAGGTTTAAAAAGGTTCCCAATATTTCTCAAAATGTTCAAAAAGATCTCTAATATTTTTTAAAAGATATGGTTAGTTCCCATTGTTTTAAAAGGTTCAAAAAGGTCTCCAATACTTCTCAAAAGACTCAAACTGATCTTCACCGTCAAAACAACCATTAACTTTAACAAATTCTTTTTCATAATACCGTTTGACACGTGGCATAATTTAATTGGTTCGCTACTAATATGCAAAACAACATTGTATGAGTTATACAGATTATACATAATCTTTAAAAAATCATAACTACAATTTTTATCCAAATTTCATATAATTTGATCCATTAGAATCAAAATTTCAAGGAGAATTTATAATTTGTAATGGTCACGTGATTCAAATTTAAAAAATATATATATTTCTTTTACTGAAATTGTCCTTCAAAGACTGGTCACGTGACACGCACGTGGCTACTATTTTATCAAAGTTAATGGTTGTTTTGACAGTGATGACCAGTTTGAGTTTTTTTTAAAATATTGGAGACCTTTTTGAACATTTTGGGAAACATTAAAGACTAAACTGAATCTTTTAAAAAATATTGAGAACCTTTTTTAACCTTTTAAAATAATGAGGACTAAACTTAATTTTTTTTAAACATTGGGGACTGATTTGAACTTTTATGAAAACAATGAGAATTGATTTAAACTTTTATGAAACAATAGGGACTAATTTGAATCATTTTAAACAATAAAAACTATTTTGAACAAAAATAAAATAATGGGAACCATTGCTACCATTTTCCCTATTGTTTAAATACGTTGAGGTTAGTATTTTTGTGGGCTTTGGACTTCAAATGGCATGTTGTAGGCTGAGAGGGCACTGAGAGCACTTAAAAGAGATTGGTGAAGCTTCAAGTTTCAGACCAAAAAAAAAAGCTTCTTCAAGGCTTAGTAAGAGGCCGCATATTGATTCTTTGAGAAGCAAAGTATTGCGTTTCATTTCTCCTTTTCATGTGTAAAGCAAGGCTCAATGAAAGAAAAGAAAAGATAAATTGACAAGTTGTGGTACAGCTTAAGAGTAAAATGCACTGTAGTTCCCTATGTTTTGAAAAAGTTGCATCATAAATTCTGTATTTTCAAAATTGGTGTGAAACCCCTTATGTTATCTATAATGTTGCACCATAACTTTGAAGGAAAACAATATTAAGCATGAAACAAATCAATCCTAAATTAATTAAGGACCGAATAAGGCTGAAAAATTCATGCATTGATCTTTAAAATTGAATATCTCATGAAATAGCTAATAGAACATTCAAACAATTTATAGTTTAATCTAAAGCAATAGTTTTTTGAAATACCTATTTGTTTGCAATAAAACGAAACTTGAATAAATTTACCTTTGTTGAAAAGAGCTCTACCACGTGTCCAAAGCTTGAGCTTCCATACGTCTACTCTGATCTTCCCTTCTATACCAATTCTTAGCTATAGTGTTGATCAAGTTGTGAGACTCGATCTTGCAAAACTAAACTATAAGAAAAGTATTTTGAGTTTCCTCTGGTAGAGGCTTACACGTGAGAGAGAGAGAGATCTCTAAGGAGAGATGGTACAATTGTAGAGTTTGGAATAGAAACCTTTATATACGAAAAGCCAAGAGGAGTTAGTTCAAGTCCAACAGGAGACATGAATCGAGGATTTAGGCTTTTATCCTCTTCCTGTTCACATTAGGACTTGTCTTACTTGCCACCAAAGCCAAAATCACGCCTAAGACTAGCCCAAGAGCCCCACAAGGCTGGTCTATAGTTCCAAGCCAAGCCAAAACTTTCAGCCCAAGTCCATAATGAGCTCAACTGTCTGAAATAGAAACCCCTTTCGTGCATGGAAAGTTTACTTAGAGCTTTTAGTTCCATTAAGACTCTTAAACTCTCATCTTCATGCTACATTTAGCAACACCAAAGTTTAGTAATCACACTAATAAGATAATTGACTAGAAGAGGGATCAAATACATAATTACCCTTCTACTGAAATGACCAAAATGTCTTTGTTAGTCTCTAGCAATATTTTGTCACTTTAACCTTAGTCTATTCTACTAAAAGACTATGACAACACTACAGAACAATTACTGTGTATACATGAGTATGTCATATGTAGTACGACACTCAGTCTTTAGACCAATAAATTGATAATAACTATATTGCCCCTCTATACTCACTCATAGCCAAAATAGATCTACAGTTTGTACTATCACCCTTTGAATATATCTATCTCCTTAGAACCCTTAATCCATAATCTAATTATCCTCAGGAAGTTATCTACTTGACCATGGGAGCGACCCTCAAGTGTAACAACCGATACAACCCACAAACAATACCACTGTGCACAGATTCAAGATGATCGCCCCGGACTATTCTAAGGGAGTGATTATTGTATAGATTCTTTATTGAATATGCATGTCCTTTCTAACCAAGTCTAGACACCCAAATCACAGAACTGTTAACCCATACAACATCAAGTGACACACACACACACACACACACACACACACTTTTAATGCAACTTAGAATGACAAAAAATATCAAAACACATTTGAATTGACAAAAATACCGATACATTGTTTCTCATTCCTTTTTTTTGTTTTTCACCCTTCTTCTTTCTCATCATTACCATATCCTACCACCATTAATCTATCCACCATAAATTATTTCATCAACTCACTATTAATAATATTTTGAGAATCCTTATACCTATAGATCATCTATTAATATTATAAGGGAACAATCATATTGTCACGTGTAAGCACAAGAGCTTCCCTCTAAGAAACACCATCATGACATGTGTAAGAAAATAAACACCTTTCCTAGAAAATAAAGAATCTTACTTTTATCCAAAATATTAAATATTCAATTCATATAATAAAAATTAAATCAAAAAATTATAAATAAATCAAAAGAAAATATCACCTTCGTTTTTAGATAACAAAATCTCCCTTATAAAACTGCTTTTTCTTCAATTAAAACCTTGTATAATTTAGAATATTCATTTTATATGGTAAAATTAAATTATAAATTATAAATAAGTGAGAAAAAAAGTATTCCACCTTATGCTTTTAAATAAGCACCTTTTCAAGAACCTTTTGAAAACAGTTATCGCGTCATGTGTAAACAAATAAGAACTTCTCCTACCAAAAAGAAAAAATCAATATTTATTATCTTAAATTTATAAGAGAATAACCATTATGCCACATGTTAGCAAACAAACACCTCTCTTACCAAAAGAAAAAAAAAATTGTTATTTAGTTGTATATATGCTAAAGACCTTTAAGGATTGTAAGGATTTTAGAAATTTTATAATTATTTCACTCTCCGAATGTTATCCTTTTTGTATTTAAAATGTTTTTTTGGCCAAATAGTATCAACCTGAAAATTATGTCCTAAGCCATCATACTGAAAAGAGTTCGTAATTAACATGCAGGACGGACTTGTTCTTTTATTATTGTTAAGAACTCTACCTCCATATTGTTGTTTACATAATCACCATATGACATACGGACACGTTTTCTTGAATAGCCGAGGCCATTGTTTAACTACGTTGAGGTTAACATTTTTATGGGTTTTGGATCTCTAATGGCCTGTAGTAGGCTATGAGGACATTCAGAGCACTTAAGGTAGCACTTGATATACTGTATGAATTTGGACAGAAATAGAATGAGATAGGGAATGGAATAGAATTAGGAATAGAATGAATTTGAGAATGTAAATGATATGCTTGGTATTCTCAAATAACAAACATATGAATGGATATATTGATTTCAAACATATATTTGGTAGTTAGTATACAATAGTAGTAATGAGAGTGACTTGTATAATATGACAAAATTATTTTTTTATTATTATAATATTAAAATAAGAATAAATATGAATATAATCGTAAATAACATAAACATAATAAATATAATAAATTATAATCATAATAAAAATAAAATTATTATTATTATTATTATTATTATTGATATTTTATTTTTTTTTTTAGAATTTTTTTATTTTATATTTTTATTATTAATTTATTGTTTTACTTTTATTTTTATTTCTACTATAATTTTATTTAATTTTATTATTAATGTTACTATTATTATTATTATTTTTATTTATTGTTATTATAATTTTTAGGGTGAATATCACTTTTGGTCCCTTATTTTTAATTTTATTGACACTTTGATCTCTTATCTTCAAAAGTAAGACATTTCACTCTCTTATCTTTTAAAGTTGGGACATCGTTAGTCATTTTCGCTCAATCCGTTAATTTTTTAACAAGAAAATAAAATATATGTGTTGCCCACGTGCTTCTCCTTTTAAAAAATTAACAAATTGAGTTAAAAAATTAACGGATTGAACGAAAAGGACTAACGGTATCCCAACTTTAAAAGATAAGAGATTGAAATATCTCACTTTTGAAGATAAATGACCAAAGTATCAATAATGTCAAAGATAAGGGACCAAAAGTGGTACTAACCCTAATTATTATAATTATATTGTTATTATTATTATTTATATTTTTGTTCTTAGTTTTATTACTATTATTTTAATTTACTATTATCATTTTTATTTTTATTTTTATTATTAGTTTTATATTTATTATTATTATTATTCTTTTATTTTTATTGCTATCATTATTATTATTATCATTATTATTATTGCAAAACAAACTATATATAAAAGTTATGTTTTATGGGGGTATATTAGTCATTTAAGAAATAAGTTTATTTACAAATACATTGGAATGAACTAATCCCATGTATTTGCTCTTAAATGGCTAATCCCATGTACGGGAGAATGAGATTACTTGGGAATGAGATTCTCAAGTTTATTTCTTCATACCAAGCATGAGAATTTTGAAAAGAGTTGAGAATGCTATTTCATTTTCAACTTCATTCCAACGTACCAATTGCTAACTAAGGGATCTGTAAAGCTTCAAGTCTTTGTGCGAGGTGCATCATGAGGAAGCAAAGTATTGGGATTCATTTCTCATTTTCAAGTGTAAAGCAAGGCTTAGAGAAAGAAGATAAAAAATAAAAAATTGAAGTTGTGGCACAACTAAAAGTCTATTATCGGACAAATAAAACTTTCTTCTACGTTGATAATGGTTCTTCTTGACTTAAAAGATGGCGGCACCTTGTTAGCCAGCTATTAAGAATAACTTTGATAGGTGTGATGGTGTGACTCCCCCTAATTCTTGGCATTAGATTGAACCCATTTTTAATTATTTTTTCATGCTTTTTACAAGGTTTTGAAATTTATTAACTCATAAATTATATCATGCCTTAATAGTTTTCATAAATTAATGATTAATTAATAATTTAATTAAAATTAATAATTCAAGTAGTTAAATTAATAAAGAGAATTTGGAGTTAAGAAAGCTATTCATATAATTCTAAATGTATCTTCATTTTAAAATTTTCTTTAGAGAATAATTCTACTCAACTAAATTTTTATTTTTATTTTGTTCTAAAAATCATTTTTCAAAACTGTTTGATCGCGTCATTTTCCGCTAAAAAATAGTAAGGTTAAATGATTGAAAATATTGCTTATCTTGAATTACCTCTAGCTGTGGCAAGTAGAGGGCCAATCCACAGAGATTGGGTTATCAAAATAATTTAAGTCCTTAATTTCGAATTGTTTGACTATTTCCCGTCACGGATAAGTTTGATTAAGTCCAAAAGTATGGAAGTACGAAAAATTAAGTCCAAAAGTCTAAGAAATGTCCAAAATGTTCAAAGATACGGTAGTAACAAGATCAAATAATTTTGTCCAGGAGTGGTTAGTTCAATTTAGCGGGTCCATGATTTGGAATGATAAATTCGATTGGAGTATTTAAGTGTAATATTATAGATTTAAATTAAAAGAATAAATCATTCAAGAAATAGGGCTACAAGCTCCCACTTCTAAAGTTAGCCTTAGATACGTAAGTAATATGACTAATTAATTAACAAGACTGAATATGTTGGTACAACCTAACAATATCCAACCTCTCAATTAATCTTCTTACTTACGTACCTCGGAAGTGCTGGTACAATCTAACTAATTCCGTCCGAAGTAGTCACGTACTGCCACTGGTTTACAAAACTGGGCGTATATGTACTTTCAATTGACTATAACATAACTACAAGAATATGCATAATTAATTGATAATACTAAGTAATTAAAGAATACGAGACTTGAATTAATCTAAATCTAAATATATACAAAAATATCCTCACTTATTTATCATTCCAAAAATAAGGGTCTAAAGTACCATAATTAAATTTACAAAATGAAAATCGAAATCAAGAATAAAAGTTACCGAATTTAAGCACGTCTTGATTTAGCCGACTTGATTTCTCCAAAGCTATGGCATTAATCTATACGCCCGGCCTTTATTTTAAGACCCTAACTAAACTAAACTAACCTAACCTACTCCTAAGCTAAAATATGAAGAAAACGGATTATATACAAAGAAAAAGATGAAAATCGCTTCTGCCCACTAGAGAGGCAGAAGCTTGGCTAAGATGAGAAAAAATGGTGCCATTCATTGCTGCAAAATCGTGACATTTATAGGCAAAACGTCAGAAGGGCGCTCAAGCGCCAGTTAGGCGCGCTCGAGCGCCCTTCTGCACTTTTGATTTTTATATTTTTTTCTATCGTTTTCAGTCTGTATTCTATCGCTTAATTGTCGGCCTTTTTCAAAAAGTGAAGCTCGAGTGCGGAAAAGGGGCGCTCGAGCACTCTTCTGGCTGTGGTAGGTGAACTTTGACTCCGAACTTTGACTTTGACCGGCTCGGTTGACTTTGACCATTGACCAAAAAGTTGACCAGGTCTATTCCAAGGTTTTTCAGCATCCTGAATCCGTTTTCGCATTCAGTTTGGCCAAATTCAATCTTGAATTGCTCGTTTTGAAGTTGTTCTACTATTTTCCTTCAGTGTTGCACCGAATATTCTCTCCAAAAGTTAGTTTTTATGGCCGTTTTTGTTCTTTCTTCTTTAAAACCTATATTGCACTAAAATTGTGTAAAATATACAATTAAGCTTTAAATAATAATGCAATATACATGATTCAATGGGTTAAAGTTACTAAAAATACGGATTTATCAACCTTCTCAAACTCATTCTTTGCTCGTCCTCAAGTAAAGGCATCAATTACTTCATAGATTTTAAAATATTAAATTTAATGTATTCATACAGTTATATTTTATAAAATACATGATTAACAGTGAGTTTGTCTTCCAAATAATTTCACCCCAAAAAATCGTTTTGTATCTAGAAGAAATAAAACCAACTTAATTACAAAAAATCATTTGAGCATTTTTAAGCACTTGTAACTCAATTAAGAGGTAGAAAATTAATCACGCAAAATTTGTAAAATAAAAAATATTTTCTATGGATAGTCATGAAATGTTAAAACTTAGCTACATTCCAAATCATGTAATACTCCCTTAGATTTTTTTATATTTTTTTTAATATATTTTTTTCTTTTTATTTGTATTATTTTTTTATGAATAGATGACTCGAATGGTAGATGTTGGTTGATTCAAAGACTTTCTTGAAGTATTTCCTTTCTTAGGTTAAATTGTGTTTGGTGAAAGAAAGCTTGTTTGGCAAGATTTGTATTGATAGCTTTTTCATAACCAAAAATGCTCAAAAATGGTTAAAATATATATATATATATATATATATATATATATATATATATATTTTTTTTTTTTTAAAGGAGTATACCGATCTAGAAAAATAAGTCAAATTTTAATAAAACACAACATCTCACATTGAAAACATCTCAATATATTCCTTTTTTGATAATTAATCAAAAACTTCAAATTAAATCATGTGACACTGTTGGGATGTAATAATAGTTAACAAGGTTTCAAAAAAAAAAATCTAGATACAAACTCAACTCTTAGTAGCTAATAATTTTTCCATTCCAAATTTAAAGTTAATTCAAATATTTTATCACAATCTAACTATATTTCAACAATTAACCACTCAAATTTAATTATTATGAATAAATGAAGCAAGAAAATTTAAAAAGTTTGAAAAAATTTTAATAGGTGGTATCGACTATTTTCTCCTACCTCCTCAAACCCGAACCTTACATTGCCCTCAATGTAAGAAAGTGATGCAATGCATTGCAAATTAAAAAGATAGATACAACCTGATAAAAATTTCAAGCATTGTTCCTCAAATGGTTCTGAAAGAAGATTTGTCATTAAAAGCTTCAAACACCAACGTTAGTTATAAGGATAAAAACAAAAGTGATACAAAATGAAATTTAAAACTCAATGATATACACAATTTGGTTTCGCAATGACTAATTTTTTTTATATTTTTTTTAAACTTAATTTTTTTAAAGACTAAATCTAAATCACACAAAATAGAACAAACACCTTTTTTTTTTAAAGAGAGAAATTTAACATACCAAATTAAAATATACACAATAAATCTCATTTAATGGTTTGCTAACAAATGCATTGGAGGAGACTCAGAATATATACACTAATGAATGTATAGCCATAACAGTTGCTGAATATTATGCAATGAGTGTTGAAATCACACCAGATTACCAAAGTTGTTAAAAGACCTTAGTGGCAAGATTAACTAAAGACATTTTCGAGACATATCAACAATCAACCCTTAGATCTAATATTCAGAAGAGCTAAATCCAGTTTTTTTTTTTTTTTTAATTTTTATTTAACAACATTATAACATAAATGTTAAAAACAGAAATGAAAGAAAAGTTATAATCTTACTATATCTAGATATAGATAAATATATACATATATATATATATACATATATATATATAGATATACATATATATATATATATATATATATATTTAACTACTATAAATACAAAAATTATAAAAAATAAATCACACTATTTTATTAAACATAAAGACATTACATAAAAGAAAATGAAAAATACAACAGCATAAGACTATCTCTTAAACTTGGAAATACATGATTGACTTCAATCATTTCTAATATACCTATGATCCCACTTGATAAATAGATAAATAGGAAAAAGGTAAAGGATGAAAATGCCTGCAAAATAGTACACAACCATGGCAAATTGATCAGCTGTGAGAGTCCCGAACATCATTATGTTGAATGCAGCAAAATAGAAAAATGAAAGAAAATTTTTTAGAGAAAGAGATAAGAAGGAGGCGGTGAGAATGAATGAAGAGAAGAATAAGGGAAATATGGTTTTAAAAACATGTCTGTTATGGCTAACGGAGCTCGAGCGGGAGATCAAGCGCACTCGAACGTGGTTTTCCCGACCTTTTTTATTTCTATTTTTTTTTTTTTTTAAATCACAAAAAATGAAGATATAATTTTCCTCAAACCTATTTTCTACAAAATAACATTTTTTTTGAAGAATAAAAAAAAATAATCAACTACCCAGACCATTTAAACTCTTTTATGGGGTTCAAGAGTTTGTGAAAAATGAGAACATATCGGGATTTTAAGCCATTTAAAGATTAAAGAAGATGTAATCTTCCTCAAACCTATGTTTTACAAAATCACAATTTTTTTTCTTTTTTTTTATAAAAAATTTAAGCTAGAAAAAGACTCATTTGATACGAAAGATAAAGGACAGAAAATAAAAATTAAACCCTAACACCACAAGAATCCCTAGGTTGCCTTCTAGGAGCGCTAAGTTTAACGTATTCAGCCAGACACAGTCTATAAAATAACAAAATTGACTAAAATAAAAATGAAAACTAAAAACTAAAAACTAAAATATATACAAATTAACAATAATATACATAAATCAAAGACTTATCTTATTTGATGAACACCGATCCCTGACAACAGCGCTAAATTTTGATCGCGTCGTTTTGCGCTAAAAAATAGTAAGGTTAAATAATTAGAAATATTGTTTACCTTGAATTACCTCTGTTGATATATGTCAATATCCACCTCTTTATAATAAGTATCGTTAATTATATGGTAGTATAAATTAATGATTCTGACTTAAACGTCGATGAGGTCAAAAGAGATCGCGATGGCTACAAGGAAGAAGTTCGGAAATTTGGAATTACCTAAGATGACGTCGGGTTGATGCAATGCTAAAGTTAGCCAATTTGACCAAAGGAAACTTCCTAGAAGTTGACTTGGATGCTAGCCACCCATGTGGTCAATTGTAGCCACCCATGTGATAAATATGGGTGGCTAATACTTTGAACATGGTTGGTAAAGCCAACCAAGATTGAAATGTTTGATAGGAAAGTCTCATATGGCAGGCTAGCTGATTTCTATAAATAAGCATGCATTAGTTCATCATTTTCATCCACAACACAACTCCAAACACAATCCTAAGTTAGTCTTTCTTTCTTGTATTCTTCTTGTAAGTCTAGAAGTCATTGAAACTCTAATCTTGAGAGCGCATGGTGGGACAATTATCTTGTAAGTGTTATATTGAATTGTTATAACGAGTAGTGTTGTCTTTCTACTCGATTGTTGTTAAGACGTTTCTGGGAAATTGGTTATATTCTTACATGGTATCAAGAGCTTAAGGGGCTCTTAACAACAATCTTGTCTAGTAAAGCTCAACAACTATGACTACTCAAGGTGCTAGTTCTTCTTCTACCAGTTCTAGTTCCGGTTTAGTACCGACAATTCATATCCGTCCCCCTACCTTCACGGAAGGAAAGCTCGATGGCACGAACTATCTTTTGTGGAAGTTCAAAATCACTACAGTTCTGGACTCCTACGAACTCCTTGATACAGTGTTAGGCACAGATGCAGAACCAGTTGCAGTCCGTGCTGAAGATGACACAAAAAAAGTCACACCTCCAGATCCTCAGCTTGTCAAAGAATGGAGGAGACGAAATGCTGATGCACTTTGTGCAATTGTCACAAGTGTTCAAGATTCTGTCCTCACTCTTATTCAACACACAACCAAGGCATCTGAAGCTTGGAACATACTGAAAAATCAGTATGAAACAAGGAACCAGACTCGCATTCAGAACTTGGAGAATCAGTTAGCTGCTGAGAGATTAAGTGAAGATGAAGCAGCTGAGTCATTTATCAGTAGGATGAAAAACCTACGTGATCAAATGGCTGCAGTTGGTATTGCCAAATCAACCGAGGAACTAGCTTGAAGGTGCATTAGAGTGTTGCCTCCAAAATTTGACGGCCTTGTGACAGCACTCAATACACAAGTTCGCATTCCTCCTTTGACGTTTGAAGAATTCACTGCCATGTTGATGGAGGAGGAGATGAGGCTGAGGATCAGAGAAAATCAACTTGACTCTGCCTTTACAACCAAGGCGATGAGTAACCAAAAAGAAAAGAAGAAAGCAAAGAAGAAGACGTTCTCTGGATCGTGCTACTACTGCAATAAGAAAGGTCATGCTGTCAAAGATTGCAGGAAACGAATCCATGACGAGAAGAACGGAACTTTAAAACCAAATTGGAGAAATAAAGAATCTGCCAATACGGCTGAAACAGAAGTGCATCTGTTTACTGTAACAGATGTATCGGAGGAAACGTGTACTAGCGCACATTTACATCAAACAAGTGCATGGGTGTTAGATAGTGGAGCTTCCCGACACATGACCAGCAAGAAGGAGTTATATGACTCCATAAAACCTCTACAAGAACCAATGAATGTTGTCGTCGGGAATAATGCGAGGTGTCCCGTTGAGGGCACTGGAACCATCTCCCTCGTGTGTCAAGCTGGAGGAAGCAAGAAGCTGTCCAACGTACACTTTGTCCCCCAGATCACCAGAAATTTGCTATCTGTAGCTGCTATTACAGATAATGATCTAGAAGTGCGGTTCAAGAAGACGCAAGCTTTGATTCTTGACAAGGATCAAAATATCGTAAGTAAAGGTATTCGCAAAAATAATCTTTACGAAATTAGCTCTTTTTTTGCTGTCGTGGGGGCCAAAACAAGGCAACTTTGGCATGAAAGGTTCGGGCACATTTCCTATCCTGTGTTAAAGGAAATGCAAAAGAAGAAGAAGGTGGCCAACTTGCTTTCAATTGAAGAAATTGAAGGACCATGTGAAGCTTGTATGCTGGGCAAGCAACATAGACAGTCATTTCCCAAAGAGAGTCATAACCGATCAAAGGCTCCTCTAGAGTTGGTACATGCTGACTTCTGCGGAAAAATGAGTACGACGGCGTTGGGAGGATCTTCCTACTTTATGCTGTTAGTCGACGATTATAGTAGGAAGATGTGGGTATACTTCCTTCGGGACAAGGCTGATGCTCTTGAAAAGTTTAAAGTGTGGAAACTTATGACAAATATGAGCACAACTCAGTTGAAGAAACTTCGTACCGATCGTGGGGGGAGTTGTGTTCTACAAAGTTTACCAACTACTGCAACAAGCTTGGGATTAAGCGCCAATTGACTGCTCCATATACACCATAACAAAATGGAGTTGAGGAACGAAGAAATTGAACAATTGTAGAAATGGCTCGATGCATGTTGAAAGGTGCTGGCCTACCTGACATATTCTGGGCTGAAGCAGTCAACACAGCGGTATACATCCTCAATCGGTGCTCAACCAGGGCACTCAACGATAAGACTCCTAATAAGGCTTATTATGGTACGAAACCTTCTGTGTCTCATTTAAGAAAATTTGGGTGTGAATGTTTTGTACACATTCCAAATGAAAATCGAAAGAAATTGGATGACAAGAGCAAGAAGGGCATTTTCTTGGGATATAGTGAAGAGTCTAAAGCATACAGACTCTATGATGTAGAGGCCAAGAAGGTGATCATAAGCCGAGATGTGGTGTTTAATGAGCGACCACACTCAATGGAGGATAGCGGTCCTGCCATTTCGTCATCAACTGATGAAGTAATCCACCAAGTGCCTGAACAACGACCGTTGAACAATGAAGAAGTCTCTAATGATGAGGAGACTGAAGACCAACCTGTTGTACCCACAAGGAAGCCACAACCGAAGTGGTTCCAACAGCTCTTTGATGGAAGAAATCCAGGAATTACTGATGATAGTCCACGTCCTGATGGACTAAGACGATCAAAGAGAATAGAGGAGCAGAACAGATCAGGACAACAACTAGTAAACATGGCTTTGATGACCCAAATCATCAAGACGGTAAAAGAACCGGTAACTGTGGAGGAAGCCATGTCAGATCCAAATTGGAGAGCAGCTATGCAAGCCGAGTATGATACTTGGGAGATCATTGAAAAGCCACCGAATAGAAAAACTATCGGCACCAAATGGATCTGGAAAGTGAAATACAAGGCAGATGGAAGTCTTGAAAAATACAAGGCACGCCTTGTAGCATCAGGATTTTCGCAAGTCGAAGGTTTCGATGTATATGAAACCTTTGCTCCAACAGCAAAAATGTCAACAATCAGGCTAGTTGTTGCAGCTGCCGCACATTATGAATGAATTGTACATTAAATGGATGTCAAGTCAGCTTTTCTTAATGGACAACTTGAAGAAGAAGTCTACGTTGCACAACCCCCTGGCTTCCAAATACCAGGTGAAGAAGAAAAAGTCTGCAAATTGAAAAAGGCTTTATATGGGTTAAAGCAAGCACCACGAGCTTGGTACAAACGTATAGACTCTTTCTTCTTGCAGCATGGTTTCTATAGAAGCAAATCAAAGGCCAACTTGTATGTTCTAAGTGAACAAGGAAAGAAAGTAATTGTAGTCCTATATGTGGATGATCTTGTAATCATTGGTGACCATGAAGATAATATTCGGAAGACACAAGAATGGTTGAGCCATGAATTTGAAATGACAAATCTTGGTCTTCTTCATTATTGCTTGGAAATCGAGGTATGGCAAAAACCTTATACTATCTTCATTTCGCAGCAACGATATGTTTGTGAGCTTCTGACTGCATTTGGTATGTCCGAGTGCAAACCAGTTGTCACCCCGATGGAAGTGAATACAAAGTTATCAATTGACGATCCTTCAGAACAAGTTGATAACAAGCTCTACAGAAGGTTGGTGGGAAGTTTAATCTTTCTTTGTAACACAAGACCTGATATTAGTTATGCTGTGGGAGTTCTCAATCGGTTTTCAAATAAACCGAAACAAAGTCACTGGCAAGCAGGGATGCGGATCTTTAAATATCTCAAAGGAACGTTGGAGTATGGGATATCATACAAGTCTGGAGATACTTTATCTGGGTACTGTGACTCCGACTGGGCTGGTGATATTGACTCAAGAAAATCTGTTACAGGTTACGTATTCACATTTGGTGGTAGAGTCATCTCATGGGCTAGTAAGAAGCAACCCACCATTGCACTTTCATCAACGGAAGCAGAATACAAGACTGCTTTTGTAGCATCCTGTGAAGTTGTTTGGCTACGACGCATTATGACTGATATTGGCATTCCAATAAGGAAGCAACAATGTTGAAATGTGACAGTCAGAGTTGTATAGCCATGTCAAAGAATCCGGTATTTCATGCTAGAACAAAACACATAGAGATTCAGTATCACTATGTGAGGGAACTGATCGAGGAAGGTGAAATCTACATGGAGTACTGCCCTACAGAAAATAATTGTGCAGATATCTTCACTAAAGCGTTAGGGAGCGTCCAATTAAGCAAGCATCTTCAAACATTGGGTGTTGGCCCAATAGCTTAGTCAACATGAGGTGAACATTGAGAGGGGTGTTGATATATGTCAATATCCACCTCTTCATAATAAGTATCGTTAATTATATGATAGCATAAATTAATGATTCCAACTTAAACGTCGATGAGGTCAAAAGAGATCGCGATGGCTACAAGAAAGAAGTTCGGGAATTTAGAATTACCTAAGATAACGTCGGGATGATGCAATGCTAAAGTTAGCCAATTTGACCAAAGGAAACTTCCTAAAAGCTAACTTGGATGCTAGCCACCCATGTGGTCAATTGTAGCCACCCATGTGATAAATATGGGTGGCTAATACTTTGAACATGGTTGGTAAAGCCAACCAAGATTGAAATGTTTGATAGGAAAGTCTCTTGTGGCGGGCTAATTGAATTCTATAAATAGTCATGCATTAGTTCATCATTTTATCCACAACACAACTCCAAACACAATCCTAAGTTAGTCTTTCTTTCTTGTATTCTTCTTGTAAGTCTAGAAGCCATTGAAGCTCTAATCTTGAGAGCGCACGGTGGGACAATTATCTTGTAAGTGTTATATTGAATTGTTATAACGAGTAGTGTTGTCTTTCTACTTGATTGTTGTTAAGACTTTTCTGGGAAATTGGTTATATTCTTACAATCTCTAGCTGTGGCAAGTAGAGGGTTGATCCACAGAGATTGGGTTATCAAATTAATTTAAGTCCTTAATTTAGAATTGTTTGACTATTTCCCGTTACGGATAAGTTGAGTTAAATCCAAAAGTCCAAAAGTACGGACGTACGAAAAATTAAGTCCAAAAGTCCAAGAAATGTCCAAAATGTCCAAAGATACGGTAGTAATAAGATAAAATAATTTAGTCCAGAAGTGGTTAGTTCAATTTAGCGGGTCCATAATTTGGAATGATAAGTTCGATCGGAGTATTTAAGTGTAATATTATAGATTTAAATTAAAAGAATAAATCATTCAAGAAATAGGGCTACAAGCTCCTACTTCTGAAGTTAGCATTAGATACGTAAGTAATAGGACTGATTAATTAACAAGACTGAATATGTTGGTACAACCTAACAATATCCAACCTCTCAATTAATCTTCTTACTTATGTACCCCGGAGGTGCCTTTACAACCTAGCTAATTCCGTCCGAAGTAGTCACGTACTGCCACTGGTTTACAAAACTGGGCGTATATGTACAAGAATATGCATAATTAATTGATAATACTAAACAATTAGAGAATACGAGACTTGAATTAATCTAAATCTAAATATATACAAAAATATCATCACTTATTTATAATTCCAAAAATAAGGGTCTAAAGTGCCATAATTAAATTTACAAAACGGAAATCGAAATCAAGAATAAAAGTTACCGAATTTAAGCACGTCTTGATTTAGCTGGCTCGATTTCTCCGAAACTATGGCGTTAATCCATAAGCCCGACCCTTATTTTAGGACCCTAACTAAACTAACCTACTCCTAAGCTAAAATATGAAGAAAAGTGATTATATACAAAAAAAAAAGGTGAAAAATCGCCTCTGCCCACTAGAGGTGCAGAAGCTTGGCTAAAAAGAGAAAAAATGGTGCCATTCATTGCTGCAAAATCGTGACATTTATAGGCAAAACGTCAGAAGGGCGCTCAAGCGCCAGTTAGGCGCGCTCGAGCGCCCTTCTGCACTTTTGATTTTTATATTTTTTTCTATCGTTTTCAGTCTGTATTCTATCGCTTAATTGTCGGCCTTTTTCAAAAAGTGGTGCTCGAGCATGGAAAAGGGGCGCTCGAGCACCCTTCTGGCTATGGTAGGTAAACTTTGACTCCGAACTTTGACTTTGACCGGCTCGGTTGACTTTGACCATTGACCAAAAAGTTGACCAGGTCTATTCCAAGGTTTTTCAGCATCCTGAATCCGTTTTCGCATTCAGTTTGGCCAAATTCAATCTTGAATTGCTCGTTTTGAAGTTGTTCTACTATTTTCCTTCAGTGTTGTGCCAAATATTCTCTCCAAATGTTGATTTTTATGACCCTTTTTGCTCTTTCTTCTTTAAAACCTATATTGCACTAAATTTGTGTAAAATATATAATTAAGCTTGAAATAATAATACAATATACATGATTCAATGGGTTAAAGTTACTAAAAATACGGATTTATCAACCTACTCAAACTCATTCTTTGCTTGTCCTCAAGTAAATGCATCAATTACTTCATAGATTTTAAAATATTAAATTGAATGTATTCATACAGTTATATTTTATAAAATACATGATTAACAGTGAGTTTGTCTTCCAAATAATTTCATCCCAAAAAATCGTTTTGTATCTAGAAGAAATGAACCAACTTAATTACAAAAAATCCTTTGAACCTTTTTAAGCACTTGTAACTCAATTAAGAGGTAGAAAATTAATTACGTAAAATTTGTAAAATAAAAAATATTTTCTATGGATAGTCATGAAATGTTAAAACTTAGCTACATTCCAAATCATGTAATACTCCCTTAGATTTTTTTATATTTTTTTTATATATTTTTTTATTTTTATTTGTATATTTTTTTTTTTATGAATAAATGACTCAAATGGTAGATGTTGGTTGATTCAAAGACTTTCTTGAAGTATTGCATTTCTTCGATTAAATTGTGTTTAGTGAAAGAATGCTTGTCTGACAGGAGTTGTATTGGTAACTTTTTCATAACATAAAATGCTCAAAAATGGTTAAAATATATATATATATATATATATATATATATATATATATATATATATATATATTTTTTTTTATTTTTTTATTTTTAAAGGAGTATACCGATCTAGAAAAATAAGTCAAATTTTAATAAAACACAACATCTCACATTGAAAACATCTCAATCTATTCCTTTTTTGATAATTAATCAAAAACTTCAAATTAAATCATGTGACACTGTTGGGATGTAATAATAGTTAACAAGGTTTCAAAAAAAAAAATCTAGATACAAACTCAACTCTTAGTAGCTAATAATTTTTCCATTCCAAATTTAAAGTTAATTCAAATATTTTATCACAATTTAACCATATTTCAACAATTAACCACTCAAATTTAATTATTATGAATAAATGAAGCAAGAAAATTTAAAAAGTTAGAAAATTTTTAAATAGGTGGTATCGACTATTTTCTCCTACCTCCTCAAACCGAACCTTACATTGCCATCAATGTAAGAAAGTGATGCAATGCATTGCAAATTAAAAAGATAGATACAACCTGATAAAAATTTCAAGCATTGTTCCTTAAATGGTTCTGAAAGAAGATTTGTCATTAAAAGTTTCAAACACCAACGTTAGTTATGAGGATAAAAATAAAAGTGATACAAAACAAAATTTAAAGCTCAATGATATACACAATTTAGTTTCGCAAGGACTAATTTTTGTTATGTTTTTTTTTTTTTTAAACTTAATTTTTTTAAAGACTAAATCTAAATCACACAAAATAGAACAAACGCTTTTGTTTTTTTAAAGAGAGAAATTTAACATACCAAAATAAAATATACACAATAAATCTCATTTAATGGTTTGCTAACAAATGCATTGGAGGAGACTCAGAATATATACACTAATGAATGTATAGCCATAACAGTTGCTGAAAATTATGCAGTGAGTGTTGAAATCACACCAGATTACCAAAGTCGTTAAAAAACCTTAGTGGCAAAATTAACTAAAGACATTTTCGAGACATATCAACAGTTCAACCCCTAGATCTAATATTCAGAAGAGCTAAATCCAGTTTTTTTTTTTTTTTAATTTTTATTTAACAACATTATAACATAAATGTTAAAAACAGAAATGAAAGAAAAGTTATAATCTTACTATATCTAGATATAGATAAATATATACATATATATATATATACATATATATATATAGATATACATATATATATATATATATATATATATTTAACTACTATAAATACAAAAATTATAAAAAACAAATCACACTATTTTATTAAACATAAAGACATTACATAAAAGAAAATGAAAAATACAACAGCATAAGACTATCTCTTAAACTTGGAAATACATGATTGACTTCAATCATTTCTAATATACCTATGATCCCACTTGATAAATAGATAAATAGGAAAAAGGTAAAGGATGAAAATGCCTGCAAAATAGTACACAACCATGGCAAATTGATCAGCTGTGAGAGTCCCGAACATCATTATGTTGAATGCAGCAAAATAGAAAAATGAAAGAAAAATTTTTAGAGAAAGAGATAAGAAGGAGGCGGTGAGAATGAATGAAGAGAAGAATAAGGGAAATATGGTTTTAAAAACATGTCTGTTATGGCTAACGGAGCTCGAGCGGGAGATCAAGCGCACTCGAACGTGGTTTTCCCGACCTTTTTTATTTCTATTTTTTTTTTTTTTTTAAATCACAAAAAATGAAGATATAATTTTCCTCAAACCTATTTTCTACAAAATAACATTTTTTTTGAAGAATAAAAAAAAATAATCAACTACCCAGACCATTTAAACTCTTTTATGGGGTTCAAGAGTTTGTGAAAAATGAGAACATATCGGGATTTTAAGCCATTTAAAGATTAAAGAAGATGTAATCTTCCTCAAACCTATGTTTTACAAAATCACAATTTTTTTTCTTTTTTTTTAAAAAAAAATTAAGCTAGAAAAAGACTCATTTGATACGAAAGATAAAGGACAGAAAATAAAAATTAAACCCTAACACCACAAGAATCCCTAGGTTGCCTTCTAGGAGCGCTAAGTTTAACGTATTCAGCCAGACACAGTCTATAAAATAACAAAATTGACTAAAATAAAAATGAAAACTAAAAACTAAAAACTAAAATATATACAAATTAACAATAATATACATAAATCAAAGACTTATCTTATTTGATGAACACCGATCCCTGACAACAGCGCTAAATTTTGATCGCGTCGTTTTGCGCTAAAAAATAGTAAGGTTAAATAATTAGAAATATTGTTTACCTTGAATTACCTCTGTTGATATATGTCAATATCCACCTCTTCATAATAAGTATCGTTAATTATATGGTAGCATAAATTAATGATTCCGACTTAAACGTCGATGAGGTCAAAAGAGATCGCGATGGCTACAAGAAAGAAGTTCGGAAATTTGGAATTACCTAAGATGACGTCGGGTTGATGCAATGCTAAAGTTAGCCAATTTGACCAAAGGAAACTTCCTAGAAGTTGACTTGGATGCTAGCCACCCATGTGGTCAATTGTAGCCACCCATGTGATAAATATGGGTGGCTAATACTTTGAACATGGTTGGTAAAGCCAACCAAGATTGAAATGTTTGATAGGAAAGTCTCATATGGCAGGCTAGCTGATTTCTATAAATAAGCATGCATTAGTTCATCATTTTCATCCACAACACAACTCCAAACACAATCCTAAGTTAGTCTTTCTTTCTTGTATTCTTCTTGTAAGTCTAGAAGTCATTGAAACTCTAATCTTGAGAGCGCACGGTGGGACAATTATCTTGTAAGTGTTATATTGAATTGTCATACCGAGTACTGTTGTCTTTCTACTTGATTGTTGTTCATACGTTTCTGGGAAATTGGTTATATTCTTACATGGTATCAGAGCTTAAGGGGCTCTTAACAACAATCTTGTCTAGTAAAGCTCAACAACTATGACTACTCAAGGTGCTAGTTCTTCTTATACCAGTTCTAGTTCCGGTTTAGTACCGACAATTCGTATCCGTCCCCCTACCTTCACGGAAGGAAAGCTTGATGGCACGAACTATCTTTTTTGGAAGTTCAAAATCACTACAGTTCTAGACTCCTACGAATTCCTTGATACAGTGTTAGGCACAGACGCAGAACCAGTTGCAGTCCGTGCTGAAGATGACACAAAAAAAGTCACACCTCCAGATCCTCAGCTTGTCAAAGAATGGAGGAGACGAAATGCTGATGCACTTTGTGCAATTGTCACAAGTGTTCAAGATTCTGTCCTCACTCTTATTCAACACACAACCAAGGCATCTGAAGCTTGGAACATACTGAAAAATCAGTATGAAACAAGGAACCAGACTCGCATTCAGAACTTGGAGAATCAGTTAGCTGCTGAGAGATTAAGTGAAGATGAAGCAGCTGAGTCATTTATCAGTAGGATGAAAAACCTACGTGATCAAATGGCTGCAGTTGGTATTGCCAAATCAACCGAGGAACTAGCTCGAAGGTACATTAGAGTGTTGCCTCCAAAATTTGACGGCCTTGTGACAGCACTCAATACACAAGTTCGCATTCCTCCTTTGACGTTTGAAGAATTCACTGCCATGTTGATGGAGGAGGAGATGAGGCTGAGGAGCAGAGAAAATCAACTTGACTCTGCCTTTACAGCCAAGGCGATGAGTAACCAAGAAGAAAAGAAGAAAGCAAAGAAGAAGACGTTCTCTGGATCGTGCTACTACTGCAATAAGAAAGGTCATGCTGTCAAAGATTGCAGGAAACGAATCCATGACGAGAAGAACGGAACTTTAAAACCAAATTGGAGAAATAAAGAATCTGCCAATACGGCTGAAACGGAAGTGCATCTGTTTACTGTAACAGATGTATCGGAGGAAACGTGTACTAGCGCACATGTACATTAAACAAGTACATGGGTGTTAGATAGTGGAGCTTCCCGACACATGACCAGCAAGAAGGAGTTATATGACTCCATAAAACCTCTACAAGAACCAATGAATGTTGTCGTCGGGAATAATGCGAGGTGTCCCGTTGAGGGCACTGGAACCATCTCGCTCGTGTTTCAAGATGGAGGAAGCAAGAAGCTGTCCAACGTACTCTTTGTACCCCAGATCACCAGAAATTTTCTATCTGTAGCTGCTATTACAGATAATGATCTAGAAGTGCGGTTCAAGAAGACGGAAGCTTTGATTCTTGACAAGGATCAAAATATCATAAGTAAAGGTATTCGCAAAAATAATCTTTACGAAATCAGCTCTCTTTCTGCTGTCGTGGATGCCAAAACAAGTCAACTTTGGCATGAAAGGTTCGGGCACATTTCCTATCCTGTGTTAAAGGAAATGCAAAAGAAGAAGATGGTGGCCAACTTGCTTTCAATTGAATAAATTGAAGGACCATGTGAAGCTTGGATGCTAGGCAAGCAACATAGACAATCATTTCCCAAAGAGAGTCATAACCGATCAAAGGCTCCTCTAGAGTTGGTACATGCTGACCTCTGCGGAAAAATGACTACGACGGCGTTGGGAGGATCTTCCTACTTTATGCTGTTAGTCGACGATTATAGTAGGAATATGTGGGTGTACTTCCTTCGGGACAAGGCTGATGCTCTTGAAAAGTTTAAAGTGTGGCATAAACTTATGACAAATGAGAACACAACTCAGTTGAAGAAACTTCGTACCGATCGTGGGGGGGAATTCTGTTCTACAAAGTTCACCAACTACTGCAACAAGCTTGGGATTAAGCGCCAATTGACTGCTCCATACACACCACAACAAAATGGAGTTGTGGAACGAATAAATCGAACAATTGTAGAAATGGCTCGAATCATGTTGAAAGGTGCTGGCCTACCTGACATATTCTGGGCTGAAGCAGTCAACATAGCGGTATACATCATCAATCGGTGCTCAACCAGGGCACTCAACGATAAGACTCCTAATGAGGCTTATTATAGTACGAAACCTTCTGTGTCTCATTTAAGAAAATTTGGGTGTGAATGTTTTGTACACATTCCAAATGAAAATCGAAAGAAATTGGATGACAAGAGCAAGAAGGGCATTTTCTTGGGATATAGTGAAGAGTCTAAAGCATACAGACTCTATGATGTAGAGGCCAAGAAGATGATCATAAGCCGAGATGTGGTGTTTAATGAGCGACCACACTCGATGGAGGATAGCGGTCCTGCCATTTCGTCATCAACTGATGAAGTAATCCACCAAGTGCCTGAACAACGACCGTTGAACAATGAAGAAGTCTCTAATGATGAGGAGACTGAAGACCAACCTGTTGTACCCACAAGGAAGCCACAACCGAAGTGGTTCCAACAGCTCTTTGATGGAAGAAATCCAGGAATTACTGATGATAGTCCACGTCCTGATGGACTAAGACGATCAAAGAGAATAGAGGAGCAGAACAGATCAGGACAACAACTAGTAAACATGGCTTTGATGACCCAAATCATCAAGACGGTAAAAGAACCGGTAACTGTGGAGGAAGCCATGTCAGATCCAAATTGGAGAGCAGCTATGCAAGCCGAGTATGATACTTGGGAGATCATTGAAAAGCCACCGAACAGAAAAATTATCGGCACCAAATGGATCTGGAAAGTGAAGTACAAGGCAGATGGAAGTCTTGAAAAATACAAGGCACGCCTTGTAGCACAAGGATTTTCGCAAGTCGAAGGTTTCGATGTATATGAAACCTTTGCTCCAACAGCAAAAATGTCAACAATCAGGCTAGTTGTTGCAGCTGCCGCGCATTATGAATGGATTGTACATCAAATGGATGTCAAGTCAGCTTTTCTTAATGGGCAACTTGAAGAAGAAGTCTACGTTGCACAACTCCATGGCTTCCAAATACCAGGCGAAGAAGAAAAAGTCTGCAAATTGAAAAAGGCTTTATATGGGTTAAAGCAAGCACCACAAGCTTGGTACAAACGTATAGACTCTTTCTTCTTGCAACATGATTTTTGTAGAAGCAAATCAAAGGCCAACTTGTATGTTCTAAGTGAACAAGGAAAGAAGGTAATTGTAGTCCTATATGTGGACGATCTTGTAATCACTGGTGATCATGAAGATAATATTCGGAAGACGCAAGAATGGTTGAGCCAAGAATTTGAAATGACAAATCTTGGTCTTCTTCATTATTGCTTGGGAATCGAGGTATGGCAAAAACCTCATACGATCTTCATCTCGCAGCAACGATATGTTCGTGAGCTTCTGACTGCATTTGGTATGTCCGAGTGCAAACCAGTTGTCACCCCGATGGAAGTGAATACAAAGTTATCAATTGACGATCCTTCAGAACAAGTTGATAACAAGCTCTACAGAAGGTTGGTGGGAAGTTTAATCTTCCTTTGTAACACAAGACCTGATATTAGTTATGCTGTGGGAGTTCTCAGTCGGTTTTCAAATAAATCGAAACAAAGTCACTGGCAAGCAGGGATGCGGATCCTCAAATATCTCAAAGGCACGTTGGAGTATGGGATATCATACAAGTTTGGAGATACTTTATCTGGGTACTGTGACTCCGACTGGGCTGGTGATATTGACTAAAGAAAATCTGTTACAGGTTACGTATTCACATTCGGTGGTAGAGTCATCTCATGGGCTAGTAAGAAGCAACCCACCATTGCACTTTCATCAACGGAAGCAGAATACAAGACTGCTTGTGTAGCATCCTGTGAAGTTGTTTGGCTACGACGCATTATGACTGATATTGGCATTCCAATAAGGAAGCAACAATGTTGAAATGTGACAGTCAGAGTTGTATAGCCATGTCAAAGAATCCGGTATTTCATGCTAGAACAAAACACATAGAGATTCAGTATCACTATGTGAGGGAACTGATCGAGGAAGGTGAAATCTACATGGAGTACTGCCCTACAGAAGATAATTGTGCAGATATCTTCACTAAAGCGTTAGGGAGCGTCCAATTGAGCAAGCATCTTCAAACATTGGGTGTTGGCCCAATAGTTTAGTCAACATGAGGTGAACATTGAGGGGGGGTGTTGATATATGTCAATATCCACCTCTTCATAATAAGTATCGTTAATTATATGGTAGCATAAATTAATGATTCCGACTTAAACGTCGATGAGGTCAAAAGAGATCGCGATGGCTACAAGAAAGAAGTTCGGGAATTTGGAATTACCTAAGATGACGTCGGGTTGATACAATGCTAAAGTTAGCCAATTTGACCAAAGGAAACTTCCTAGAAGTTGACTTGGATGCTAGCCACCCATGTGGTCAATTGTAGCCACCCATGTGATAAATATGGGTGGCTAATACTTTGAACATGGTTGGTAAAGCCAACCAAGATTGAAATGTTTGATAGGAAAGTCTCTTGTGGCGGGCTAGCTGAATTCTATAAATAGACATGCATTAGTTCATCATTTTCATCCACAACACAACTCCAAACACAATCCTAAGTTAGTCTTTCTTTCTTGTATTCTTCTTGTAAGTCTAGAAGCCATTGAAGCTCTAATCTTGAGAGCGCACGGTGGGACAATTATCTTGTAAGTGTTATATTGAATTGTTATAACGAGTAGTGTTGTCTTTCTACTTGATTGTTGTTAAGACGTTTCTGGGAAATTGGTTATATATTCTTACAATCTCTAGTTGTGGCAAGTAGAGGGTTGATCCACAGAGATTGGGTTATCAAATTAATTTAAGTCCTTAATTTAGAATTGTTTGACTATTTCCCGTTACGGATAAGTTGAGTTAAATCCAAAAGTCCAAAAGTACGGACGTACGAAAAATTAAGTCCAAAAGTCCAAGAAATGTCCAAAATGTCCAAAGATACGGTAGTAATAAGATAAAATAATTTAGTCCAGAAGTGGTTAGTTCAATTTAGCGGGTCCATAATTTGGAATGATAAATTTGGTCGGAGTATTTAAATTATTATTATAGATTTAAATTAAAAGAATAAATCATTCAAGAAATAGGGCTACAAGCTCCTACTTCTGAAGTTAGCCTTAGATACGTAAGTAATAGGACTAATTAATCAACAAGACTGAATATGTTGGTATAACCTAACAATATCCAACCTCTCAATTAATCTTCTTACTTACGTACCCCGGAGGTGCCTTTACAACCTAGCTAATTCCGTCCGAAGTAGTCACGTACTGCCACTGGTTTACAAAACTGGGCGTATATGTACAAGAATATGCATAATTAATTGATAATACTAAACAATTAGAGAATACGAGACTTGAATTAATCTAAATCTAAATATATACAAAAATATCATCACTTATTTATAATTCCAAAAATAAGGGTCTAAAGTGCCATAATTAAATTTACAAAACGGAAATCGAAATCAAGAATAAAAGTTACCGAATTTAAGCACGTCTTGATTTAGCTGGCTCGATTTCTCCGAAACTATGGCGTTAATCCATAAGCCCGACCCTTATTTTAGGACCCTAACTAAACTAACCTACTCCTAAGCTAAAATATGAAGAAAAGTGATTATATACAAAAAAAAAAGGTGAAAAATCGCTTCTGCCCACTAGAGGTGCAAAAGCTTGGCTAAAAAGAAAAAAAATGGTGCCCTTCGTTGCTGCAAAATCGCGACATTTATAGGCAAAAATTCAGGAGGGCGCTCGAGCGCCAGTCAGGCGTGCTCGAGCGTCCTTTTGCACTTTTGATTTTTATATTTTTTTCTGTCGTTTTCAGTCTGTATTCTTGTTGGTCCTTAATAACCTAAAAGGAGGGGGGTGAATTAGGTTGTTTAGGCAAGGTAAAGCAATTTAAAAATTCTTAATACGGAGGCAATGTCTAGTAAAGATTGATAATACACTAGAAGCTCTTGTAGGCAATTTATGAAATACTTGGTGAGCATATAAGTATTTAACACAAGATATGCAATTAGAATTTCAAGGTAAAGTTTCAAATAGATATCTCAGCAATTATCAAGCAATTAATGTGAGCAATATCCACACGAAAGTAAATAACTTGAAAATAAAGAGAATAGAGTAAGAGAAATCAAACACGATGATTTTCAAGTAGTTCGCACTCTCGGAGGCCTAGTCCACCACATAAGGTCTTCTCTTCCCTTAGGATTTAATAACTCTTCACTAAGATGCTTCTTCAAATGTTGGTGAAGCAAGAACCAACTACAATTACTCTTGAGTCCACAAGAGTTACACAAGCTCCTTCAAATGTAGGTGAAGCTTAACCTACTACTCTCTCTTCCTTTGAGTCCACAAATGATTACAATACTTCTTCTCATAATGATTCTCTCAACCTATGTGAAAGAATGTATTACAAAGATTATGTGATAGAATAAATGACAATTGCAACTCCTATTTGAGTTTGATATTACAATTGAAGAATAGCTTTGAATGCTCAAAGATATGATAATGATAGCTCAAGATTTCTCAATAGGAATGATATGAAAGCTCTTTTGGAAATCTGAAAATTATGGCTTGGAGAGATAATTTGGAAGGTGAAAGAGCATGGCATAAAAAGAGAAAAAGTTTAGACACAAATCAGATTTTAAGCAAAATTTTTGAATTTTCCCGTTAACCCATCCGGGCGCTGAGTCATTGATCTGGGCGCCCAGAAAGAGCATGTATCGCCCGGATCGGACTTTTCTGCCGGGTGTTACGCCTTCTATCCGGGCGACCAGGAAATGCCGGTAACGCCCGGATGCCAAAAAAAATGCCGAAAAGGTATTTTGAGCCCAGAAATATTTGGGCACATTAAAAAAGAGATTTTTTAGCATTTTTTAACATCTCAAAAAAATTTCAAACCAGTTGAAAGGTATTTTATAAAATGATTTCAAAAACAAGAGTTTGAAATAAAAAATATTTTTCTAAGAATGATTTTGAAATCGAAAAACATTTTTTGGAGAAATTATGAGCAATACAAATCATACTTAGGCAAGCGATAACTTTTAAGGCCGGTACCCCTTATGTCACCACTTCTCCTTCCTTGTGACTCCCTCTTTATCTACGGGTCAATAACTTGAATTCTTTTGGGCTTGGATTCAATTTGATAGTGCTTGGTCTTTGATCCAAAAAGCTTTCTACTCTTTGACTGAAAAAAGTTGATCCAATGTTGATGTAGACATGCTTTGGAATGAAGGTCTTACAAACAAATGTTAAAGTATGATTAAGATGTTTTGTTATTATCAAAATAAAGATTATAGACTTTTCAGGCCAACAATCTCCCCTTTTTTGATGATGACAAAACATTGAAGTTAACAAGCATGAAATAGTTGAAATTTAAAGAATAAAACTTGAATTGAGGTTTCCCCCCTCAATTTGTGCTTGATAAAATTTAGCCTTGATCCTGAAAAGCAAACTCCCCCTGAATAATTGCAATGACAGACATATTTTTATTTCACTTCAATATATACTTTTTCCCCCTATTTGTCATTACAAAGTAGCAGTCTATAGCAAATAAACATAATAGTAAGAGACAACAGGTATAAGACAAAAGATAAGCAAGGAAAATGCAAATCATTAATGAAATGAAGCAAAATATCCAACCAATGTTAAAAGATGAGAAAGAAAAACAACTAAGGAGTTTTTGAGGAAAGAACCAACTGAAAGCAGAAAAAAAAATTGTTTGAAGAGAAAACACAACTTAAAGCATCCACAGACTAAGAACCAATGTGGTGGTCATATAAAGCCTTCAACATCTGCTCCATTCTGTCCAAACGAACATCTTGTGCATGCAGGTGTGCAAGAATTTCATCATGTGAGGAGGAGTGAGAGGAAGACGGTCTAGCTCTTTGTCCTTGAGAAATGCCAACACCACTGCTGCCTTGCCGTTCCATAGGATCTCTAAAAGTAGTAGGGTCAACATCAAGGGATTCAAACACAAGAGGATCTTCACTCGTATCATCACCAATATTAAGAACTCGCGAGTTATGGATTTTCAACTTTTGGCGAGTGAGGCTAGTAACATTGAGAAGATAGGATCTATCACTAATGGCCTCAAACTCGTGATCACGTGGAACTTCTAAAGACTCAAAAAGGTGAGTTAAGGGTACCCCATAAGCAAGTTGATTTTGAGCTTCCTTGGTATGGATGATATGGTTAATGATGATGTGTGGAAGATTGATACGTTTAGCTTCGTATATCAAATACATCAACAGGGCAATAAATTTTGGAATCGAACATCCTTAACTTCTCGTGGAATAATGACTTCATGAAGAATGTAAAATTGCAGCTTCTTTTCTGGAGTGAAATCCTTAGTCTTAGGATAACCTAAGGAGCTTGTTCCTGTTCCTTCCCACATAAATTCTATAACATTGGCTTCTAAGTTATCAAGAACACCCTCTGGCATGCCTCTATACGAATAAAGCTTTGTGCCTTGATTAGGAATCCCAAAAGCTCTAGCAACAATACTTGCAGTTAATTCCAGTTCTTTAGACTTAACTTGACTATTCAGTTTCATGGTGTTGAAGTCTAAGTTAACATAGTAATAGAATTCTCTAATCCTTGCAGTATTTCCTTTGTTTTCAAATCTTAACATAGGTAGCCACCCTTGAGCATCTAAAAGCCGATAAATTCTAGTACCATTAAGCAAGGTAGGAGGGTCTAAAATCTTACCCCATAAGATGTTTTGTTGTGGAAAAGTATCTGGATTTACAATGATCTGAGGGCCTGAAGATGAAGATTCTCCTTGCTTGCGTTTCCTAGAGTCAGCCCTTGGTGGTGCCATTTGAATTTGTAAGTTGGTGAAGCTTGTTAGAAGAAAGACTTGGTTGATGAATTTTACCGAACACCTTGTAGAGAAGGTTTTTTGAAGGATTGGGTGTTGAAGGTTTTGAAAGCTTTGATGATGAAAACACAAGAGATTGATGATTAAATATGAGGAATGATTAAACACAAGCTTTGATGATTAAAGTTTTGATGCAAATAATGGTGAGTGATGGTGAAGATGTTGGTGAATAAATATGAGGAATTGAGAGAAAAATGAGTTTGTATTTGAGAAGATGTGAAAAAGTGAGGAGAGAAGAGAAGGATTTCGATTTTTCAAGCTGTGCGATCCGGGCGATAGGCCCTTGTTCTGGGCGCCCGGATGAGGGGAGTAACACCCGGCAGAGAATGAGGTTCCGGTCGTTACACGCTTCTTCCAGGCACTCGGAAGAAGGCAGTAACGCCTGGTTCATTATTTTGCAGAAAAATGCAATTTTTCGCCAGGTTAAGTGACCCAAAGCATTCCTAGTTCCCTTCTAATAGCACAAAATTGATTCTCATGCAATGGTTTTGTAAAAATATCGGCCAATTGATGCAAAGAATCAACAAAAACAAGTTCAATATCCCCTTTTTGCACATGATCTCTTAGAAAATGATGACGAATTTCAATATGCTTAGTTCTAGAATGTTGAATAGGGTTCTTTGATAGACTTATAGCACTTGTATTATCACACCTGATAGGCACATGATCATATTCGAGACCAAAGTCAAGTAAAGTTTGTTTCATCCATAGAATTTGTGCAGCACAATTACCTATAGCTACATACTCGGCTTCTGCTGTTGAAAGAGCTACACTATGTTGTTTCTTGCTAGACCATGAAACTAAAGCATGTCTTAGAAATTGACAACTGCCGCTAGTGCTTTTTCTATCAATCTTACATCCCGCATAATCGGCATCGGAGTATCCTAGAAGTTCGAAAGATGTGCCTTTAGGATAAAAGAGTCCTAGATTGATGGAACCCTTAAGGTATCTAATAATCATTTTTACAGCATTCAAGTGTGATTCTTTCGGAGAAGATTGAAAACGAGCACATAAGCATACAGAAAACATAATATCAGGTCTTGAGACAGTTAAATAGAGAAGGCTTCCGATCATACCTCGATATTGCTTTTCATCAACCGATTTACCTTTTTCATCTTTGTCAAGTTTGATTGACGTTCCCATAGGAGTGCTCATTTCTTTTGCAGTTTCAAGCCCGAATCTTTTGATGAGTTCCTTAATGTACTTGGCTTGATTAATGAAGATCCCTTCTTTTGTTTGTTTGATTTGAAGTCCAAGGAAGAAATTTAATTCTCCCATCATGCTCATTTCAAATTCTTTATGCATACATTCAGAAAAATACTTGCAAAGGGATTCATTAGTAGCACCAAAGATAATGTCATCAACATAAATTTGAACAAGCAAGATATCTTTAGCTTTTCTTTTTACAAATAAAGTAGAGTCTAGTTTACCTCTAGAGAAGCCGTTGTCAAGTAGATAATTACTTAATCTATCATACCATGCCCTAGGTGCTTGTTTAAGTCCATAAAGAGCTTTTTGAAGTTTGAATACATGACTTAATAAATTTGTATTTTCAAAACCGGGTGGTTGTTCAACATAAACTTCTTCTTGAAGATATCCATTTAAGAAAGCACTTTTGACATCCATTTGATAAAGTTTGAAGTTCATAAAACATGCATATGCTAGTAACATTCTAATGGATTCAAGTCGAGCTACCGGTGCAAAGGTTTCCTCATAGTCTATTCCTTCTTCTTGATTATACCCTTGATCAACTAATCTAGCCTTATTTCTAGTTACATTACCGAATTCATCTAGTTTATTTCGAAAAACCCATTTTGTACCAATAATCGGGTAATTACTAGGTCTTTCAACTAAGGTCCAAACTTGATTTCTTTCACATTTATTAAGCTTTTCTTGCATAGCAATAATCCAATCATCATCCAATAATGCTTCTTTTATATTTTTAGGTTCAATTTGAGATATAAAAGCTACATGTTCACAAAAAATATTTAGATTGGAACGAGTTCTTACACCTTGTGATGGATCCCCAAGGATTTGATCATTTGGATGATTTTTGACAAATTTCTAACATTTTGGAAGATCTTGATTTGTTGATATGATTTGATCACTTGAAGTTGGTTGTTCTTCCTCTATTGGAGTATCAATTTGATTGCTTGTGGATATATTTCCTCCTTCACTTGCAGGATTAGGTCGACTTTGTTCTTCAACTTGTTGAAAGCTTACATCATCATCTTCATCTTTTCTTGACATAAATGGGTTAGTTTCATCAAAGTTAATATGCATAGATTCCTCAATTACGGAGGTTCTTTTATTGTAAACTCGATATACCTTGCTTCTAGAAGAATATCCAATAAAAATACCTACGTCGGATTTTGAATCAAACTTACCAAGATACTCTTTATTATTTAAGATGAAGCATTTACATCCAAAAACTTTAAAATGTGAGATATTTGGTGTACGTCCTTTCCATAATTCATATGGAGTTTTCTTTAGAGAAGGTCTAATTAAAACTCTATTTAGAGTATAGCAAGCTGTATTAACAGCTTCTCCCCAAAAGTATGTAGGCAAATTGTTTTCTTTTAACATTGTTCTTGTCATTTCTTGTAGAGTTCGGTTTCTTCTTTCAACAACTTCATTTTGTTGAGGAGTTCTAGGAGCCGAAAAGTTATGCTTAATGCCATTTTGTTCACATAATTTCATAAAAGATGCATTTATGAACTCCGTGCCTTGATCACTATGAATGCATGAAATATAGTATCATTTCTCATTTTGCACTATTTTACAGAATTTTGCAAATTCATTGAAAGCATCACTTTTGAAAGCAAGAAACATTACCCATGTGTATCTAGTGTAATCATCAACAATAACAAAAACATATCTAGATCCTCCTAGACTTATTACATCCATTGGTCCAAAAAGGTCCATATGAAGTTTTTGTAAAGCTTTTGATGTAGTCACATGACTAATAGGTTTGAAAGATACTTTATGTTGTTTTCCAAATTGACATGCATCACATAAATTATCTTTTTCAAACCTGGTCTTAGGAAGGCCTCTCACAAGATTCTTTCGAGAAAGTTTACCAAGTAGATCCATGCTAATATGTCCTAATCTTCTATGCCATAACCAAGAACTTTCATTTGTTGTGATTAAACAATTTATATTTTGACATGATATACTTTCAAAGTCAATAATATAGACATTTTCATGTCTATTTGCAATAACAACACATTTTTCATTTTGTCAAAAATTGTGCAACATGATGATTTAAATTCAACTAGATAATCATTATCACATAGTTGGCTTACACTAAGCAAATTATGTTGCAATCCTTTCACAAGTAGCACATCATGAATGGATATTTTATTTTCAATCTACATTTACCAATGATTTTACCTTTTTCATTATTTCCAAAGCTCACAAAACCTATGTAATTTTTGATAGGCTCATAGAAAAGAGATGGATCACCGGTCATATGTCTTGAACATCCACTATCAATGACCCAATTTCCTTCATACTTCATCCTTAGGGTAACCTATATACAAAAACAAAATTTAGGTCCCCAAGTTCTATTGGGTCCTATATTGTTAGTATTGACTTTTAACACTTTTGATAATCCATTTTGGTTTAAGCCAAGAAGGAATTTTGGAGTCTCTACCTATCATATTTCGAAATTTACAATGTGATATTATGTGACCTTGTCTTTCACAATAGGTGCATGTTTTTTGAAATCCTTTAGATGTTGATGCTTCATTTGTAGAGGATGATGCTTTAACAAAATAATTTTTTAGAGATTTTTGTTTTGAAGAAGGTTCATATCCTAATCCACTTTTATCAAAAGCCATTTTTTGAGAGCCAAGCATTTTATCAAGGTTTTCTTTTCCTTTTGTAAATCTTGCAAGGTTTCTATTTAATCCTTGATTTTCTTTTTCAAGCTTTTCAATTTTTGTTTGAAGATTATTATTTTCGAAATGAATTTTAAGTGCTTTTTCATGAGCAAAATTTCAATCTTTTTCAAGAAACTTATTTTCTTCTTTTAAGGTATTATTTTCTTTTTGAAGTTCATGTATCTTAATAATTGCAATTTCAAAACTATCATGCATTTTTGAGAATTCATTTTGTAATTCTTCAAAAGAACATTCATTTTCAATTAATGAGCTAGAGGTGTAATATTCGAAATTAAAGGAGAAACATACCTCATCATCCTCTTTTGTCATAAGACAAACGATGTTTGCCACTTCTTCATTTTTACTTTCCTCACCAGTTGATGCATCGTCATCAACGTATGTTGCTTTCAAAGCTTTTCCTTCCTTGGTTTTGATTAGTTTTGGACAATTTGCTTTTATATGACCTGTCTTGTCACAATTGAAGCACCTTCCTTCTTCTTTTGATTTGTTTCTTCCTTTGTTCATAAACCTATTGTAGGGAGCTTTGCTTACCTTTTTAAATTTGAGAAATTTCTTAAAGTTCCTTGTAAGAAGAGCTATCTCATCATCATCTTCTTTGTTTTCTTCTTCTTCATCACTTGAGTAAGCCTTTGATGCAAGAAGTGCAAGTGACTTTTTGTTATTCCTTTTTTCTTCTTCTCGATCTTTCCTCTTCAACTCATGGCTCATAAGAGATCCCATAAGTTCACTAAGGGTGAGAGTTTTGAGGTCTCTAGCTTCTTCAATAGCCGTTACTTTAGCTTCCCATGGCTCGGTTAAGCTTCGGAGAACTTTTCCTACCAATTCTTCATTATAATACTCTTTTCCAAGAGATTTTAGAGCATTAACAATATCAGTGAATCTAGAAAACATTTGTTCTATATTTTCATCAAAAGACATCTTGAACATTTCATATTTATGAACAAGCATGTTTATTCTAGTTTCTTTAACTTGGTTGGTGCCCTCATATGTGACTTCTAATTGATCCCAAATTTCTTTAGCACTTTTGCATCCGGAAATTTTATTGAACTCATTTGAATCTAAAGCAAGATATAACATATTCATAGCTTTATAGTTTCTTTCACACATTTTGAAGTCATCATCATTATAATCTTTTTCCGGTTTAGGGGTAGTGATACTTTGTTCTCCTTTCTTTTTAGTTAAAGTAGGATTGATTGGTCCATTTTTTTATCACATATCAAACTCTTATGTCATTTGCTAGATTATACTTTGTCATCCTACTTTTCCAAAAAGAATAGTTTGTTCCATTAAACAATGATGGTCTAGAGGAAGATTGTCCTTCAACTATATTAGACATTGATGAGCTTGCCATAGGGATCCTCTACTAGATGTTAAGCTATATGTAGAGTACTAGCTCTGATACCACTTGTTGGTCCTTAATAACCTAAAAGAGAGTGGGGGGGGGGGGTGAATTAGGTTGTTTAGGCAAGGTTAAGCAATTTAAAAATTCTTAATACGGAGGCAATGTCTAGTAAAGATTGATAATACACTAGAAGCTCTTGTAGGCAATTTATCAAACACTTAGTGAGCATATAAGTATTTAACACAAGATATGCAATTAGAATTTCAAGGTAAAGTTTCAAATAGATATCTCAGCAATTATTAAGCAATTAATGTGAGCAATATCCACACGAAAGTAAATACCTTGAAAATAAAGAGAATAGAGTAAGAGAAATCAAACATGATGATTTTCAAGTAGTTCGCACTCCCGAAGGTCTAGTCCACCACCTAAGGTCTTCTCTTCCCTTAGGATTTAATAACTCTTTACTAAGATGTTTCTTCAAATGTTGGTGAAGCAAGAACCAACTACAATTACTCTTGAGTCCACAAGAGTTACACAAGCTCCTTCAAATGTAGGTGAAGCTTAACCTACTACTCTATTTTCCTTTGAGTCCACAAAGGATTACAATACTTCTTCTCACAATGATTATCTCAACCTATGTGAAAGAATATATTACAGAGATTATGTGATAGAATAAATGACAATTGCAACTCCTATTTGAGTTTGATATTACAAATGAAGAATAGCTTTGAATGCTCAAAGATATAATAATGATAGCTCAAGATTTCTCAATAAGAATGATATGAAAAGCTCTTTTGAAATCTAAAAATTATGGCTTGGAGAGATAATTTTGAAGGTGAGAGAGCATGGCTTAAAAAGAGGAAAAGTTTAGACACAAATCAGATTTTAAGCAAAATTACCGGATTTTCTCGTTAACCCATCCGGGCGCTGAGGCACTGATCCAGGCTCCTAGAAAGAGCATGTATCGTCCGGATTGGACTTTTCTGCCAGGCATTACGCCTTCTATCCGGGCGACCGGGAAATGCCGGTAACGCCCGGATGCCAAAAAAAATGCTAAAAAGGTATTTTGAGCCCAGAAATATTTGGGCACATTAAAAAAGAGATTTCTTAGTATTTTTTAACATCCCAAAAAATTTTCAAACCAGTTGAAAGGTATTTTATAAAATGATTTCAAAAACAAGAGTTTGAAATAAAAAATATTTTTCTAAGAATGATTTTGAAATCGAAAAACATTTTTTGGAGAAATTATGAGCAATACAAATCATACTTAGGCAAGCGATAACTTTTAAGGCCGGTACCCCTTATGTCACCACTTCTCCTTCCTTGTGACTCCCTCTTTATCTACGGGTCAATAACTTGAATTCTTTTGAGCTTGGATTCAATTTGATAGTGCTTGGTCTTTGATCCAAAAAGCTTTCTACTCTTTGACTGAAACAAGTTGATCCAATGTTGATGTAGACATGCTTTGGAATGAAGGTCTTACAAACAAATGTTAAAGCACGATTAATATGTTTTGTTATTATCAAAATAAAGATTATAGGCTTTTCAGGCCAACAATTATGCCGCTTAATTGTCATCCTTTTTAAAAAAGTGGCGCTCGAGCTCGGAAAAGGGGCGCTCGAGCGCTCTTCTGACTGTGGTAGGTGAACTTTGACTCTGAACTTTGACTTTGACTGGCTCGGTTGACTTTGACCATTGACCGTTGACTTTGAACGTTGACCAAAAAGTTGACCAAGTTTATTTCATGGTTTTTCAGCGTCCTGAATCTATTTCCGCACTCAGTTTGGCCAAATTCAATCTCGAATTGCTCATTTTGAAGTTGTTCTACCATTTTCCTTCAGTGTTGCGCCGAATATTCACTCCAAATGTTGGTTTTTATAGCCGTTTTTGCTCTTTCTTCTTTAAAACTTATATTGCACTAAATTTGTATAAAATATACAATTAAGCTTGAAATAATAATGCAATATACATGATTCAATGGGTTAAAGTTACTAAAAATACGGATTTATCACTGTTCTACAAAGTTAAAAAAATAAGAACGCTTCTAGACAAGCCCTATGTTTTTTCGTTATTTGTCTTTCATGCATTATGTATTTTTATATACTATTCTTTCATGTCATTTGGGAGGACTTGTGATTACACCTCACTTCATATTTTTCATACTTTCATTTTCAATTATGTATTTACAGATAAAGAAGTAATAGGTTCTTTGTATTCAGCTTGCCAAGTTTACCCACTTTAGTTTTATCTCTATCTACGGAGATACCTATCTATATGGAGAAATTTTAGGGGCTAATTTAAAATTTTAAAAATTTTAGGGATTAATTTTTAAAAAACAATATCAACATTTAGGGGCTATTCCATAGGTTCGAATCCTTCCTGTATTTTATTACAAACTTTTGATAGAGATATCAAATAGTATAGTTCGTTTGTTGGTAGCGTGGAAGACTAAAAGTATGACTCTTGCTTTCCAATTGGCTGTTTTTGCACTAATTGCTACTTCATGAATCTTATTGATTAGCGGACCTGTTGTATTTGCTTTTTCTGATAGTTGGTCAAGTAACAAAAATGCTGGATTTTTTTTGTAGCAAAAATGTCACATTTAGTTCCTATTGTTTCTAAAATTTCTCAGTTTGATTCTTATTATTTAAAATTTCTTAATTTAGTCATTATTGTTTCTCCAAAAGGTTCAATTTCATCCCTATTATTTTTCTAAAATTTTAAATTCGTCCTTATTGTTCAAAATTAATCAATTTATTATTTTAAAAAAAATTAATTTAGTCCTTGAATAATAAGGAGTAATTTGAAACTTTAGGAAGACAATAAGGACAATTGAAACTTTTAGGAAAATAATATGGACAAAATGAAACTTTTAAAAAATAATAAGGATGAAATTGAAACTTTTTAGAAACTATTAGGATGAAATTGAGAAATTTTAAATAATAGGGACGAAATTAAAACTTTTGGATAAAATAATAAATTGAAAAATTTTAAACAATAGGAACTAAATTTACTATTTTCCCTTTTTTGATACATCATTATGAATTGAGTTAGTCTTTTTAGTAAGTATTCTTAATTCTCTTCTCTTGAACCTATTTATCTCAGGTCTAAAATCAAAACATGACCCTTTATGCTAAGTTCCAATCAGCCAAGCGACGTGGCAAAATTCAGGCCTTTTTGCATATCGGTGGCCAAGATGCAAAAATAGGGATTAATTTTAGAAAAACAATATAAACATTTAGGGCCTATTTTCATAATGACCCTTTATGATAAACTGCAATCAGTCCATGCAACGTGCAAAAATTGCAGGCTTTTTGCATATCGGTGGCCCAGATGCAAACATGATGTGGGCTTACGGCTCTGGTGATTTCGGGCATGACGGCCCCTTACTTAAAAGAAGAAAAACTAGGGAGAGAGAGACAGAGAGAGAGGAGAGTTGTCTTGAGGAGAAAGAATAGTTTTGGTCGCCGGCATATACAAGGATTGAAAAAGATGGAGGTTGCTAAAGCCGAATCCTTTGCACTACACGAAGAGGTTCGTTTTTTTTTTTTGATATATATATATATTATATTTTCTTATTTGCTAACAATTATATTGCTTTGCCTTTTAGTTTATCTGATTTTGCTTTGGCTTTCAGTTTAAAATGTATTTTGATGTGGTCTATTATGTTTTTCTCTTTTGCTGACATATTTCTTAGATTTTTTTATTTTTTTTATTTTTTCCGGCACTTAAGGTTTTGTATTGATGATGATTTTCTTATAGAGCTCATCACAACAGCCCATGGGAAGTCATCCATCCATTCATGATCGGAAGGAAGAGGTATATCTCTTTTCTCGACTTGGATATGAATGATCGAATAGTAATGAAAAGATGATGAAATTATCTCGTCAATTCATAACTGTTGAATTTCCAACATAACGTACATTCTATGCTATATGAGGATTCTAACCTCTCTTTTCTTTTTTAAAATCTTGCATGCATTTGTTTGGTTCAATTCCCAAAGCCCTACATGGATGAATGTCTTCCTCATCTATTTAGTTGCTTTTTTATCTCTTCTCTTTTATGCCTTTTTCTTGTTTGTTCTTTTCCTAATTATCCTTTCCGGTTTTGGTTCCATGACCAACACATGTCTCTTTTAATGTGGTATATTTTGCTTTTTTTTTTCTCACAAATTTCATAAATTTTTAAGCACCTAACATTAAGCAAGTAAACTTTCTAGATTTTGGCTTAAATGTATTTTAATTTTTCTCTTGTTGGTTTTTCTGAGCAAGTTAAACTTTAAAGATGATGATGATCCGTGATTATTTTCTTCTTCTTTTTTTTTTTTTTTTTTTTTGGGCATATAGATCTCATTTTCTCCTTCATCTGGTCCTGTGGAAGAACAGCCCATCGGCAAAAGGCAGAGGTTGGATGAGGATCAAGAGGAGGATCAAGTGATTCGCGATCCGGTTAGAGTGGTATTTCTCTTTCCTTTATTTTAATCACAAATTCCTTTTTTGGTTCAATAGCTCGGCATCGGGAATCAATGAATTTTTCAACACCCGGAGGTAGCCGCACAATGCCAACCTTATATCTCATTTTTGCTTTGCAGATACGGCTTGATGAGATTGATATAACTAAGCTAGTACTAATACAGAGCTTTTCTGTTAGATATCCAAAGCAGTGGAAGGTTTATGTCATCCTCATTTTTTAAGTGTCTTTTCTTTCCATTCTATACCTCCTTTTTTTGTTTGTTTTCTTTATAATTATGCTTTTCGTTTTTCGGTTCAATGCCCAACTTATATTACGCTTTTGGTTTCCTGTGCCAGCTTGATGAGTGTCAATCAAGCTTGCTAAATTCCGTTCGATCTAGGTTTGAAATTTGTTATCAGGCTGTATGTCTCTTCCATCCTTTTAAATGCTTCCTTTCTGTTTCTTTCTTTAGTTTTTCCCTTTCAAATCAAATGGTCAACATTGATATTATTATTCCTTCTTTCGCTGGATCATGATTAAAATTGATTTGTAGGCTACAAACGCATTGGATGAGAAGGACTATCCGCTACTATCTGCATGTTTCGAAATGGTAAGATTATTTGCTAAGTTGTAACATTGAAATCATTTTAATGCCGTTTGTTTGTTGTACACAATGGTTGTTTTCTATGTTTTCATAGTATCTTTTTGTTCTGTTACTGTCTAATGCTTGTGGATATGCCTAAACTCTGCAATTTTTAAACATTGACACCATGGAGTTTGTTGATTTCATCCTTGCCTATGCGCTCTAGCTACTTGTTCTGTGTTGTCTTGGCTTCAACATAATGGTTTCAAGTCTTCACATATGCATGAGATTAGTATCAAGGAACTTTGTGCTTAGAGCGAAGGTCTCGTGGAGAGAAGTCCTTGATGGCCTGTGATTACTTTGTAGTCTTTGGTTTTATCTAGCATATGATGGCAGCAATTCTTCTTCCCTTGTCACCCAAGTGCAGATTTTGACTCCAATTACCAGTTTGCATTCTTTTACATAACTTCATTTAGCGAGTGATGTCTAACGGGCTTCTTCAACTGCTATACTGTTGAAGTCCTTGGCTTTTTTTTTTTTAATTTAATTTATGATCTCCTTGTCATTGTGTAAAAAATAAAGTGAAACTTGTGCAAGCCCTGAAATATGCTTGTCATGAAGAATATAGTCCTAATGGTTTGTTTTATCGTCTCTCTTTCTCTGACTGTAGGTTGACTGTTATGGAGGCATAATCAAGGATTTAGTTGATTGTGCAAAGAGGTTAGACAAGAGCCACATCTTCTTGCTTTAATTTTCTTGCTCTCCCTTGTTCACATCTTACTTGACAAAACAAAATACAAAGAAAGCCAATATATTGCTCCAAGAGATGTGAGGTTTCGTGTTGCCATAATTGATCACACCTGTTTGGATGCTGGCCCACGCATGTGTAGGAACGGACTGCTACTCTATTATCTTGTATCTCGATTTATTTTAGAAGAATTATATTTGGTATTCTGTTTTGATTTTATTCAACGATTGTATGATGACAGACAGTATGCCAAATCCAGACATAGCTGCTTTTATGATGACAGTGAGTCAGCCGAATACGGATATAGCAGCTTGGGTTGAGGAAGAAAATGGCAAGATACCTCTGGGTGGCAAGTGGCAAAGATGGAAAAGCAAGCTAGCTTAGCTTGGTAAATCTTTATGTAATTAGCAAGTATGTTAATATTGAGCTTTATTGAAAAACTTTATCAGTGTTGACCAACTTTATGAACTAAAGAATGTGCGTTCTTTGATTTTGAACTTAAAGGATGTACTCTGTGCTGCTTGTGTTTCAATGCTTTCACAAAGTTTTTATATTCGATTAGCATCATGGCATAACCAATTTTGCTTGTATTTAGTTTGAAATTATAGTCACCTTAGTAAAGCTCAACTTTTTGGGGGTGGGGACCAATTTTGCTTGTATTAGTTTGAAATAATAGTCACCTTAGTAAAGCTCAACTTTTTGTTGGGGGGGTGGGGGGTGTGTCTTGTTGCGGATTTCTGTGGACTATGGGATGGGCAACATTTGAGTCATTATTTAAAATTGAGTTTTTTGATCCCTCAACTTTTTTAAGTTGGATATTTGATAGTTTTGACACGAGCGTACATGTGATAAGAAAACTCCAGTTCTGAGGGAAAATGGGACAATTACAATTTCATGACATTGGCGATAAAAACCTATAAATAAAAAAATAAATAAATAAGTGACATGATGAGTAATCACCAACACGAGCAACATGATACAAACGATAACACCATACTTTGGAGGTGCCACCCGCCCGTGGCCGAGGCATGGAGGAAAAGATAAGTTCGGAGATTAACTCTCAACTTGGGGACAGAGAGAAAAGAAAAAGAGAGAGAGGGGTAAGAAGTATATGATCTATAGTAGTCAGGTTATCTTTAATGGGAGGTTTTAAAATGTAAAATTTTTTATTTCTTGATATTTTTGTACTTTTTTAAAGCCCCATATCTTAAAAAGTAATACTATTCATAAAAAAAAGTACGTAGGGTCTACCACTTTTGGGTTAAAAGATATCAAAATAAAATCTCAGGCTTCAAAATGTTCAGCAAATTTGTTGAACATTTTGGAGCCCGAAACACAATTTTGGCATCTTTTAATCCAAAAGTGGTGGACCCCACATACTTTTTCTATAAATAGTGTTACTTTTTAGGGTATGGTGCTCTAAACGAGTATAAAAATGCCCAAAAATAAAAAGTTTTACATTTTAGAGCCCCCCATTGAGCTTGTCCTCACGTAATTCAAATTTTGTCATAAAACTTTACACAGGGCAAATTTGTCATTTGACATTTAGAAAAAAAAAAAAAAACTAAATTTTCCTCTAATCCTTATTATTAATTTTTCTTCTCAATCTGCCTTCATCTATAACATCGTCGCCTTTGTCAATGCCATCTTCTCATTGACATATATAGTGGGTTTTGCCTATAATTTATAGACATTTTCAAGTCTAATCCCTTGTTGATAATGCGTTACCATATATGGTCTGTTGTGGAATTAGTGAGATGGCTGCACGTTCTTGTGAATCTTAAAAACGCACGTGACTGGTCAAAAAAAGATCACATATGTAAAATTTGCAATATTTTTTTTTAATGAAGGAAACACTCTTAAAAAATCTTTTCATCTACATCAAGGTTAAAATTTCAAGATATAAATACACTCTATCGGAAGAAGCATGGTTCGGTTGGTTTACCATGATCAACTTCAAAAAGAATTGTCTCTTTTGGTTGATTTAAACTTGAATATGAACAAATCTATTGCCTATTGTTTTAAGAAGTGGCAAAGCCAGACACTGGGGATCAATGTAAGCATCCAGTGTCTAGCTCCACCTCTAACAGTGATATAGTCAATAACCAAATGTTTATAACACTTATCTATACATAAAATAATACTCAATTTATGCAAAATTATAATAACTATAATATGGTTAGCACCAAAACATATACAGGGTCTTCAAGACATGACTCTCCCCGTATAATAATGTCATAACATATAAAAAGAGATAAAAATAAAAGGCTATAGTAATACAAAAAGTACCTTTTATAATTGTCAACGACGTGTTTTCATAATTTGAAATCGTTGAATAATCAACTCATTGTTGATGTCATTAAACACGTCTCTCTCTATGTAAGTGATTAAACAATCATCCAGCCAAGCAGCTTCCATTCGATTACGCAACCGATTTTTTATAATTTTCATTGCAAGAAATGCTCTTTCTACAGTGGCTTTAGCAACAGGTAAAGTCAATGACAACTTAATAAGTGCATACACCAATGGATAAACACAATCTTTTTCAGTCTTAACTAGCATCTTTGCAAGGTTACCACCCTTTTTAACTCTGAGAATTCGTCGTTGCTTCACATATCAAATATATATGTCTCTAACTAATTTTCAAGAACTACCAAATCAATGGGAGACAAATCATTTGGGTAAAACTTAACAAATTCAATCAACCTTTGCTTGTCAAATGCAACAAAGGAATTGTCTGGATTCAAGCATGCCAAACAAAGAAGCAACTTAGTATTTGTCTCAGTGAAGCGATCATTAAGTTCTTGAAGTTGCATGTCCACAATAATATAAAATAAATCAATGCGATAATAGTGTAAATTCGTAATCATTTCAACACTACGTCGTGATCGTCTTCTGAACAAAAACATCTCTTCCATATTAGGAATGTCAATGTCATGAGTTGTGCAAAACAAAGAGACTAAATTCAACAAAGATTCCAATCCACTATCTCTCAAATTTTACAAACGTTGCTTTGAGATATTAACTAAGCCCATGGCGTTTGAAATATTAACTAAGCCCATGGCGTTAATGATATATTGATCTTTCCTTTGCAATGCTTGTGATAATTCATTACTGATTCCCAACATAGTTTTCATCAAATGCAAAATAAATACGAAATCAAATGTTTTTAACGTGTCTAAGAGGAGATTAGATTTACCTTTTTGCTCTGAACTCACTCCATCTTCCTTGATAATCTAAAGTACATCAATCACTGAGGAATCCAAGAGAATCAAACTTATTAAACTGCCATAATGTGAACCACAACGAGTATCACCATTTTGTTTGAGACCAATTTCTTGATTCAAGCCGCGTCCACTATGAATTTCTCCCTTTTCTTCATAGTTTGAAATCGTTGAATAATCAACTCATTGTTGATGTCATTAAACACGTCTCTCTCATTGTTGACAATAGGGACTAAATTGAAAATATTTTGAAAATAATAAGGACTCAATTGTCTAATTTTAAACAAAATGAACGAAATTGAAATTTAAGGAAAACAATATGGACTAATTACGTAACTTTTCCTCTGAAATACTATGTACAGAGATCTAAGAAAGTTTTTAGAACAGGTGTTATTGTATACTATCTTATTTTCTTCACTCACTTACCTCTTCCTACATGAATACTTTATTGACATATTAAAATGACAATTTTGTATCTCGCTATCTTCTTTTAGCATAGTAAATAATCACATTCATGTAAAAAATGTGACAAAAAAAGAGCATAGGAAATAAACATTCATGTAAAAAGCGATAAAGAAGTAACAAACGAGACTTAATCTCAAAACCTCTTATATTTAAAGTGAGAATCATTTCACTAGACTAAATGACTAGGGGCGTGGAAAGAGTATGTTTCAGTGTTGTGTAGAGAACCAATTATATGCCAAAGGTGATTTTTCGTCTATCCTTTTTTCTTTTTCTTTTTTTTTTTTTTTTTTTTTGTCAAGGTTGTTTTTTGTTTATCATATTGCAAAAAAAAAAAGGTTTCTAATTTGTTTGGTAGTGGATTCATTTTCTTCCATATGCCGGCCTTCTTGACAGAAAAAGTACTCGGCTATAAACGTGAGCCCTTAAAAATTTCATTGAGCCATTTAACTTTTCTAAAATGGTGTTAAGTCAGATTGTCACTCATTAAGTGAAAAGCTGATAAATGAGTAAGAAATGAAAATCGGAGAAGATAAGATGTCCGAAATAGAAAAATTACACAAATAAGTTTTATTATTTTTTTGGAAAATCGGAGAAGATAAGATATCAGAAATAGAAAAATTACACAAATAAGTTTTATTTTTATTTTTTTTTAAATTAAATTTGTTCATATTCTTTAGAATTAGTTAATTTAGTCTCTCTTATTTTCTAAAAAAATTTAATTTAGTCTTTGCTGTCAAAAATTTGGTCAATTTAATTTAGTCTTTGCTGTCAAAAATTTGGTCAAATTTTAACAGAAAATTGTCATATGGTGCACGTGACCATTGTTTGGCAAGCAAAATTGAAAAATTATTAAATATTCAATTTAGTTCTTTTTTTTCATATAAAATTCAAATTAGTCCTTAATGTCTAAAACAAATACATAATAGTCCCCAAAGTTTGGTTTATAATATCGGTCTAACAAACTTTTTTTTGAAGAAAAAGCAATAGCACACCATTGTGAAACTAGTGAAACTAAAATAAAGTCTAACAAAAAGCAATAGCACACCATTGTAGGAAGTGAACTCCTTTCTTTCTTTTTAGAAAGCAAAATAATATCATTGATAATCAAACTCTTAAATTACTAGTAATATACCATTTATTAGGTAGCAACAACAAGAGGCCTGTTCAATGTAAATTTATTATTGAATTCTACTTATGACTTCCATATACATTTTAGGGAAAATCTCACTAGAAGTCTCCATTGTTTCATTTTGTCCCAAACTAGTCCCCATTGTTTAAAGTGTACCAAATTAGTCCCCAATGTTTGGAAAAAAAGTCTCAAAATGGTCCTCACATCCAAAATTCTGTTATCTTTGACAAAAAATTAGTAAAAATACTAAATTAACCTCACAAATACTAAATTATAGATTTTTAACTAATAATAATTATGAATCCATTAATGTGCACCACCACGTGACCTCTAACATTTTTTCTCTTTAATTTAAAAGAGATTTACAAAGTAATATTACATAACTTAGAATATTAATTTTAAAAATCAATATCGATATCTCTCGCACATAAAATGATAATTAAGTAATATTACATAACTTAGAATATTAATTTTAAAATTTCATCAAGTTGAAAATTTTCTTCAAGTTAAAAAATGTCATCAATTTTGAGATTTCCTCCTGTTTGAAGTTCTGGTAAAGTCCAAATTTCCTCTTTAAGTTCGAAAATTTGATCGAGATGAAAATTGTCCTCAAGTTCTAAATTTCATCAAGTTTGAAAAATTGGTCAAGTTTAATTCGAAAATTTCCTCAAGTTCTAAATATTTCAATGGTTCAAAAATATGGTCAAGTTCGAAAATGGTGAAAAGTTGAAAATTTTGGTCAAGTTATCATGCTGCAGTTGCGTGAGTTTAGCCTTTTATAAATGACAATACCATTATCTCACACAAAATTAAGTAAAACCTTCATTGATAAGGAAGGGGAAAAATATAGTCTCATGTTACATATATAGTATAATCTTTTTAAATTAAAAATTTTATGACCACTTAAATCTTATTAATTTATCGATATATTTAATTTTCTACATCAAGTGACATATTATATGCACTTGTTAAGGTTTGATGAATTCAATTTATCACAATCAAGTGACATATTATATACACTTGTTAAGGTTTGATGGCTTCAATTTATCACATAAAGTGAGTAAGTCAACATTGGGGTGCGAGAGATATCGATATTATCATTTTATGTGCGAGAGATATCGATATTGATTTTTAAAATTAATATTCTAAGTTATGTAATATTACTTTGTAAATCTCTTTTAAATTAAAGAGAAAAAATGTTAGAGGTCACGTGGTGGTGCACACGAATGGATTCATAATTATTATTAATTAAAAATCTATAATTTAGTATTTGTGAGGTTAATTTAGTCTTTTTATTAATTTTTTGTCAAAGATAACAGAATTTTGGATGTGATGACTATTTTGAGACTTTTTTTCCAAACATTGGAGATTAATTTGGTACACTTTAAATAATGGAGACTAGTTTGGGACAAAATAAAACAATGGGGACTTCTAGTGAGATTTTCCCTACATTTTAACTAGAAAATTTTCAATGGTCATAAATCAGTCCAAGCTACGCCAACTTGTGAGGAAATCTAAAATGTAATTAAATTATAAGGGAGATTGATAATTACAAAGCGTTAAAACAGTTGTGATAAAATGTAATTAAATAACTATATTATTATTTCCCATCATTGATCTATTTCACAATGTCATCACGAAAGGATCGGAGTCAAGCTCAAACGAAAGAGGCCTACAAGATTAAGAGAAAGCTTTCTCAGGGAACGATTGAGAGGGAAGCTGAATTAAACTGTTTGTTTCCTTAATTACGAGGTCATCAGCTACTTCCATGATGCAAAAATTACATTTGTCGCTCTTCTTTTAACTTGTTCTCTCTTTTTTTTTTTCCCTCGAAATACCGAAGTAACAGAACCACTTCCCTCAACGCGATGGGTCTTGATACAAAATAAATTGAAGTTGGGAAGGCACATTGCTAACTCATCACTAGGCAAATTACATTGGTCACGCTAATAGGACATGCTTTTTTTTTTTTGGGATGACATGAGAACTCAACTTGCGAACCTCAATTACTGGATTATTAGTAAAATTCGACGACCAACTGATAAATCCTTAAATGTAGCAGAACGTCCCCACACATGCACTATATCAGTCAAGAACGAAATTTTAGAGCAGTAAAAAGTACCGAACTAGCGACCGATGTTACCCCATTACCACTAGACAATAATGAGGTAGAAATATTGCTAATAGGACATACTTATTGTAGGCAAACAGAGGATAATCTGTATACATATAATTGTTGTGGCTTCCAGTAGAGGAATTTTGCCAAGCACCAATTATAGAATGTAAATAGTCTCTAAGGGCAACGAGTAACTCTAAAATTGGCCATTGAATTAGTTTATTGGTTACTGAAGCATATATGACGGTGACAATAAGAAACTCAAACTGACAGACTATAGGCTTTCCATCCATATTCTCATATGTAGCAAACCTTCATGCATTGTTTCTTCACACCATTGCTAGATAACAAATGGCTGATGATGCAATTCTTTTGACGTGATGTGACTGCTCTGACTAAAATTTCCCGCGGTAAGCTTTGACTGATGATCGTGATGATATAGTAATAATTGCGGTGATACAGTGATTATTACTCTAATTTGGTATGGTGGCTCATGATGATATAGTAATGATCATGATGATACAGTAATGATGAAATGATCCGATCTTACTCTAAATTAGTGTGGCGAGCTCTGACTGATTCAGGTGTCTGACCCAAAACTTTACCCAATTTAAAAACCACCATTTCAAACAACACAAACATAGCCCCTTCATATAAACTCCCCATCGGAAGCAACTGTCTAGACTCCCCCTGTCCAACACCATCACCAACATGATCATCTGCCATAGTCTGGGCAGGAATAAGAGCAACAGCACTTGCATATTTGATTGAAGATGCAGCCGCAGGCTGAGCCGTTAACAGCAGTACACGAGCACCATTGGTCTTGGCCACCCCAGAGATAGCATCAACTGTGGAGAACCCACCAGGGCCAGCTGAGGCAATCAAGAGGTCAGTAGAGGCAATAGGTGGGGTGGTCATATCGAAGACGCAGTGAGCCGAGAGGCCTAAATGGAAAAGCCTCATACAAAGTGCTTTCATCATCAGGCCTTCTCGGCCAACACCGTAGACGAAAACTCGGCCGTTTCGGGCGGCCACGGCAGCGATTTCTTCCACCATCACGTCCAGGGCAGGTGGGAATCGGGTGGTTCCGGAGAACACAGAGCTTATCTGCTGGCATATTTGAGATGCTAGAGATGAAATTGAAGTGTTGGGTTCAGCCATTCAAGTCAACTTTCCTCTCTATATAACTCGTGTTTGTTTTGTTGGCCGTCTCTTGTGCGGTGTATATACATATAAATAAAAACCTTATCTTCGTGAGAGATTTGCAACGTTGGACAAGTGTGCCAATACTGACTCTGATAAGTCTTGTCTTGGTAACAGCATATATAGGGGCAATACTTTCTCCTACTATAGAGAACACTACCATACGAGAAAAAAAAATAAAAAGAAGACAAAAACTTAGGTGACAAGCAAATTATTTTTTAAAGGTTCACATATTTTTTTGTTGATCACACCGTTTTACTTTTTGTTGTTTGTAAATAACTCTTACTATACATACTCAAATAGATTGTCGGTGCACGAAACTTTTTTTTTTTTTTTATCCAAACAGGTTCATTATCATAAAAAACAAATATACGAATTAGCCAATCCCCATGGGATAAAACTTAACTATGCACAAATTTAGAAGAAAATACCAATTTTAAGATTTATTGTTTACAATTTTACCTTCTATTTTTACAAAACACTATTTTTCACAATTTAAACCCATAAACCCTTACAGTAAAAGGTTTAAATCATAACACTACGTTGGTTTTTAAGAAATAAGCGTGAAAGGAAAGGAAAAGAGAAGAAGGGAATAAGGTATTGCTCTTCTTATTTGGATTCAAACTTCTGAGGATAAGGAAAATCCCAATTTTTATTTCCCTTTGCTTCCTTCCCAACTTTTATTTCCCTTCAAATTGAGGGAAAATGAAGAAAAGAGAAAAGAAAAATACAACATTCTAAAAATATATATATTGTTTTAACAAATTACAATTTGTTGCCCATAACCCCACCCTTTTCCGTTCCGTTCCTTTCCTTTCCTTTCCTTTCGTAATCCAAACATACCGTAGTAGATGAAAGAAATAAATTATCTTCTCACTAATTCGAAGAGAAAGCATAATAACACCATGTCATACAGCACGAGGACTCCGAGCAAGGCTCATACCAAACAATCACTTGCATGAAACTGAAATCGTTCAGTAATCGCCAGTTCATCTTGTAGTTGTAAAAGATTTCTAGAACCAAAGAGCTAACTATAAAGGGTGAGGAACTTCAGCTAAAGTACACTATGAACGCTATAGCAAAAGTCACAAGTTGTTCTGCATTTACCGAGAAGTACTGTTTGTTCCTCATTACAGGAAAAATTGCAAACGCGATAACAAAACCGAGTAGAATATTCAAAATGCCTATGTACAACTTACAAATCAATGTTTAGGTAAAAGAGAGATACTTAAACCTCTTTCGACACCACCAGCATTTCAGCAAACACCAAGATGAAGATGTCACAAGCTAGTGATGAGTATTATTGTTTCGAACAGATCCATTAGCAGGTGCTGAAGATTGACAAGAGACATCTGGATGACTTTCCTCAATCTCAATATCTCTTACCCCAGCAGTTAATGATGATGATGAATCTAGCCGACCATCCTTCATCTCACCATCATCATCCTCATCAGATGCATCCTCAAGCCAGGAGCCTTTCCGGCGGTGCTCTTTCACTTTCTGGAACTCATCATAATGAGCACGCCTAAGCTCCCTGAAATTCCTGATCCTCTCTGAATCAGAATCTGAGGCAATTGTAACAAGTGTCAGTATCAGAATGGTTTTCACTATGAAGCCAAGTGACTCATTGCTTCTAAATAAAATACAAGTATGCTGTCAGGATCATGTTGTGCACCACACTGAGTGCTGGGAACGGGGGGAAGGGAGAAGAATGGAAAGAGAGATTCTTCAACGAGATAGATTGCTAAAAGTTAATGATATTCCTGGGTGGTATAAAGGATCAGATGGAGAAAGAAAAACAGAACGGGGAAGGAAGGTAGCAGATGTAACTCAAGCTATATATGTTAGGATTTAATCAAATCTTCTCATTTGCCCTTCTGCGATTCGCAAAAGCAATTACACCTAGTACGTGCATTGGCAGCAAGCTACCCAATGGCCAAACTATTTGTTTCATTAAGTGAGAACAGAAGACAAGACAAAAGCCTGATGTAACTAAATCAGAATTCATCTTACGTTCAAATAAATATGCCAAAGATCAACTTGTTCAAATAAATATGCCAAATAATAATCTTTCCAACTGAAGAATATGTGATCAGCAAATGAAGTCAATAACCTTCATCATCTTTATCCATGGGGTCTGCCTCATCCTCAGAAGATGTCCAGCCTGAGCATCGAGATTTTTCTTTACTGGAAGAAGCAATATCATTCAGCTTAGAACATATTGCTTCAGCCTGCACTGCACCAACAGAGTCATCATCAAAGCAACTCCGTTCAGGGGACATTGATCCTGTAGTGACAACCAAATCAGATTAATCTGGTAAGAGAAATGGCATAATTTGCAAAACTTCTAAGTTCCAAAAGCACTTCTTCAACAGAAGTGGTTCTATTACTCATTTCTGAAGGTGGTGAAACTGGAAGAGGATACTATATACGTCAATAAAAAAGAAGAATAAATGAAGAAAGACACTAATCACCAACAAAATCTCATTCTTCCCTCAACAGTAACTTCATAAGTAGTTGTGTTCATTTGTTGTCCCCAGTGGTAATAGTACACAGGGATAGGATATGCAACATGAGAATACAAACTTAACCAATCAGCTGTGTCTCATAGCTAAATATGTTGCAGCATCACACAAGTTACCTGCTTAACCTCTATAGGACAAAACACAAGCATGGTTATAAAGAATCCATACTAAATCGCCAGAAGGCAAGGGGAAACTTCTTAAGCCTATAGACAATTTTTCACAGGAAAACAATGGGATGAACATACCATCATCGTCGATCATTGGGTGATATGGTGTCTATGGTTCAGTTTTCTGCCTTATGGGTTGGTTTGCTTCAATCTGTCCCAGATTAGCCTCATCCTGGCTTCTACAGCCCCTGACAGAAATGACAATTACAAATGGATATTTTCATCTCATATAGCAAAAGATTAAATCCAAAAGCAAAAAAAAAAAAAAAAAAGATGATTAGAAGATATTCAAGTCGCAAAAAAGTCTAAACATGTATAATAATGTCAGGTGTACAAGTGTGTCCTTTGTTCACTTTGTTTAGAAACATATTCTCTTTTATATTACAATTTGCTGTATCATTTTCGGTCACCTCACAATTTTTCTAATTTGTCCTCTTGTTCCCTCCTCTTCTTTTTCCATTAGTAGCAATTTGTGAATCTCTCTGACCAGAGACAAGAATAGGCTTTGTTTGATTACGTCAAGAATACAGGGAAATCTCCTATTTCTATCTATTGATGAGACTATCTATTCTTGATCCATCAGAAAGAAATCAATACCAGAAACCCTAAGCAATTGTCATTATCCTCTCCAGATTAAATTAAAAAAAGAAATTAATTCTTTTCTAATAATTATCCTCTCCAACAACATTAACAGGAACAAAACTAACTAGGAACAAGTAAGAAGACATGACAAGCAATTGTCGCATTAGATTCGATTATTAGACCTCTGGAAGAATTCATAGTTGATGTTCGTAAGAAATGCTGCCAACTTCAATCGAATAACAAAACATAAATTTCGTGATCTTAGCTTAGAGAAAGATTCACAAAAATACAAAGAGATTGAATGGAGAGAATTACTTCATTTTGCGATCCAATACTTTTCCAAAATCCATGATCCACTGGCAGAAATTAACCGGCTTACATGAAAACGAGAAGTAGATATTTTTGTTAAACTAAATACAATAAACAAAACAAATGTTTGGTAGCACAAAAGTGGTCTTATCCAACAATCCACATGTGAATATCCAAAATCTGCACTAAACTCGATATAAAATGCTAATGCCATTTCTTAGTTTTTCCAATCTATGGATGATAAGGAGGAATAGGACACTTGGTGCAAAGGTGAAGTTGTCGCCATTTCCAGTAACAACCAAATGCAAGCCAAGGCTACTTATAATAGACGGGTCCACCTATGTATAGAGGGAGTTTCATGCCTCATGTTACCCCTATTTACGAATAATAAGAAAGATCATGCTTGGCGCAATGGCCAAGCCCTCTAGTTCAAGTCTTGGAAACCGCCTAACTGCTATTTGTCGGGGGCTTGTATACTCAGCACGAGCTAATCTATGGATGAAAAGTTCCTAACGTTTTCTACTCGTTGATTTTCAGAAGAAAAAAAATGAGAAAATATAAATATTCAGCTCTAATTGACAAGAAAAAATTTATACATGGACAAAAAGAATATCATTTGTTGGCAAAATTAAATTATAACTCATTAATATTTTTTTTATTTAAAAAAAGCCCTAACAAAGACGAAAAATTCACAATTCCGCAAATAAATTTACACACCACACACACACATAAATATAGATAATATCTGTACTGAAATTAAACATCTACCGACTAATCATTTACGTTGGAGATATAGAGAATAGATCCTACAATAAAAAATTGCAAATTACGAAAAGAGAAATTCTAAATAATATTTACATAATTATTAATAATTACGCAATTAAATGGAAATGAGGAAAGTAGAGAGAAATTTTATACCTTCGTGAGGAAAATTGTGGATATTTCGTGCTTATTCTCGCCAGTTTTGGATTATGCAAGTGTATAATATATGTATAGCGGGTCTTCTACGGCTTCGGATTTTTTCGGTTTCCCAAAAATACCCCTAATGTAAATACTTAATTTTTTTTTTTTGTCCGTAATACTTAATTAAATAATTATGTAGTCGAACTTGGTCAATTGAATTCTTACGTCATCTAAAACAAATATTCAAAATGACATAAGATAACAAATTTTACTATTAGACTTATTGATAATTCGTATTTTTAAAATTATTTTCTAATATTATAAAGTCATATTATAAGTTTTAGTAGTTCACAAAAGTCACTAAGGTAATTCCTTCTCGTTATTTACAATAAAAAGAGTATCCTTCAATTAAATTTGGACAACAAAATTACAAAATTATAACTCTTGTGAAATTATCTTTCGGATTTTGAAGTTGGTCCACAATATTAACTCATATTTTTAATTTTACACTAAGAAAATGGCACGTGCATAGTTATATGGTCATTTGTTGTCGTTTTTTAATGTCATTCTAGCATTTTTTTCTATTCAATAGACAACAATAATAGACACATGTAACTTATCATATAATACATGATATCTAAAGGATAGTTTTAAATAAAAAATTGATGGTTACACTAATGAAATCTCTTATTCAAATTATGAGAAATTTTAAAAGGCATAAAATAAAACAATGAAAACTCATATTCATATTTGTAAAACGATAGTGGACATTTTGTTGTATTAACCAATCTAAAATATTGCTATAAGTTTAATGTTTGCCACAAAAATATTCTTTTAAAATGAGATATCAGTTTTGACAAAAAAAAAAATTATTAGCTAAAACTAAAAGATATATGAGATATTTTCAAAAAAAAAACTCTTTAGTCCGATAGACGTCTCACTCATATAGAGTGAACTCTACACGTGTGGATCCACCCTACTTATTTTTCAGACGTTTGGTCTAATGGAAGGACCAAAGAATTTTTCTTTTCGAATATCAAGAATAAAAAGAGATGTGTTTTGACAAAAAATAAAAATAAATAAATAAATAAATTTGAAGTCATATTTGCTTGTTATAGCCCAAGGTGTGGTCTCTTTTTTTTTTTTGGGTCATACCCAAGGCGGGGTCATATAGTTATTTTATAGCAACCCATAGGGGTATATAAGAAAATAAACCATATCTCTACTGACTTTGAAAAGGTCAAAATTGTCTTTTATTGTTCAATACAAAAACTGAAGAAATTTGCAAAGGCTTTTATTTTTATCTTTTTTTGTCATTGCAAAGGCTTTTAAAAGGTACACGTTATCATATCACGCTTTACATGATTTGCAGCTCAAAAAAGTATCAACTTGCTTTTGTTTTATCTTCCATATATATATATATATATATATTGGTCAAGATCTTCCATTTATATTAGATGTATTCTTTCTTGATCTGTATTATTCAATCATATAATTTTCTTTCTACATCCTTAAAATCAAATGGGTCTTCTTTGTTTTCTTCTAAATTGAACCATTTCCTAGCAAATGCAAGCTGGCGTACGAAAATATTTAACAGATGTGTAACCGTTGCATCTATGCAAATATAGCTGCAAGGGAATAGAGCGCACTTGTATGTACTGAAAAGTAATTTAGGATCATCTGTTGTATCATTTTGTGGCCAAATAAGTTAAGACATTGAGACCCAAAGCAACAATAATTCTCTTAAATTTTCTTTTCCTCTTAAAAAGTGTTACTACTGTGACTGAAGAATTGTTTATGCAAACTCTAACAACTAATTCTTTAGTATTTTTATTACTATTGAAGGGAGGATAAACTGTATTACATAACAATCTTGCTCGAGAATATTTTACCCTATCTATTCTTTTCAAGGAATATAATTAACGGTAAAGGAATTTGGTCTACAGAATGGCAACCAAAAGAGTATCCAAAGTAATTCTTTGATATGTTATCTTAGCCTAGTAAATAGCAATTGTTGGGGAGATTTCTCAATAACATTCATTGTAGTCATGGTTTTTTTAACAATACCATCAAATCATGGCCATAAGGTATATGGCACATAATATATAGAAGATCTCGCGTTGTATTCTCCTTCTGCTGTTATGCCCTAAAGCCAGAAATCAAATTCATCCAGATAAAGACACTCCATTCAGAACTTTTTTTGTTTTTTCTTTCTACAGATCCCGTAAGAAAACTGTAATACCCCTGTATGCTCCGGGTTCAGGGCATATTTTATGCGAAAACTTGAAATTTTAATCACGATGAACTGTTGTCTTGTTATTCTTCTTTAAAACCAAGGCAAAAATAGAAAATTTGGAAGTCTGTGGAACATAATTTGATTAAACAATCTAGTCTTTCTACATATCAAAAAGTGTCTTACTCCATTATGTAACGTAAGCACATTGATGCTAAAATTCATCATCATCTTTGTATGTTGAAATGTTCACTTGTCTAGAGACTAGAGTGATAAAAGATTGATCAAAATCCTCCTTCTCTTGTTCCCATTTCAACTCCCAACTTATCTTCAAATGCAGCAACATATGTTCATGCCACTGGGTTTGGCTTTGGCACAATGGAATTAAGCCCACCAACCTTTTCTTTCACAACTGGTTGAGGTTCTGTTTTGGGAAAAAAAACATGTCATGTTGCAAAAATATTAGCTCATAAAAAAGATTAAGATAAAAACAAGGACATGATAAATCTCTCTTATACTAATGAGGTGTAGTACATGTTAAAGGAAGAAGAATATTTAGGGATCTCTTGTTCATAGATCTTGAAACCAGGCTACAGACGTGTTCTTTACTGCTTGGTCTAGCAAACTTAGACCCGGGAATGTTAGGGAGAAATCACTTCCTAACAGTTTTGCCAAGAGACAGCAGGAGCACAACCACCTAGCCCAAACCTACTTAAACAACTGTGCATAGCCAAGCACTGGTAACTTATCCTAACCAAAAACACAACCGTGTCAAAATACTAAATCTGTACCTTCTATGCAACAAATTAGTAAATGAGCCTGCAGAGAAAGATTAAATAACTAGACATTTATCCCGTAAATTTGTTCAACATCGGAATTTTTGCAGTTTGGTAGGAAATCCAACCATAGATTGGGTTTGGTGACGGAAAAACTCTCAAACAAGAAGAGAGAAGGCATTGCAAACACCATTAGGTTAATGGCCGAACTAACAGCATCATAGACCACAAAGGAAACAGAGTGAATGTTTTCACACATAAAGGAAGCTTGAGAAGCTGATATGCTTCCCCCTAATGGACATGGATGACATGGTGTGGCTTATCAGCAATCCAAGTACTAAATTTCTTTCCCCCAATTTATCAAACACTAATGCTAATCTTTCAAAAACTTCAATGAGACATAGCCATTATTTTTTAGGTTATCATAATCAGTCAAGTTACACCTTTCATCCACATTGAAACAACAGATAGTGCAGTACACATCAGACAACATTTGTAAATTTTTCAAGTCAAAGTCATGCCAACTTTCATGCTGAACAAACAATATGTAATTCCAGAAAGCTTTTCGAGATTTCCTACTCATAGGGAACAATTCTCAACAGGGCAAATCTAGGATGTTTTATTAACGAATGATATAAACTAGTGGCTATGAGAACTTAATGGTCTTACAAATTAAAATTACCAAGCTATTTCAAACAATTATGTAACTGCAGCCCGCGCAACCCAAAATATGACTCCAACCCTAATTCTTACGATATCATATTGAAATAATCTTGGACAAATGAAGTATATAAATGCAAGTGAAGAACTCACTAGATATAAGTGCTTTTGGTCTGGTCTTGAACAAAATACGATGTCGAATGATCCCAATAACATCTAATTCAACTCTTGATGAATTATTATCAGCATTATCACCATCTTCTTCCATAATGGAATGCTTAATTTTCTTCAAGACTAGCATTGGCTTCTTTAAGGCCATCTTTGTTCCTGTCAACTCATGATATCCTACAGTAAATGTGTAACTTTCCTGAAAAACACCCATTGAAATAAATCAAAGTTCCGCTATCATAGAGAAAGAGAAAAAATTACTTTATTATAAGTTAGTTGCATAGCAAATTCTCCTATGTTTTGTTGAAGCATACATTGAACCTATGTCGGGTAATAACCTATAAACACTATACAATTTATAAGAATATGCCTTATAGTCCTTTGTGTCCAATAACAACATGAAAAATTTATTCTAAGGAATATTATACTATTATGGTACTACTGGATTTAACGTGCAAGCATAAAACTCGAGTTTTTTTCTCCTTGGTTTTTATACCTGATAAAATCATATTTAACATCCAAATTTGACTAATGTTGGAACTTTTTTAGTACACCTAATAAAACCGCATCCAGAATGCAATTTGATGAAACTCATTCATGATTCATTTGCACCTAATAAACTTGATATAACGTGCAATCACAAAACTCGGGTTTTTTTTTTCCTCTTTGGTTTTATACCTAATAAAATCATATAACGTGCAAATTTGACAAAAGTTGATTTTTTTAATACACCTAATAAAACTAGATATAACGTACAACTTGAACAAAACTCGGGCATCTCCCGGACGTATTCATTACAAGGGTAGCTGTTCATAGTCCAAAGCCCTATGGGTGGGTGGGGTAAAAAGTGCCCTTCCTCAGGTGGTTCCTTTTTTGCAGTACACAAAAAAATAAAAAAATGTAATATTTTTCACAACATTCTTACGGGAAATATCAGATCACTCTGGTATTATACAACCTAACATGCAAATTCAACAAAACATGGATTCTTTTTCTTTTCAGATTACACAATAAAAAAGAATCAAGAAAAATGAGGGAAGTGGAAACCTGGGAAGAAGGGCGGCAGAGGAGGCCGATATGGAGATTGTGGAGGTGATTTTGCAAGTGGGGTTGGGCTTCAACAACACCTTGAAGCTCCACAATGGCCCATTCTTTGCATTTGTCTTCTCCTCCACAACTGCACTTGACCTTTATCTGCATTTTTTTTTCCTTTTATTACTCTGCTTTGCAAAAAACAGCAGCAAAAAAAAAAAAAAAACAAATGATGAATTTGAAGATTGTGATATGAATGTGAAGCTAAATTCGTTAATGGGGTCTGTGATGAATACTTAATTATTTATTTGTTCAATGAGGGCGGGAGAAAAATGGATTTGGCGGCAAAGTAGATGTTTTTCTTCTTTTCTTTTGAGTCCTTCATGTCTTTTATAATCTCAATTTGGTACCACTCATATTTTATTTTCTTTCGGGCCCGATTAGTCCATTTTCTAACTTTTACTCTTTATGACATATTACATAGAATAGGTGATACTGAACTGACTTGAATCCTTTCATAATATTATGAAAGAGATCTAGCGATTATAACATTGCTCATATAAAAATTCAATGGTAATAATATATTTATATAATTATGATAAAATGAATTAAATAAGTCATCACTCTCATAATATTATACGATATGAGAGGATTCAAATCTATAGTGAACTCCTAATTTGCATGGCTTAATGACTTAAAAGCATCCCCAATAGGCACTTCACTTTTATTACTTGGTCAAGCCGTCAAGATGTAAAAGTATCTTTTTTAATAGTTAATATGTAAAAGTATCCTTTTTAATTTAAAATTAATAAAAAATTAGTATGTTGATTAAAATCGAAAGCTTTATTGGGGCAAACGCTAAAGTAGGGATATCACTAAAACAAAAAAAAAATCCTTACCTTCGCTAAAAATTAATGTAAAGACGATGTAAGGAGTGTTGTTAAGATTGTTCTTGTAATTTTTTTGTTAGTTCTTCATATGATAGCCACAAATTGAAACAATTGAAGCATTTGTAATTTCAAGCAGTACTTTTTATGGTACTAAATTGAAATTTTAACATTTATTAAGACTATTCGTGAACATTTCCTGCATGTGAGATGAACCACAGCAGATACTGGAAAATGCTAAAAAAACCGATCAAACTAAACGGTCCAACTTTGTATGGTGTGTGAATCCTACACGCCCATCAGTCGGACGGTCTGGCTCAATCGTTCAAAAGCCCAGCCAGCAAATAGTTGATGCACATGCACGACAACCTTCTTGAGAAAATGGAGGTTGAGTTTTATCATAGACAAGAATAGACTATTACAACTAGAGTTTGGACTATTAGATTTTCACAACATAAGAGACTGTTATTTAGTAGAAGGCAGAGAAGAGAGGCCCTAAAAGGGAAAGATTTCTATATGCTACATAAAAACCACAGGAAAATTCTAGAGAAACCCAATGCTGCAAACTCTGGTTTCCAAGTTTTAAAACAACATTGCGAGATCTAGCTCTTAGGCATCCCCCTTTCTCCCCTTCAATACATTAGATAACAACCGAACTTCACGAGCTACCATTTGGAACGCGTGTTGCAGCAGGAGCTACCTACCATTTGGAACGCGTGATTCAGCAGGAGTTACCAGATCCTGTTGCCTGCACAGAGGGTTCTCCGCTGTGCCAAAACGTGTAAACGAATGATTAACTGGCAAGAAGCCGTCTGACTTAACGGTGGCCAATATTGAGCCATTGTGTGATCCACCGTGTCTTTGAGCTTCTGATGAGCTGAGAGGCTGATGAAATAAAGTTTTTATACATGAATCATCTTCAAGTGGAATTTCACCAGTGAGAGTCTTCACTGCAAATTCAAACCATGGGTCTGTCCATAGATCCCCACACGGTAAGGCCAGAGCGGAAGCTGGATTTGTTTTAGAGGAAGAACATCCTGGATTGTCAGCCTTGTCGTCTCCTATAGGAATTGCATCAGTAAGAGTTTTTATTGCAAATTCAATGCATGGATCATTCAAGAAATCCTTGCAAGACGAGTCAAGAGCCTCCGCCACATTCTCATCACGCTTACAACCACTCCCTACACCTCCCACATGATCTTGAGAGAGAGGAAGATATCCTGCAGGCAGAAGAACAGGGCCCTGTCGCTTCCCATCAGAAGCACTCCCTGGTTGTACTCTTCTTATTTGCTTATCCAAACTGATCAAGTCCTTCGGATTCTTACTGGTATCAACCTCTCTGCCACTTAACTGCTCACCCGCAACTTGACGAGCTCGAGAATTTGTTTCCAGTTCCACTAATTGATCAAGTTCAACACCAGCAAGTCTTTTGGAAGTTCTACGAGGCATTGCAGCCTCACTTTCATCTCTCAGTTTGCCATTCTTTTTATGGACTTTCCTATTTCCATGTTTCTTCGCTTCATTCACTAGCGGTAGCTTTTCCGTAATGTCGGTCTTCAAGGAAGCTGAGACAGTCGTACTTCCAGAAAAGTCACTCTCCTTTTTCCTTTTCTCCGACTGCTTGTCTACTGGCAATGTCTTATTCCTTTTCCTTGTGCCTGTTGAACCTGCAGAAAATTCAAAATCGATAGTAAGAAAGTATAGCATACCGATCTACCTCATGCATTAACATCACAAAATTAGCATTTTGTACCACTTATTCAATTTTCCTTTATCTTCAGTTTACAATCAAGGAGAACGAAAAGCATCTTGCCCCAATCTTGAAAACTTTTTTCCTGGCAGTAAAAGTATTACGTTTCTTCTTTAACAAAAGCAAACCATACAAGACACTGTAGAAAATTTTATTTGTATGCCAACTCGAAAATATTTTTAAAACTTTAGACAGGACAGAAGATAAACTATTAGGGCCTTAGTAGATGCACTGTGAACTTTGGGATTGTTCACCTATAAAGTTCACACTTCTGTTTACCAAAATATAGTTTTCTCTGAATATATTTTTTCGAAATCTTGTAAATTTTTGGAGTCCTATACCAATCTGGTAACAACAATGTAGACCATCCACAGAAGAAATGGGAATGATAGCCACATAATTGAATGAAGGAAAAAACACAAGCGACAAATGATTATCGCATGTCAAGCCTCAAGTTTAGAGCTTTACACTGATCAGAAGTTTATTTTTAAAGAATAAATGTATATCTTGTACAGTTGACGTTTTAAGGATATGTTCAGCACCTGACTGCAAGTCCTGATCTTTAACCACCTCGTTATTGGCTTTGCTCAAATGAATTCTCTCTCTTTCACCTCCTGCACCTTTGCCATCAGGAACTTTATCTCCCTCACCATCTGCACCTGATTTCGTGTCCCAATATTTATCAACTTCTTTATTTGCTTGACTCTCGTTAACTTTAACTTCCTTACCTTCTGCACCTGACTTCATGTCCTGATATTTCCTAACATCTTTATTTGCTCTGCTCTCGGTAACTTTAAGTTCCTCGCCTTCTGCACTTGACTTCTTGTCCTGATCTTTACTAACATCTTTGTTTGTGTTCTCAGTAACTTTAACTTCCTCGCCTTCTGCACCTGACTTCATGTCCTGATCTTTACTAACTTCTTTATTTGCTTCGCTCTCAGTAACTTTAACATCCTCAGCTTCGGCACCTGACTTCATATCCTGATCTTTACTAACCTCTTTACTTGCTTTGCTCTTGGGCATTCTTTTTTTCTCACCTTCAGCTTGTAACTAGGAGGAGGAAATCAGAGACAGAACGAGGAGATCAGCTCTTGATAATCAATTGGACTTCATTAAAGATTTCTAAGACAAAAATGCATCACAAAGCGGAAACCTAATAAGAGAGGTCTTAAATACATTGTGCTTAAACCGGACTAAGTTTACAAGGTCCAGTTTACAAATCATAAGAATGTGAAGGCATTAGTATAACAGTAGCTTCTAAGGAGAGAAACAAGTAGCGTGATCTTTGGAATGTTCTTTTTCACATAAATTTGACTATCAATTTATATTCCTAAATAAAAATTGTTGTCACATAAAAGAATCCAAAACACGCCCAGAAACAGCCACCAACTTGAAGCAATGAAAAGAAGAGCTAAGAGATGCATGATTTACGCTGCTAATGTCGACAATCTAAAATAAATTAAATCAACAAAGGAAGAGTGAGCTCAAAATTGTAGAAAATGATGCTTGGTGCTGGCCTCAGGGTAGGACAGTCCCAGGAAGTTAGGAGACTGCTTGATGCTACACCTAGTACTCTAATACACAAGAGCTCTTATCCTGATAGAGTGTATTCGACAGTAAGTGGCAGTGGCAAGTGAGCATTGTCAGTCTTGGGAGCTCATTAGAAGGAAAAGGGAAAACGTGCCATGGAAACATTTGGTGTAGTTTGGTAGAAACATAACAAAGCACAGTTTTATCCTCTGGCTATTGTGTACACGGAAGACAGGCTGTTAAAGTGGCATGCTATTCAGGAAGCTCATTTATGTTCCTTGATGAAACTGAGTTCATAAATTACTTGATTTTTGAGTTTGAATTTTCCAACATGGTAGGGAAGCAGGTTTTACATCATTTACAATTACATCGACAATGCTGAGACCAGGAATACAGAATGGTATGGTGCATTGCTAATTTCAGAGGGAAAAAGTGTCACTTATCAGAAGATAGGCCCTTGCTACTTGTGCGTATTGCATCTGGAGGGAAAAAACATGAGTTCCTGCAATGGAGTAAACCAACAGGCATTCTTGTGCAGCAGCTTGTTGATATTGTATAATAGCAATGGAAATTGGAGGAAAGAGCACGTGGATAGTTAGTCTTGGTTGGAGTTTTTCCCAAAAGACTTTTAATTGACAGCAGCCAGTGAAATTGGCCGGCAGGAAGAGTTGTCTTATTGAAACAGAAGGATATACTGAAAGTTTGTAATGGTTACTGTTTTGGCCGAGTAATAAAATTACTACATTCTATGCGTGAAGAAGGTTTAAGGTTATGTATACTAATGCATGCACATTTGGAGCTGAAGATGTATGCAATCACACTTCGTAACCACTATGTACTTGATTCATTGCAGTTCCATTCATGTTGTTTAGCAGAACAACAAATAATCAACCAATTTTCTTAAGCAATGGTTCTTCAGGTAAACAAAGCAAAACAACTTAAATGAATACAAGAAAGATCAAAGTTGACCAACTAACAGGTGAAGTACAATTGCTCGGTTCCACATCTGCATGGCCTTTGTCCTTTGACTTTGATGCACTTCTTCCGAACTCTCCAGTTTCAAGGTACCGAGAAACTTCCTTCATAGAGCGGAAGACACGTCCACTTACTGGGTCGATGTAGTACTGCAGAATTATACATCAAATGAACTTTCTCGTAAATTTCCAGAATGAGTGGATCTGAGGGGGGAAAAATTAAAAAGCAAAGAAAGCAGGTAAAGCTAAATTGGAATGAGCAGAGGCCCCGTCAGGTCAAGAGAAGTATATGGTAGAGTCCAAACTACAATAATTTACAATTGCAGCCCATAAGTAGTTGCTATTTTCACTCAAACATAAGGACGGAAAGTAGGAATTTAATACCTTATCAGCTCTTTGCTTACGGCCGGACTTCTTCCTAATTCTCATTTCCTTAATCCATCCTGGTGGTAACCCTTCAGCAACACCCTTCTTGATTACATACTGGAAAGCACAACACAAAAGGTTTTCTTGATGTAGCAGAATAAAGAAAATCAAAATCTACATTTAGTACATAGATGAACAGGGTAAGCAAAGTAGCAATCTTCTTGTACATAAACGTGTACATATTTAAACAAATGTAAAGGGTAGTTTGGTATAACAAACATTTACCTTCGCTGGCTTGGTAGCACGCTTAGTGGTGCTCTTTTTCTTTGTCTCCTTGGACGTAGAGTGACTTCCACCAACATTCTTCAGGTGGCGAAGAACTTCTGGCATGGAATAGAATTTGAGATCACTGGTGGGTTCGGTATAACACTGCAAAGAACACAATGAATATGCTAAAAAATCTGAAATAATGCTGCTATTAAGAAATAACAGATATATAAACGATTAACCGACATTAAATTTTCTTTCCCTTTTCAATCTTATTGAGGTCATGCATTTAAAGGTCCATTCATTCAAAAAAACACAACTCTTATCTCAGAAATTTAATGTGGCAAGACAATTGTACTTCCTTTCAGCCAAAATACATGTATTACAGATCAGACATCTTCATGTAACAAGCTCCCGCCTTTCCATGATCCTACTAATCTTGCTAAACAGTTCAAACTCAAACGGTAGTCCCTTTCTTTTTCCTCTCCTCAAATTTTAGTCTTAACCCACAATAGACCATCAAAGGTATGTCAAATTTTTCAAAAATATGAAAATGAGCATAGATAGAAAAATATGGTCACACAAATAGTAAAGACCCTTTCGGATGAACGTACAATTTTAACATGCATTTGTTTTCCCCATCAGTTTGTGTCATGCCCGAGGCCCAAAATACCCACTTTGCAAGTGAGACTAGTGTCGTACGCTTTTATGCCTTGGGCCTCAAATCAACTCCATTGCCTAAAATAGTTAATCTAAGTTATTACCAATCCTATCTTATAAACCACACTCGTATCATGTCTCACACCGCCAATGTGCTGCATTTTAAAAATGCAGATTCAACTAAGCAAATGATTTCCTTAATGATTTCCCGCTCGTATCCAATCATTAGACCAAGTAATCTCTAAAAATTTTCTCCCCCTCCATTAGCCATAACCGTGAATGTTTTCTTCTCCATCTCTTACATTAACATTTCTTACATGCAATTAGAAAATCAACAAAATCTGCATAAACCAGTAATTTTACGTATTCTTTTCTTTTTCATATAGACTACATCATTACAAAAAGAAAAAACAAAACAAAAAGGAGTGCATTCAACTAATAAAAACAATCTAATCAAGAAACAAATGTTCACTTATCTACTTCAGTTAGACATAAACCAAGACTACACATTGCAGCAAACTTCTAAAATAAAGCACCAATTTTTACAATTAAACCAGAAACAAAAACACCCAAAAAAAATGGTCAAAGGCATTACCTTTCTCTTTTTTCCGGAAAAGTAAAAATAGAATAATAAAGAAAATACCCCGTCATGTATTTAATTCTGTTATAGTTTTTACCTTATATGGCCTTCCATCTTTCCTCAACCTCACCTCCATAGTCCAACCTGCTGGAAGCCACTCTGGCAACTCCTCTTTCTCACCCATTTCACCACTCTATACAACTTCACCAAATCTTCAACCAAAATTAACTAACAAGTAACAACCCAGAAAAAAATAAAATAAACAACCCTTTTTCAGAACCATAAATAAATAAATAACACCCCAGGAAAAAAAAACCAACAAAAAAGAAAAAGAAAAAGAAAAAGAAAAACTACCCTTTATCAGAAAACAAAAGAATTAACTTTTCTGTATTATTTTTTTTTTTGCTTTCTACATAAATGCATACATATTGGTGTGTGTTTTTGTGTTTATTTGTTTGACCCTCGACACACACTGTTTTTTGGATTTGATGAAGTGTGAAGTAAGGTAAAAGTGGGCAACAATGAAGGGGGAGAATCAGGACAAGAAGCATCCACAACCACGTGTTGCCCAAACTTGCTTAGCCGCAATTCGAGAAAATCAAACGTGTCAAACATGATTACAAATCTACCAATATACTATTACTAATACTAACGTTAATTCTTTAATTAAAATACTTGTCCTAAACCCTTTTTACTCTCTCCACTTTAGTTTTGATTCCTTTGTGTTCAAGTTTTTTACCACTTGTAGTTGCATACCTACCCATGTGAGAAGAACCGTTAACCGTTGGCTGTAAATTATGGTGCCACGTATTTGGAGTTTATTAGTACTAGTGATATTCCATCTCATATTAATTTTGTAAGAAATATATGTTTTATTTAAAATCTTTAATTCATTACTATTTTAAATATGAGTTTACATATGTGAGTTAGTTGATAAAATTTAATGTGTTAGTAAGTCAGTGAAGATGAACTTAACCAATTTGGACTTAAGTAATTATAATACAAGTGTGATTTTCAAATTAGTAACTATAAATTTAAGACGTAATTGAAAATAGTTTTTTAAACTTGCTTAATATCTGATTTATAATTCTGGTATGTCGACACGGCGATCTCCCTTATATGGGATACCTCGTTACAGGACAACTTGGTATGACTTAAGGAGTGGACTGTCACTGAATTCCATCAAAATTCAATGAGCAACCCACCGAAGTTACAACAATCATATTAGACTAAGAAGAGCCTTGGGATCCAATCTCTTGGACAGACCGATGCTGCGTCTCATTAGACAACAGCAAAACATACAACTCGATGTTAATCAAAGTTGGTACGCTACACAGCTTAAAAAGAAAGGCTAGTAAGCTTGCGAGGGTTGGTAGTGGCACATAAGGCGCGCCGTTATGTAAATGGCCTCCTGTCTTTGCTTGTGTTGTGTAGTATGACGTCCACGTCGTCTTTGACTCTTGTTCCTTAACTTGTCCCTTCGCGTAGCCCACGGAGCGGTTCATAGGTTAGCTCGTTAGTAAAACAAAGAAATTCTACTGGCGGTAACGGTTGTACCTTTGACCTATGTGACGCCGCTTCTTTGATCATATTAACCATTTTAGATCCAAGTCATTACAATACAAGTGTGATTTATAATAATAACATAATTTAAATTAGTTATATTAAACTTGCTTAATTTGATGTACAGCATTAACCATTTTGGGTGTGGATCATTGTAATACAAGTGTGATTCATAATGAGTATTTAGAAATTTAAATTAGGAATATAAAATTGCTTAATACTTGATTGATGATATTTAGTTTCAAGCTTATGACAAGTTTACAAGTCGAGTTTCAAATATAAGACATGACAATATTAATTATTAATAATTTTATCTGTTGTTACTTTTTTTTTTTTGTCAACCCGTAGAATTTATCTTTTACCTATGAGGGTATCTCTTAATTATATACAATAAGTGGTCTTCGAGATTCCCAAACAGCTTTGTAATTCTATATTAATCGTATTAAGCACAATGACAGTATTAAAATATATTCATGGTACAACTTCAAGTGGCGTCTTCATCCTTTGCAACTTAAATGCCCAAAACACACTATTCTCTTGATTGGTAAGCAGTCACATGACTTTTATTAGTGCAAGCTTAGTTCATTATATCTCTCTTGCAATTTGCACGCTATCTTTAATTGAATTTTCTCCTAACACATATTATCTCGTACGTTATTTAGGAAATATAGATAAGCAAGTGTTAAATCAAATGGAAATAAGGTAATAAATTCATGATAAGTAAAAATTTAAATAAATTACTTTTTAACTTATAGTTATCATTAAATTTTTAATGCGTAACGTTCGAACATTCAAAAGGCTGCACATTTTGAAAGAAAATAGTAAAAGTATTAATGCAAGTGCAACTGGAAAGGTGTTGAGTGGTAGGTGCACTTAGCACATTCTAGCATTGACTAGCTCATGTCTCATACGAGCTAGATGGAGAATGGTGATGAATGAGGCTAATAATTTATGTGGCTTGAGTGATATGATAAGAATTTAATACATTAAATATTAAAGTTTCTTTATTTGATAAGAATTTTATCACATAGAAAATGATAAATATCACCGTAATAATTTAACAACAATACTTGATAAATAAACACCAAGTACATGAATTCTCTCACAGGCACTCAAATTGCAAAACGTCTATATTCTACATAGCTGAACCTCTTATTACTTTTTTGCTTGCCTTTAACTTTAGTAAAATGTTTGGGTCTGATCCGATTACCTGGTCCAGATGGCTCTCGCATCAAGTGAGATCAAATATGTGGACCCCACAATATGTGTGAGAACACATTTTGAATTCAATAACTTTTTATAACTTCAATAAATAATATACAAGTACTGCAAATCTCAGTAACTGCATACACTCTCAAAGTCCGACTATCGAAATGAAGCATTTTTCTTATCATACGGGACCACCAACTATACTTCCATAGACATTTCCTTAAACTAACTTCATTACACTCTAGATTTTAACACAAGTACTACAAATTCCAGCAACTTTTTACAGTTTATTAAACAAAATGATCTATTGAATCAATTGTGAAGAGGATTTGGCCCACCAGGAACTTCACGGCGTGACACAACATGCACTTTGCAATTCTTCTTCTGCAATTCTACATAGTGAGGAGTGAAGATGAATCTGGCTCTTAATCTATCCACCACTTCCTCATTTCTACTAGGATTGATGCACCTGCAACTTGAAATATCGATGAGCACCAATATTATCACGAAGAAAATTAAAGATTTCAACAAATTTTGGAATATTTTCATAATCGAAAAATATTTTTTTTTTTTGGTAAGTCAGCGAGCAAAAGATTTTATTGATCAAAGAAAGCTTTCTTGAGATCGTTAGCAGTGATCGAAGAGAGAAAACTAGCTTTCTTGAGATTGTTAGCAGTGATCGAAGTGTGTATAACATGTATGATGATAAACAAACATTATCATTAGTTTTGAATATTCAAGAAAATGGTTTCGTCTGGTAAAGGTCAATATCATTCTACAAAGGATCAAACGTTGACTAATTATTCTTTTTTTTTTTCCCCTTGAAAGATTAACTTAATGACTATTGTTTAGCTCAATAATGTGTTTTGAAGGTAGATGGTATATGAAAGAGATCAAAAAAATATAGCAACTTCACGTGAATCACTTTAGACTTCTCTGTGTTTTCTCAAAATTATACAAGATTTTCATGTGGTCTAAAAACTACCAAACATCTCCCCTATAATTTTTAAAATGCATCACACTTTTTCCTTCCGTCAACAAAACCATCACTTTTAACAAAAATTGTAATACACACACGTGTTACAACTTAGAGTATTTTTAATCAGTGATTAATCAAAATATCCTTTTCGTGCCATACAAGAAAATGTCGACCATCACCAAACTCATATAGTCATACACCTAGCTGGAATTCTTCATTTGAAAATTTGCTTTGAAGCTGATTAGTTTTTGCGTTCACGTTAACTAATACTTTAATAAGGGCGGCTTCAATATAGGATCGTTGAAGACTATATAGTCTTTATTGAATTTGGGATTTTTCTAAACTACATTTATTTTTACGTAAGAGCTTAATTAGTCATTATTGAACAAAAATTATGTAATCGTCAATTATATGTGATACGAAAAAAAAAATCTTAAATCTGTCCTGAATTTAAATGAGTCGAGAAATAAGTCGAGAAATATTCTGTTTTGATGCATGTATATGCCTCTGTCTCACGCCAGAATATGAAGCCTAGAATAATGAAGCATGCACTCCCTCTTGCTATAAAAAATATACACAAGTCACGCCAGGGTACTCCAAAAGACCAAAATCTAACACCAGCATCTATATTTTTTATTTACTCTAATTCAGGCAATTTATAGCTTATAAACCTAATGTCTTGTGATGCTGGGGGCATGGTCTAATAATAATAAGATTGAAATCGCTCATTCAAATTATAGTTTTGACACTTTTCACTATTCTGAAATTCCGCTCTTAACTGAACTTATACATATAAGGGTGCACCACTGCACCAAGAAGTTTAACAGGTTCCGTCAGTTGGGTTCTCATGCCATCCAAAAAAAAACATAATTATCTTGTGGGAAATTAATGACTAATGATGGGTGCCAAAACCTTAGTTGACCTAAGTATGAATAAATGTTGTAATGCTATTGTGTTAGACAATATAACTGTAATTTATAAGTTAATACCATGTGTTTAAATAGTAACTCAGGTATGAAAACCCGAGATGTTAGTAATTTTAGAAGACGATTGTCGTATCTAATTATCAAATACCTACAGTTGGTATGTCTTTAAAAGCTTTGACGGAAAGAATTATTTTGAACCTATTAAATATTAATACAATTATTCTCAAAACTTACAACATAGGTCTCGTATGAGATGTGATCAAGGACTTGCAAAATGCACCTCAAATTGCATCTTTGAGCATTTACACCCATGCAAGTCCATGATGCCAGTTAATGTGTTCTTAAGCTTCTTGTTATGCTGAACCAATTTCTCTGAGATTTAAGTTAAAAGCTCCTGAAAATTCATTATATCAGATGGACTTCACCAACATAGTGTAAGCTATCTTTCACTAACAAATGAGAAGAACAACAATGAAGAGAAACCAAAATATTTTCATTTCGGTGAGTTTTTCCAATGCAAAAGAATCTTGGAAATGCAATACCGGACAAAGGGTTAGTCTTAAAAATATTTGATGTGTGCATGATGTCTAGACCCCATACGCACACCCCACGCATGCGAACACACACATTGGGTTAGAACATTTTCAAGACTGCTTGTCGCTGCTGTCATGGACAAGAGCCATGTTGGCTGAGCAGAGGCCAAAAAGCACTGGCAAAATTTCCAAGTTTTGAACTCAAACTCAACCATGGAATTGGTGTAATTTGCAGATTTATTATTAAGTATCACAAAACTAGGTATACCAACAAGTTGATATATAAAGGTTGCCTACATTAGGATAAAAAGTTTCACAGAAGTAACATATAAGCACAGGCACCCAATATCATGTTCTTTGGGCATCTACAAGGAAAGGAAAGGAACAAAAAAAAAAGGAAAAAGATAAAAAGAAAAAATCCGGCCTCCGCTAGTTCCTCATTCGGTGCTTGGCAGAATTCACTCCTTTTTGTCAGCATCAACAGCTGATGTGCTTCCGGTGCCGTCTCCATTGGCAGTCTCTGATGGACTGCTGTCTGCAGGCTTAGCACCATCTTGGTCGGTAGCTTCTGCGGGCTTAGCAACATCGCGCTCGTTAACTTCTGCAGGCTTAGTGGCATCATGCTCGGCAGCGTCTGCAGGCTTGGATACCTCACCATTAGCAGCCTGTGAAGGTTCACCATTTGTGCTCGCGTCACTCACTGGCACTGATGATGTCTTGACAGTTCCAACCTTGACGTATTTGCTCATGAACTTGTATTCCCAATCTTGCAAGGCCTCAAGCTCAAATATACCAAGGCCAGAGATGTCACCAGTAAGATCCTTTTCTTCAAAAGACATCTTAGCGAGAGCCCTACTAGCATCCTTCCCGGCAAACAATGCATAAGGTCCACCAGGTCCATAAAACATCCTGCAAACAAATGAACACATTTAAAAACACATTGGTGGATTTGATATCCATTGAACTATCAACAAAAAGGATCTATTCAAATATAAACCAATTAAATACTTCTAATGCCAATAAGTTTATCAAAGAATTGGTTAAGGATGAGAAATGTACCCCTTGCGATCCCCAAAGAAAAAGAATAGGGGAAAACTCATCTTAGGATATTTGAGACCACATGTAATCGGTTATACTTACTGAGAAAGAAAAGCTTCGTGTAACCTTCAACGAAATAAACAATGGATAATAACTGGTAAGCAACGAAGTTTGGACTATATTATGACTCTATTCCTCTTGAGATCATGAAGGCAGGAGGGTTAGAAGGGGCCGGCCAAAGAACACAATCCCCTAAGTACATACTGTGCGGCACTTTATCTTTTATCGTGGTCAGAGCTCTCTTGAGTATGGGAACACTAACACCGGCTAGAAGCCTCGTTGAATGAACAAATACAGAGAATAACTTAATCAGAGGACATTAAGGAACATATTTTCCGTTTGGGGACAAGTTACTTTTGTAACAGGAGGTTGGGAGGAAACTGATCAAAAGAATCTTCAATTGGGAGAGAAAAATAAAAATAGTAAGTTGCAGCATCCTCTGATAGTCCGTTTTCAAAAAGCAATATTTGATTGCACAAGTTTCTCCATAGAGTCAGTCACCATATTAATATGAGCCTATGGACTCGAGACTAGGAGGTAATTCATTAGTTCATAGCATTTTTCTTTTCTTTCTTGTCCTGTTAAGTCAATTTATTGCACTCAAAACACGCATCTCAACTTTTTTCATGAGATTACCGTTCGGGAAACAAGCTTCATGGAAGTACAGAAAATTCAACAATAAGCAGGTTTAAAAGTTAAAGTTCTGAATACATGATAGTCATGGAAGTGGAGTCATCACTTTAATTGAAGGATCAGACTCAAAATCATTCAATGATAAATAATGGCACATTCAACATGAAGAAGCAAAGACAAACCAAATAGAAGTCATAAAAACTGGAAGCATCAGCTTCTATGCTCCACTTGGTTAGCATCAGATGGCACAAAAGGTAAGTTAATTTGAATTATTGTGCAATCAACACGGTTCCACAAAGAGAATATCTCATATCAGTTTGAATACCAGGAAAGCCTTCCTGAAAGGTGCTGAGTTCCTCTGTATAGGTACTAAGTTTCATGAAAGTTATTAACTTTATAAACACCACAGAAATCAATTGTTCTTTTGTTCTTGTTTAAATTTATTCTGGAATATAAGCAGCAAAAGATACATTGCTAACTCAAAGGGGTAAAAGAAAATCTCTCACTCTCTTGTTTTGCTCTCACACACACCCGCACGCACTCTAAAGAGAGTAAAAAGGTATTTTGCTAGCAGAGAAATCAGATAACACCAAAAATGATCTAAAATTGATATGAAAGATTCAACCTTTATAATCTCTGGAACCTTAAAACACCCAAATCCACGTTCCAAGATAAATAAAATCACAAGCAGAAGCTTATTAAATCCTTCCAAGATAAAATCAAGATTAGACAATAATCCAAAAATCATAGATCAAACTTTAGAAACAATTATATAGAATCATTTTAACACAAGGAAAAAACAAAAAGAAAAGAAAACAATAGAAGGGCAGCTGGTGCATCAGATAGCACAAAAGAGTAAGATAATTCAAAATTTTCTGAAATCAATACAGTTCCACAAAAGAACATATTCCTTCTCAGATAAATTTACAAGGTAAGTCTTCCTGAACTATAGGTACAAAATTCATACAACCCATTGAAAAATTGTGAAAGCTATAATCTCATAAACACTATAAACACTAATTGTTTGTTATTTTTGTTTTTCTTTTCCTGGAATATATAATCACTAACTCAAAGTGAAAGGGGGTAAAACACTCTCTCTCTCACTCACTCTCTCCCCCTCTCACTCACACACACAGACACACACGGTAAGAAAGTGAAAAGGGATACTTTTGCAAGCAGACCTGATCATCCAAAATTGACATAAGAGATACAATCTTTATAATCTCAAGCAGCTAATAACAACCAAATTTTCACATTCCAATATCAAAAACATATAAAAAGAAAAGCATAAGCTAATTAAGTCTAATTAAGATAAAACAATCAAGCCAACAATCCAAAAACCAGAAATCAAACTCCAAAAGCATTAGCATGAAGAATCATTTCAACAAACAACAAAAGAAAATAATAAAATAAAAGCACAGGCGGTGCACAGAAATTAACTTTCCATTTTTTGCATACTGTTCAAACTCGTAATTTTCGAATCACACTGGCAATCACAATAACTTTACCTTTGCGCTAAGACTCAAGGGAAACTACTTGGTCAGTCCCAACCGATATAAATCTCTTACATATTGGTAAATTCCACCAACCATCATGAGAGAGAGTGATCGTCAGTACTAATAAGAGTTTTACAAGACTCGAGAAAAAACACAATCTTGAAGATCAAAAACTCCCAGAAAATTTGAAAACCACAATAAAGAAGCAGAATTTGAAGATGATATACCTGCTCTGTGACACATCATAGATCTGACCTTTGATAGCCATGAGCAAAGGCTTCTTAGGATCAGACCCATCATACTGCTTCAACTCTTCTTCACTAATCTCACCAACCTGAACAGGTGGTGGCAAAGGCTGAGAATCCTCAAAGTCTCCCATAGACCTCTGGCGGTGACCACCATGGTCAGAAGATGATGATGAACCAAAAAGGCCAGAGAGGACATAGTAGGTGACAAGTCCCAAAGCAACAACAGTGAAGAAAGTTGCAGGTGATAGACCTGTGTATGATGTTATTGACTCTTTGAATGTTTCCCACATTTCCAGGGCCATTTTTTTTAAGTGGGGTGTTTCAAGATTGAAGAAAGAGATTGAGAAAAAATCTTGTGAATAATAAAATGAGAGTAGTGGGGTGGCGAATTTTCTTGTATTAATAGGTGTTATGTTAATCTCGACTTGGATTTACCTAACATTTGGTAATGAAAAACTATTTCATATGGTCGAACGTTCGATTTTAATATAGAAAAGTGTGACATACTTGACCCCACATCCATGACTGAACGTCTATAAAATCGTTTGAAATAATTTTTATTTGATAATGTTATTAGAGGAAGATATAGATTAATGATACCATTAAAAGAAATAGTTGATTGTTTAATTTTGTCACTGGAATAAATTATTAATTAATTGACTTAACAGTTTTACGGTAATAATATTAGTATAAATTTAAGCGAATCAAAATATATAAGTCAGGGGTTGGTTTATTATTTTGACTATTTCTTTATGTGATTAATTCATTAGTGTACTAAAATATGATACACACTTATATTAGTTTCCTCTTTTTTCTGTCAATGATTTATTGATCTTTTCGCTTTGTCTTTGTTTTTATACTTATTTATTATTTATCTTTTAGGTGATCTCATGGGACTCCACTACATAAAAATGGGAAATCTACTGACTTTTGTTGTCTAGCTACTTTTGCAAGTTATTTCTTTTGTCTTACAATTTTGAAAATGAACTCTATTAATGGAAGATAGGGTTGGGGAAATTGTTCCTCTTATAATTTTTTATTCGTACATGAGTTGTGTACTTGGATCTTCTTATAATATTATATTGATATTAGAGAGATTCAATGATCAAATACTGATTATACAGTTATAATGAAATAATTTGACCAATTCACTACTGTTACGTCCTCTTCATAATATTAATATGGGCGATTGATGCTATTAAACCTCAAAGAGATAAAATCTTGTGGAGCAGCTCTATTTGGTTCAATTTCACAATTTCCAAACATGTTGTGTGCACTTGGTTGTGTTGGTTGAATAAATTACCAACGAAACTGAGACTCTTGAGTTGAGGTATTGACGTAGAACTTAAACGTATTTTCTGTTATGTTTGCGATGAAGATAGAGATATCTTTTTGGGTATTGCTCATTTGCTCGCAGGATTTGAAAAATTGGATGGGCAATGTGCAAAGGGCCTATGGCAATTAACAACTGATATTTGATTGAGGAATGATTTACTCATATTGCTTCTCGTTCCTCCTTCCAGACGATTATTATGAAATATTTTTTGGGTGCATTTGTGTTCCACTTGTGGAAATAACGGAACAGACGCATCCACAACAATGAAATTTTGGTCGATGAGCAAATTATTTCTAACATTATTTTTGATGTTCGTACAAAAATGTGCAAAGTGAAGATAGTTAAATATACTCTTGTAAACCAAGTCATCTGTAGAGTTTGGAGTATCAATGATCGTACCTTTTAATGATTTTATTGTAACTATGTAAATTTTTTGTTCTGATTTTTATTCAAGCTTGCCTTTAACAAAAAAAAAAACAAAATTTCTTCCTAAAGTCTTTCATTTTTTTATTTTTATTTTGGGGTCAATTCTCTTTATTCTTTTTGGTCAATTCTTCTTCCTAATGTCTAAAAAGTCACTTTTGCCGTCTCCTTGAAAAGAAGGTAGTATCCGCTGACCAAGGAGTATCTTTTTACGATTTTACTCGAAGGCCGAGTAATCTTTGAAGGATTCCACAATAAAAATAAAAAGTAATATTTGTAGGACAAATGTATAAAGGAACCTTGAACTTGTCCTCTGAGTTTGAACGATGTACGGTTGCACTATATAATTTGTAAATTTAATATTTTTTTTGTCTAAAAAGAGTATTTTTTTAAAAAAAAATAGAACACTATAGTGTTAATTCATGTGATGGAATAATAAGAGATCTATAACGTCAATAATTTTTGTGTGATCGTATATTTCACCTTATGTCTATCTCTTTTTGATGAACGTTTTCTATAATACTTAATACATGTCCTCAATGTTTTAGCGATCAAGGATTACCATTTGTCCCACTTGAGACTGGTGGTTTGGACTAGTATAATTTCAGGTGATTCAGGTTTTGTAAATTGATAGTCAAAATTATTTTATTTTGAATTTTTTTTTATTGAAGCGTGGAATCGCTAAATTCTCCTCGAATGATTCTTTAATCCCGTACCTTTGAATATTTCTTCTTTTTTTTGGGAGGGGCAAATTAGTGAGATTGGTTTACTGATCTTTCTTGGAAATGGGGCGTCTGTTAGTTGCTAAGACGTTAAAAATATATTAGTTTCCCCCTGAGTAGATTCCTTCATGCTTTTGCAAGTATTACATAATTGAACTAAAATTATTTCCTTCTAAAGCGAGAAAGAATGCGAAAAGTAGAATTTGTTATTACAGTATAACTTCTTTAAATTAATAGCATTGTGATAACTAAATTTTATTAATTTAACGAGATATTAATTTATCAATAAATTAATAATTATTAATTTATCAATAAATTAATAATTATTAATTTATAGAGATATTTTTATTTTTTTGGACTTAATAATAAACATATTATATTTATAATATATTTTTTTGAAAAGTGATTCATATTTTTTTCTGATCAATTTAAAAAGACAAATAACAAAGTCTAATGAGAATGTGATAAAACATTTTCAAGATGAATCTGAAGTTGAAGTTGATGATGGTGTACAACCTTTCGAACTAGTGTCACTTAAGAAAGCACTCAGAGCATCAAAGACACTCCAAAATTTCTTGTTGCAATACAAGAAAACAACCTCAGAACTTTTAGGTGCATTGTGCACAATTAAATATGAGATTCAATAAGATTTAAAGTTCAACAAAAGACAAACTACTATTGATTCATATTTTGAGAAAATCTCATAGTCAATTTATTATATACTTTTTAGCTAATTATTAATTTATGAAATATTTAGGTTGATAAAATACAAAGAAAAAATTCTAAATGTATTATTTTATAAGTTTATAAAAATTATTAATTTTTTACACTTGGGACCGAGAATTTTATTATTTAAAAGAGATTATTATATCGAATATTAATTTAAAGGGGTTCTACTATAGTATGAACTTGGCCTTCGCTTCTAAACAAAATGTTTCTGTATTTTGTGGTTCTGAACTATTATTTGAATTCTTCTATCTTTTCTTAATTTTATCTATTTACTCATTCATTTTTCAATCATAATGAGACGGGAGAACTTCTATTAGAATCTCTTTTTAAATTTTCACAGTAATAGAACAAATAAAATTTATATTTTATAACCAGCCAATATCTAATATCACATATACATTTCTTTCTTTCACAACGTAAACCAACTAACCATTCAAATTCAAGAATCAATCATCTACAAGAATTAACTTGTAAGTGATAATAAAACACCGATTTACTCGTTGAACCTCATAGCTTGGAAATTAATAGCTTGCCTATTTCTATTTTCTTCTTCTTCATTAAATTTTATGCCAGTTTGGTTGTTGCCAGAAATGGTATATTTACTTCCGTATGGAAAATTGGACTGATATATTCAATGGCATTTCAGCCTCACTCCATCTTTGCATGTACTAGAGTGGGCTACTAGTTGTAGTTAGGGCCTCCTCAATGGAGTCTTCAAATGCAAAAATTTTATAATTTAGGTGTTTTTAGAGACTCCAGTCTCTAAAAATAACATTATTCATGACAAAAGTACGTGGGGTCCACCACTTTTTGTTTAAAAGATGCCAAAATAGAGACCCAGTCTCCATTTTCTTCCACAAATTTGTTGAAAAAAATAGAGACTGGGTCTCTATATTGGCATCTTTTAAGCCAAAAGTGGTGGACCTCACGTACTTTTGTCATGAATAGTGTTGTTTTTAGAGATTGAGGTCTCTAAAAATACTTAAATTAAGAAAATTTTACATTTTAGACACTCCATTGAGGATAGCTTTAGAATAATAAGAAACTTGAAGGTTTAGAGTGGGCCAGTAGTAGTTAGAACTATTTCTCCTTAGAGAAAATACGTGTACATTATGTTTAATGATATTGCAATAATTTTTTTTTAAAAAAAACTCACTGACTTTCTTAAATTATTAAATTATTATGATCCTATAAATTATTGTACAAAATACTCAAAAAGTTACTATTCTTAAAATCTTACTCAAAAAGTGTACTGGAGACGTCTAATCATTTTTGACACCTAAAGATAAGTTAAAAATGGGATCAAAATCAGGAGTGGATTCAAAAATTCTTCTCAGTAGGGATTTACACATAATTTTCAATTCTATGAGTGCATTTTTATTTCAATGGAGCTAATTACTTTTTTTAAACCAAAAATACATTAAAATATAATTTTTTTTTCAAAAAAAATATATAAAATTAACGTACTTTCAAATTAGTAAAGACTGCAATCCCCGCTCGCACCAATTTACATCCACCACTAATCAAAATAATGGGAATCACAGTATAGGTCATACCTATGATTAATTGAAACCACACCCCCACATGTTGTCGAGGTGTAATTTGGTTGCTTGCTTGTCCTCTACCCTAAATTGCCCCAGACAGTTCAGCTTGTTTTTTTGGTCGAAACGATTAGTCTATGTTGCCCCAAGTTTAATGTCATCAATATGCTTTTTTTAATATGAGCCACATTATAAAATAGTGTGCACGAGCCACACGATGCCAATAAAATGCTGATTATTATGTGGTGAAGGATCTTTAGATTTGGAAAATCTGTCTGCTCTTTGTTGTGGTTCCATTCACAATTTGGGACACAGAAGAATTAGGGGGTTTCTCAAACGGATACTTGTATTCAAAATTCACTCTAAATAAAACTACATTGAATTTTCTTCTACTAACGCGAATATCTCATTCTTGTTTCTAAAAATACGTCTCCAGTCAACTTCATAGGAGTTTCTCTTGAAGCAATAATGTGTTAATCTAGTAACCAAATTACTCCAACATTATAAATCTCATGATACAACGTGTCCAAATGCTCAGTCACATTTGATTGGATAAGAGATGACTGCTTCCTTTTGAGACTTCACGTCTCACCTGGTCACATCTAAGCATGCTTCGTTATTTAGATTCGATGATGTCTAATGCCCTTGTTACAAGAACACATAAGTTATATCTCTTAGAAGGGAAAATTGCACAAACACTCTTTATTATTTTTCAAAAATTTTAAATTCTTCTTTTATTATTTTATTAAAAAAATTCAAATTCATCCCTATTAATTTAATCTGTATTATTTTCCAAAAAAATTAATTTAATCTTTATTGTTCTGCAAGAAATTTCATTTAACCAATTTAGACAGATACTAAATTAATTTTTTTTTGAAGAACAATAAAAACTAAATTGATTAATTTTAAATAATAAAGATAAATTTGAAAATGAAAACTAAATTCACTAATTTTGAACAATATGAACGAATTTAAAATTTTAGAAAAACAATAGGGACCATTTGCGCAAATTTCCCAATATCTGCAAAGTCAAATGCGTTAATGATACTCTCAGCTTGGATGTCGTAGCCTCCCTTCTATATCTGCCATGTTAAAAGTGATGCATCAAGCAATCGTCCTGTAAAAGATGTATGAAATCCACCTTCAACTAATTTCTAGTATTTTTCGAAGCAGATATAAATGGCTAATTACACAACAGCATCTGCAACTGAGATAGAATAACACAGCTTTTTTTTTTTTTGACTGGGAATAACACAGCTTTCACAAGGTTGCTAAACCTACTATACAATTTTATGCTCTGTTTGATCTGCACAAAATGATGATTTGCTTCGATGGAAGAAGCTCCATCGTGCTTGCGCGTTCAGAAAGAGGAGGCTATTTGTCAGCATTGACATATGTGTGAGATTTGCGCACCACGGAGATAATAGGCTTAGGATCAGGCCCCAACAAGAACAAAAGGTATTATAAGCAATTTTAACATGCAATAGATTGCTATACCGGAATAAATTTTTGGGGGCTTTCTGGCAAGTTAAGACAGCAAATCATCAGCTCCGTCTTCAAAACACCGTAAGCCTTAAAAGTTCAAAGTCCTGAATCCTATTGAAAACCAAGCTTTTCCATGGACCGCTGTCAATTGATCTGCAGACAGTGATATGAAATCCCTGAATTATCCATCTCCTGCCACTTCACCTGCAGATGATCCTGAACTACCCGTAAAAAGGATTTGATAGAAGACGAGAGACATATTTTAAATGAGAAGCGAAAGAGAGGTGAGACAAAGAAATACAAGCAATATTAGACAGAAATAACAATTTTTCATATTACACATACCGAGAAAGCATGCATGACTGTCCGTTGTTTCCATTAGTTCTCACCAAGCCAAACATGCACCATTTTACATTTGATGCCTGCATTTAACTGCAGAAGGATTGTTAATATGAATACACAAAATCACTGAAAATTATACAAAGATAAAATTACTTTAGAATTAAAATTGGTGGAAGTCGGTGAACTCCAATCACTAATATCAGCTGATCAGTGATCACACAACAACACAACATGAATCGGCTCAATAATCAGCTCTCACGCATTACATTATTGAAAACTGTAATAACTTCAACTGCTAGGAAACAACTCCAGCAGAAGACTCCCAAGAGGGGGGTGGTTGTCCAACATAAATGTTACAAGGTGCCTAGAATACATATCAATACCAAAAAACAGCAGATTCATCAACACTAAAGAAAGTGACGCATGAAGGATTTGAGCATCAACATGATGTTTCCCAGACAGGACAAAAATGATATTACTGATAACTGTGGCAAAAGAAAAAAACGAAGCCAAATTTAATTGCCTTACCATTTTAACAGCTCGACACAAAGGCTCTTCGCATGCTTTAAGAAGTGGAACCTTTCCACCACATCACATTCTTCAAGAAATGCAGAATTTATGTTCACAAGAACTTCACTGAAACCAATAGCAAATTTTTCTATGCTCTCAACATTTCCACCAGGTGAGCAATTGGGAGCTTCTAAGACATTCTCTTCTGTGCCTCTCTCTTTAACATTTGGCAGTGTCCCCACTGGACAGTTCATCAGAAACCTGTTTTTACTTCTGTTCCATACTGCTTCTTCCAAACTTGCAGCCATGACAATGGCTTGGTGGATACAAGAGGAAGGCAGCTGCAATTAAGCCCATGAATGAGTGAAGTTGATGACAAGAATGCAAGTTTTACATCAAGAAAGATTCCAACACGAGATGAAAACTAAGAACAAAACTTTACAAATTCACCCATTCTTTTCATGATAACAATAGACTAGGCTAATCTACAAGCCATTGCCTCGTGAACGTTAACTCTTTATCATCAAATTTTGCAGCCTGTCAGCATAATTGTAAACTTTCATGCTCAGTCGAGAATCTACTCAAGGGGGGGGGGGGGGAAAGCCCTTCCCCCTTCCACAGTGAATGATTAAATAGAAGGGAGCTAACCTGTGCAAGCTGAGCAACCTTAAAACCAAAACTTCTCTCTGAAACACCAGGAACAAGTTTGTAAAGGTAGGTGACATCTTCATCATTCACACTGCATTCTGTCTGTGTATCTTTTTCTGATGTAAGATATGAAACGTGATATGCACCCACGGATCCTGGGAATTCATTCTTAATTTCAACTATTTTAGGGTAATGGGTGACAAAGAGAACCATACATCTTTTCTGCTCTAGAAGATACTGCAATGTAGCATAAGCAATTGCTACACCATCATGTGTGCTTGTGCCTCTGCCTAGCTCATCAATTATTACCAATGAGCGATTAGTACAATTCTTGATTATGTGAGAAGCCTCACTAAGTTCCTCCAAGAATGTGCTTTTTCCTTGCTGAATACTGTCCGAAGCTCCCATCCGCGTATAAATGCCATCGACAACATGCAGTTTTGCTGATGATGCTGGCACAAAGGAACCAACCTAGAAAAATGACAAGGGACGTGTTGGTATTATGCTCTGTGAGAAATTCTATTACTCAAATAAGGTCAATAATATAATGAATTTTGCACTAGAGAACTACATTTTGAATACTTTAAACCACAAAGCTGGAAAGGAAAACAAATCGGAACACCATCATGCAAATAGATAGCTGAAAGGTCTCTATCTAGACCCTTTGCCTTGTATAGATACACCCCTGTGCATCAATAGCCAGCTTTTTTCTTTTTAAACATCTAATCAACTTGCTACTGCTAGGGAGGAAAAAAAAAAAAGGAAAACAAAAGTTATGCACTGTTTTGCCTCCCCAAGATCAGAAGAAAAAAATATGCTAAAAATATAAAATAAAATTCCTTTTATCACAAAACAATGCATTCTTTGGGCATGACTGAGTGAACCTAGGGACCATAAGCGATATGGTGTCTGTTCAACGTCTCAAGCAATAACAACCAAAGAAAATTTTCAAACACTCCCCAAGTAATATTGATGAATTTCACATTAAGCACTAGTTTGAAGCATAAATTGTTATTTAATTTGATACTAAATTCACTATTTACACTTTGCTTCTACCTGGGCCATGATGGTAATAAGTGCAACTTGACGAATATAGCAACTCTTTCCACCCATGTTTGGTCCAGTAACAATCTGGCAGTACTCTCTTTCAGCATCCAGATTTGTGTCATTTGGGACAAAATTATCTTGTAATAGAGTCTCCATAACCTGGTCAGCAATAACAAGTAAAGCATGAACACAACTGACCCAAACAAACAGAAATGAGATAAAGCATAATGTTCCATACTTGTTTTGTGTCTAGGTGTATAAAAGTTACTCTATTCAATCAATAACTGAAATGGGTCTGAAAGTGGATTGTTTCCATAACAGCTGCGTTAGTTAGGATTTAATTGAACAATGGCAACATTTTGGCTCTCCTAAGTTGCTTTTTTGATATCCTCTTCTGCTAGCACCATCCCCTCTCCCACCCAAATCCTCCCCGTCAGGGTGCCTCAAATATGAGTTTGAAGATGTTTCTTATTCGTTTCAATAAGTCGAGGATCACTTCTTATTGCACAAGATGGTTGATATCAACACTGCTTCCTTTGTCCAATTTTTTCTGTCTCTCTCCTCTTTATTTTTTCATTCTTTCTTCAGTTGTTTGTTTTAAGGGAAAGGGGATTTGTTATTCACACCACTTATAGAAACAGAAAGAGACCTTTTTAAAAAAAGATTGTAAGTTAAAACACATTATGCAATCATTTAAAGGACATACCGGGTGACGACCACAACAAATATTTATCTGTACAGGATCATTTTCAGAAACAAAATCTGGACGAACATAATTCTGCAACAGAGAAATTGTGAGGATTATTCACATTGGATATTGCATGATAAATATAGTTCACAAAAAGATTGAACCAAAGATCTTCTTTTCTTTCTTCTTGTTTATCTGCATACCTTATTTCTTGAAAGAATAGCTAGTGAATGAAGACAATCCATGGTAGCAAATGCTTGAACAGCAGCTTGAAATTCGGCATAGTGTGCACTAAATTCCTTCAAGAAACTATCCCATGCAGCTCGGCAGACAATAGTCAGCTCCTCATTTGCCAGTGATAACTGGTCTAAGGCAGTCAATACTTCCGGTGGATGGTAGCGTATTGTTTTCTTTGTACTGTTGACCTTGACCCAATTTGAAGGTACCTTCACATTTGTAGGCAACTGCAGTTGACACCACAATCAGCTAATCTATTCAAACAGTGCCATAACTTGCGAAGATAAATATATCAAACTTTGAATAAATAACTCAGGAAACATTTTCTATCTACCCTTTTCTTTCTTTTCTCTTTGTTTTTTGGGGTGAGGGAGGGGTGTTTGGGAGGCTTAACAAGAACAGATGTTTGAGAAAGATTGCTGGCATAACATGAAGAGAAAGGGCATTACAAGATATGTCAAACATGTCTCTTAGACGCATAAATCGAAAGTTACAAACAGATTCCATGAACAAGTGTCGAATTCCAGACTGAAGATCTGCCAGAAAACTATTCAAAACAATATTGAGGAGACTATAGCTTTTTAAGTGGAAGAACGCAACATATGAAGTACTTGTAAAAGTCAGGCTGTTCCTACATTGCAATGAGCTCTAGACTATACACTACAAAAGAAGCTACACAAAATCGAAGATCAAGTCAAGGCCAGAAAACAGAGAAGATTGACAAGATTGGTCCTACTCCGGCCGAGAAGAATATTAGAAATCCAGAGACCAACAAAGTTTTAGCAAAATGAATATTGTCTCATTAACAATAACAGCAATACATGAAATGATGCAAAAAAAGCATACTTGTATCAGTAAGGTTGAGAATTTTCATCCATTATCTCTTAGTCACAGAAAAAAGAGAACATTTGGAGGAAACATACGGAATCTCCACCAGTACTGCAAGAGTATTCCCAACAAGGGCAAGACAAAAGCGATGGTCCATCCCAGATCAAGAGATGTGACCCTCGCCACTAAATTTCTGCCACTCTGAGCAGATGTGAGAGAGGACTAACAGAGTACCACTGTCTGATGATAGCACGGAGAAAAGGACAAATCTTATAAATCTACAAAAGGAAAGACTACTATCGAGACAAGGATATATATATATGCATGCTCGTGTGTGTGTGTGTGTATGTATATTGTATCTAGCATAATGGATAATATAAACTTCAATACAAAAAGATTAATATAATGATCTTCATGAAAGTACCTCAATCAAATGTGTAACTCCAGAAACACTCATGAATTCCAAATTTTGTATTTGAAGCTGTTTGCGATATCTACTAATCAATAAATCTAATTTCTCATTTGCAAAATGAACTTTTCTCCTCGCCTCAGCAACCTGCCTCATTAAGTTAAAAGGATTAGAAATCACCAGATTAGACAAGATGTAAACACAGTGCAAATTGGTTCAAAAGACACAACTCTTTGTTTAAACCTCTGAGAATTTTCCATCAGAAATGATGAATAAATTATGAAGGTCCCGTTGATCAGCAGCTTCTTTGTTTAGACTGGATAGAAGTTTAGCAGCAGTATTGATGACACCGGATGATGAAGCAGCCAGTATCAATTTTCTCAACAATCCAGAATGCACAGTTCTCGCTTGCAAATTCTTCATCTCAGTTTCTTCTTCAACATGAAGGAGCTGGAGTTGTTTTCCAGCAGCCAAGATGGCTTGAATAACTGCAATGAACTGTGACATGCAACCTCATTAAAACTTTTGCCAGGGGCTACAAAAAATTGGCTAAAAGGAAGCCAGAGCAGCTGAGTCCAGTTGAGGTATAACTAAAGGAAAAGAACTTTCAAACCACTCTGATTAGAACTGACTCGAAGTAATAACAATGTAATAATATAGTGGATCAAGATACCAATACTTATTAAAACATAAGTCCTCTTGGTGCAAACCTAGATTGATTCAGAGGAATATTTAGCAAGACCAATAGTACATGGGAATTTCTCAATTAAGACGATCATTAATAAAGAGTCAATAGATATAAATAAAATTTTCACATGCCCAAAATTACGATAGAAGGGGTATAAAGATACAGTAAAAATCAGGAAGGTACATGAATAGCATATGGATATCTAATGACAGCACATTGTGGTAGTAATCTATTCATCACCTCAGATGTTGTAGCTGTTCGGTGGAAGATTCTTGTTATCCCACGATGAATGTCAGGTGACCTCCCTAAAGCGGTCAAAACTGAAGAAATCAAATAATGAATCTCAGGCTGCACAACAGCGAGATCAGAGTCTTCCCCAACATAATCAAAATTTAGAGAAGATTTAGTGGAGCCCATTGATTCTGCTATCTCAGAAACTGCATCAAGTCGAGCGCAAATCATGTTCCGGTCACGTAAAGGATGAGTGACCTGAATCAGATTAGATTCAGGTTATGCATACATACATATACATAAACACACATTTATATATTATTGAGAGAGAGAGAGAGAGAGAGAGAGAGAGGGATGACGGGATTTACTGCAAGAAAATAGAAGTATAATCCTTACCCAGTGCCTAAGAAGCCTCACACCAAATACTGTAAGGGTATTATTCATACATGCCAGCAAGGAGCCATACTCCAACCCATCAGAGTTATTTTTCAGAACCTACACACGGTTGTAGAATTAGATATGGGGAAACTGCAATTAAATATCCTGAAACTACAAATAAGTGAAGTATGTAGAAAAGGAGAGAAGAAGGAACTCGTAAATGTATACATATAGAACCTAAAAATCTTAATGCCAATTATTCCAGAACTTCACATCTCTTATAGATGATATCTTTTGTGTTCCCAATGATTAATTGATAATTAAAAACATTCATAATAATGTTTCACTCCCGTGAATGATTAAGAATATTGCAATAAGATGGAAAACAAAATGGCCACTGCAATTCTGTGAAAAAACGATAAACTACATTATGTGATCTCATCACACTAATGTGACACTTACTTCTAATTGCTGAAGTGCATTGGCTGAAAGAGTCATCTCCATGTTGCCAGAGAAAAGACGAAATGAAGCACCCAAGCACAGAATTCTTTCCAAACCAAATTGTTTCAGATGGCGAATGGTCAAGGCTAATGCTTGGACCGCCAAATCAGGCATGGACATTATTCCCTTCAAAATATTAATAAATTGAGAAGGGACAAAAAGTAGTTAAGAGTTAGGAGCCTCAAAGAATCTGCAATTTATGAACTTAACCAACAGTCATGAGCAGTACCATTAGGCTAGCGCCGACCTTTACAATGTATAAACAAAATACATCTCTCTGTTATGCATAGTTCATTCATAAAAAATAACATAAGTAGCACTAGTACCTGAATAGCCAAATGAGTATTACTATGATCCGTCACCTCTTCATTTTCCCCTTGATGAACATCAGTTAAGTTACTTTCACTCATTTTCTGATATAGAGACATTACTTCAGCAAGTGCTCCACTATCATTGAAGCAATCACGTGAAGAATGCTGGACTCGAACATTTGATGCTGGTCCAGCATATGATAATAACAACTATAAACCAAAAACGTTTTTCCTTTTAGTATTTACATTAACACATTAAGTGCAAACTTTGAAAGAAGAGAAAGTATGAGCATGTAAATGACAAAATGTTTGATCTTAACTTTGGAAACTTACAAGAACAAGGGAAGGTATATCAACTATGGTTGCCTGAAAATGATTGTAGGAAATAGGGCCTTTCATGAGCAAACAATATAATCCAAATTGTTCATTTTTGAAGTTTCTTTGCTGGGATATTTTGTTTAAACAAAGAGAATATACCTATAACCTGTTTTATTACATGAAGATACTGTAATTCTGGATTAGTAACAATTCTGACAGTTATAGGTTCTTTCTCACTTATTTACACATCTTAACAACACTATCAGACTAGGCAAGCTCGGTGTCTTCAATGAATAGTCATTCGCTTATTGGTTAATGATACTATGATAGAACTAGATACTATATAAGTTAAGCAGACAGACTTTGAGGTACTTGAAACTTGATACCAAATTGTTGCGATAATCAATGAGAACAGAAATTCTCCGGAAAAACTGCACTTGGGTATACATATCTTTCATTTTCCTTCTACAGAAACTCGAGATGAATTAAAACTACCTTCTCTGTTTGCTTAGACAATGGTCTCCCAAGAAGTAATTCGGCAGGAGACAAATTCAAAACCATAGCCTCCAATCCCGAGCGCATAAAATTATCATTAAACTCCCCATAAACAACATCCCCTGTCGAGACCTCAACCCCAACAGCCCCAATTCTCACATCACCTCCCTGCTCCACATCCTCAACCCTCTTCTCCACAACACAAACCAAATAATTACTAGACGACCCGCACCCCTCCTCTCCACCTCCCAAATCCTCCCCGGCCTCCAAAGTCGCCTTGGTATACAATGCCGACAACCCACGGCAAAAAGGACCTAACTTATTCGACCCGTGAGCCTTAATCGCCGCGGTCTCGGTCTGCTTAACCACACCCACTTTATACCCTGCACTCACCAACCTCCTCACATGTACATTCAACCTAAATGTGGGTACACTAGCAGTCAAGAAATTATGATCCATATGAGCATAAATCCCCAAAACCCGTGCCGCATTTTCGGCATCTTCACCAAAAAATATATACTTATACCCAACCTCAATCATCAATAATACATCAGGATACTTATCTTTAAGCTCCACCACTTGTTGTTCAAGTGGAGTGTACTTAGGGTTTGAAATTTGAACACTTCTAGAAGGTTCTAAGCTTTCTTGATCAGGTTCAAGAAGCTTCTTCAAGAATTTTTCGTGAAGGGTTGGGTTGGGTAAAGGTGGGATAGGGTTTTGGGAGGGTTTAGAGAGAAGAGTTTCGGGGTTATTTTCGTAATTATGGGAAAATTTGGGGATTTTTTGGGGAGAGGTGAGTTGGGTGGCTCTGAGGCGTTTGGCGGGTGAGAAAGAGACGGTGGCGGAGATTTTGGTGGGTGGTGGAGATGGAGAGGTGGAGGTGGAAGGTGAAGGGTCTGATGGTTTGGGTTTGGATGCGAAGAAGCGGGAGATTACTTCTTGTTTTTGCTTTTTCATGGTGGTGGTGGGCGGTGGATGGTGGCGGTGCTGGTGTATTTTGGCGGCTCGAAGTGGAGAGCAGTTTGTATGTGTGTCTCTATATGTGCAGTTGGGTTCGCGCGCTACGTGGGATATATATTCTTTGGGTTAATTACGCTTTAACAACCACGATATGAATTTGAATCTCTAATAACGTAATAATAATATAAATTTAACCTTTATTACATCAAAAAAATAATATAATAAAATTATAAAAATATTAATAATACTATAATAATAATATAACTATTATAAAATAATAATAACGTTATTAAAAAAATCCACCCATAACCCCTTGATATACAAGCGATCCCAATAGCCTCCAAGTGAAATTTAAAAAGACGTCACAATTCTAATAAGAAACCAGGTTAGAGTTGCCAAAATTTGAAACCTAATAATATGAATTAACTTCCTTAAACAAAAAGAATTGGAGAGCAGCAGTCATAATAACTTTTATAGTAGTAATATAAACACCTTTATACATGATATTACTTTTATACTTTCATAGTTTGAATAAAAAGGTTAAAAATAATAAAAATATAATTATTTTTATTGAAGATTTAAATCTTGTAACATGATATCAATGAAAATCAGTATAAATATTTTGCAAATAATTACTCATGTCCTTCATGTAAATGAACATATTTATACAAGACACCTGTTGTGCCATTTCCATTAGTCTTGTGAATGTCTTTGTTATTGTGCTGATGATAGTAGGCACATTTGTGTTGAAAATTTTGTTTTTCTTTTCAAAATCTAATGGTGTTTGAATGTACTCTTTAATAGCTTTTCAATTATATTCAATTTTTCTTTTGGTTGCATATATGCTTTAAATTAACATAACAAAGTAAACACAAGAGCTCATACAAAAAGGCCCAAAGGTAAAAATTCAATAACTAGGCCGAGCTTAGAAGAAAACCCAAAAGAAACTAATAGCGAGTGGGCTAAGCCTATATATATATATGTATATATATGTGTTTATATTTCAGATTGAGCATCAATCTGATTTGTGTCTACACTTCCGGTTATCATACATATTTAAACAAGAGCCTCTTTCAGTTCCTATGTTAAGCAGAAAAATAAACTCTTCAAATATGGTCACAATAATACATATATATGGGCTGTAAGATAATGACATGACAAGACATAAATTTCAGGTGCTAAATTCTATAGTTGGACAAAAAGAGAATGTAAGATTGGGCTCTAAACAAGACAGGATTGCGGTCCAGCAGAAGACTGGGTGAAAGGCATGATCAGACCTTTGACCACTTCAACAAAATTTGGGAAAAATTCTAACTAACTAGAGAGAGGATAAGCCCATTCCTCCATTTTAAGGCTAGAGGTTCGGAGGTCAGGGAATAGCTCCCACGTTCATCGTGGGACAACTCCTTCTCTCTAACCAAATCATGGTCATCATCTCATCTATAAAAGGGCAATCCCAATACTCAATGGGGGTATTAGATTTCAATCTACACATACTACATTGCTTTCTTTGCTTATCACAAGCCATCTTAGTCATCATAGCTGACTTAAGCATTGGAGGACCCCAAGCACCATCAGTTCTTTGTTTTGCAAGTCACGAGCTCGGATTTCATCCAATCCAGTGCAGGATATTGGGTCCAGTCCCACATTGAAGGCCCAATACAAATCTAACCTTAACAATATATATATATATATATATATATATATATATATATATATATATAGCAAAAAAGATGGGGTAAAGGGGCCAAACGGCAGGACTGTCCCTTGGCCTGTAGGTCCTGACACAAGGTTAGAATGGTACACTTTAAGACGTGAAGAATGAAAGAGGAGCAGCCGTCGATTGATTGAAAGTGGATTGGATCCTCAGTTGATTGAGAAGTACCATGTATGGTTGCCCCTCGTCCTTTCCCTAGCGCAAGCCTATTGACTCTATAGCTTCTTCAATAAACGTTGGTTTTTTGATCAAGTTTTGAATGACTTTCTAGTCAAATCGTTCTTGCATTTATTCAACATCTTCTATATATATATATATATATATATATATATATATAATAGAAAACTCATAAATTTTAAATCTATCATATAAGATTTTAGGTTACTTCTCTTGGCACCAATTAGTTTTAGGATAAAACCTTTAGGATTCTTAACATATATATATATATAACGTTGGTTTTTTTATCAAGTTTTGAATGACTTTCTAGTTAGATCGTTCCTGCATTTATTCAACATCTTCTATATGTATATAAATATGTATAATAGAAAAATCATAAATTTTAAATCTATCATATAAGATTTTAGGTTACTTATCTTGGCACCAATTAGTTTCAGGATGAAACATTTAGGATTCTTAACATATATATATGTCATATAAGATTTTAGGTTACTTACCTTGGCACCAATTAGTTTTAGAATGAAACCTTTAGGATTCTTAACAAGTATGATACGAAGTTAGAAGAGGAAGTTAGTTTACCAAAAGGTTGTCCATCACGACTTGTCAGTAATAATTAAAAGTTTCAAGTTCACGCCTATATTTTTTCATTATAAATATTTTTTTGACCTTTAACTGATCTTGAATATAGGTTAGGGTCCACTTCTATAGTAATAAACTCGTCTTATACCCGTGCGAACACAGGTGTGATGTAAATATTCTAAAATATGGAATATATAATTAATTAATTCAATTTTTTAATTACATTATTGAGAGATTATAATGTAAAGCTATTCTAAATACCATGTCATTACCAAAAAAAAAAAAACAAATATAAGCACCTTTTTTTTTTTTTAAATGTGACAGTAAGCACTTTTTACATAGATCAAGCTTTCAAAAGATACATGTATGTATCTCATTTTCTTAGGTTGTTGTATCCTAAGTTTTTTTGTTTTGTTCTTTTTTAATTTTTTTTTCAAATAAAAATAAAGGAGTTTAAATAAAGATAAGATAAAGTCCTAAAAAATATAGAATAGAACCTTAAAATATAATCATAGTCTAATTTAATAAATCAAGATTTTAGTTGAAAGTCATTTAAGCAAAGGCCAATGTAATGAAAGTTCCATGTTGGACCCCTTTTCAATGCAATTTTATTTTTACCAAAAAAGAAAATCCACTCTAGACCTTTTTTCAATGCAATTTTATTTTTTACCCCAAAAAAAAGAAGAAAAAGGTCACAAGTTGAACCTCTTTTTCAATACAAATTTCATTGTTTACCAAAAAAAAGAAGTTCTACATTAGACCACTTTTTCCATGCAATTTCCTTTTTGACTAAAAAGAAAATAAAAATTTCACATTAAACTTTTTCTTGAGCGATTTCATTTTTTACCCAAAACAAAAAATTCATGTCTAACTTCTTTGTCAATACAGTTTCATTTTTAACCAAAAAAAAAAAGTTCCATGTTGGACCTTTTTCAGTATATTATTATTTTTTATCAAAAAAATTAAGGTAGTTCAACTTGGACCTCTTTTTTAATGCAATTTTATTTTTTATCAAAAAAAAGTACGAGTTCAATGTTGAATATCTTTTTCAATCAAATTTATTTTTGACAAAAAAAAAGAAGAAAAGTTCCACATTGGACCAAATCTAATCATTGCTACGAAGCTAAAGAGATGACAAAGAAAATCTTAAATAAGTAAGAAAACATAACATATGTAGATAAATATAATTTCCTTAATTTGAATTTACTAATAATATATGTCACCTAAATATGTTTTCATTTCAACATTATTTACGTGCCATTTAACACAGAAAATGACAAGTAAAGACAAATATGTATCAAATATTTAATCTTTTGGATATAGTAAGATTTTTTTTTTTTTTTGTCAGCTTGATTTTTTTAAATTAATCAATCTTTTAATTAAAGCATAAATCAAATTTTAAGAGGGAGGTTTTGTCATTTAAAAAATGAATGTCAAATTTTTTCTACTTATTTACGGCTCTTTTATGTAATTTTTACTATATAAAATTGAATTTTTTAAATTAATCGAGTTTTTAATTAAAAAATAAAATAATTTTATGAGAGAGGTTTTGTCATTTAAACAATAAAGGCAGATTTTTTTCTATTATTTATGATTTAAATTTAAATTTCAATATATAAGTCGAATGTATAATTTTTTTTATATAAAAGTAAAAAGAAAGAAAATAGACATTTTTTCTCGATGAAATTTTATTTTTGATAAAAAAAAAAAAAGAAGAAGAAAAGTTCCACATCTTACTTATTTTTTAATGCAATTTCATTTTGGACCCAAAAAAAACAAAAAGAGAAGTTCAACTTAGACCTCTTTTTTGATGCAATTTTAGTTTTCACCAAAAAAATAAAATTAAAAAAAGTTCAATGTTGGATATCTTTTTTAATACAATTTTATTTTTGACCAAAAAAAAAAAAAGTTCTATGTTGGATGATGCCTAACTATTGTTACAGATCTTGTGAGATAGCAAATAAGATTATAAATAAATAGATAAATAAAATAACAAATGAAGATAAATGGAAGTTTTTAATTTTAATTTTATTTATAATATCTACCACTTAAACTTGTTTTCATTTTGTTATTATTTACATGACACTTAACACAAAAAATAATATATGAAGACAAATGTGAATCGAATATTAAATTTATTAGATGTAAGCAAGATTCCTTTTTTTTGTGTGAGATTGAAAATTTTAAATTCACCAAGCTTTTAATTAGAAAATAAAATAATTTTATGAGAGAAACCATTTCATTTAAAAAATGAATGTGGAATTTTTTTTCCATCTTTTTATGATTCTTGAATGTAATTTTTTCTATATTAAGTGAATTTTTTAAATTGATAAAGCTTTTAATTAAAAAATAAAATTATTTTATGAGGAAGGCTTTGTCATTTAAAGAACGATGTATAATTTTTTTTGCTTATTTTAAGTCTTTTAGATAGAAGTAAGATTCTTTATTTATTTATTTATAGAAATAGTACTTATTCGATTACTTGTAGCATAATGGTGCTTTAAGATGGAAGTGAAAATACTTTTTTTCTTGTTGTGCGTTATCTATTATGTTTAGAATAATATTTTCAACATTTGAAACATTTCAACAAATTATAGAATGCATTTGTGACATTTTATGGATCATATTACATAATAGAACTATGCTAATTTATTTTATTTGAAAAAAGGTCTAGCAACTCCTATTACTGTAAACACCATTAAAATTACAATTATTAATGTAAACAACATTCAGTGAATATAAAAAGGAATACTAATTCAGTTATTAGATATCTAAAGTTACCATTATTAGTATCCATGATCGTATCTCTATCATTGTACACTTGATCAAGTATTTTTCTAAAATTATATTTAATTCGAGAAAAGACATCTATTGCTAATAATGAAATTAAAAACATAAAAAGTAATAATAAGGAAAAAATTATTGCTCATTTTTTCAATATTTTTGTAGAAAAATATTAGTTTTAATACGTAGGAAGGTGCCAAAAAAACTTTGACAAAAAAAAAGAGAAAATAATGAACATAATATCCTAGGAAACACTGAGCAAATTGCATCATTTGATTGATGACGATATATGGTATCCTAAATGATTTTGATAATTAAAAATTAATATAGCTCCACATTAGAGAACAATTAAACAAAGGAAGGTAAATAATCTCATTTTCAAGTGACTAATGCATAGTATCACTTGAATGAGAAGCAAAAAAGAGAGAAAAAGACTACAACTCATGCAAATCCACAATAATTTGATTCAATAAAGAAGTTGTGTGTATAGCTTTTGTTAAATAAACTTATACAAATAGAGATAAAAGAAGTTTATATGAAGATAAGATACATTCCTACGATACCTAGAATACAAACTTTAGATATAATCTAATTTAATAAATTTGTTGGTTAGTTTTGTATATGAATTTTGTTTTATCAGAGGTATTTAAGATCAAGATAGTACAAAATTGAAAATTTTTACACAATCGGATAACATTTTTATTTTTTTAGTAGGGGTATTAATTTGCTTAAATTTAATATAATGATTGATTGTATGTTTGGATTTTGTCAATCAAATAAATTCGAAATTATATATATTAATTTTTCTAGAGGGATGTTCTTTTGCTTATATGTGACAAGGTGATTATTACTTTATAATGTTGATAGATATATAATTTAATAAATTAAGATTTTAAGCAAACTCCAACATAAAAAAAAATCATATTAAACCTCTATCAAACTGGGACCAAAACTGCATGGTCTAAAATGAATATATTATCAACAAAAAAAAAAAAAAGAAAGAACATAGTATCCTAGAAAAAATTAAGTCAATTGTATCATTTGATTTATGACAATATGGTCTCTCGAATGATTCCCATAACTAAAAATTAATATCTATAAGGAAAAAATTATTGCTCATTTTTTTCAATATTTTTTGTAGAAAAATATTGGTTTTAATACATAGGAAGGTGCCAAAAAAACTTTGACCAAAAAAAAAAGAAAAGAATGAACATAATATCCTAAGAAACACTAAGACAGTGATTAGTATGTGTGAATGAGTTGAGAATTGAATGACATTCTCAATTATATTTTAATTCCTATATTTTGTATGAGGGAATGAACTTAAGAATGTCATTCCCAAGAGAATTTTATTCTCACATACATGAGAATAGACATTCCAGACCAAATACATGGGAATGACCCATTCCCATGTATTTGAGAATAAATTTGACTACTATACCCTTATTATATAACATAACTTTTATAAATAATTTATTTTACAATAATTATTATAATTATTATAATTATTTAAAAAGATAATAATTATTATTATAAAAATAATAATAATTATTATTATGAAAATTATAATGAAAATAAAAATAATAAAAATAATAATAAAATAATAATAATAATAAAAATAATAAATAATAATAGTGATTAAATAATAATAAAAATAATAAAAATAATTAAAAATATAATAATATTATTATGAAAATAATAATAATTATTATTATAAAAATAAAAATGATAATAATAATAATAAATAAATAAAATAATAAAAATAAAATAAAAAATAATAATAGTGATTAAAATAATAATAATAAAGTAAAATAATAATGATAAAAATAAAAACGAAAATAAAAATAAAAATAATGCCAATTTAATAATAATAATAATAATAATAATAATAATAATAATAATAATAATTGTTGTTGTTGTTGTTGTTATTATTATTATTATTATTATTATTATTATTATTTATTGTTGTTGTTGCTATTATTATTATTTTTTTTATTTTTGTTTTTATTATTATTTTTAATATTTTAATAGTAAAATGGCAATTATGTCATATTATACAAGTTATTCATATTACTACTCTTAATTCTTATAGCATACCAAACATATCATTCTCATTCCCAAGTTCATTCCATTCCCAATTTCATTCCATTCCTTTGCTAATTTCATTCCTGCCCAAATCCATTTCAGTGTACCAATCGCTACCTAAGCTACTTGTATCATTCGATTGATGATGATATATGATATCCTAAATGATTATGATAATTAAAAATTAATATCTATATAGGAAATAATTATTGTTAATTTTTTTTTTATATTTCATAGAAAGTTTATTGACTTCCTGGAAAGTTTATTTCAAAAAACATTCTCCATAAAGATTGACAGAAACAATATGTAATATTATACTGAAAAATATAAAAAACAAAGTATAAAATTAAGTATAATATCAAAATAAAGTAAAAAAATAACTTTATAGTAGATCATAAATATCACATGATATATAAACCATCAAACAATAAAACTTGAACAAAATCAATGAAAGACTCTTGAATACAAATCTTCTTCTTCCTTAATCATCTTCCTCGTTTTAGTAAGGTACATCTCAAATCCAATTTTATCATTCTCTCTATCTATTGCCTATCCTAAACCCTCTTCGAGGATGTGACGCAGAAACTTGAACCCCTCGACAACATTTTCAAAGCACTGGGATATTACACCAATTTCCTGCAGCATAAAATAAAATTAATAGTGATGAGTAAAAACAATAAGCAAACAAAATTAGTATTAGTAATAATTATGAAATCGATTCGACTATTGTTATATTAACAATCATCTTGTCAGCAACGTTAGCAGAACTTAATCCAATTGCAATAACATCAAATAATTTGATAAAAAAATAAAAACCAAACTGCACAAATAAATAAATTATAAATTAAATAATAATAACTTGGAGTCATCGAATAAAAAGACACTCCGATTTATTTTATGAACAACTATCACCTATTTTACAAAAGCAAAAGAAAAAATTTGTTGGTCATATATATACACATTAGGGTCATGTGATCTATACAAAAAAATGAGTTTAAATAAAGATAAAATCTATTTCTATGATACATGGGATACAAACTAAAGATAGAATTTGAATAAATCTACAAGTTACTTTTGAATATGGATTAGGTTTTATTAGATATAGTTTTGAATATGGATTAGGTTCTATCAGATATATTCAAGATAGTAAAAATATTTTTTTTTTGCATCACTTATTCAAGGATAATATTATTTTTTAGAAAAAGCGGTTATTTGCTTACACATGACATGATGATTATTACTTGAGGGATGCTTATTTGCTTACACATGGCATAATAGTTATTCCCTTGTAATATTAATAGATAGATATAATTCAATAAATCTAAGATTTTAATAATTGGGAGAGGTTTAGAGAAACACCAATGTAATAAAAAATTCTATGTTAATTAAAAATTAATATCTATATATAATTTTTTTTTGCTAATTTTCTTTTCAATTTTTTTGTATAAATATATTAGTTTCAAATACGTATGAAGGTGTCAAAAAAATTTTGACAAAAAATGTGCCAAAAACTAAGTCCATAATTTAGCTAAGTTTTGTAAAAGTATATCAAAGATTAAGTCATAATCTTGTTTTTCCAAAATTCATCTAGAAGTATATTGGTTTTTATATGGATTTCAAAAAAACTCAATCAAAAAAAAGTGTCAAAAATTAAATGCATAATTTAGCTAAGTTTTGCAGAAAATATAAAAAATTAAGTCATAATTTAACAATTTTGGTATTCCAAAATTCATATAGAAATATATCGGTTTCTATGTGGATATCTATACCAAAATTTTAGTTCATAATTTAGCTAAATTTTGTAGAAATGTATTGAAAATTAAATTATAAATATAGAAGTTTGAATATGTAATAAACAGATAAGATGGTTGAGAAATAAAAATGATTGCTTTTAGCTAACTTTTTATAATTTTAGTAGATAAAAATAAAAGTTTCAATATGTAAGAAACAGATAAAATGGTTGAAAAATAAAATTATTGCTTCTATTTGGAAAATTTTAGTTGAAAAAAAAAATGAAAATTACACATGGCATGATAGAAAGAACATGGTGAAGCTGGCAGACTTTGGATCTGCCAGGGATATTAATTTCCCAAGGGATTATACTCTAGGGGAAAAAGTATAATACGCAGCAGTTCCATGTTATCATTCCTCTGTTTTAATTGATTTATTTTGTCTAGAAGTTCCTGATTAGTCGAATAATTGACATGAGCTTTCCAGTTCAGATTTTCTGAAAACTATTTTTATCTCCTAATCTTATAAATTTTTATAGTGTCATTTGCCGTCTTCTATAAAATATGAAGGCTGTCATGATAGTCACAAGATTTTGCAGATGAAATAAGGATGCATGGATTGTTTAAACTATAAACATAAATTCCAATTGGATATGGCGCTACTGCTTGATGAACCCATGTTGCAGTGGCCCAGCACGTCTTATTCTTTCATTCTTTCTTTCCACCTGCAATAGTTGTAACCATTTACATATTGATGGTGATATGCCTTAGGTTGGAAGTTTGTGGTATTGTGCTCCGGAACTTTTACTTGGCTCCACAGACTACTCTACTTCAGCTGATATATGGTATGTGGGTTGCATATTTGCTGGATTAGGGAAGATTGATCAACTGAAGAGTATTTTTAGGTGCCACTTATCTTCACTGCTCACTTGATTCCTGGAAAATGTGATCATATTTTGAGTTGCGTAATTCTACTTACCTTTCGCTTTCATTTTGAAGAATTACTGGCACCTCGAATGAAGAAAACTGGCCTAGAGTAACCTCCTTATACACTGACCTTGAAGAATTCGAAAGAGCTGAACCTGTGGTAATTCAGCCTCTGTTTTGATCTCATTGTTACCTAAAGAAAATAAGATCCATCTGTATTTTTTACATTCTTTTCTTTCTGACATGCAGAATCTGGCAAAAGAAGTCCCTAGTCTTGAGCTTGCTGGCCTTGATCTTCTATCTGTAAGCATGACTTTTCGATTTTTCCAATGCCCTCAGATAGATTCAGCTGAAAACGAACATAGCAACGATTCTCTGAACGTCCAATAGAAAACAGAATAGTCTACTTTGACAAACTTATAATGGAATTATACACAACCATAATAATTAAAAAAATGGTTCTATCATTCATGTTATATAGAACTCACCAAACCTAGCTAGAAAAAGGAATTACACACAAACATAGTAATTAAAAAAATGAAGCTTTATCTCTTTTACATTTTTTTCTTAAATAAAGATATACCTTGTAATGTCACCAGACTCATTGGTGAGAGTTTCTATGCCAACTATTCCCACGGCAATCTACAAATTTCATCCACAATAAATACATCAATAACACTATAAAAATTAATTAAAATATATAAGGGAAATAAACTGATTTTAATGTGACTAATGAATGTCAGAAAATAAAAAGATGTGACTAATGTACGGTAACATTAACTGATTCTAATCTGATAGTTAGTTGTTAATATGTATTATAGCTATTAGTTACATTCAAGTAGTATAAACATATTAACTTAATATAAATTTTAAATTAAGATATGATAGAGTCCAAGATAGAAAAATCTTACCTAAATATAAGTTTTAAATTTAAATAGTATGGTTAGGATAATATTGCATCTAATAATTATCAGTTATATTATAATCTGTAAAATTCATTTCCAAATTTCAAAGTTAATTATGTAGTATATCTACATCTAATAATATGATTATTTAAATTTTGTAAAAAATATTTACAGATGTTCATAAAGTAACACATGGCAAGATAGTTGTTCTCTTAGAATATATAATAATTTAGTCTTGAACTAGACTTGATATGATCCTATTCAAATTAAGTGTTTCGTCATATATATATATATATATATAAAGAAAAAAGTTGTCTATCACATCTAGTAACTGCAAATTGAATTTATATAATTTTTGGAAGTCACTACCATTATTAAACTTCTATCCCTTTCGAGCTTCCATGAAAGCCATGTGGTCCCTTTTTATCTTCTTCTGGCTGATTAGGGTGTTGCCTATATACTGTTCGTTGGCACACAAGAAGCCACAGATTTGATTGGAGAATTTCGAAGGAACTTAAAGAAACCCGGGATTAGAGATCGTAACTTGAATTTTACAAATTTAAATTATGTCGTAACATTATATAGTATGAAAGAGATTAAAAGTGATGAAGTAATATTTCACTTATTTGATCTCCAAATTCAATAATTTCTAACATTTTATCATCACTATGTTATAACTTTTTTACTATCGATCACTCTTCTAACGTTAAATCCAAATTTTACCATCTTCACTATATTGCAAAGCAATGACAAATATCTACGTATCCCACATGGGTTGATGTGTTCATGGTCAGAGGGCTATAAATCTCACTGACCCCGAAAGCAAAACCATTAAGGAGTGAATTGAGATTATATATATATTTTTAAATGTCTATATTTCTTAGGTTTTTTTTTTAGTTAAAAATCAATTCAGCCCTATGTATTTTTTTTTTTGGTTCAAAGCGAAGTCAAAGCTATCTCTAAGGGGAGCTCCAACAACTCTCCAAAAGGCCAAAACCATCAGATTTAGGGGAACTATTGGTGCTATATAACTCTAACAGTTTTTCCAAATGATCCCCTATATTTTAGGGAATAAATGATTTGACATTTGGATATCCTATTGATAGGGGAATAGATCCCTCCCCAATCCCATCCCCCATATGAACGTGTGGTCTGCTGTGTGTGGGTGGCGTATGACGCGGCAGGACGACCCCTCCTTCGGCCAAAGCATAAGGGGCCTGATGAGGGGGCTGGACGAGGGGTCATTCGGCCGCATCATCTACCTTCTCTAGACATGGCTACCAGATGAGTCTTTAAACTTTTTTAATTAAAGTTTTTTTTAATTACACTTAGAGTCTTTAAGGTTTTTTAATTACGGTTTTTAATGTTATTTCTTTTTAATTATACTTAAAAGATTATATATTTTTTTATAAAAATATCAATAAAACTTAATATTAGTAATTAAAAATAGAATATCGTCATAAATAAGGAATGAAAATAAATAGAAAAAAGAAATTTAAATAATGTGTTTAGAATTAGAGATTCTCTAAATAGGGGAGCTGATGGAGTGAAACTGAAATAAAGATTTCATAAAATAAGGGATTAGTTAAAAATATAAGAGCTGATGAAGTGAGACTGAAATAGGAGATCTGTAACGATGAAAAAAATGCTTCAAATCCCCTAAATATAAGAAAAAAATAAGAAAGTTGTTTAAGTTGATTTAAGTAGCAAGAACTAGAAGAGATGGTCTAGAGACTGTTTAACAATTTTTTAAAAAAATACTTCGTCTGTCTTATCTTTCTCTAATAACATGTGAGGCGCACCCAAACTACATTCACATTAGTCTCCACAAAAATCTTGAATCCATCTTAATATCTCCACCCCCGGTACTGATAACATGGGAAGTATTTCAGAATTCAGACATCTCCAAAGGAAAGAGAAAATACAGAGAAAAGAGAATACAAATAAATAAATGTCTCATTTAAGGTTGACCCATAACTAACATTTCTTGAAACAATTACACACACTACAGAAGGAAAAGTCTCCATGACTAGATTTTTAGGGACAAAAGGCCTTGCTGAGACCACGTAACATCAAGCCTGCCAAGCAGCCTATGACCACATCATTAAGTTTATTGACATGAGGTACAAAAGCAACCACCATTTCTTTTTGTTCCTCCTCCACTTGTGCAGGAATAGAATCAATAAATACACCAAGCATACTTTTCCAGCACTTGCTAATCAATAAAAAAGTAATATCTCACAATTTCCCCTTAATTCTTAGCTTCTGCAAAATACCCAAAAAAAACCCCACTTTTGGATATCTGGTTCCATGGCAGGGACTGGTGTAGGAGGACAGGTTTCTATCAAGAAACAAGTGAGTAAATTTGCTGGTCCCTTATTGATCTTCTGATTTCACATCGAACTAGCTGGAAAAGTTTGTGTGCGTTTTTATCCGGATTCAAATATTTTGAAGATAAGCCCCCCAACTGATAACTCAGATAATAATATAGGAGTGAAGTAACCTATAAAGCACGGGTTCGAAACTCATTGCACTTAAGGATCTCTACTCATTAATCAATCAAGATCAAACTCTTAATTGAACCGGTGCATGTATTGATACATACTGTTGCACCTATGGGTTCACCAGAGTGGTTGAGCTCCATCAAAAAAATTAGTGGTCGGACTACGCTGTAAAAATTGATGGTCGGACTCCGCTGGAAATATAGATGGTCAGACTCTACCAGCTGGATTCCCACGTCAATTAAAAAAAAAATGTTGAAGATAATAAATAAATGTAACTTAATATAGTATTAAAGTATAGATTACCAAACTCTTGGGACTCAAGTCTTGTTGCCAATAAGCTAAAAAAAAAAATCCGCCAGCACATGTGGTAGCATATTGAAAATAATAAATAAATTAATATAATATAACCATTTATAATAAATTAAACTTTTAAATAAAATGATAACTTAATAAATCCTGTTAGGAGAGAAATTTTAATAAGAGTAAATTAATTATTCAAATGATTTTAACGTAACTACATTATTGTAAACCATCACTGGATCTGAGTTTGTTGTGACCTATGAAGTTAAGAAGTAGTGAAAATTTTTAGAATAGTACAAACTGACCAGCTCTACATGCTGTGAATTCACTTATATGAGAATGAGCTAATGCTCAACTCGGACTAACTAAAATCTAAAAAGTTGATGATATGTCACTGTTTGTTTCTTTAGGCGTTGCTGGTGACCAGCTCATAATGTTTAAATTCATGACATTAGCATGGCCATAGTAACAGTTAAATGTCCATTTAATATTTTGTGTTAATTCCTGACATAATATTGTCTATGATAAACTTGTAGTGTAACATATTGTCTGTTCATATGTAATATTTCAGAAGTAGTTCCTTGCTACTTTTTTTTTGAATGACGTGATATGTAATTAGAGGAACTCGATTATTAAATTTTTTGGTGAAGTCTAACTATTAATTGATAAATTTTCGAATGCAGCGGTGCGCTTCAACATATGCACTATATCAGTTAAATGTGAAATTTTAGAACTGTAAAAAATATCAAACTCGTGACTTCGCAAGAGAGATTTCACCATACTACTACTAAACCATACCCTATGGGCTAGTTCCTTTCTATTTATAAGCCAATGTGACATAAAAGATACGTCCGAAGTTGAATACTTGATCAATGTGCGATATTTACTTTTATGTTGTGTGAGAAGACGAGCTTAACCTTTCATTGTGATACATTACCCTTGTTTTCTTGTTGATCATTTTTCCCCTCATCAATTTGATTGTACTTTTCCAAAATAACTTGTACAACACAGTGAAGCAAGAGTTCTCGTAAGATCCAAACAAGAAATATACACATCTGTTAAGAAGATAATACATATATATGATATATGGATGTGGAAAATGATTGGCAATAAAACTACCAAGAATGGAATAACAAATACATAGTATACGTACCTTTACCCAAAAATAACTGGAAATAAATTAGAAAATGGCATTACCGTAATAAATCCATCGTTGAGGGTCATTTAAAGGCTGGTCAATTAAAACAAAAAATGCAGGCAGAAAAAATGACGAAAACTAATAAGAAAACAAGAAGAATGATAACCACTGTATGTTTTTCTTTTTAATAAAATGGAGACCGAAGTCATTTGAAATATATATATTTTTTTTTGGAAAAATGGAGGTCAAAATCATATTTTGAATACAAATTTTTTTAGTGCGATAAATGATTACTTGATCATCCCACCTAATTTTTGACCAAAAAAAAAATTTTATTTTACCTAATTCATGAGTGTAAACTTACTTTTAATCACAATAAATCATTGTCTAATCATTTTATCCGTTAGAATATGCACTTTTTTACATCAAAAAATCAGAAACTTTAAAAATACCTTATAAAATCTTGGACTACTCTATTTGGTACCAATTGGTTTTAAGATGTTTACTCAGTTATCTTAACTTAGTATCAGAACTAGGCCCATGGTCTAGTCTTATTCATCTTTCTCATGTATCCAACGCATGTTCAATCTTCCTCGTGCTGACCTTTCCACGTGTGTTCAATCTCTTCCACGTGTTTATTTGTCTCTTGTGTTACTCCACTTGACATCATTTAGTTTTAAGATGAAAATCTAAAATTCTTAACATAAGAATTAACCCTCATATTTATTCAGATTTTGCTCATATGCAATTCTATTTTCTATAATTGTATGCAATATATACTCATTCAAATTAATGTTATATATCACTAAATTATTTATGAACCACATTAATCTTGATAAACTAATTTTCCAACTATATATAATTAAAAAATATTAAATACTAAAATCTAAGTTACCATATTTAGCTAAACAAATATAATATCCATACAATACAATTCTTTTTCCAAGGTCTCAAGAAGCCATTCATTGGTTCGCAAGTCCTCTCAACAACCTCCAACCACATCTCCACCGCTACTACCCAAAACTATTACCATCACTTCATATGGACGGGAAATGAAAAACTTCTCATCATCAAACATCTTCCTCCAAAACCAACAAGCCACAGAAACAAGACAAGAAGAACAAGAAGAACAAGAAGAAAGAAAAGGAAACGAACAAGCTGAGGAGAAAGCCAGGTGTGAGTGGGATTTCAATCTATCCACCATTGTTTCTTCAACCAGCTTCGCATCAGCTGCAGATACACTTGGAGTTACAGAATTTGACCCTTCTGGTACCCTTTTAGCCACTGGTGGCATAGCAAGAAAGATCAGACTTTACAGTACACAAGCCTTGTTACCATATAACGATGATGTTAGTATTAGTGATAGTGATCGCCACAGAGTTAATTTACTAGACCATGCAAATGTATGCGATTATTATATATGCACACCAGCAAAGCTTAGCAGCCTGAAATGGAAGCCTGGTTCAGGTGGGCGAGCGTTAGGCTCAGGGGACTATGATGGGGTGGTAATGGAGTATGATTTAGAGAGAAAAATGCCGACCTTTGAGCGAGATGAACATGGCGGCCGCCGGGTATGGAGTATAGATTACTCGCAATGGAATCCAGTCGTGGGCGCATCAGGATCAGACGATGGCACCATCCAAGTCTGGGATCCGCGCTGTGACGACGGTGGAAAGTGCTTGGCCGCGGTGCGGCCGAGCGCAACGCGCAGTTCAGTCTGCTGTGTCGAGTTCCACCCCTTTGGTGGCGCCATTGTTTCTGCTGGTTGTGCTGATCGAAGAGTTTATCTTTATGATACAAGGAAGATGGTGAACCCTGTAATGGTTTTCGATGGCCATCAGAAACCTGTTACTTACGTTAGATTTCTTGATCATGATACAATTGTAACATCGAGCATTGATGGATGTTTGAAGATGTGGAGTTTAGATGAACATCGTGTGATTAGAACATATCAGGGGCATGTTAATGCAAGGAGGTTTGTGGGTTTATCAGTATTGACAAGTGGGGGTTTGTTGAGTTGTGGCTCAGAAAGCAATCAAGTTTTTGTTTATGATAAGAGGTGGGGTGAACCCATATGGGTTTATGGATTCGAACCCGTGACGCGAGCAAGAGCTGACTCCGGCTTTGTCAGTAGCGTATGCTGGCGACAAGCCGGAGAAGATGAATGCACCCTGGTGGCTGGAGATTCGGATGGTGTCTTGCAGGTTTTCAGTGGCAAAAGAAGGTGATGATCTTCAAAATAAGATGACCTTTCAATTGGATTTTGCATACAAGCTTATAGGAAATTTTAATTTTTTTTTTTAATGAAGGAAATTCTTCTAAAAGTTTTTTAAACTCATATAATAAGTGTCAAATCCCGAAACATTAGTTACATTATTTTGTAACTAGAATCATGCTTATGATTTTTTGAAATTTTGTGATTAGAATCATGTTACGTTACATGACTGACACAATATTGTTAAAGGGAAATTCTCCTTGAGCTTTCAATGCTGTTTTGTATGCTAGTTTGTTTCCTTTTTTGTTTTAACAACATCGTAAAAAGAGACAAACCACCCAAAAACATTAGTTTGTTTCCTTCTTTGTCTTTCATATAGGTTTCCTTTACGCCACACAGGTATGTGGTCATCATTAATACACATTTGCTTCTCTATTTTTAAAGTATTTAACTCTTACCAAAAACCAAACTTCATGGATGCACTTATATACCACGATTTTACGGTCTTTGGGAGGAATTAATTATATGATTTTCTTTAAGGTGAGTTTTTTGTCATTAATATGTTATTAAATTAGAATTTGTAATTAAATTAATATAACCCTAAATCATCATGGAATTTTAAATTGATATAGTTTTTTAGTGTATTGATCTAAATTACAGCTACTCGCGTATAAACTGAAAATTTCAACTAATTTCACAATAACTACACTATTATGAAGCAGTTCTTCCGCTTCTAGGATAAATTCTCCCGTTTGTGCCTCACACAAAATAGACAGTTATTCCATTTTCATCATACTATGTGAAATCTTCGGTTAAAGAGCCTTGAATACTAGAGGAAAAGCATGTAATCCTGGAATCATTTTTTCTTTTTCTTTCTTGGACTACTTTTAATGTTATTTTTTCCCTGGTCATTTTTGGAGTAGTGAGATCGTAATTACACTTCCACACAAGGATAACACTCAACCTTTTTTAATTATTCCACGAATAAATTATCCTATGTATACTTGAATTTTATTTTGTACTTTCCCCCTTTTTTTGTATGTTTTCAGTGCATGGTACATTCTTTAGGCATTTTGGAATATATATTGGGATTATAATTAGTAAATATTTCACTTCTAAACAAGGGTAAAACTCGAAATTAATTTAAAATTAATCCTCAACTATATTATGCTAATATATTTCAATTAAATTAATTTTAAGTGTTCCCAATATTATCGATATATATTTTTTATTTAATTGACCTTTGACGTACGTAGTATATATTTCAAGGCTTTTTATTCATGTTATTCTGACCCATAAAAAATCCTGACTTATATAGGGAAAATTGAATTCTCCAACAATAGCAGCTTGATGATGTTGAACGAATGTAATTGAAAAAAAAAAAAAGAGAAAAGTTTAGGTTTTTTTCTTCCATAACATGAATTGTAATTGTGTGAGTAATTCGTGTAGTTGCTCCATAAATGTAGTCGTAGAGGCGGATGCACATGGAGGCCAAAAACACGTCAAAAAATTTATGTATTTCTTAAAAAAATAAATTTATCTATGTATTTTTAATTAAAAAAATTAATTAGTCCTCATTAAAATAAATGTATTCATATAGTTAAAAAATTATGTATTTTAATTCCATTAAAAAGAATTTCTAAATCCAGTCCTGAATGTAGACTAGTTGAGAACGGAACCACATAAAATTCAATGATGTGCTTGCATGGGAATTTAGTGAAATTCCAAAACATGTGAGATGGTTTAACACATCTGCATATACCATACTATAGAACTGAAAGTCGCACAATTGATAAAGTCAAGATCTCTTTCGTTTATTTTTTATTTTTTCTCTAAAACTCTTTCGTGAAGATATTTAGTCCAAATAAGTCTTTCAAAATGCCAAATAGCATTTTGCAAAAAGAAAGTATGAAGCCGTAATTCTTGGAATTTAAAATCATATAGTAATTAAAAAGTAAAATTATGAAAAGTTCTATAGAAGTTACTAAATGTTTGGGAAACGATCCAAAACCTCTTTAAATGATTAAATAAATTTATAAATTTTAAAATCCTAAATTGTATAAAATTAGTAGACCCTTCTAAATGTACATAACTTTTTCTCTTTCATTATGTTTTTCCTATTATTGTAAAGCAAAAATGAATCTCTTTTTTTGTTTTTTATTTTTGGGTCAAGAGTATCTCATTTTGTTTACAACCTTATGAAGCATCGCATTAATATATTTTCCTTTTTTTATTATTTTCTTCTACTCCAAACAACATAATATCTTTCATCTTTCTATTCTTTTTTCCTCTAACCCACTTTTTTTTTTTTTTTTTTTGGTTTTAAAAAAAATTTATAATCAAATATTACATCATTTAATATGTTAATTTCGGACATCTTCTAAAACCGTACCACTACACCTAATGCCTAGTGGCCACTTTTTTACCCTTTGCAATTCAGAGGAGAAAATTCTAGAGAGAAACAGAGAGGGAGACAATTAAGAAGAGTAGTACATGTGAGTACAAACATAACATAAGCCTCCTCAACAGTAAATTATTGTTGAGCTGTGCAAAAATGGTGAGCTCACCGGTGGTGAACACATACCCGTTGTCATCTTACACCTTCGGCACCAAGGAGCCCAAGATGGAGAAAGACACCTCCGTCGCTGACCGCCTTGCTCGTATGAAAGTCAAGTACGCCGTTTTTTTTCACAGCTCATTTTTTCGAATTTTTATTTTTATCTTTTTATTTAATAAATTATCCAACTTTAAGAGCAGTATGATGTAGAAAGCTCTCGCTATACACGAGATGTGTTGCACCCACCTTGGATGGGCATATTGTATGCTGATTTACCTTCACGAATTTAAACCCGTGACTTTCAGATCACACCCGAATAATTTTGACCGTTGCTTTTAAGCTTTCCTTCATAGTTTTAATTTTATCTTTTGGTTAATAAACTAGATCAAGCTATTAAAAACCCTACATAAATCCAACTTTAAGAGCAGCATAGTATGATGTACAAAACTGTCGTGATGCATCACTGGCCGTTTGGTCTAGTAGTATGAATCATGCTTTAAATGCTAGAGGTCTCGAGATTACCTTAGGCTCCCTTAAACCCAATAAAAAATAACTGTCGTGATGCGCGAGATTAGTTGGACACACTTTGGGATTTTATATGTAGACTTAGATTGTTCTCACGTCTCGAACTCATAACTTTCAGATCACACAGGGATAATATTTTACTATTGCGTCAAGCTTCCCTTTATAAACCCTTCTTAAACTACCCCTTCTCTAACTTTATGCAATAATTTTATTAGACCCTAGATCACTCTGTTTAAAACTAGGGTTTTAACTTTTGTGCTTGAGTTGACTTTTCTAAACCCTTGATTGGTTTTGACTTGCGCAGCTACATGAAGGAGGGTATGCGGACTAGCGTCGAAGGAATTTTACTGGTAACTGAGTTTTTTTTATTTTAACTTTTACATCTCTGGGTTTAATCAATTTGTAATGATTTTTTGCTGTAAGGGTGGAGGAATGTAATGTGTAATATAGCATAGGAGATTTTTCTCGATGTATTGATAGATAGCATATGTATAAATCTGTTGAGGGTATGTCCTCTGTGAATCTTCATTATGTAAAGAAGGGTAAGGCCGCATAGTACGGAGCCAAAGTTGCCCTGAACCTTTGCTGGCCCCATGCATAGCGTGGAGCTTCGTGTTTTGGGCTGCCCTTTCTAACTTTGCCTCTCGTAATTTAATAGTTTGTAATAATTTGCCTGGCAGAGGAGGGTACTGTGTAATATAGCATAGGGGTTTTCTCAATGTATTGTTACATAGTATATGTACAAACATTAGGAATTTACCGTGTAATATAGCATAGGGGTTTTCTCAATGTATTGCTAGATAGTATATGTACCAATCTCTTGAGGGTATGCCCTCAGTGAATATTCGTCATGTAAAGAAGGGTATGCGCTTTGTCAATATTAGTTATGTAAAGAAGGGTATGCCCTTCTATAACCCTGTAAGATTTTTTGGTCAGAATAAAATGACACTATTTTTTTAAAAAACTAAATAATTTCTTTATTTTTTTGCTTGATGTAGAGAAGTTCCTTTGATTGGGATTGGTACAGACCTGGATTTGGTCTGTATTAATTGTCGTGGTGTTGATTATTGCTCTAATTAAGTGTATAGGGTTAAGAGGCCTCTAACTTTGATGTTGGAAATTATACCTTTGGTGATTTCTATGAAGATAGTTTCTCTTGAAACAATAATTAAGACTCTTCATTGCTCTGGGTTATCATTGTTTTTGGAGGAAACAAAATTATCTATATGAATGTATGGTATGTTCCTCAATAATCAATACATGCAGCAGCACTCTCTCCCCACGGCCATGCTGGGTTTAGTGTTGGTCAAGGAGATCATCAAATATAACAAATGGGTATAATTTGTTTACTCTTTTTAAGACTTTGATTTTATTTCCTTGCTTAGTCCGGTATAATCAAAGATGATGTAAGTGACATGCCCAAATTAACTTTTGTTATGAGATCTACTATGTTCTTCCCCAAGATTTACATTTGTATATGTTGCTGAATTTAGTTCGATGTACTACCCTGAATCATCATAGATTATCACAGAGGAACTCAGGTACTTGGTTCTAAGTATTTTTTGGCCTGCAATGAATTGTTGCAACACATTCTGATTGGCACAACTGGAGTTTGTCAATGTTATACTGTAATGGAACTTTCATCGTACTATAAAAGATTTACACAAAATAATCTGTTGTTTACTATTATGGAACTGTTGAAATTTTGATGTGAATTTGTCCAACTTGAGCTGAATGTGATGTTTCTGCTCAAAAAAAAAAAAAAAGAGCTGAATGTTATCTTGCTAAAGATTCTAGTGAATGAAATGACGTATCAAAGATGATGATCCTATCAGAAGACAATGGATTTGAGCTGAATGTTATCTTGCTAATTTTGTTTGTTACTGTGGATCCCTGAAGTTGTTCAAAATTAGTCTTATATAGTAAGTGAGCAAGATTAAATTTCTGACAACTTTTAATCGACTGATCTAATTGTGCATCCACATATGTTAGTTATTGCTTGTTGTTTAGTAAGCTTAAACTTGAGCAGGTTGTAGTTGGAGTGAATTCTGTCCTTTATCCTTGTTTCTTGACATCACTACAACTATGTCGTTTATTATTTTGTTAGTGTCTTTTACGACTAAAGAGAGAATACGTGGCTGGATCTTGCAGGTACAAGAGCATAATCATCCCCATATTCTTCTTTTGCAAATAGGAAATACCTTCTGCAAACTTCCGGGAGGGCGCCTGAAGCCTGGGGAGAATGGTTGCTTCACAGTTTACTTCAAATCTTATTGACCTCTGTTTTGCCAAAAAGCTTCTTATCTTCAATTATCTTGACCTTTTCTTCCTTCTTTGTTATACAGAAATTGAGGGATTAAAAAGGAAACTTTCTAGCAAACTTGCTGCTAATTCACCTGCTCTTCAGCCAAATTGGCAGGTATTCTGTCGCTGGATTAATCTTTTGTCTGAGTATAAGTTTAGATTAGGAAAGATGGTGGTATATTTAAGATGGGCAAATGAGTATGTTTAAATGTGCGCTGGAAGATTTGTAGAGAAAACATGCATTTATATGTCTTGTCGAATTGAGATGTCAAACTTATCCAAATTTTTTGCTTGGAATTATGTTGTGTGATATTCTCATCCCTTTCTGAAAGGACTTGTCTCAGAAGTACCTTTTATTTACTAGGCTTTACTGGTTCGGTTACTTCCATTTTATCACCCTTCTGCAGTTTGTCAGCATATCATATTCTGGAAATAACTTTCCCTTGTGGGCTTTTAAGTTGATATAGTCATATGTCTATCTTCCTTTTCTTTGGGATCCTCATTCTTCTAATCTGCTACTTGCGGTTGCAGATTGGTGAGTGTGTGGCGATCTGGTGGAGGCCAAATTTTGAAACCATTATGTACCCATATTGCCCTCCTCACATAACAAAACCCAAGGTATAGCAGTGGGCATGTGCTCTTGCTCTCCCCTGCTTCTCATTCATTCAACACAATGCTTACCACGTATTTTTTTGAAATGCAGGAATGTAAGAAGCTTTTCCTTGTTCACCTGTCTGAAAGAGAGTACTTTGCAGTCCCGAAGAATTTGAAGCTTCTTGCTGTTCCATTGTTTGAACTCTATGATAATGTTCAGGTACTAAGAAGCAGCAGAACTAATGTCGGGAAAAGAATAGGATCTATATGTCAATCTGAGTTAGATTGAATTTCTATGCATAATTATTCTTTCATGTTTTTAGCTCGATTATAAATCTCCGTATAGTATCTCACTCTTTCGAATGGCAGGAGAAAATTGTTTTGTTCTTTACCATCTTTAACGGTTTCCTTCCGAGGACTACATTAATTTTTGTGAGTAATTTTTCAATGTTGTTCTCCATTTTGATGACAGAGATATGGACCTGTTATATCTACTATTCCTCAGCAGCTGTCTAGATTCCAGTTCAACATGATCCACCCTTAAATCAGTCCTTAGTCCCCGAGAGCACATACACGGATAATATATCAGAGATGGAATTCAATGTGATAGCGTGCAAGTGACAAATTCCACAGATGACAGACACGAATCGTGGTTTATGACATGATACGCCTTCCTGATCTTGACAGACGGTTAAGAAACTCTGATTTGAATCCTCGTATTTGTCATGCTATGTTTATGTTAGGCTGTGTGTTTTCTGTAAATGTGTTTGACTTGTTCAATTTGTCTAGAGTGCTCGGGTGGCATCGATCCTATTGTGTGTTCTAGAAATAGTTGACTTGCATGAATATAATTCAGAATGTAGTCAGTTAATTTGTGAGACACCGGGATGTCATAGATCTATTTTCAATTGTTTCTGTCCAACTTATGGGGTTTGGCAAATTAGTATTTTCTCAATTGTTTCTGCTCTGTTTGTGTGCTTGTGCTTGCGCGTGCGCGTGCGTGTGCGTGTGCGTGTGCGCACGTGTGTCTTCACTGCTAACTCGTAAAGCGTATTGTTCCTCATAAGGGTCAACTGATTGATTAGTACTATAGCCCCGCACGTGTGGTGATGGGCAAGGCGGCCTAAAGTTGAACGTAGCAAAAGAATCATGGCATCGAGGCCTTTGTGAAAGCTTCTCCTCAATATGTTTGATTGCTTTCCAAACCTTCCTACCAAAGAGCCCTTCTTTATTACTTTTGGGGGCTGTTTGAAGAGTCATCCGATTGCTCAGTGACCGTTAGTTGAGGCTTATCGGAGCCCCAGCTCGATTCTATCCCCTTCTTTTTCTGTGCACCTTGGCCGGGAAGATAGATTGAAAAAATTGGAAAAAATGATTCGTGCGCAGATGGGTTGATGAGTACTTAGAATTAGAATTCATCACAATTTTTTACAGGGTAGAATCAATGCTATTGTTTGTAGAATTGTTGCCTGGCTGCGTAGTATGGTGAAACAAAATTACAAGCATAGCTGAGATACTTCTTTTTATTCTGTTGGCTATCTTCATGCCAAATAAAAATCCAATATCTGCTCCGGAGGTTAACTTTAGGCCTTGTGGGATTAGTCGATAAAATTTGGATGTTTATGGATTTTTTTTCCCAAAAAAAAAAAAAGAGAAAGCCAATATTTGTCTAAGAGTCCTTTTAGTTATACTTATGGACAAGTCTCAAGAATGGATATTGGATTTAAATTATTAGTTAGCTTCCACTCAATGAGTCACAAGTGAGTTTGGCCTTTATATTATTCTTCTTATTTTGTTGCAAACTTTAATCGAATTTTCAAAACAATTTCAAAAGTAACAAAAATCATTTTACCTTTTTTTTTTTGGATTCAGGATTTACGGTCATACAACGTAACGAGAGAAATTCAAATTCGCAATTTTTCACATATATAGTGAGTTATATACCACCAAACCAAAAATCATTTTACGAGTTTCTAATGTTATTGCAAGTGTTTAAAAATGATTTTTTTCTATTAGAAATTATGTTAAAACGCAATGCACTGGTCATATAACCACACACGTGTCATGTTTCTTGACTAAGTTTTTTTTTTTTTTTTTTTTTTTTTTTCATTTAAAGAATTATTTAAGTCAATATTATATCACATATAAAAAATATTATATTTGTTGAGAATTGATCTCGAGATTTATCACAAACAAAAGCGAGGATATTGGAATCAGTATTGTTGAGTACCTGCATTCTGTGCAAAAGAGGTTTGTTGTTTAACGGTATGAGTCATTCTTCTATCAACCATGGCTGATGTCAACCATGGCTGATCTCAACCATTGAATTTTAAGATTTTAGATCAATGGCTGATATTGATAATTTTATTTAAATATTATATTATTGCAATTACTAAACTATCCTTACACTTTTTTTTACATATCTTTTATACTAAAGATGCATAAAATATCTATTTTATCCTTTAACTTTAAAATGACATTATTAGCCTTTGCATAATTTCCAATGTATTTTGGAAACCCATACACTTAACCTTCACATCACTTCAAACCCCATACACTCAACCTCCACATCATTTTTTTTTTTTTAAATATGTTCAAAGCTAAGCTCTCCAACGTAAAACACTTAGCAATTTCAAAGCAAAGCAAAGAGGGCTCGATTTTTTTGTGCGCCATTTTGTTCTTCGTTCAAAGGCTCGGCAAAGCTCGACACTGTAATCGTGTTCAACGACTCGTTCTTCTTCCGTCAACTTTAAGGAAAAATATGTAAGTTTTTTTTTCCATTTTATTTTGTATGTTTTTGCTTTTGCATTTTCTTGTACGTTCAAAGATAATGTAGGCATATGTTCAATGAAGTAGAACACATATATACTAGCATAATATGTAAAATGGAACCATGTTATGTAGAACTATAGAGGAAGGTTGGGAGGCAGAGGATTGAGGGAAATGTGTTTTAGGAGAAGGTGTTTGAGGGGAATGCTCAATGTGTTTTGGGCATTGATGGGTTGATTGTTGCTGCTGTAACTCTATTTACAGCCAAAAGATACAAAACTTCAACTAGAGGCATCAAAGGTAACCATGCCCATTTTGTCCTCTTCCGTCTCATTTTGCTTTTGTCTCATTTTGCTTCTTTTCAGCTTCAAATTTATATATGCTAACTGCTGCTATCAGTTCCTTCGCTAATTTATATTTTTGTTTGCCTGATTCTGTTATTGAAGTAGCTAAAAGACAATTAAACTTTGAGAAAATAGAATAGGAGAAATAAATAACACAATGTAGAATAAGAGAAATGGCATTTTATATCTCCATAAAATAATTGGAGGCTGAGTGAAAACAAATCCACAATTAGCTTAGTTTCACTGAGATATATGTCAAACAACTCCTATTTCTTGCATCTGGCTCAAACAAGGAAACATAAGAAAATAAAATAATGGGTGCTTAATTAACAAGTTTCATTAACACTTGATGCATTTTTTAGGGAACAAGGACTAAATATAGCATCAAAATTTGACCAAGTGAAGTATGCAATAAAATAGATAATGTGTTGTGATACTTTGTTATTACATGCGACTTTATCGCTTATAATTCTTTTAGTAGAAGAGAGAATGATTATAAGCTCTTGAATTATTATTCTTCCATGTTTAAACAAATAACGCCAATTGCCATCAAGTGTTCTTCTTATATGTTTTTAAATTGTTAATAATTAATCATTTATTTATGGTACACAAGGGTGAGGCCACGGCAAATAGAGCATATGGAAATTGATACCTCTTCCATGAATAAGAAGAATAGAGCATCAACAAGTAATACCAAAATTGTGAAAAAACCGACATCAGCTTATGGGTTTTTCTTGTAAGTGATGTATCTTATGCCCATTTATGGGTTCCTTATGATATAACACGTTTATTTAAAATGGATAATATGTTTATAGGAAGGTTAGACATGAAGAACTTAAATCAAGAGAACCTCACACAGGAAAAAATGTCAATGTACGTGCAAAAATCATGCAAGAATGGAATGCACTCCCACATGAGGAAAAGCATAAATATGAGGTTATGTTTAACCAAAGTTCAAAAGAGTACAAAGAAAAAAAGAGGGCTGTAAGGAATGCTAAGGTATGTAATTTTTGAAAATGTTTATAGATATTATTTTTGACTTATTTGGTAATAAATGAAAACATGTTATTGTAGGATACAGTACATACGTGCCTATCTTTAATTAAGATCATGGAGGTACATAACAAGTTAACTGAGGAACAAAGACATGCCGTTTGTGATATCGGATTTGGGTCGTTACTAAATATTCAATGTAAAGTGTTAAAACACCCACTTTGCAAATGGCTAATGGACAAATTTGATCCAATGACCAATACCTTAGAGATTCATGGTCATGAATTGAAAGTCAAACCCATTCATGTTGAAAAAATATTTGGATTACCAGATAAAAGATCACATGTACCTCGCAAAGGTCCTAGCAAGGACATAGTTGAATTATGTAAGAAGTTTGAAGTTTATGACTCCTTAATTCCGCTAGGCAAATTGCATGAGAAGATGATAGCATGTAGAAGCTGTGGGGCTGATTTCAAGGCTATGTATTGCATATACATCATAGGACACTTTCTGGTTCCCATAAGTGATTTTGCTGTAAAAAAACAATTGTTACATGCTGTGAAGAATGTAGATGCTATTTCGAGCTTCAATTGGGCAGAGTTTGTCCTAAACTCCTTGTCAAGGGCCATTGAACGGACGAAACGCTTGAGATTTAAATATGTGGGTGGTTGTCTCTTCTTGTTGGTGGTAAGTAATTAAATACAATCAAAAGTTTTATATCTTTTCCGAATCAAATTTTTTATCAACTTTTATCTTTTTCATTGCAGATAGTCTTTTTTGAATATTTCAATCCGGCTAATGGACAAGGACCAGTTCATGATGAAAACCCGTGGGTAGGGTTTTGGACAAACAAAGAGATTCGGAATAGATTACAGAAATACGACAATCTTGGTGGGTATGACAATATGCAATCTTTATGTGTGGTACGGAAGCGGTTTGAGCAGACATCCGACTACATTCTTAGTTTGTCAACCATCGAGAGGAAGGTTGATGTGATGAAAGAAGAAATATATGAGATGAACACGAAGTTGGAGAATTTGACAAATTATGTTGCCAAAATGTTTGAAAAGTTGGAGCACCTTTTGTTAAATCAAGCAGTTAAAGCTACTCATGTCAATGAGGATGAGAGTAATAGAGACGAATGTGCCATAAAAGGTGGGCCTGATGAAGAGGGAGGTGGAGATGAGGTGAAGGAACAAAGTAAGGAATACAATCATGTTGAAGAGGTTAATGTAGCAGGTTGGCCATCCTTTAGGGATCAGAAACATCATTGGCATGAAAATTCTCCCAAATTACAGATGAAGTTTTGGGATGTCTTAGTGAAAAAATTTCGAAGGGAAGTTCCCTTGCAATCGCTAGCTCATAACAATGATTATGTCTTGGAAAACTCCCCCCCTCTTAACAGGAATGTTGATCCCCTAAATTTGAGTGTAGCTCCTCGTAGGCGATTGTTTGAAGAATTTGATGTTACTTGCTCAGCCCCAAAGCTAGATGATAGTAAACAATATATTGATTTGTCTATTAAGACAGAGGAGGATAACTTCAAACCAAATCAATTGATGGAGATGGATATACCGTTCGAAAGGGGTTTGGTGTTTTTGACAAATGATCGTGATTTGGCATCATTCTTATTTTCCAGTGAAAATAATCCAGAGTGAGTTAAATGAGCCTATAATTCATTTTTCACACTTGGTCTTTATTACATACTAATGAGTGCTATTATTCTTTGTAGGGAAATAGTTGTAAAGAACAAAATGGGGCATCTAACGAGGAGACAAATGTGTGAACTTCGACCAATGATATGTTTATCTGGAAACGTGAGTTGCCCTATGAAGATTTTAAGCAAAATTTCAAGCAACTTGCACCTATAATGAATTTCGGGTAGTTATCCTTTTTAATATATGATTTTCAGATAATTGATACATTGGTATGACAATTGACAATCAAAGCTTGTGAAAAAGATGAAAAAATGTCCGCATGGTACCTACCAACTTTGTTATCGGTATGTAGAATTGGTTGTGAATTATGATGTTGACTAATCTGTCTTACATATGAATTAGCAGTAAATTCTTGTTCATTATATAAAAATGTCTAATTGCTTACATTAATGTGATTGTTTGTAGCAACAAATGCTTGGTACACATTTGCCTAGTCCAAAAAAATTGAAGCGTAGTTACTTTGTTGGTGAATAATACGCTGGTGAACTAATAAATTGCAAAGAGGTAACTTAATACTAATAATGATTTGTTCTATTAGTAATAAGTACTTGTCAACGTTTTTGTCAGTTGTTTGTTTCATATTTGAAAAAAGTTGACTTCAATATTATTTTTCTTGTAGATCTTTGTACCAATGAACTTTGAGCGCAATCATTGGTTGTTGTGTCACATTGACTTTGTGTCTCAATTAGTGAATATTTGTGATTTCAAATTCACAAGCAGATTGAAGAACGATGTGGATGAAGAAGTCACGCGTTTGGTAAAATACTAATCAAATTTTACTTGTAATTTGTTTTGTTCATATTAGAATGATTTTGCTCGATGTATACTGATCATTTGCCTTATTTTAGTTAAAGTCATTGGACAACCTCTTGAAGGAGCTTCGTGGGGATGCATGCCCCAACATGCCAAATATAACGACATTCCCATTTCATAGACCTAAATAGTTTCCGGCTCAAGACAACTGTTGGGATTGCGGTCTTTACGTTTGTTTAATGCTGCAATCATACGGAGATGTGAAGTACTTGTCTGCCAAACAATCAGAGTTTGAACGCACACAGTTAGCAATCCAATTGTGGAGACACAAGTCTAATGAGTGTAATCCAGCTCGGAGTGTTTTATGATCCTTTTCTAAGTACATGTAGTACTCTTATTTCTAGTAATGGGATGGCCATGGTATTTGCAATGTGGTTTTGGACACTTTTTTGTAATTTGTGAAGAAAGAGCCTCGCATTGTAATTATGATGTTGGCAACATAATAGTTTTTTGGTGTTACTATGTTTTCACAATGCAATTCAATATCATGGTTGTTTAATCATTATGTTTTTACACCAATCTATTACAACTTTACGACTTTTTGTTTATTATGGTGCGATCATGTTGTGAATTTTTTTGAAATATTTTCCCTTTTCAAAATTACTTATGAACTTCGTTTCTGGCGAATATTTAGTCGCTCGGACAAAGCCCCATTTTTTAATTAGAATAGTTAGTTTCGCCCTGGGTGAATAATTTTTCGCTCAGGCAAAGCAGCATTTTGAATTAGAACAGTGAGTTTCGCCCTGGGCGAACAATTCTTCGCTCGGGCAAAGCTGCATTTTGAATTAGAACAGTGAGTTTCGCCCTGGGCGAACAATTATTCGCTTGAGCAAAGCTGCATTTTGAATTAGAACAGTGAGTTTCGCCCTGGGCGAACAATTTTTTGCTCGGGCAAAGTAGTATTTTGAATTAAAACAGTGAATTTCGCCCCGGGCGAACAATTGTTCGCTCGGGCAAATCAACATTAAGGTTACAACAGTGAGTTTCGCCCTAGGTGAACAATTTTTCACTCGAGCAAAGCAGCATTAAGGTTATAATAGTGAATTTTGCCCTGGGCGAACAATTTTTCGCTCGGCGAAATCATCATTAAGTAATGAACCAAAAAAATATAAGAACCGTAAAATTACAACATTAAGCTGTCATAAACAATATATAAAAAAAAACTTCAAGGATTAACACAAGTTTGTCTATGCCAACACAAGTTCAAGCTACCCAAATTTAACTAAAGAGTGGTCTCCTCGTCCAAAAGAACAAAATGCATAGGTTGAAAAAGACTATGGGGCAAAAGTGGTCTCCGTGAGCAACAGAGGGCTTGATAGGGCGTGTAAACGTGATGGAATGTTTGTAAACCCTTCTTTCTGTTCTTCTTCAAGTCTAGTCACATACGAAGCCAATTGGTTCACGTCACCTCCAATCTGTTCCAATCGTGTATATATATCATCAAGGGTAACAGATCCTCGTGGCGGGTGTCCTTCATTTTTGTTGCATTCACCCTTTATAAGTGTTCTTCGGCTGGCTTCAAAGTTCAATCGTGAAAACTCACTCATCTCAAACGATTTCTCTTTGGCAATTGACTTCATCTTGTATCCCAAGTTTTTTACTAGCTTCGTAATCAACCGTGGGTAATAAAGAGGAGCTGACTTTGTACGCTCAGTGAGGGCCATTTTCTTCGTGCGTAACATACAATCAATAATCACCAATGCCACTCGGAAAGGTTGCCCTTTGAATAACCAATACAAAATTGCCAATGCTTTTCCCCTCCTCTCATTAGCGTGCCCTTGCGGATAAAGCTTTTCGTGGACAAAATGACTCGCCAACCACACGTGAGGTGGAAGAAAAGCAACTTTGATGGCTTTTCCTTTTTCAGTCTTTCGCCCTCTACATCTTGGGCTCCTCAACGCCTCATCGAAATTATTTCCATCCCAAAGAGCTGACGCTATATCACGAGTTGTGAATGTGAGTACCTGTTGCTTGATTTTGACTTGGTATTTAGGTTCTACAGTGTTGTCATCAATACATGTCAATGTAGCATAGAAATGGCGAACAACATCAACAAAAACAGTTGCATCTGAGGGAGGTTGCACGAAATAATGTAAAGCATCAGTATTGAAGGTTTCAATGGCCCATTTAGTGCCTTCAGATTGCTCCAGGTCTTCCAACCAAAAGTACGTTTCACATACAGGGAGGCATTTTAAGAACTTCTCTAAATTTGGTAAATCGGTTGCTTGGTCTGTGGACGAACTCGCAGCCTTTCTGACTTTGTCAGCGGTTGTGCGTTGACGCTTTGTAGACATAACTGCAACTGAAAGTAAAACCTAAAGTGCAAAGTCAGTGTAAATAGATAAGGACCAATGCAAGATGAAATTATACCTTCAATCCAACGTAATGCTTTAACCCTAGGACCTAAATTGGAGAAAGTAATCACTCAGTTATTCACTGATTATAAGCTCTTACAAGAATAAATAGATAAAGAGGCAATCGTATAGTTTCATCATTAGAAGATGGATTGGCTACACCAAGCAATATAAATTATAGGCCTTATCATGTAACTGTTTATAAATCAGAAACTAAACCAAATAGCCCGAGTCATCTTATTAAAGATATCCTTTTCAACCTCTGGGAGCTCTTTCTACTCTCGAACAATCTTTGCTCGCACAAAATTGGTCACTGTAGCTTTTGGATTTGCTTCTTTAATTTTTTCAATGTTTAAATTCCTGCAATTTAACATGAAAGAATATGAATAGATCATACCAAAGTAGATAATCAACAATAATTGTACGTCAATGAGCACATAACCAAACTAAAACAAATGAAACGATGTAAAATAATATCAGATATTAAAATTTATATAAAAAAGAAAAGGTTGAAGTAGGCCTCTTCAACATGGTTGCAGATGTGGAAGTAGATGGTCTTTTCCTCCAAGAAGTAAAAGCCAGAAAACTAAGTTCACATAGATGTGTTCTTTACACTACTATGCAGGACTCATGGTTGATAGCATGTTCTTTGACCAATTCGGTAGCAGATCTATATGACAATACTTTCAGATATTACCTTTAAAAGACTATAAACATTCTAAAACTAATTCTTATAGACGTGTTCTTTACAATACTATGCAGGACTCATATGTCTGAGACCATGGTTGAGCATTCATATTGCTGCAACATGAAAGCCAGAAATAAAAAGAATCAAACACAATCGTCCTCCATCAATCAACAAAAAAGAATCAAACACTGCAATATCATACAAAATAAAATGGAAAATAACTTACATTTTTTGGTCATGATAGTTATGGCGAAAGTCGAAGCTGATGAGTGATGAAGGAGATGAACCATTCCCTAAAGAAGATGAACAAAGCGACGCAAAGGTAGAGAGCAATTGAATAAGATGAAGAATTTAGGTGAGGGTATAACAGGTATTTTGTAGTATCTTTGTGTGAATAAATATAAAAAACGATATCAGCCGTTCATTTTCACCTTCTAAATCGAACGGCTAATTTGGTATGCAAGTATACCATTGTTTTTCCTTTTTTGAATTTCCCGTGAGGCGTGTTTGTAAGAGAAAACAACGACGAAGAATAGAGAAGAAAGACTGAAACTAGAGAGAGAGAAAAAAAAAAAGAGATATAAAGAGAGAAAAATATGGAAAATAGAGAGAAAGTAAACAGAGAATGAAAAGTCAAAATTGAGAATAGCTTTATCAGTTGTTTTTTTCTTTGTCAATGACTTTTTTCAAATAGTCAAAATTTGAGTTTTTTGCTTCCCAAAATTTTTAAATAATCAAAATTTGAAATACCCAATTCCCGGGTTTTTGAAATAATCAAAATTTGAAATTCCCATTTCCCGGGTTTTTCAAATTATCAAATTTGAGTTTCCCGCTTCCTGGATTTTCGAAATAATCAAAATTTGAAATTCTCACTTATCGGGTTTTTGAAATAATCAAAATTTAAAATTTCCATTTCCCGGGTTTTTGAAATAATCAAAATTTGAAATTCCCATTTCCCGGGGTTTTGAAATAATCAAAAATTGAATTTCAAAATTCGGTTATTTCAACTAATCAAAATAACAATAACCAAATTACCATTAGTTTGCCTAAGTGAGCTTCGCCCTGGGCAAACGTTTTTCGCTCGGGCGAATCAACAAATTATTCGTTGCGGCAGTCAGATTCGCCCAGAGCGAATATTTTTTCGATGGGGCGAAGCATCAAATTGTCCTACTGAATAAGACAGCTTCACCCTGGGCGAATATTTTTCGCTCGGGCGAAGCCTGAAATAATCATTTCCGGCAGTCAGTTTCGCCCTAGGCAAATTTTGTTCTCACGTGCGAAGCAACATATGATCATTTGCATAAAAAAAGGAAGAATTTTATTTATTTTCACAAAGGAAATTTAAAGTTGCCGCTTTGACCATATATAGACAAATTTCAAGTTTTAACTTTCCTTGTACACCAAATTTTGATCAGAATTTAAGAATTAAACATTAGCAATATTTTAAATTAACCAAAAACAAAATTGAAGATGACTAACTACATGTCATATTCCAGTTGAACATACAAGGATTTGTTCTATGAAATGCGTACATTTCATTTAAAGATTACAACACAAAAGACTAACACCAACAAAATACAACAAACTATAAGAAGAAACATGTTCAACTTTGCGATATTATCACTCTTTTTTTTCTTCTTCTTCTTCGTAGGAAATGTCACCTCCTCTCCACTATCTTCATCATCTCCCAATCTCTTAGTAACGTCCAGCTCAATGCCTTCTGAAGAAGCTTTAATAGGCTCACACCATTTGAAAAAATTACATGTATCACAATTATAGAATAAACACCCTTTCGAAGCCTTCTTTTCATCTGATACGACAATAATTTCCGCCATTTGATAACAACGACACTTCGTGTCGATGTATCACAACTCAAGTGCTGGATCTTGCAAAAAGCGACTGCGACGGGTTGATGTTGACATTTTCACTTTGTTAAAATATATAGTTTTAAATGTAAGTAAACAAGAAGAGTAATTATAAATATAAATAAAAACCACAAACAAAAAAGCTCAAACTTGTATAAACTAAAATGGTCATGTACAAGAAAATATGTCATATATGTCATATGAAGTGAAGGTAAAACAATGAAGCTAAAAAAATATTTACCTTTGTGGGTTCATTTGAATGTCGTTCTTGTGAAGGGGGAATGAGGAAGAGACAAACAAGAAAATGTGCTGGGAAAATAAAGAAATGAAAGAATGAGATACTTTATAGTGGTTGGGGTTTATCAAGGGCATGTTGGTAATTGATACAAAGTTGGTAGATATGCATGGGTAGACATGCATGGGTATACGTAAAAATCTACAATTTATAGGAATAATTTATAGATATGCATGGATATACGTAAAAATCTACAAATTATAAATCACCTTATCGTCATTGATACCGAACGTTTGACATATGAAAAGTTGAGGTTGTTGAAACGTTATGTGGGACAAATATAGGCTCCATTACAGTATTACTAGCGTCTCCATATTGCATTGAACTACTACCATATTCAGTCTGCAACACGTTAACACCAACAGACCATTGCATATGATCGGGTATTGCGAAACCCGTGTTTACAAAAGGGATCGATATTGATGATTGACTAGGGACTTCCTTCATAGCCTGATACGGGGGACTAGTATTAATAGATGCATCACCCCTTACCTTTGGGCAATTGTTTGATTGGTGTCCAGCAAGCCTACAAAAAATTTTAATACACATAATTAATATGTATCTTTACAAAATTTGATTATTTTACAATAATTAAATAATTAGCTTACTAACCTGCATTTACTACACCGTCGTTGTGCTCGTTGTTTTTTGGGATTTTTATCCCTCGTGCCTTTTGGCTTTGCCCTATTAGGATCCAAGACATCAAATTGAACAGGTTGTGATGATCCCTCAACACCAACAGAAATATTCAGTTTCATCATCCTCCGCTCCTTAGCACGAGCGGTTAGTGTGGCGATACCATCAACAACTTCTGCATATCCCTCGTTCGTCTGTTTGGCATAAAAACCCATCTCGCTGCACTTCGACATTATGTAACAATGTCGAGCCATTTCGACTTCGTTTGTAGTTGCGCTCAACAAATTTTTCTGACGAAAACATTCACTGATATCGGCTGTCCAACATTGATGGATGCATGATGGTGGGATTGCTTTCAAACCTACACACTTAAGCACATATATAATGTGCTTACACAGCATCCCACATGATTCAAACCTCTGGCACTCACAACTAATGTGCAATCCCCCTCTTTTAAACAAGACGCGCCGAACTAATCGTTCGTTATTGTAATCGGTCACAACATAGGTACGAGATTCATTAGAATGTGAAATAACTTGCTCATGCGTAAGCGTTGCTTGCAACTCAATTTCCTTCCTGATCTTTTTGAACATTGCTCGGGTATAAAGCTTGGCTGCATTAACTTCTAATTCCAACAATTGGGTTTCCAAGACTGGCTTTGTATAATTTGTTACATATTCTTCATTGACATTGTTAATTCGAAGGCGTTCCAACCCTCGGTGGTAGTCTCTAACAAAATCAATGAGATTCTTGCTACTGCCAAGAAATCTGTTGAAATGTGCATTCATGCCCTCGCCGCGTTGAGTACTCTTCACTAGGGCAAAGAAATGATCACGAAGGTAGGCCTCGGACCACATGTTCCTCCTCTCGTATACCCATGTTATCCACGGGTTATTCTCAAGGCCATTCTCAATAACCATTTTCCTCCACTCATACTCAAACTCATTAATGGAGCATTTAAGGGACATCATACGGCAAAATATGGCATTGAACTCTGGTATCTTCACATTTGTAGTGGCATTACGTCCGAGATGCCATCTACATAGCCTGTGTTTGGCGTCGGGGAACACTTCAACAATTGCCGCATGCATTGACTTGTCTCCGTCAGTGACCACTGATAAAGGATGTTTATTGTTCATTGCAGACAAAAATGTTCTCAACAACCATAAATATGAATCAGTGCACTCGTTTTGAATTAACGCACCACCAAATATACACGTGTTTCGGTGATTGTTTACCCCTACAAATATCACAAGGGGAAATTTGTATAAATTGGTTTTGTACGTTGCGTCAAATATTAAAACATCTCTAAATACACCATACTCGTCTCCCGCCCTTCCACCTGACCAAAACAACTTATCTAATTGATTTTCATGATCAACCGTGTACTGGAAAAAAAATCCAGGATCACCCTCCGATTTACCGTGTAAATAAGCCAATGCGACTTGGGCATCCTCGTCGCATATTTCTACTCGACGATCACGGTTTAATTGGTTATACAAATCTTTCCTAGTGAAACGAACATTCTCATATCCACGAGAACATTCTCATAAATTTTGCTAGTTGTTATTCCAGCCCTAAGCAAAGAGTGAGCTCCATCTTTGTGACCTTCGTCAACGTTTCTGTGCGATCGCATCTGGGATACACAAAACTTAGGTACTAACTCATGATTGTGTTCTTCGACAAAGTTTGTTACAACGTAACGCATCTTCACTTTATCGAGCTTTATACGAAGCCTTACGGTACAATCACATCTTGTCAAGGGTCTATGTTCTCGTTGTCTGTTAGGCATCTCCAAGTATGCTTTCTTACGAAAACCCTGACAAGAACAAACAAATAATCGACTTTTTGCTTGATTTGAATCTTTATCTTTGTGAACACTCTCTTTTCTAACACTAAACCCAGTGACAAGTGTGTAATTGTTGTAAAATTGAAATGCATCGTTCTCCGACTCAAATATCATGTTAAATATATCTTCTTTGCTCAAATGTGGCAAATTTGATGAGCTACCACCAACATCGGGAATCACATTGTCATTCATCTTTCTATTACTACAATAATGACATTAAAATTACTTGTTATAATCAATCACGTATAAAACATAATATCACAAATCTCTTTTATATTGAGAAAGATTAAAAATCTACATAATACTACATAACACAACCTATTAACGTATGTATAGCTGCATACATATTTTCTATATGTTACACACGAAATAGTTTTGAATAATATAACTTTTTTGAATTTAACTTATTATAATATATGACATCATACTAACACATATCTACCAATAAATACTATATTGCGGGATATTTTTCACTATGTTAACCCATGCATACAAACTAATACAACAATCATACGATAAGTATACCATTAACAAATAATAATAAATACTCACTTATTAGTAAAGTATAACATATAAAACATTTAGGAATTAATACTACAAACAAAATTAACAAATAATCTAACAAATTCAATTTTTGTAAACATAACAATATACAGTTCAACATATGCTTCATCTATGTTATCATAATAACACTATTGATTATAAAAAAAACACAGTAAAAATGATAAAAAAATTAAATTAAATTGCTAACCTTGAATTGGTTCAACATATAGTGCAAAAATATTTTCTACAACAATTTCTTATATAGGCATTAAGCTCCATTTATTATAGTTGGTTAAGTAGTTGAGTAAATTAATCTTTGATATGATAATGATTTGATTTACATCCATCATTAATTATGATACGATTTGACATTTTACTACCAATAATTTATATAATAATTTATTTTTATTACTAATAATCATATAAGTGCTATACATTAACTTCACATTTCTACAATTGATATAAAAGCCTTACAATGAATAACAATATGTTTCCTACTAATTCAAGATGCCCCTCTACATATTGTATCGTTTATTTACTCAATGAAGTTTTGAGTGGAAAATTTTTTAATTGGAAGGAGAACTTACTACCAATAATGTATACAATAATTTAGTTTTATTACAAATAATCATATAAGTGCTATACATTAACCCAACGTTTCTACTCTTTCTACAATTAATATAAATGCCTTACTACGAATAACAATACGTTTTCTACTAATTCAAGACGTCCATCTACAGATTGTATCGTTTTTCACTCACTGAAATTTTGAGCAGGAATTTTTTATAGTGGAGGGAGAAGTATTTTAAATGTATTAAATGCTGATGTGATTGTATTAAATGCTGATGTAACATTTAGATTTCCAAATCAATTGAGTATTATAAGATCATAAGGACAAAATAGTAAATTACATATTTTAAATATATATGGTTGTGGGACCCACGTAGATTGGACAATATAAATAAATACATTGGTGGGACCCACAAGAATATTGCAGCCCAATTATACATTTCACAGGAGGGTATTAACGTAATTGTGTGTAATATAGTGTACTATATGCTAGGTCCCACGATAATGATGTGTCACAATTCTATCCATAGATTTTTGGCTGACCATCAGCCATGGCTGATGGAAGAATTTCCCTAACGGTATGGCGTGACGTTTCGTGGCATCACTCGGCTCTCACGTATGGAGTTGGACACCAATTACCCATGCTTAGCTTTTATTTAACTTCAATATGATTAGTCTAATTAATTATTGTTGCACTCCTATATTATTATAGCAACATAAAGCTTTTCTGCTGCATCATCCTTGCTTACAAGTAATTATTTTTTCATAATATAATGACATTATGAACGGAATTTAACAGTTTGTGACTGTCTATATTATTTTTTATTTTTATTTTTAAAATCTGTGGGTATTTGTTCCATGGGACGTATATAATGCTCTTCTACTTGGTAACCAAGGATGAGCCAAATGTTAGAGTTTTATTCGACTAATTCCTATAAGACTTGAAATTAACGATCGGGTAAATTTCTGATAATTTGAAAGGACTCGAAATGACGATTTTTAGAGAGCACATCTAAGGTCTGACCAGTTAAGGGATTTCTAAGGATTATTGTTCATATCATTTCGTCATAATTGAATTAATAATTTATAACTGATAGATATACAAGTTTTGCTCAACTTAACGGGCAGTCACTGTGAAGCACATTCAAGGCTTTATTATTTGAACTACCCCTAAAAAGATTACTATTCACATTATTTTATCATAATTAAATCAAACAATTTACAACTAATAAATATATGCTTATAATATGATAACGTTTTGAACAAATCAATTGCGCCGTTTACCAATTCTGTCATAAGTGATGACTTCACAATTAGTTCTGTACAAGTACGGAGTATCAATTTGAATATAGAGTTGACTTGTGGAAAAAATGGCAGATGGCACCGCCATTGCCATGAGATTGCTGCATCCATTGGTATTTTATAAATCAATCATTCTCACTCTGCGGCTCATGTGCTTAAAACCCTGTCCTCTCTTGGCTAATATGGAATTTTTTTTAACAGCCACATCATACAAATGATGCATGTCTCTGCCACGGGAGCATACTAAAATGGTCATTCATAAGGAGCATCCTAAGGAAAATGGCACTGGAAAATGTCTCCATACATTTCAGTCAATGAGAGCTTACTATTAATTAATTTAGGGGTAAGAGAATGAATTGGATTTAATAACTATAAATTATCGATACAATTAAAATAAAATAATATTGACTGTTTCACAACTATTTAATCATTCTCATAACGTGATGAAGTTATGAGATGCTCTTTATTCAAGCGAATGGCTCCTAGAAGTACTTAATTTTCTTTTGTTTATGACGAAAAATAAACAAACCTCCTAGTCACGCATCAAGCAATCCACTACTAGACTAACCCCTATAGATTTACTTTTTCACTTATTGACAGTCTACATGGATTCTATTGTTGCATATATTGAATGATTCCTCAATAGTCTTTCTTGAAGTCTTGTATCTCAAAATGATTGAAGCTATTTCCAACCAACTTGAGTTTGAATTTTGGGTTCAATTTCATTGCATCTATCCCCTTCCATCATAGACTATAATGTGAATGAAAAGAAAAAAAAATAATAATAATTCGGTATACAAAATTCTCGCTATATGTGAAGTCGAAAAAGTATGCCCACCCAAAAAAAAGAAGTAATTCTAACAACTCCAATTCAAGACACCCTTTTACCAAATCATTCAACTCAATGACAGTCGTGCAGTCATCACTGCAAATCAGGCTCACTTAAAAATTAACACTACAATGTACCATTTTGAGAGAAAAATAATGCATAGACTTTTCAGTACATTAACAATCTCTTATATTAAACAAAAGCATCTGTATGTGGCACTTTTTAGACAGGAGAAGACTTTTGAGTAATAACTTAAAGCAGTCTGATAGCATATTTTAGACTTAGAAGGTTTGACATAAACAGTAAATATATTGAATATTTGCTGTGTGTTTCTTCATTGGGCAATACCATTATAAGTTTGTACTCCAATAGATTCTGAACTCGCGAATTACAATACGTCAAAGGGCCTAAAATAATTACATTTTTTGTATCTTGGTTTATTTTCGCCATCTGGCTCATCTTTATTGGCAAGAATGATTGAAGATTATTGAATATTGTCCATCTCAACAAGTGAAAGATGTAGCAATCACAATCATGGCCTGCAAAAACATTTGCCTGTCTTAAAGTCAGAAAGAGGTTCAATTAAGACACAATTTTTATCAAAGAGTGATTAACAATTTCGAAAACTTAAGAAAACAATGGATACTGAAGTGATTAGAAACTGATATAAAGTTGTAGGCTGTGTGGGGGGGGGGGGGGGTGGGTGGGATGGGGGAAGTTAGTGTCTATCGATTGCCACTATGGCGCTCGATCAAGCTATCCATTTTTTAGTCGCTCAGATGATGCATAGATTGAAGGTAATCATCTCTAGTAAAGATGGTGACTTTTTCTGCCAGAACCAAACAGATACGCTTTTAATCTTTGACTTACTATCTTTTGGATCAGATCCTATACCGTTGCTCAAGACTTTAGCGGATCAACTCTATTAATAAGTGATTCCACATTTTTATCTCACATCATGAGATAGGTATATCTCGTATGATGACATAAGTATGCAGTTATTATTGTCTCAGTCAAAAACCTCACTCATTGTTCTTTACCACGCTTCCTCTACTAATTTGATCCTTTCTTATCCATGGAAAAAGTAGCTAGGCATATTTCTTCATATTTCGACTTCTATGAAGTTTCCTTCTCTACTACAAATGGTAAAATCGGTTTTTTCAGACGATGCATATGTAGAAAGCCTATGCGGGAGTTGTACTGATTTTAAACTCATATACAGAACTCAGATACTCCAACATGCTTCACTTTTGAATAGAAAGATCAAATTTGCAGCTTTTACGTATTAAGTGAACAATTTAATTTTCCTTTGATCCAGGGAAATTTAATCCACTCTAAGCAAAACCATCAAATTTCAATAAGATGCAAACGAGCGATCATCACTAAACTGAAACAGATTTGAAGTCTTACCGTTTCAACGTTTTGAAAGAAAGTACCACAGAGAGACAATTGCTTGGCCTGTGGAGATGCTCATTGTAAAGTGATGGCCCTGTGGAGAAAACATAAATCAGGTAGGCAGAACATAATAGTTGTAACGACCAAAATTCAACTACTGGCCTGCCAACACATTTAGCCTATTGAACTGAGAGAAAAAGTTATGTTTGTGTCGACAATTTTAGAACACAACTAAATCATTATAAACTGAACACGTCCTTTACATAACTTATGTGAGACATGTTAGAACTACGTTAACTTTGCAGCTTATTCCATTCAATGAAGTTCTGTATCCTAGATCGAATAAGAACATAGCTTACTTCCAAAAACCAATATACGACAGGTTTTAGTACAAGACAAAATAACAGAGGTATCTATAAAATCAAGTAGGTTCAAGCCTGCTGAATGACACAAGACAGAGATCCTATACGATTAAATAAATCTGTCTTTAACGGTAAATTAGTCCTCAAAATTCTCTGGAAGGGGACACCTATTCTACTGATGATATCATTATTCTGAGGTCATGTGTTGTCAGTATTGAAATGTTTTTCATTTGTGTTGCTTGTCTTCCTTTTCAGGAAAAAAGCAGTTGATTAATAGTGTACTCTTTTGCTTTCTTTATTTCATTCTTCTATTAATTAAACATGCTCAGCTTTAACTAAGCCTCCCTTTAAATTCCTGATCATCTTAGTGTAAGCTAAGCTCTTCATCAGGACCTTGAGTGTTCTTTGTTTTTCTCAAAGTCATTTAACAATCTCGGATAATAACTGAGTCACATATATTGGTGCTCTCAAATTCTTATAGCATAAAAATGGGGTGCAAACCATTAGATAAGCTGAGAAAGAAGCACAAGAAGGGACTATGGTCTCCAGATGAAGACCAGAAGCTCAGAAACTACATCCTCATGCATGGTGTCGGCTGCTGGAGCTCTGTCCCCATCAACGCTGGTGAGTTTACCTCATTACCTATCTGCTTTAAGCCATTGCTGCGACTTACATACACCAGAATACTAGTATATTATGTATTTCTCTTCTGTATGCAACTCTCCACATCAGTATAGTATTGCCTTATAGCAATGTGGATGATGGCAATGCTATGTAGCTTAGAAAACAATCATCTACATTCACGTTAGTCAGAAATTGCATTTTATTTCTAGTAGCTAATTACAAGAAGTTTTTCTTGGCTAATGCATATCAACGTTTTTAGTATAACCCCGTCATCAAGATCAGTGATATGAGACAGTGTGTTCTGATGATTTACAAGACTTTGGTTTAGTAATATTATTCAGCAAAGATCGTAATCATTTGAATCTTAAGGTGTCTTGATTAAGTTGTCAACAGTAAAAAATTTCAATGCAATGTCTGAAATATGAAATTTAGTACTAGAAATGATTATCCTACAAACAATTATGCGTAAGATTTTGAAGTGGTCATCATGAAGATGAGAAAAGGATGAAAAAAATATAGAAAAAGGCCAATTGCTTGCTACTTGAATTACGATTTTTTTTTTTCTTCCCTTGACGTCTTGCCACCCTAGTTGGATTCCTTTAAGAAACTAGCAAAATGCAGCTAGAAATGTAATATGTTACCAATCGATAGAGATTGACGATGACCATGATGACCAGTTCCATTGTTTCGGTGTTATTCTAATCCTTTCCAATAAAAACTGCTATGACGGTTGACTTTGTGGGCTGACCACCACATATAATATATTTCTTGCAGGTCTACAAAGGAATGCCAACAGCTGCAGATTAAGGTGGATTAATTATTTAAGGCCAGGACTAAAGCAAGGACCATTTAGCGTAGAAGAGGAAGAGACAATCCTGAGGCTTCATGGCATCCTAGGCAACAAGTAAACAAATTGGGATCATATATCACCTAGCTCCTAGTGTCTAACATATATTTTTGTTATCGTATATATCTCAGAAAAACACCTCTCATACTTAACTTGTGGTTCTCCCCACTAGTGAGGGATTGGTTTTTCCTGCAAAGAGGTTTCATGAGGTTGACTCAGATAATCTAGTTAAGTCTTCAAATTTATGTAAAAACATTATATCCACGCAGGCCATGTAGATGCTTAAACTGCTTCTCGTGTTTTTGAAAGTGCAGCTACTCATCCACATTGCTCACTTTCCTTGACATCTTGCATTTAACATCATATAAGTAGTTAAGTGCTTCCATAGGACAAGTAAAGATAGTTGCTCATGGATTCTTGGGGATTCATAAGTGGCTCTACCATATTAACAAAGTTGTTAAATAGAGCTAGATACATTTTGAATTAGAACACTCACGATAGGGAAGTACATGCCACCTAATAGTGGCATGATATGGCTCTAATGTACTATGCAGAATAAGGCATTCCATATTTTTGTGTCATGGCTGAAAGAAAATTTCACAAAGGAAATAGGCATAATATCATCAAGAACCACCAAAAAAGAATAGAATGAAATTTTTACTTGATGTATATGCTTATTGAGAGAATTTTTTTAAAAGCTATCTCTCTTGGCATGCAGGTGGGCTCAGATAGCACAACATTTGCCTGGAAGAACTGATAACGAGATAAAGAACTACTGGCATTCTTATCTAAAGAAGAATATAGCAAACATGGGGGAAATTGAAACTCAGACTAAAGATGAATGCAAGGATCCTATTATTGGAGAGGAGGAATCTTCTCAGTCTTCCTTGAAGACGACTCCCCAGACCTCTAGTTTTACGTCATTTGAGAACATAGAAGGGTCACTCACAGATACAGATCAATCTTTTTCAAAGATGGACTTTCCAAGAGAAGCTGGTACAAGCAGCTTTCCAAAAATATTATTTTCTGAGTGGCTATCACAAGACCGTGTCGAATTCTTAGGAAATTCAGGCAATCCACTTGTTCCCAAGAATACTATTGACCAGCAAAGTTCAAATTTGCAAGATCCATTAATGCAAGACTTATTGCTCAATGAAGGGATGTTGTGTGGAAACATTCACCAAGGGCTATATGATAGTTCTGTCGCTGGTATGTATCGACCACCACTCAAGTTCGAGGATCAGATGTTGGAGACTGGTCTTTTTGAATTTAACCAAGGAGAAAACATAATTACTGATGTCTTTCATATATGAAGGATGCTCCAAAAGCAACTTCAGGGAAGAACAACTTCGAATCACACTAGTTGTGAACATTTGGATTTATAAATCAGGGCATTAAACAGTCATTTCAAAAGAGATTATTATTTCTTGAAAATAATAAAGGCATTGGCTAGAGAGTGAACCAAAAGTCCAATTCAATTTATAGTTCGAATGAATTTCCTTCATTAGATGTCCATTGTATATGAAGTACAATGCATGGTAATAAATTGCCCATGAATTGCAGGGTGAAATCTGTTAACTTGAGTTATGAAAAGGCCGCTTTTAGTCATGTAACCCTTATTGCTATCATTTATCTAAATTTTGGGGATTCATCGTCGCTGGCATAGTAAGACTAAATACTGCAGGATCCCTATCTACCAAAAGTTTTACTTCTGGTTCTGGTGAAGGGTTGTTGGCATCTCAACAAAACTAGTATTGAAGTGTCTTTTGTCAGCCTGGTAATTTCTTAAAGTTGAAGATTAGGATCAAGTTGTGGCAATGTAAAACTAAATCCACACCGCCCCCCCCCCCCCCCCCCCCTCCCCCCCCCCCCCCCCCCCCCCGGGGTCTCTTCCCCACTACCACCAACCGCGCCAACGCCATTGTGTATACATTAACAAGATGCCCCTTCCACGTACATTATCAGCAAGTTATGATTTATCAAGACAAACCTAGAGTCACTAAGATGAGTATGATGGCTTTGCAGAAAACCTCTGCTTGCACATGTAATATATTTACACCTAAGCAGATCACTGATAAAAGACTGAATCCTAAGTAGTAAAACTAAACATTTCAAGTGATGTACCTAAAGCATCACCTTCAGCTAAGTTTCATATGAATAAGAAATGAAGAAAAGAATTGCACATACATATATTGAGAAGTAAAAATTACTCGAATCAAGAGAATACGATGTTAACAGATACCTGATCAGAATCTCAGAAATTTGCCATTAATAACTCATCTTTAAGATTTAAGCTGGCCCACAAAAGAACAATGGCAACGAAAAGCAGGACAGTAACTGGTGTCCATTTCAGTGCAATGATCTGAGAAAATTTATGCCAAGCCGATAGTTATACAAGATTGCTCAAGAAAATACAAGAAGATGAGAAAATACACCACTTATATTGCTCTACAATCTGCATACCTCGAGCCTTTTGGAACTCCACAAGGGAGAAACATTTTGATGTGCTTCTGTCATTCTCTCCAACATTTCTGTTAAATCAAGTTAAGATTACTTGTTTCTGCATATTTTGAAATCTAAAGTGAACTCAATAGAAGGAAAAAACAAGTAAATATGATTATAAAGCTTACCTGATCGTTGTCTTCTTTCTACTATTTGTGACAACTCTTCTGATGCAATACTAAGATGTTGTCCACGATTAGCATATAGCTTCGACAAATTTGCTTGTGTCCTTGTATCCACATAATGTCTTCGAACATTGCCGATGATACCATCTGTTAGCCACGCGTTTAGAAAAACCAAACCATCAATAATTTCCTCAAATGTCTCTGCAGTTAAAACATTTAAACGTATTGTTATCTTATATACACCCTGCACTAACAGAAAATTACCAAATTTGATGAAGCTGTATGGTCTTGAAACTCTCTCTATGAGGCTCATGTCAAAATTTTCAAACTCTGACTGCAAATCTTGTAGATAATGGAATGCTAGCTTTCTTGGATATGAAGAATCACATAACATCATGAAGCAAATTCCATTCTCGACCATGTAGCTGAAAACCAGTACATCAAATAACATACAATCAAGAGGACTCATCCTTCTGCTTAATCTTGAAATTCTAAAGGTGAATATACCTTTCTTTCCTTATAAACATATGCATTAGGACATAGAATTAGAAAGAACATAATTGCCTGGTGCATGAAGCTTTTGTGATACGCGGCTTCAAGACAAGGGTCGGACCCACTTTGCGGTCCGTTATACACAGCCTTACCTTACAGTTTGCAAGAGAAAGGCTGTTTCCATGACTTGAACAGTGACCTCCAAATCACACGGCAACAACTTTACAGTTGCGCCAAGGAGAAAAGACATAATTGCCAAAATGCTAATATCATGAATGCTATTCTCATGAAATTATGAAGGTTAATTTAATAATTTTCATGCAGCAGTGATTCTAATGACCCACTTCTAACTACTAGCCTTCCAATACGTTGAGCCTAATCTATTGACCCAAAATACTTAAATCCGCATTCATAAAAAAAGTGAAACCAAGTCGTTATAAACCAAACACATATCTTTTACACAACAGATATCGAATGGAGGATAAAAATGACAGATAGCATTGATCATATGACAAATTTTATTCAATGATGTTCTCCCCTTGTTCATGTGATAATAAAAAGTTGAGTCAGACTGCAAATCATTCCAAAGTTGCAAAAGAAGCATTAAAGCATTCCATTTTGGAACGAAAATGTGCATAACTGATATGTATATATGTATATATGAATATACTAGAAGAAAAGAATATATACTTGAAGCAATGGTGATCAACTTGAATAGTCATCTTTGAAGGTGGCAAGTCTCCTCTTGAGATTTCTTTGAGTATGAACTCTCCTTGTTGCCTGTAGCTTGAGAAGTTATCATCATTCTCTTCATTATTCACATACCTTGGACCTTGTGCAAGAGGCAATCCATCACTTACCCTCCCAACAATGGTTAACTTCACCATTGCTTTTGAATGTTGGAAATGCAACAAAAAGCTTAAAAGACTTTCACTTACTTCACCGATTTGACTTAAAACAAACGGATACTTTTATTCCAACAATTAGACGTTTCTTTGATATAGATTCTTTATTCTAGATTGTTGTGACACGTAAAATACTAGAAAATAGTAAAAAAGTAAAAATATTAGAAAGAGTAAGCGAGGAATGGAAATATTCAGGCTCTTTTCATGTAATTTCTCTGTTGTATACAAAGATGAAGGCTAGCTTTTGGTGGCTTAGGTGGTGAAAGGGGTGATGCTATTATATGGAAGAAATGGTGGGAGCAACTTGGTGATGAAGTTCTTCTCTGTGTGGCCAAAAGATGCCCATACGCGGTGGAGGAAAGCTTAAAGGAGCAAGGGCGGCAAAACAGGTAGGAAACAGACAACCGCAAATTATTTGGGTCACTCCGGACTGACATAAGTCTCTCATGTAGAAATTGATAATGTAAAAGACTGATATGTATGAGCCCACCAACAATGCAAAAGAATAAGTTTTTCGACAACGGAATAAACTCAAACATGGTTCTTATGTGGATTAAACTTTAAAGAATTCAATAAGGGGTGTGAAATTTCCTTGACTAATTTATAGTTCATCATATTTGGCTAGTCGAGCACTTGCCGATATAATTTATTGACTAGAGCTCCCTTGTCACCGAAAAAAAAAATTTCAATAAGAAGCATTACAAGTGAAACTTTTTACTGCTTGGTTAAAAGATTTGAAACCCGCCACGAGGGCTTTGGTCTAATTGTATATAACTCGTTATGTATATTAATATTAAAAGTTGCGAGCTTGAATCTTATTGGTTACATCGCATAACCTTAGGCCTCTCCTAAATAAATAAATAAAAAATTGAAAACCCCCCGTGAAACAAGTCCGTTAAACTTCCCTACTACATTCCTCTATTGTTATCGTGCACAAATTAAAAGGCTTTATCCTATTAAATAAACTGACTATATAAAATAGATAATTTCACACATTCTTTTCGAGAGTCATTTCCTCTATTAGTCCATCCCGTATGAATATCTCCATCCAACTCATCGTAAGTATTTCACAGCCCGACAACCCCTCTTACGGTAGATTACATCTATACCTTCGTATTTTCAAAATGTGATTATCGTGCACAAGGATTAAAAAATTGCTTTGCACAAGGATGAGAAAATTGCTTTACGATTACTGACCATTTGGTCTAGTGGCTATTATTTTCATTTTACGAGAGGTGTTGATATCCATTCTTCATAATGTACAATATTTTTAACTTAGGCCTCATTTTGAATCAACATCAGCTGGGACATAACATTTAACCAAGTAATAGACAATTATATGATTAATACATCTCATCCAAGTAGAAAAACCTAAAGAGATGGGAGGTTTTCATCATGTTAAATGATAGCTACAGTAGAACTTTTTTAAATTAATACTCGATAAATTAATAATCTCTTTTAAATAATAAAAAAGTTTGGTCCCGACTTGGGACCAGTGTAAAAAGTTGATAAATTTGATAAAAATATAAGATAATACATTTTTAAAAAATTCCCTTGTATTTTATTGATTCAAATATTTTATAAATTAATAATTAGCTAAAAAGTACATAATAAATTGATTATGAAATTTTCTTAAAATATGAATCAAGAGTAGCTCGTCTTTTGTTGAACTTCAAATCTAGTTGAATATCATATTTAATTATTTAAAGAGAAAAAATTGAGATAATCCTACAATGATTAGGATACAACATTAGAAAAATTAGTTTTCATCCTAATACTACAAGGACTTAGATACAAGATTATAAAAACTTTTTTTCTAATCTCACTAAATTAAATTTTATCTTCTATTCTCATTACTTATTTTTTCAAATTGGACCAAAAAAAGACATTATATCTCTATTAATTAATAGTTATTAATTTATTGATTAATTAATATCTCGCTAAATTAATAGAATTTGGTTGTTTCAACGCTATTAATTTAAAGAGATTCTACTGTACAAAGATGCAATAACATAATCTCATGTGATGAATAAAGGGCATTAATATGTAGCCTAGGACTCATACTCCTGATTTTAAATCAATGTCCATCACATAGAATCTCAAAATTAGCAAAAATATTCAAAATGGTTGAACTAAAACTCTTGTAATGCGGCCCCATGTGATTAATTTTTTATCTTATGGTATTAATGTTATCACGTGTTATTAATTTTTCAATTATTACCATTTGAACACGTATTCCTCAAAATTTAATAAAAAGATAACGGATTCGCAAGTGTCTCTTATCCCTGAAAAAGCAGAAAACGAAAAAAAAAAAAAACGCGTCAGTGTCACAACTGTTACAAGGTCATCATCTCATTCCTTTTGATTAGTGGAGGAAACGAAGGAAAGTGTTACATCTGCGATATTAATTTCGCATTAAGTACACAGCTTGATCCCAATTGATCATTTAATTGTACTTGCATATCTTATCCTATAGCAGAAGTTAAGAAGAAAATAGTGCTAAGTGATCATTTTTTCTAAGAGTTTAAACAATTAAAAATGAGTTTGTTGTATTTATTTATTATGTTCATTAAATAGTTTTAATGTTGTGGTATCATCAGTATCTATTGCCCTACAAATAGGGACGAGTCTAAAATTTTATTCAGTGAAAGTTAAAAACACACAATCTAAAATTCATATATAAATCATTTTTTTAATATGGATTAAATTGATTTTTAGTCAAAAAATATATTAAAAATATATATATTTTCAAACAAAAATTGTGTGAGTAGGGGCCTCAGCCCGGCCCACAAATTGTTCACCTATATTTGTATTTGTCATATTTCAAAATTATGTTGATATAATTGCAGTGTTCACATTCTTATAAATGATTATCAAATTACTATAATTCAACAATGTGTAACATACAATTTTGATAAAATATGTATTTTTTACTTCATAATTTATCCTTTCCAAAATTTAATTATGCAATACATAGAATACGTGTAATTTATAACTTAACTAAACCTTATTAAATACCCGTGAAATTTACCCCAATTAGTAAATTACTTGGTAACTTAAATTAATAACCCATCAAAGGGCCCCAACAATGTGTAACATACAATTTTGATAAAATATGTATTTTTTTCATAATTTATTCTTTCCAAATTTTAATTATGCAATACATAAAATACGAATAATTTTTGATTTAATCAAACCCTATTGAATACCCGTAAAATTTATGCCAATCAGTAAATTACTCGGTAACTTAAATTAACAATCCATCAGAAGGCCCCACTCTCTGTTCATCGCCGACTAGTCCAAAACTTGGGCCTCAAGTTATGACCCCACAAGAAAGCTCTGTAACTTTCCATGCAAGTCACGGGCAGTACAGTGAATTATCATAACACGAGGGACTTGAACAAAGCACAAAGCCAACGTCACCTTATTGGACAATTCAGACCATGTCGACACTTTTTGGACACCTTTTATAAGCTCAGTCTTCCGCGTAATTTCTGCAAAATTTACTGATCCTTAAAACGAAGCTCACTCTATGTTTCGTCAATGGATAAATTTCACACTTAATCTTTATTATTTACAATTTTTTTTAAGTTAATCCTTAATTTTAAAAAAACATTATATTAGTCCCCAATATTTATAAAGTAATTCAAATTAATATCTATTATTTAAAATTAGTCAATTTAATTCATATTATTTCTCATAAAATTTAATTTAGTACTTAAATAGAGATTATGTGCAATAACTTAATTAAATTTTTTTAAGAAACAATAAAGACTAAATTGAAACAATAAGAACCAAATTGGTTAAATTTGAACAAAAAAGACCATTTTGAATAACTTTTGTAAACATTAGAGACCACTATGAATCTTTTAAAACATTAAGGATTATATTAAAGAATATGTAAACAATGGAGACTAAGTGTGAAATTTACCCTTTCGTGAATCCCTGATCAAATATTGACACGCGTATAACAATGAAAGCAATAGCACAAATAACACGTTTGATGGAATACACACACTTGTCTTACATTAAAAAATTATAGTCTTCTAGACCACTATATAAAATCCTTGATTAAATCTCATAGCCCCAAACCCAATTATTCTTAACTTGGTAGAAGAGTTGGATCCAACTCCTCCTAGCATCAGATAAAACCCATAATTCTTAACAATTTTCATAGGCGGATCTATTAAGAGATAACTATAGCCTCCACTTATTGCAAATTTTTGTTGAAGATGTGTGCATTTTTAAAAAGAAATTAGTCTAAAATATTAATTTACTCTCACTGAAAAAAGTTATTCTTATATAAACATTAAATTGTTTATTTTAGTACCCACTAATCTACAATTCCGAATCTGTCCCTGATGCACGTTGTAGGAGATAAGCATAAATTTGAACTTTCATGACTATTTTTGATATTATACTCTTCACTTATTTGATGCTGCGATTTTAGAATCTTGATTATAACACCCCGAGTTTTGAATATATTACTAATACTTTAACATAGTGTATGTCTATCTGTTGTGTCCCAGTCCGATTGAGTGGGTAATTTCCTGGAGTATAAAAGAAAGCACTAACCAGTCTGGTTACAGAGGAAACGGTATACTATCGCATTTTCAGTCAACAAAAATTTCACAATCTTTTTGCCATCCTCGTACGTAAATAAAAGACCACCACATGATATCTCAGCTCAACACTGAGCACAAGAACCAAAAGCAGAACCTGCAACAATCTTCGGTAAGCATCTCTCCTCTCAATTCTCGCACACACACACACACACATAGATATACACAAAAGCACACACACATGTGACATGTATATGTCTAGACCAAGTGCTGCCACCTTCATGCTCAAAGTCAAAAGTGACACATATTCAAATGTGGGTCGTGTTTGTGTAAAACGTTTGTGCAGACAACTTTTATTAAGCTCAAAGATTTTTGGGTTTTGATTCTTGGTTGAAAATTCATCTTCAACAGTTGAGTTTACTGGTGACGTTACATAAGTTTTCTCTCGAGTTATTATTTAATTAGTTCGAACGGACATTAATACTCCTCTCAAATGAGTAGAGTCCCACACTTTCTCTTTCATAAATTGATATTAATTTGGACTAACGTGGTGTAGAGAAATAAATTTGCTAGTACAAAAACATAAATGCAAAATGCAGAGATGATCAAAAGAAGCAGCAAATAGGCTGCGATAATGGCTTCCATTATTGTGGATATGATCCACAAGCATTTATTAAGGTCCAAAGATTCCCATGTTAAAGTCGTTTACTATCAAAATACTACGTGAACATATAATTTTAGTTTCTTAGATAGCACAATAGATTTTAAAGTGAATTTTTTATTTTTTTTCGAACTTAGTGCATAACGAGAATTTTGTGCATTAAATCAATAATTGGCTAGCTTTCTGCTGAGAAAATCATTTTTAAGTGGCTTTAGGTACTATCTTTTATATGCTGGTCAGCTTCTTGCTTATACTTTCAGAGAAGGTGGTTTTTGCTGATTCACACGAGATTTCACGTGCCTGAGAAGTAAAAGGAGAGGAAAGAAGATGGGAAGGCCACCATGTTGTGACAAAGATGAAGTGAAGAAAGGAGCATGGACACCTAAAGAAGACAAGGTTTTGGTTGACTACATCACCAAGAATGGTCATGGTACTTGGCGATCTCTCCCTAAACTCGCAGGTTTGTCTGTTGTCTTTACTCTTATTTTATTATTTTCAGATTTTGTTTGCTTCTGCTCTCTATTTATTTTTTTCAAAGTTTCAAGATATGGAAATACTATGTAAGTTTCTATTATTTATTTAATAAAATGTTGTTGTGTTCCAGGCTTGAAATTCAAATCCTGCAAATGAGACTATTGTCGTAAATTTAAGAACAATTGTCTTGTGTCAAATATCAACTTAAATTTTTAAATAAGATTGTAAATTAATATGGTATCAGAATCTAAAATTATGCAACAGACTTGAATTCTCTCATAATGTTAGCCTCTACAACTTGCTTTTACAAATATTCAGCATTTACAAAATCTACAAAATAGTCTCAAATATCGCTGCCACCAATTTAAAATGAATATGTCCACGTGCAAGAGCGAGTGAAGAGTCAATGAAAAAGAATGTGATTAATAATTCCCATTTAGTTGATCCATTGCTAAGAACAAAAGTAATGTGTTATGCAGAGATTATACCTGGATCCAGGAACATATTAACCCACTCCATAAGTGTGATTATTACAGGTCTCCGGAGATGTGGAAAGAGCTGTCGGCTTCGATGGACAAACTATCTCCGACCTGATATTAAACGTGGTTCTTTCAGTTCGGAGGAAGAGAATATCATCATCCAGCAGCATGCTATGCTCGGTAACAAGTAAGTCTTGAATGAGCCCCTTGAAAGCTTGAGTCCTTTTCCACCAACTGTAACTTTTTCCCCAGGAACCTTCTGTATAAGGTTCGAAATAGTGAATTAAGGTAGAGTAGACTGATGATGTCTTGTGCTGGTTGGCCTTCAAACGGCTGTCAAATAACATCTTCAATCACCTTTTTCCCTGCATATTCGTTGCTTAAGCTTTCTGTTTTCATGTTTCCAGATGACTTCAGAAACAAGACTTTGAATGTTACTAGAATGCTAATCAAATCCATCTTCATGCTATCTACCTAGTTCATAAAATCTGATATTCCAAAATCCAACTTTGTTATCGCTCTCTAATCAGCACCTGTATTAAAATTTGTATCATCTCACCCTTACAAATGGTATAATAAACCTTGCTTGTTTCTCGCAGAAAAGATTATCCTGAAATAACAAGCAAAGTAGTGGACTTTACACATAAAATGGGTAGTCTGGTGTACGAAATTTTTGCCATGAGCAACAGAGCAAGGTCCGGGAAAGGGACTGACTACTTTGGGTGTACTGTACACAACTTTTACTCCGGGAACAGAACAAGGATTTATCTACTGTATTATGTTGTTTAGTGATATTCTAACACCATCCTATGATTCAGCTTTTATGCCTCAATATTTTCTTCTGAGCAACATATCTCTACTTGACTATTCCAAAAAGTTACGGACTTTTAGCGACATTTTCTGTTGTTTCCTTTCTTTTTCATAGACTCCAAGTTTTTCAGGTGGGCTGCCATAGCATCTCATTTACCTGGAAGAACAGACAACGAGATCAAGAACTTCTGGAACTCGCATTTGAAAAAGCGCCTTCTCAGCACAGGCCTCAACCAGCAGACATATGAGCAATCCTCCCTTGATAAGGCGAATGATTCAAAATCAGAATCCCCATCAACGCGCCGTACGGTACAGAAGGAAAGTGCTAGAGTACAGGCTGAGAGTCGGTTGTCAATCGACTCATTGATTCTTGATCCATCATTAGCAGCTAAAACAGAATGTGATTACTTCCTGTGTCTATGGAATTCTGAAGTTGGTGAATCCTTTCGAAAGATTAATGAGTGGGATGGCGTAATATGTCAAAGTCCAGTGTCTCAAACGGCATCCTCTAGAAAGTTTGAATCTGGTTCAGGAATCACAGTACAGGGTGAACAGAGCAAGACTTTCAGCTCTACTGATACAGAGGAGAAACAAATCTATGCAAAAGACATGAGCTGTAAAACAGATGCAGAAGCTATAACGCTCAATTCAGACTCCTTGAAATCATATGAAATGGATGATTCCCTGGACATAGTATTGAAGCTACTTGATCTTCCCAGTGGTGATATGGAATCTGCGCAAGGATCAACAGACGATGTCTCCATTTACCTCAAAGACGAATTTGACTGACTTACAGGTTCCTTTGCAAGTTCTATTCCCAGTTCTCATGCATCTAACCTAGTATATGGTTTCCTCTGATAGTTACCTGAAACTTTAGCAAAATGAGCTTGTGAACTGTTACTGCACAAAAGCTAATATAGGTTTCTAACGAAACATTTTTTGCGATATGCTAGAAGTTGGATTTTGATATTTCAGTTTCAGAATGAAATGTTTTATGGCTTATGTTTGTTCAGAACATCAATATGTGCTTTTCCTTTGTGCATAGCTCTCTATAGAAGATTAATATGCAACCCAATGAATCACTTAGTTATCAGCACCATTACAGAATAGTTCACACGAAAAGCGACTAGGCATCGTGTTTCTCTAAATACTGGAATTCTATCTGCAGCTATGAATTCGGTTTAAGATATTACAAACACCGTGAGACAGAATCCACAGACCTAAGGAATGAATACTTACTCTTCAAGTTTCCTCTTATAATTTCGCAAAACTCAAATTCCATTAATGATTTCTTGGATTTGTCACTATCAGGAACGGAATCAACTCAATTTAGTTAAACACCTGTAGCTTCAGTACAAGGGGATTCTATTCAACTTGTTTCTTACAAATTCAATCACAACTTTCTCCTCCACTTGGTTTATACACACAAATACATCCCAATAGCACACAACACAGCTAAATAACAAATAAAATTTCCGTAAGAGAAGATTTACAAGTCCAGCTTCGACATTTATTGATTCAGACCTGAGAATAGAGCTTCAAATACATCCAAGCAGCTTCTTTGGAGCAGTTCCCGTGGCGTGGTACTTGGCTGCCGTCTCCTCTGCTTTGAGAATGTCTTCTCCTCGTTTGGCTTCAATCATTGCTCTTTTTTCTTCTGCTGATTTGTGAAGGAGAGCGACCTTGTTTTTCATCTTCTCTACATACTCTGCCTTCTTTTTCTCCAGTTTCTCCTGCACATGTGAAAGCTCAATTCAGTTTCAGAGCTGAATTAACAAAGTTCCTCATGATTTTTCAGTTTACATTAGCCCACTTTTAGTAAAAAGCATGCATTGAATCACTATTGTGTGACTTCTACTACGTCTTTATACAAACAAATACACGCACGCACGCACGCACACACTTAAGTACATTTATGTATAAACATGGAGAATGACTCCTTACCTCAATCTTTTTGAGCTCTGCCTCTAGAGTTGCTTTCTTACTGTTTTCCCATGCCCCAGTGGCTGATAGCTTCTTCTGAGCCCTGATATTATTTGCAGAATGCGAGGTTAAGACATAATCAACATAATGTGAGACGCGAAACCCATATTTGATTCACACTAACTAAAGTTTGGTATTACATTTTAGAACATTCATATACACAAAAAACTTATACGCATCTCGGTTAACTGCAAACTACAAGCATCAGGAATGTTGGCATGTTCTCTAGAAAAGCAGGCACTTAATGAACGACTCTTAGTTAACAAATAAATAACAGCATATAAGCCCAGAAGATGCAAGCATTTAGCAAAGCAACTTTAGGACATCATGTTCTTGTGTACTAACGTGCACGAAACTCCCACTATGTGTAGTGCCCGGAAAATTGTGACAAGTTGGACAAAAGTTCATGGCAACTGTTAGAAAGAAACTTACTTGTTTTCAACTTTAGATTTCTCAGTTTCTTCCCATGCTTTGATTAATGACGACCTCTTCTCTGTTGCTACTCGGGCGAGTGCTGCATCTGGAAATTATTTCACAAAAATAATACTTTCCTTCATTACCTGATCATCCATGTCCAAAGAAACCAGAAGCAAACAAGAAAATACAAATTTATTTGAACATCAAAATTCAATCTCGATTACCTCTGTCAATAGACCCCTCAGCTTTTTTGGCCTCAGCAGCATCTGATGGTTCTGTCACATATACAAAACTTTTAAAACAATTCAAGACCAAAAGCATAAACAATCTCAATCAGTTGGTACAAAAAGATCTTACTAGTCATTATCTAGCTTGCCCACTAAAAGCCAAGTTTGGCTTTACATAATTTTGTCAACAAAACCATATCAAGAAATGACTCAACTTTAACACTAACCCAAGTATAAAATTTTCAAGCTTCTTTGGAAAAGTAAAATCCAAGTATTTGCTTCAAAATGTATGAGTGATCTTATAGTATGCAACAAAAAAATTGTGTGACGCCCGTGTTTAGAATTTCGAGTCCACAAACGAGACTAGTATTTAAATTTTACCAATAAATGTCTTGACCTGAAATACATTATCCTAAAAATGGTTAAGCTAAGCTCGAAGCAGTATTTTATAAACTACTCTCATATTATATCTCATCGTGCATGCATCACAGATAGAGGAAAAAGAAAAACCAACGGATCAATCAATATTACACATTTGTTTTCCTACAACACGATCTTGAGCTAAGCGTACAAGGCTTAAACATCAAAACATATATAAATGCATGAAATCAATCACTCGCATGGTCGGGGATCCGCACGTGTGAGTCCCACCAAAAACTGATATCAATACGTACTCACCAAATAGTTTCCCAGTACAAGCATATCTATAAGTAGGAGTGCTAAAGAATGTATATGTACTTACTCTCAATGATGGCAAGAGCTTTAGAGTCATCAGGTTTTTCTTCATGAGGTGGAGGATGAGGGGTTTGAATAACAGACTTCTTCTCCTCCACCACCACCTCTTTGGGTGGTTCCGCCGGTGGAGCCTCCGAAGCCGACGGGGTGGTCTCAGCCTTCTTTGTTTCTTCAGCCACCATGGCTATCTGATGATGTAGATAAATTTAGCCAAGTGTTAGCAGATGATGATAAATTGTACGCAATTCTAGAAACAGTTGGAGAGAAATGTTAGAAGTTGGAGGAAGGTAACTGTCGTTTAAAACGAAGAAGGGCCAAGCTGGACTGATTGATACAGCCAGATATGTTGTGGACTATTATGAGTTGGCACACACAATTCCAAAGGATGAGGTGGTGGTCGGATTTTATCGGATTAAATTAATTATTAAATTTTACTAATTAAATTTTTACATTAATAAAAACAAAAATAATTACAAAGTATGTGTGTTTGGCACAAAAATGTAACCAAGGTCCAAGTCTATGTGGTCCTAAAACCTTCATTATTAATTGACCAAAAGAAAGAAATCTGATTATTGTTGTTGTCGTTGTTATTGTTGTTGTTATTGATATGGGTAGAAAATTTGATTTGAGAGTTACAAGAAACTGACCTGACAGTGGACTCATACTTTGAGTAAATTTGAGTATCATTTTTCAATTAGTTGAGGCCCGCAAATAGTCATTATTTAGTGGTTTTTAATCGATTTGGAATCTGTGTTGGAGTACACTACTTCATCATGGTATTTAACCTATAATGTCGTTTTATTTAGGATGAGTTTCTCATCATTGAAAATAATTTTTTTTTTTATTGTTCTTATTATGGTTGTTGTTGTTATAATTATTATTATTATGGCTATTATTATTGTAGTTATTATCATTTTCTTATAGTGATTCAGTACCATTTTTTTATATGACTAAGGCTATATTTTGAATTTATGATAATTACTGAAAAGTCAAAGAAGCTATGGGGTTGGGAAATTGACAATTTTATTCACTCCAAAGTTTTTCTTTAGTGGAAGCAAGAAAATTAGGTATGAAAATGGGATAAGTTTTACAGGTACTTAACTTGTTTTCTCCCTGGGTTACAAGACTTAAACAAATATATATAGAAGCTTTAATTGTAAACCACGATCGCATAACTATGGAAACATTGATTGAAATTCAAATACTTGAAGAAAAGATAAAGACCTCTTTGTTATTAGAGCAGGGAATAAGAAAAGGAATTGAAAATGTAATTTAAATAATAATAAAGGAAAAAGTAAAAGAAGAAATAAGAAATAAGGAACTAGAGACAAAGATATCACATCGACAAATGTTCTTGAGATAACTTTTTTTTATTCTTTTCCTAATTTGTTCTCTGCTTTAGCTTTTGATTATGGGACATGCTACTTTGAAATGTTAATGTGCTTTCAATCACTGTGAAGGTCGTACAATGGCAAGTGAGAGAAAGACAAACAACTGTAGATGTGAGTTCGAGTCATTTTAACTGTTATTAGAAATTATACTTTTAATTGAATTGGTTTATGTTTTGGGTTGAACTACTGTACTCTCGAATTTTGATTTATACCTAATTGTTAGGTCAGACAGTGAAATACCGACATACCCATTGTAGAGATTCAAAGTCTCATGATAGTGTGTAATATGGTCTATGTATCATGGGTTGGTTGAGGTGTGAATATTTCTCGGATTAACCAAAAAAAAAAAAAAAATGTTACTTAGAAGTGGTCCAACATATTTTTTGGCTTATCATGATTATATACGAGACCGTTTGCTTTGTGCTTTTCCTTTCTTCCAAAAGCAGATTTTCATAGTTGCACATGAGTTGGACATTCTTCATCTTCTTATCTGTCAATTTGCTTTTCTAAGCTTAAAAACTTATATACGATTAAAAGAAAAAGCTAAAAAACTTATGTAAATTTTGAATTTTATTTGTATGATTTGGGATTTTGTTTAGTTTGTGTGCTGTTTGTCCTCTTTTTAGATTCCGACGGTATATAATTAGCATTTACTTTACAATGCAAAGATTGTAGAGGTGGACCATCACCATAGCCTTTTCACCTTATTATTATTATTAGTGTTTCTTGATGTTTTACTTTGATTGATTCTCTCGTTTTAAAGAAGAAACGGATTATGAACTATTAAATTTAATTATTTTTTTTTTAATTCTCAGCGATCAGATTTAAATTAATAAATTAGTAAAATTCACTACTTTTACAGAAAATGTATTTATTATAAAATTTGAAAGGAATTATTGAAGTTCAATCGTGCCAAATTTGATACTTCATAATTTACTTTATTTGAAAAACAGGGAGAATAAAAAAAGAAGGGAATTCGAAAAAGCCGACCTTTGTGGTTGCACTGTGTCAATTTGCTTTTCCAAGCTAAAAGCAAGGCTTTTAGTTGCATTCTATTCATTAACCAAAAGTTTAGTAATGAAAAAGGAAAAATATAATAGGAGAGAGCATATGCGCTAGACAATGAAGAACTCATTCTAAGGCCATCTCTAATAAATCTTTCAAACCCTCAAATCTGCTATATTTAGGGAAGTTATTAGAAATCTTTCTTTAGATTGGTACTGACTGGGTTGCTAAATACTTTGTTAGTGAAAATCTTTCTTTAAATTGGTACGCTAATATCCCCACTTATTTGAGGGATCTTTTATTGTCTGATTTTCAATCTGCGGAGGTTGATTAATCTTCTATTGTTTGTTTTATGAATGAATTTGTCTTTGTCAAAAAAGGAGGGGGGGGGGGGGGGGGGGGGGGGGGGATGGTTGTTATTGGTGTTAAATTGCTCCAATAACTCCCTTATCTAATCTCTCATATTTTAGGGGAGTTTCAATCTAAAATTTGGATATCACTAAGATGGGAGAGTAGATTTGATTCCTCATCCCATCTCTCATATCACTCAATGATCAAATGACCTTAAAAAAATAGGCAGATGTTGAAGTGAAATTGAAATAGACATTTTTTAAAATAAGAGATTGGTTAAAAATAGAGAAGTTGTTGGAGTTAGCTTTATAGACACTAAGTGAGGGCCCTCTCATAACGTTATAATCTTATGATTGAGATCCAATATTTATGAACTATTCATATCATTATTTCTCCATAACTATTTCAATCATTTTTTTTTTTTGGTCAAGAACTATTTCAATCATTCATAGTATCAAAATGTTATGAGTAATGTATTCTCATAAATACCCACTTCTTTTATATTTTTAATTTTCACTTTTCATGCAAAATGATGGGCTTCACTGTGCACTCTAAATAAAATTACATATTCATTCAGAAACAAAAACTAGAAAAAGGCCTTAAAATATAATTTCAAAGACAAATCAAGAATCAATCAACTATTTAATTTTTTTTGACACAATTTCAGCCTATGATTATGTTAATGTGACAATTGGGAGAAGCCAAAACTTTAGACCAATGACTAAGATTTTTCTCCTAACTGTTAGGATAGAGATAGTGTTAGGAGATGATCCAAATCTTATTTTTTCAACATTTTTACATTTATTACATGAGTTGAGCCATGAATTGCTTAATAAACAACTATTAGTGGTAACACGCCCTGTTAACAAATGATTTGCGTAATGAGTGGCACTTATATATGTAGATCTTATATGCATATAAGAGTCGACTTCTCTCTCTGTCTCAGATGGATATTCGGATGGTTGGATGTAAATTTTTCCTCCTAAATATTCTGTAGCGTAGAAATTTTTTCCATTTAATAGTTTCAATGAATTGTAGCATATATACATAATTACCAGATGTAAGTCTTACACCTCTAGCAAATGTATTTCTATAAAGACTCCGTTTGTTTGTCATAAAATAACTTATTGAAGGAAAATATTTTTTTAGAAAAAAAAATATTTTCTGATATTTAGTTATCATATTGAAAAATATTTTATAGTGTTTGGTTTGATAAAAAATGAATGCAAAAATAGTGTAAAAAGTGGTAAGAGAAGGTGAGAGAGAGAGAGACGATGAATGCAAAAAGAGAAGGCGGCAACAACTTTTATAAGAGGAGAGAGAAAAGGTTTGATAAAAAGTGAATGCAAAAGTGGCGTAAAATATTTTCTTCTCTCTTATACTACAATTTTTTCTTTGACTGTAAATATTTTTTCTTTGACTATATTTTTTGTCTTGTCAAACATCATAAAATATAAAAAATATTTTACGGCAAACAAATAGAGCACAAATGTCAAATTTTGTTGATTGGACAATCCGACACCATTCCATTATGCCTACTTTTTTTTTTTTTTGGGTCAAACATTACACCTACTCATAAACAATAAAATTACAACGTTTCCTACTAATATAAGACATAATCTATTTATTCTTAATGTTTTAAAATGGTATGGCAATTACTTTAAAATTTTGTATGTCAGACTATGAGACGTGTGTATCTAAGGGCGTAAAAATCGTTAAAAATGTAAATTACAAATAAAGTGTAAAGTCAAATGAAAAACTCTTTAATTCAAGCAGGCGAATTATTCATACCTCACATGAGAATTACTCTTACATGTGTGTACGGGTTACCTCCATTGGCAGAGTCACATTGGGGTCAGTGGGGGTTGCAGTCCCTACTGATTCATAAAAATTGTTAAAATTTTTATGTATTTTTTTTTAAAAAAATTAAATATCTATGTATTTTTAATTAAAAAAAATTAATTAGCCTCTACTGAAAAATAAAAGTACTCTTATAGTTCAAAAATTATAGATTTTAATCCCCACTGACCCATAAAAAGGTTAAAATTTTTATGTATTTTTTTTAAAAAAATTAGATATCTATATATTTTTAGTTTAAAAAATTAATTAACCCCCACTGAAAAATAAAAATACTCGTATAGTTCAAAAATTATAGATTTTAGCCCTCACTGACCCATAAAAATATTAAAATTCTATATATTTTTTGAAAAAATACTTGTATAGTTCAAAAATTATTAATTTTAACCTTCACTAACAAAAATTTCTGGCTCCGTCCTGATTACCTCTTCTCTTGCAATTCGGAAGAGTAAATTTTTTTCTAAGTCAAATTTCAGAAGAGTATAGTAACTTAGCTGGCAGATGGGAAGAACTTTTGGCTCTTTTTTTTTTTTGGTCGTGAAACTATTGGCTGTTGGAGGGACGCATTGCTGAAACTGCCACGTCAGAGAAGCATTATAATCAAATCAAAGATTCTGTTGGGGTACAAAATGAGTGATGATTGTTCTTAGGGTATCTTTAATAGAGTGTGTAAAATGTAATAATTGTTTTTTTTAGAGATTTTGATGATAAAATTTCAGCACTAATGACTAAAATAAAGACCCAAAATATGGTTTTAAAACAAAATTTAAAGACTTTGTGTAAAAATAGAGCCTTGGCTACATTTTTTTTAACAAATATAGAGACTCAAAATAGAGACTAAGAAAGAAAACAAATGGGTCTCCATTTTTGGGTTGGACCGAGGCGTCAGTGATAATCTGACGATCTGACCAAAAAAAAAAAAATTACAACGGACATATGACCGTTGCAATAAATAAAAAAAAAACACAAAAAATTCAATCCAATGATTAAATCTGAACGTTGCAACAAAAAGAAAAAAAAATTACGCAACTTTCAAATCTGAACATTGCAACAGAAAAAAAGAAAAAAGAAAAAAAGCCCGCAACGTTTAGATCTGAATGTTGCAACCAAAAGGAAAAAAAAAATTCCTTGCAACGTTCAGATCTAAACGTTGCAACAGAAAAAAAAATTGAAAAAAAGTCTACAATGCTCAGATCTGAACGTTGCAATAAAAAATTCAAAGAAAAAGGAACTTTGGGAAACTTGCAGATGAACGTTGCAACAGTAAAAAAATTGTTGCTTCTATATAAACAACCAACAAAAGCAGCAGATCCAACATCAAAAAAATTCAATGTAAAAAATAATACAAAAGATATACACAAGCATACTTGTTTTCCAAAAACAAAAAAAAAAAAAACAAAAACTCTCCAGAAAAAGCACCGATCCAATCTTTTGTGGGGAGGAGGGTGAGGGTGAGGGTGGGGGTGGTGGTGGTGGCAAGGGGGGGGGGGGGGGGGGGGGGGGGGGGGGGGGGTAGGGTGACGAGAGAGAGAAAGGAAAAGATGATATTTTTTTATATATATATAAGAAAAAGGGGGTGAGAGTTTATATAGGTTGTAATTTTTTTTTATTCATTAATTATTATTTTTTATATTCATAATATTTCACCTATTTTTTTTATATTCATAATATGTCACCTAATTTTTATTGTTTTATTTTTTTTTTATTCATAATATGTCACTTATTTTTTTTTATTCATTAATTATTTTTTATATTTATAATATGTCACCTATTTTTTTATTCATTAATTTTTTTTTATATTCATAATATGTCACCTATTTTTTTTATTCATTCATTTTTTTTATTCATAATATGTCACCTAATTTTTTTTATTCATTAATTTTTTTATATTCATAATATGTCAACTATTTTTATTTTTATTTTTTTTTATATTCATAATATGTCACCTAATTTTTTTATTTATTAATTTTTTTTTTTTATATTCATAATATGTTACCTATTTTTTTATTCATTAATTTTTTTTTATATTCATAATATGTCACCTAATTTTTTTATTTATTAATTATTTTTTTATCTTCATAATATGTCACCTTTTTTTATTCATTAATTATTTTTTTTAATTCATAATATGTCACCTAATTTTTTTTATTCATTAATTATTTCTTGGTCTTATATAATTTAATACTAACTATCTTTTTTTTTTTTTTCCTTTTCAACTATGGAGAATGCAGAAGGAGGTTTCAGGGGTCGTAATTTCACAATTCAAGAAGATATTGCTTTATGTCGCGCTTATATCGCAATTAGTGAAAATTCCCTTGTCGGGATAAACCAAACATCGGCAACAATGTGGAATCAAATCCTTGAAAAATTCCATGAATGCTACCCATCTGTTGCTCCAATAGAAGCACGAACATCAAAAAGTCTAAAATGCCGATGGACGCCAATCAACTAAAAGTGCACCAAATTTGTAGAGTGTATTGCACAAGTAAATTTAAGACCAAGGAGTTGAGCAAATTCCGCTGATATGGTGCTTTTTTTCGAGATAATATTATTTTTCTTACATTCATCTGCCACGATTACTTATAATATTTTTTTTGTTTTACAGATTGCTGATGCAAGACGATTATACTATGCTGCGAAAAACTAAAATTTTCACCTCGATCATTGTTGGGCGATATTACAATACGGTCAAAAATGGAGGAAAATTATGCATCGATGGCTGACACTGGTGCAAGTATGCTGCAACCTGAGTCTCCGGTTGATCTCGAGAACAACACTTCATTTTCTGTACAAAATGACACTCCGAATGAGTCGGTGCCCGAGACCCCAAGTGGGCCCTCATCTGTGAGGCCTATTGGAAATCAAAAAGCTAAAAGACTCAAAAAAGGCAAGGACATTGCAAGTGAAATCCTCCACCAAGGGAAAAATAAGGAGAAAATGATGATGGAGTACAAAGAAAGTTTTGAACAAAAAGATTTCAATATTATGTCGATGAAGACTTCTACCATCGAAACTCCAGAAAAAAGGGCGTGGATGATCGAACGACAAAAAGCAATTATGGCAAAAAGGGTCTCCCGTTTGATAAACTTTGACGATGATGTCTATCGTCCCGATATGCCTTAATTATTTGTATTTGTAGTAGATAATTATTTTTCAATTCAATGTCATGTTATGCTTTAACCATTTTTTCAATGCAAAGTCATGTTTAACATTAATTCTAGAGGATAACTATTTTTAAAAAGATCGACATACAAAAGATAGTTAATTAAACGTCTTCCTAATACATATTGCAATTATATATTGATATTTCCTGCACGATATTCATTCCAAATGTGTTCAATGAGATCATTTCGGAGAATATAGTAAGCAACTTCATCTCTGATTTAAGCTCGATTGATTAGATATTCATTAATAGTTATGTGATCTCGATTTGTTTCGACAGAGGGCTCTTCTACATGGTAACGTGTAGGATCATTATCGAAATCATCACCTTCTTCCTCTCGGTTATCTTCCACTATCATATTATGAAGAATTATACAAGTCTTCGTAATCTCCCCAATATCACTCTCATGCCAAAAACAACATAGCCCTTTAATGATTTCAAATCGACTTTGAAGGACACCGAAGGCTCTTTCGACATCCTTCCGGTATGTCTGTTGCTTGTGATTAAATAACATCTTATCTCTATCTTGTGTATTGGGATATGCCTGAACAATTGTGGACCAACGAGGATATATTCCATCAGCGAGATAATATCCTTGTCTGTATTGTCTACCATTGAGGGTATATTGTATGCGTAGAGCTCTACCTTCAAGAATATCAGAAAAAATCGATGAACTATATAATACATTGAGATCATTACGTGCACCTGGTGCTCTGAAGAACGAATGTCATATCCAAGTGTCATATGACGCAACTACTTCAAGTATTATGGTTGGACGACCATGGTGTCCAGCATATGTTCTAGCCCACACGGTTGGACAATTTTTTTATTTCCAATGCATACAGTCCAAACTACCTAGCATTCCTAGAAAACCACGTTGGTCAGTTTTCCTGAGAAGCCTAAACAAGTTTGCATTGTTGGGATGACGTAGATACTCGTTGCCATATACTGTGTTAACAGCGCGACAAAATTTTGTCATCGTCTCCGCAGATGTACTCTTTGCAATTTTCAAATAATCATCGTTGGCATCTGCAGGCTTTCTGTACGCAAGCATACGGAGAGCGGCCGTCATCTTGACATGAGGGGTAAACCTTTGCTTTCTAGCTGCATCTGGTTTCCGCTTGAAGTAATTGTCATAATGCATGATATCTCCCATAATTTTGAGAAACAATTCGCGCCTCATGCGAAAACGTTTTGTGAATTCAGAAGCAGGATACAAAGGACGATCAACAAAATAATCATTCATAAGCCTGACATGGGCACCTACCCGATCTCTTCTTTTGGATTGTCGATGTGAGGATGTGCCTCCATGGTCGCCTGTACTATACGGATGTGCAACATGCATCATAGATTGATGTTGTCCGTACATCGTCATCATCATCTCGTGTCCGTGAATGTCGTTATCATGATGGCCAATGGAATCACGAACATCGGATGGAGAGGAATCGGCTCCTTGTTGGGACATTGTAGACAGAGCAATATAGATTTGAGAATGAGTTATACAAATTGTAGTATGTGATTGTGGTACAAAGATTGGTTTGAGGTTGTGATATATATAGATTTATGAGTGGATAAGAGATAACAAACAAATGGATGGGATTCACGAATGAAAATCCAATCCAATGGCCCTTATTTGGATAAGAGATTTTAGATTATGATAAAGAACGAATAGATGAGATTGTCAAAGGAAAATCCAATCAAATGACCCTTATTTGGATAAGAGATTTTAGATGATGATAACAAATGGACGGATGAGATTGACGATTTGGATATAGGATTTTAGTTGATGATAACGAACGGACAGATAAGATTGAAAATAATATATTCTAGTGTAATCGGATATAATTAAACGTCATCCATATTAAAAAATTCTACCGTTGTCGGAATTAATTTATTTTTTGGTCGAAATATTCGTAAAAAAAAATTACATTTTTAAAATAATAATTTAAAAAAAAAAAAATTAACCGGTGCAAAAAATAACGAGTAATCAAATTAGTATGCAAAATTAAATTAAATATAATATAGAGACTCAACTTAATTAAGACCCTCATTGGAGTTAACTTTTTTTTAAAGACTCAAAAAAACACATGAGGCTTAAGTAGGGGCTTTAAATTACTCAGGGTCTCTATATTTAGAGATAGAGACTCTAAATTTAGAGCTCCTACTGGAGATACCCTAAGGGACCTTCTACAGAGTGGGGAACGGGGAACGGGGAACGGCGAACGTGGAACGAGGTGGGAGGTTGCGAACCGTTGATTAAAATAGATGGCTGTCGATCATAATTTTTTTTTTTTGCTTTACTTAATGTGTAATTACAATTATAACCTTAAGTGAATAATGTTGTGGGACCCACATAATATATGATTGGACACTTAGCTGAGCAATTTAAACACGTGTTAAGTGTTTGGTATGATAATTTACTTTACTACCCCTGGTTGAATAATATGAAATGGGCCCACAAAACAGTTGATTTACTAAATTACCCTCGACAGGAAAATATTAGAAATCATGTTATAACTTATATACCCTTAATTGAATTGTATTAAGACAAAACTCGTTGTCATGTTCAAATTTTCTCTAGCACAGCCCATTTTCATATCCTATTTCGAAATTACGATATATAATGACTCGATTACGGGAAACACAACTCTAATTACGAATTGTTAGTTCTATTTGCAATTCTTAACATACTTTAACATTGCTAAAAACACAATGTCACAAAATGCTCCATCTTAACATTTGATTGTCTATTTAACCATGTTCTGAATTTTAAGGTTAATAAAACATTGTCATCTGCATTAATTACTTTATTTCTATCAGCACATGATATACTTACGACACAAACAGTTACATACTAAATACTTCTACGAACTGTAAGCACAAAAATTATTGATTACATCTTTAGGAATACGAAACGTTACACTTCAACTACGACTATCACCACTTAAATTATGTTCGTTTCTTTTTTATTACCAATAACTGTTCTCAACCTTGCCTCTTCATTTCTCCAACAATCCAACACCAAGTGCTCACTATAAAATTAGCCCATAAGTGTTTAGTCACATTTAACATGCATCAATAGTCTCTCATACTACAATTTTTCTTTCATATATAGTGCTTGTTACGTTATGCCTTCATACTTTGAGGGTTTACCTAAAGAATTCATAGAACTAATTCTTACCCATGTTGCATCATCTTCGTCAATTGATCTTGTAAATGCAAATTTAAGGTAAGACAATATCTTACGTTACTTTTTCATTATCTTTTATCTTTACTCAAGTTAAACTATGTTAATGCGGGTTAGATGTTTTCGAATTTTGGCACCTACTTTTACAGTTACAAGTTATTTCGAAGTATCAGTGAATCAAACTACGTATTCAAACATATCAACATTCACACCATTATGCCCGAGCCGTGGTGGTGGAATATCTATAATGGAATGGATGTTCTCGGACAGAGATTACGGGACAGTGAAAACATAGAGTATTTATACCAAATAGGAGCTATAAGTTTTACAAAATCCATACTACAAATTTTTTTCCTATTACAATAATGCACCCCACCATTGCAAAATATAAATTGATGTCTCCATAAATGGTTCTTTTTCCGCATGAGAGTTATTGGACATACAGGGACGAGACGTTTGAACAAAGCGGTAAGTTCTGGTCATCTTGGTGCGAATTTTGCGTTGTTAGTTCTTAAGTTATTTGCTGCTAATCCATCAAGAGAGGAAGCGATAGCAAACCTAGGCATGTTTATAAAGGATTCGAAGACAAAGGCAGATGAGTGTCGTCAAAGTTTGTCCAAAATCTTGCCTAAACTATAGGGATATCAACCTATCATCTAGAAAACTGTATGTTGCTAGGTGCATGATCCACCCAAGATGATAAGGACGGGTTGGCTTGGGATTCAAGACTGCAAGCCTGTACACAAAGAATGCAATAGATGTTTATGTGACGTACACATCATGAAATTATTTCATAATATTATCTACTAAACATCTAATTAAATGTAACAGTTTAACTATATCATTATATATTTTGTTTTATTTAATATAAATTTTTGCATTTACACTCTTTATTTTTTTTCCCTAAAAGGGTCTAACACATACATATATTTTAAAGATTTTTAAAATTTTTACATTATGAAGATACAACAAACATACAATTCAAAACTTATGTCAATAATTTTCCATACCTAAGGATAATTTCGTCATCTCCCACATTTCTACTTCCATATCAAGGGGTTTTTTTTCTTTTTACACAACACTCTTATTTTATTATTTACCCATTTTGATAATTTCAATGTTATATTAATGAAGGATTTTCCGGTCATTTTTCATGATGGTATAATTGACAGTAACATTTTGAAATGCTGAACTTTTCTCCCTTTGACACGTGTGCATTTTGTATTGGTTTGGTAGTCAAAATCAAACAAAACATATAAATTATCTCGTACTTTATTGAGGGGCGTAAATGTCATTTAACATTTTTTTTGGCTTTATCATCTTTATAAAAGCCTAACTTCTAGTGGGACCCACTGCCACATGTCAATCCCTGTTGCGACCCCGTTTCCTCGCACCTTGTTTTGTAGAAGTTCCCTTAAAAAAATATGTAAAAAGAAGAAAAATAAGATCCTCATTGGATATTGGATTTTTTGACTCTGGGAAAATGCTAAAAAATTATAAGTTGGACAGTTCGACTTTCTATACCACGTGAGCTTTGTTTACTCATAGAGCTCGCATTCATTAAGCCCGACTGTTCGGTTTAATCCGTCAAAAGCACGATCCTCTCACTAAGTCGGACCATTCGACTTGACAGTTCAAAAACTTGGCTATCTAAGTATAATAAATAATATATGTAAAGCTCACATACCATACAAAATTAAATAGTTAGGCTAGATTGTTCAAAAGCCTCACCCTCTAACTGAGATGAATGATTTAGACATTCGTTTAGTAGGTGCACAAACCTTTAACCCCTACCCTTTAGAAACAAATCTAATTGGATCATGGCTGACTTCACAAAGATCACCACAAAAAAACCAAGAATATCAGGTGTAGAGGGCCCTGAATTCATCAAAGAAGTGCAATTTAGGCTGGAAGTAGGCCCCCCTCTCTAAAAAAGAAAAGGTACCAATTATAATGTCGATAAAAGGGAAGCCTTTTAAGCCAACGGATTATTCGGTCTCTCATAAATAGGTAAGTCTCATATTGTGTGAGGTGTTATGTTCAAATTAGTCGTTGGCTTGATGTAAAAAAAAATCTTTGATAAAAGTGAATGATAAAGAAGAAGTTTACACTATGCTTGAATTTACAAGAGAAGGGGAAGAAAGGAAGGTAAAAGTAGAGAATTATAATGGAAAGAAGGGAAAGCAGTTACATCATTTGGATTAGAGAAAGAAAGGAACGAAAAGAAAATTAGATGAAAGAATATTAAAATAATATATATATATATATATATATATATATATATTTTTTTTTTTTCATGTGAAGTAGTAAAAATATTAGTCTTTTCACACATCATGTTCTATCGGTAACTTCAGCTTTTGTTATCTCAGTCAATCCTATAACAAAAAGTCGAGTTGAGGAATTATCCAACCATGCAACCTCTATACCCCCATGGAAGAATTGAATCAAAACCAAATAAAAGACCTCTCTTTCTCAAAGGAATCAAAACACAGATACTATTTTTTGGTCCTTTATGTTTCTTTCCTGTTAATAAGGAAGTAGTTTTTCCTCCAGTGAGATTAAAAAAAAAAAAGGTTGCATCAGAGAAGAATCAAAATCAGCCTTAATAAAAGAAATGAAAGGATTGAAGTGAACCAAACTAAGGGAAGGATGAATTCCTCCCCTTCATTTCCTTTCCCTTCAAAAATTGAATCCAAATACAATTATATTAATTTCCTTTACTTGGTATATGAAGAGATCAAACCTTCAAACATCTTCAAAGAGGTATCCTAATCGTCTGTTGGGCATTGGCCTTTGAGGCTTTGGACTGTTCTAACTATGGACCAACCCAACAAGTAGTGAGTGTTTGCCATTACAACCACTAGAGGCTTGCCACGAGGCCCATAATGAACAATTAATCAAACCAAATCAAACATTTTTCCATTAAGTTGTGTTGACTATATAAATCTGACGACACCACTTATTACTTATCATAATGTCGACGTATTTTCCACTGATTGTCGCAACCCTCATTTATTCGGACTTGAGACCGACAATGTTAGAGATAAAACCTCTAATGCAGGCAGAGTTGTGAATAAGGATTAGCATTTTTTTTTTCTCCTTTCATAAAGCAAACATATACTCAAATTTCAAACAGTGAAAAGAGTCCCAATACTTCTCATGGCGATAACAAATACAAGAAGAGTCCCAACATATACGAAGTGTAAAAGAGTTCCAAGTTGATAGAAACCTTAACGAAACACTTACATAAAGCTAACCAACACATCAGATGGCAGTGTAACTGTAAGCATCCTGGGGAGGAGCCTTAGAAAGAGCTGTCAAGAACACAAAGGCTCCGAATAGAACTGCAACAATGGCAGTGAAGTTGACAAGGTATGCCTCCGAGCCATACTTGGCGAGGCCAGAGTTCTCAAGGAATGTGAGCTTCTCAAGGAATCCAAGTGTTGCAGTGCCAATAGCTAAGACGTAGACAAACAGCCCAAAAAGCACATGCCATGGAAGCGATTCGCGCCTGATTTCTGGGGTACCCCCGGGGTAGAAGAACACCAGAAAACCATAAATCCACTGCCAGTGACAGAAAATGAGGAAAATGATAGAAATTAGATACCAGTTAACTGAACAATGTTCAGAGCCTTAACAATATTTTTCCTATAATCAGAGCAATGAATTAAACTAGGAAAGTTAACTAAGCCACCCAAATATATCGCTTAAATAGAGGCCTAAACGCAACAGTGCTAAAGAAGTTTAATGTAGCATAATTTGTCCATTCAATTCCTGGAGCCTCCTGAGCACCCATGGACACAAAAAGCGCATTTCAGCCAAAACCGCGACTTACTAATACCCGGACTGACCATATTGAAGCCATAAGCATAGTGTCTTTCATCAGACAATTATGCAAAGTTACAACTTCTGGATGCTTAAAAGGGACAATAATATCATATCAGCAAGAAATTAATGTCCTTCTTCAACTTCAAAGAATGATGAAAATAGCTAATTTAACGAGTAAACAAAGGGACCAGGCAAAGATTAAGCAAATGATAAAAACAATCTGCAAAGACAATGCAATCTTTAGCTAAAATGTAGAAGTACAGTTTCAAGTTTTAACCATACCTGAATACCATAGAGAACAATAACCCCAATACCAAGCCAAGAGTGTAAACTGTATAAATTAGCAATATTGCTTTCATTGTGATACTTGAATGCCGTGTAAATCCCGATGCAACCAAGTATGAGGGCAGTAGCATGCAAAATTAGATGTATTACTTTCTTCACTTGCTTCTCAAACGGGAGTGCTTTATAAGCAATAATTGCTGCATTTAGAATGTAGAAGGAAAATGTTAAAACACTATAGAATAAAGCAATATATGTATGTGTGATAACATCTACTATATCAGGAATATCAATGAACCTCATTATTGCAATTTATATTTACGCTTAATGCTAGATGTATCAAGTGTATGTTTCGATTACCTTCACCTCCAAGAATGATGAAGCCAATAAGCATCAAAACAGGATGAATCTGATAGGAGGAGAAAGAAAATGTCAATTATGAGATTCATGATAACACAAAGTTATTAGAATGCATGAAATCTTGAAAATTGATCTTTTTCACTAAATTTAATTCTAGTAAACCATCACTTTACAGGAAAGAATTTAGAATGGCCAGCAAAATTCAGACTTGCACCCAAGCAACAGAAACGAATGAGTCCTGTTCTTAGATCAAAAGATCATTAGTTCTCATTGCTTGTCTTTGGTGTTGCTAACAATTTCATTGAATAATTTTCAGGGAGCCACCCCGATCTGTTTTGACTTTTAACATCACTTACATGTTGCCATACATGGCTGTCAAATTATTACAACACATAAATAAGATTAGTTTGAAATGAAAAATTGAGCTACTTTATTCAAAAGTTGAGTATGTAAACACAATTAAGCATCAAGTTTTACGTGAAACCTCAAAAGTTAAAACTGAGGCTATCAATTAATGGACACTCATCGTTAGAACGGACACTGGAGTTGTAACGCACTAATGCTTCAAAACTTTGTTTACACTACAGTATATTAGTCCTCGAGATAAGGTAATCTACTCCTTATAGGACAGAATGAATGGTTTCAGATAAATCTACAAGCCAGCAAAGCAAGGGCGATGCCCCTCACTGCCTTACAGAGTAAAATAAGTTTCCTACAAAAGCTCCTTAAAATGTTAATATTAGACCGAAAACCTCAAGAAAATATGCCCTTTAATCAGTCTCAAGGGAAATTTTTAATACATGCCTCAGAAGTCAAAACTGTAATCTCATATTTCTTCACCGTGATAACAAGATACGATTACCAAGCATCAGGTACAAGACATCGTCATTGAATTTGCTCAGATAATAACATAGTTAATTTGACATAGTTAACATCCTTCACTAAGCACCATTTATTAGTCATATATATCACACTATAGAATGGGTATTGCTGATATTCTACAATTTTGAAATTCACAGAAGCCATCACTATAAGAGAGTAACCATATACTAGCAACACCATGCAGGGTTAAGGGTTACACTTCTAAATGTCAGCTGGACGATCCAGCTCTAACATAGAGTGGGCCCAACACCACCCTCCAGCTGACGACGGCAATATTTTTCCATATCATAAGGCATATAATGTACTGCAATTGGCAGACAGCAGCCACACTCCTAAAAATGAAGGTAGGTGGTCATGTGAAGACCAAAGAGGTAGGTGGTCATGTGAAGACCAAACAGGTAGGTGGTCTTGTGAAGACTAAAGTGGTAGGTGGTCATGTGAGGACTAAATAGGTAGGTGTTCAAAGTTCAAAGATGAAAACAAACATCAGATAGTTGAATAAACCATTTTGGTAACTGCCAAATGGCTGATCCAATCCATCCAGTATAGTTATCACCAAATAATTCATTGACATCTTAGATGTGATAAAAAATGCCTAAACAACTTCTATTTCTAATGTCAACTTGAGCTGACAAACTTAATAATGAACAAATTCTCCAAGATTCAACAACCATTACCCTAACCGAACAAGAAGAGTTCCAAATTCATTGATACAGAAAAAAAGATTATAGAAATACGAGCCATTAAGCATCAACTTGCAGAAAATGCAGCCAAATTCTTCAAGTGACACAACAATTAACTGGAAATATTACTCCTTTCTCATTGCATCGAAACAACAAATACATAACATACTAGTCATTTCAACAAACACCAATATGAAAGAACCACCACCATAGACACAGTCCCCCACCCCCCAAAATACCAAGCCCCTGTCCTAGAACCTGAGAAACATACACGGAGTCTTGCTCCCACTCAGAATTCTAGGCCTGTAAGTGAGACTAGTATCCTAAACAAGAATAACTCTATCGAGCTCAAATACAACTCAAAATGATCAACCCAAATTGTTACTTAAACGTATAACTCTAACTTATAAAACACATTGATATTATGCCTCCCATCCATTTGAAAGACATTACACTTGGTGGTTCTGGACATCATATAAGTGATTAAAAAGAGTACTTAGCCAAGAAAAGATTCAACATAATTATGCAAAAAGCAGACCCAAATGGGTAAAAAAAGAAGAAGTTAAAGATGAGACTTTTGTAAACCCAACATGAGAAAACATGTATAAAGTCAGAATCATTAAGCAACCAATGAAAAGGTTCAAACAAAATTATATGCAGCAAGGAAAAAGAGAAAAGGGGGGGGAGGGGGTGTTAAGCCCCTCGCGCTGACATTAGATGTCAAACTTGAGACACACGACAAAATATGTAACAAAGTTAGAAACTTTAAGCACCCCATGTAAAAATTCAACATAAAAAGAATGAAAATTAATGTAAGCTTACATTAAAGATGAGGCTTTTGTCAGTATCCTCCCATGCTAAACCACCCCTGAAACTTATGCACCAAACCAGCACAAGAATTGCACTTATTACAGCCAAAGCGTGTGTCACATAGGAGAACAACATAGGATTCACAGCTATTGCCATCTTTTTGCTCTTCTCTTGTTGGTCTCTCAATGGTGCCACAAGCTCAAATGTATGTTTCATCACCAACAACTACTAGTAATTATTATATATGGGGTCTTTCTAATTTTATTTTATTACATGTGTACTTAGCTGCTGTAGAAACTTTCTTCGGGCTATTATTGACCGTTGGATGAGTGAAGATCTCTCCATCTAGTTTGGGATGTTGGCCACGTGGGTTACTATCATTGGGTAAATTTATAGTCTACGTGGGTAGGTGTCCTTGGGCTTCGTGTCCATTTTTAACACCATTGGGCTCTTTTTCTTTTCTTCCATTTGGCTAGAATTATGTTTTTGTAATTCTTTTTTGTACAAATTGAGTTTTTTTTTTTATCTAATTATTGTTTAGATGGAATATGAACCGACTATAATGATCTTTTAACTAATATTTTATTTTAATATTTTAAAATTATATTATAATCGTTCATTTAATTTTTAAACTATAAAATTGGAGAAATTATTTTTGGTAACTAAATTGAATAAGTAAGACGTAAGTTAGAATATTAAAATAAAAAATTAGTTATAAGATGATCCTCGTATAATATGGATAATTAGGCAAGAAGTAAATTATTTTATTATATGAGTTTTTTATGTGGATGATATTTGGACAATAAATCTAGTTTTTGATATTATGATATAGAAATTCAGTTTTAGGTTCAATATGGTATCCGAATCTAATCGTGATAAAATTTTATTAAAAAACTAGTATTAAATATAAAGGAAAATCTCACTACAATTCCCTATTGTTTTCCTTTGTTCTAAACTAATTTTCATTGTTTCAATTGTTCCAAATTAATTTTCAATATTTCAAAAAAAAAATCTTAAATTAGTCCCTTATGTTAAAATGTTAGTTCCTAACGATTAAGATATAATTTTAAAATATTAAAATAAAACAATGGGAATTTGTAGTAAGACATTTCATAAAAATTTGATTTCAAATTTCTTGTACACAATTAAGTTCTAGAACTCGATTGGAATCACGTGGATTCTCGATTGGGCAGAGACTTTTTCTTTCTTACCTTTGTAGATTTTAGATTGTTATGCTATATAATATTGAAAAAAGGACAATAGTTGAGTTTTAATCTTTATCTCTTGACTGTCCTTAATCAACTAAACATGAACAAAAGTCAAAAAGGAGCATCCACTACCATGAAACAAATGAAGAAGGGTATCCTCGTGCAATCAAAGTAGCAATACATTCAAATTTTGGGGAAAAGATTATGTCGATTGATTATAAAATCGAATTGAAATTTTCTTGTAATATTATCTATTATTGAACATGTTTAAAAAAAAAAAATTGTAAAAAGACCATGTGAAAATATAGTTTTTTTAAAAAAAAATTAAGGAAGCCACATATTAATTTTTTGATCAGTTCATAAATCATGTGAGAATATAGTTTCCTTCATAATTATAGAAAATGTATCTAACCAGAAAAAAGAAAAACGCAACATGTCTTTTTCTGTGGTTTATTATTATTTTTTCTTTAGATCATTTTTTTATTTGGTTTATCAAGGTCATTTGTTCAGCGTCTTAATCAAGCAAGAATCCAATTATTATATATTGCTACAGTATCAAGTTACTAGCAGCTTTTGTAATCAATGACGTCAACTTAGTTACTACATGTGAAATTTATTTAAAACGTTTGGAACATTTAATGTTTGAGTCACAAACGGGTAATCCCAAGAGGGATTCGGGAAAATTTCTTCAAAACATTTTGTACGTTTGAAAGTACCAAACACAAGTGCATGGACACTATCTATACAGAAGACCTACACGTTAGAAATAAATGAATCATTTTTTAAGCAATTCCACTACGTGGGGTTACATAGCAAAAAAGATTACAGATTAGATTATATATGGATCCACCACTCCTTCTAAGTCATACCCATCCTGTTTTTTTTTTTTTTTTTTTTTCTTGCTTGATGGGAGGCAAGGTACAACTGCACGCATTAATATATGTACCAAATCAATTAAAAAAAAAATTTAATTTGAGACTTTTAGTTCATGAATTAACACTTTTATCATTTGATCCACCCTTAAAAGATAAAACAATGCACTTTGGTCTAGGCTTTAGGGTGCAATTGAGATGGGACTTCACTTCCGTATGAGATATAAAGATGAGTCTCATATTACAAAATCGGATCGTTTGATCCTTCTAAATGGAAGACTTTTGCATCAAAATGAAATATCTTTGTGATGTATAATTGTATATGAGACCACCTCCCACAAAAAGTAAAATCGTCTAACTCTGTCAAATGAAAAACCTTTATATCAAAGATAAAATATAATTGTCATGTACAGTTTAGGACTTTCTTTTCAAGTTCTACAAGAGCAAAATGAAACTAGTCATTCCCTTTTTTGGTTCAAGCTTTCTCCTTAGTCCATGCACATAAGAGAATTAAGTTTCAGGCCTTATAGGCATTCAGTTCTCTTAATTTCTATGGCCTATGAGGTTCATCCTCCCAATATTTGCAATAATTGATGAGTTATGTGATGATTATTATTTTCCCTTAGTATAATATTAGTCAAATCTCTTGTGAAGTTTTGGTGATTTAGCATCAAAAGAGCGACCGACATGCAATTAAGAAGGCAATAGCATGGAAGCAGGAAGACATTCGGTGAGTATCAAATTATCAATATAAGAACAAACCAAAAAAAAAAAAAAAAATTATCAATATAAGAGATCACAACATTAAACAAATGAAACCATTGTATGACTGTGTGGACTTGAACCATTTCATAACGTTTTATTTTTATGAGAGATTCAATAGTAGTGAAATGCTTATATATATATATTTTTTGTTTGGTTAATAGGTGCTCATACAATTATAATTTAATTATTTAGAAATTCATCACTAATAAATCTTTTTCATAATGTTACATGTTAGAAGAAGATATGTGTTAGGATCAAGTACTTACCACTAGACTAAAAGTTTAAACTGTCAGTAGAGGCCCAACTTTATTTTCTTATAGTGGCAATACAGAGTCCCATGTCTATGCATGTTGTGAGTGGGTCTAAGGAGCGGCAAAATAAACTGTTAAATACCAATACCGTACTTATATGCGATAACGAATTCATAGGGTGATCGCTAGCCCATAAGGCCAACAATGTGAATCCGCAGTTTGTGGGGTCATAATTTCAGGTTAAGTCGTGAGTTCAACTTTCTTAATAGGCGAAAGGTCTACTTTGAATTATTATAGAAAACAAGCATCATTCTTTCTTTAAATGGGCATGCGCAAGACACATTCCCGCCTCCATTGTGGGCCTTGACATGCTGGTTATTCACTTGGCCCATTTCGCAAGCGCATGTTCTTTGCATCTCTCACATATGGCAACCTATGACCCCAAAAGAAAAAAAAACAACATATGGCAACCTAGAGAAAAGAGTGAGATCAAGTTTTGATAAATTTTCTTTTAGTTTTATTTATCATGGAATTATACTGATAATGGCAGACACTATCTCCTCTATAATAGCATTTACTTGCAATTATGCTTTCTGTAATTTTTATTTTTAAGTTCGGGTAAAAAATTTGTATATTCATTAAGTTTTTCTAAACTTCATTTTGTCTCAACAAAACCACAAATTCAATGCATTTAAGGTGTATATTGCGTATGATAAAAAAAAAAAAAAAAAAAAGGTGTATAGCAGAAAACGTAGGAAACTTGCAATAACACTTTATAACCTCATTTAGGTTAAGAAAGACTTTCAACTTTCTTTGAGTTCTTTTTATATTGACTCTAAAGTTAGATGACAAACTAGTTAGTAATACTGGTTGTTCTACTACGTTAATGTCTAACATCTCCTTTAAGCTTAGCAAAACCTCTCTTTTAACTTTCCACCCTTCGGAGTTTGGTAATGTAATTAAATGTTTCAAATAGTACTGTCCTATGTTTTCGATTAAAAAAGAAGTAGCATGAAGCGCCATCACCATCCTTTTTTTTTTTCTCCGCCCCCCCGGGCCCGATTTAAGAGAGCCCTAAAGTATTTTATATCACATAAAATGTTACACATTAAAATGAATCTTAAAATCTCTCGCATCTAAAATAAGATTCATACCACTAGACCAAATGGCCAGCGCTATCACCATCCTTCAACATACCCCTTTTCATTATGCAACGGTTAAGAGCAAGGCAAATTCAATCTATGACCGTAGAATCTCCATTGACCTCAACTTTTTTTCTTTTTTTAATTATATATGTATTTTTATTTTAAAAAATTAATTAATCCCTATTCAAAGAAAATATATATTTAGATAATTGTAAAATTGTGTGTTATTGTAATATAAAAAAAATTTAAGATTCACCTATAATTAAAGAGAAGACACTTGACCTAATCCTGTTTTGCCAACTAGGCCTACCTTGGGCTTCAACAAGTAGCAATTAAAGCTTGGTGAGACAACATGACATGAATAATGTTTTTCACATTATTGAAATCCTGAGGATGAGATTCTGCCAGAAGTTGGACTTCTCACCATTAACACTATAAATATGTAATGTGTGACAGAGACCTATGCACATGTCTTCACGTGAAAACAACCCTATCCAGATCAAAATAACAAGGAATCAATTAATAATTGAGCAAACCATACCTCAGTCCAATTATATACATGTTGCACCTTGGATTCTTTAACAACGTTAATAACATTATTAAAAATATCAGTGGTAAATTAAGGGTATATTTATGATAAATGATCTAAATTATAAGTGAGAAGATCAATTATAATGTACTTTTCGTCGTAAATGTGAGAGATTACAAAATTAAATATTGTACATAATATTATTTAATATGTATTTTATAATTTAAAAACTCTTAAATAAAATAAATAAATAACTGTAGTATTATTTTACTATTATTAATTTTCTAATAACGTTGATAGAAATCCAAAACTGTTGCACTGCAGGACTGTGAAAGCGATTTGTCGAAGCTACGTTTGACCCACATGTCCATATCATAAGCGTACACAAGCAACAAGTTCTGGCTTATGTGCACCGGCGCAAAGTTGCAATTAATTATTGTCACTATCATTAACCTGCAATAATAATACTAAACGGGGCCAAAGAATCTAACATAAGGAAAGTTTCGACCCTAAGCAGCAACGTTGAAAACTTGCGAAAGAAAGACTTGGAAGATGCACAACTCCATAAAAAGTATAATTCAATACACAAAATATCTTTATTTGTAAGGTTAAAGAAATAATATAATTCAATTTGTGTTTTTATAATTTGAATGAGCAACAGAACATAATGACAATTTTACTTTTAGACCAACACTCCGGTTCATATTTACACTAAAATGGCTGGATCGGACGAAGACCTAAAAAGGTTACTGATGATTGATCCCTACAGGCCAACGGGTTCTTACGGATGCTTTACTATGCTACTGCTGGTTCAAGAAAAAGTAGAAATACAAACTAAAAAGAGCACCAATCACTTTAAGAAAATTCTGTCAGATGGTGTGACACAGTAACGAAGAGTGAGATCCATTACATATGGAACTTACTTTTCACTGAGTGTGTGGGTGAGACCCACTACATATGAGAATATTTTATCTATCACTTTATATTTTATTATCAAAATTTTCTACTATCCAATGGTTCACAATAAATTTCACGCTCATTAAGAATCAAATTATGCAACATTGTCGAATGTGAGTCTCACCTTTACTATCACAAACTTAAGCCTGAGCCCAAGTATTAGACACCTTCCTTGCCTTCAGCCACAGGTTTTACAAGGTTCCACCATTATTCATTCTAAAGTAACAAAGCTGGCATCTTCGAAGCTACAAAAGTTAAAGTTGCTTTGCAATTTCATTTCACAAGCAAGCACCATTCCTTTTTTCCGTACCTCACTACAAGCAGCAAACCTCGTTACTAAGTAAGCAGAAAATACGCATTTGGTTAAACTATCATGTTAAATGAATAGTCTAGGTTGTTGGGGTTGTGCTTGTCTTCTTATAATATGAAAACATACTAATGGTTTGAAATGAAAATGAAAGAGTTGACATTTTGAAGTAGATCAAGTCTTCAAGAAATATAATATAGAAGCATTGACAAATACCAGCTCATTAAGCCACATGCAAGCAAAATAAACCGGAATCTAAGCAAAATTTTCATTAGTCTATCTGTTGCACCATATGTAGATGCATACCTTCTCCAGGAGGGGGCATGTGTCCCGAGATTTAGTACTCTTGGTGTATGTCCTTATCCAGGCGGGGTCATGTATCCTGAAATTTAACACTTGTCTGTCCGAAAGACTTCCAGGTGGAGTTTTGTGTCATCAAGAAAAAACAAGTTTGCGTGAGAACCTTGTTTCATATAGTTTCTATTTGTTTTCTTCAGTATGAATGCATGTATGTGACCGACTGTGACAACTTTTATGAGCTTTGCTTCTAGTAGTCAAGTGTAGATATCCTTTCTGTGGTTTAACTTTTTTTTTTTTTTTGTTTCAACTTCTATGAAAGCAGAATTAAGTTTAATCACAAGATAGCCAACATCATTGAGTTCTCAAACCACCCGTGAGACAGTTTTTGGCGCAGGGAGCAAAGTTGGCAGGCTGCTGGGTCGGACGCGCCAATAGCTCTCCAAGTAGAAACAAATTCTTATACGAAGATGTTTTGAATCGCAACAAGGTCAGATTCGACAGGTTCTGAACATTGTTGCGAGTTAATTAACAAAGATGTTCAAATGGAGGGGCGAGAAGAAGATCAAAGCGCTATTCGGAATGCAGTTCCAGGCAACTCAGGTGCATTAATACGACAATGAAATGCAAATTAATTTGATAAAAACTTAAATTTGATTTGATCTCACAACCATCTAATCACTAGCCGATGAAATAATTCAAAGCTCGAAGATTTGGTCTTACTTCACATGTTTTGATATGTCTCAGGTGCCACAGCTAAAAGCGAAATCCTTGATGATCTCCCTGGTTCCAGCAGATGTTGGGAAGCCGACGGTGAGACTAGGGAAAGCTGCTATAAAAGAAGGAAATTGTACCTGGGAAAATCCCATTTACGAAACAGTGAAGTTAGTCAGAGAGGCAAAAACAGGAAGATTCAAAGAGAAGATTTATTATTTGATCGTGTCAAGTGTAAGTTACTACCGTATTCATTTCTCTCTTACAAAAGATCTTTCAAATGATATCAACGTCTCGGATTTTTTGTAGGGATCATCTAAGAAAGGTTTTCTGGGAGAAACCTACATTGATTTTGCTGAATTTGTAGAGGCAACTGGACCATTGATGTTATCTCTGCCCCTGCAGGCTTCAAATTCAGGTGCAATTTTGCATGTGAGGCCTTTTACCTCTCTCTCTCTCTCTCTCTGTCTTTCGGTCTGTCTGTGTTGTCATCCTGTTACCAAAGATACAAATGTATAAAATGGGTGGGGCCATAGGTGGGAGAGGGGCAAGGTATATTGTACACCGTAAGAGGAGAGTAAATACCTAAGATAACTTGGATGGAGATACTCAAACAAGACCTCTCGTTTAATGGAGCTAACAAAGGAGAACTCTAAACATGAATGAGTAGCATCGTTAGATCTAATAGCCAACCCCAAAAGCTTGGTTTGGCTTTTTTTTTTTTCTGGGGTGGGGGCAGGGGGACGGGCGAGGAAAGAGTTTATTTTTTTATGAGGCTGCACTCTATGTGCTAATAATCAAACTGCAGAATCGTTCTAATACTCCTGTGAATAACAGGTCACAGTTCAGAGAATGGAACCAAATCCTGATCCAAGGTGGTAATGAAGAACTCTAGACTGCATTGTTTACTTATTTTACTTTTTTGGGAAGGCTTACAAGTAAAATGATCATTTGATATCCTTCATGAAAATTTCCAGTATCGGAGGAGATGAACAAGCAATGGATGAATCAAATGGGGGGAGCTTGGAGATGGAAGTCCAAGATTGTGATAGAGATGGAAACAGAAACCTTATCTCTACTGAAGTAAGGTCTCATATTATAAATTCCACATTGTTTACTGCACATAAAGGTGTATGAAACGAAGCTACAAGAGAAGATCTAGTTGTTATTAATAAATCAGAATAAGCGGGAAGAAAAATAATAATCATCATTGAAACAGAATATCTATCTCGAGGAAAGAACATAGCTTAGGCAGCTCTTTCTATGTTTTGCAGGATAAAGACATTGACAGAATGTTAAATTGGTATGCTCAAGAAAACAACAGGGACAATAGCCCTCCATTGGATCATGAGAGTGCTTCTCCGGACCTTGCAACACTTGGCCCCTACTTCATGCCTCAGAAAGTTGCATTTGAATCGGAAACCCCAGAAAGATTTCCACTTTCTAGATCCCTTACAGATTTGTCGTCTGAATCTGCTTCAGATGGGAGTGTGATGGAGACAGCAAAAGGGCCTCAAGACAACTACAGAAAAGGCACAGTCCAAGAAGCTTCGCACAATACCAATGATAGGCTCGAAAACCGCATTAAAGTTTTAGAGAGGCAGGTGGAAGTTTCAGAACTGGAAATACAGTCTCTAAGGAAGCAAATTGTGAAGGATAACAAAAGGGAACAGGAATTGTCAAAACAGGTTTCTAGTTTAAAAGAGGAGAGAGATGCTTTTAGAACAAAATACGAGCAGCTCAAGTTGTCGCCAAAATTCATTGATGATGCAGAAGCTTCAAATGATTCACCACCAGATACTGAGGATTTGAGGCCTCAACTAGAAGACATTAAAAAAGATCTTCAACATGAGCGGCATTTGAATAAAACGAATAGGTTGCGACTGCAGAAGACAGAAGACTCAAATTCCGAACTCATTCTTGCAGTCAGAGACCTTAATGAAAAGTTAAATCAGAAAGACAAGGAATTGTCCCGGCTTTCTTCCAAACTACATGAACAGAAAAATGCCACCTCAGCACTAGGAAAAGCATCCAAAGACAAGTCAGATCAAAACAATGGTGCTGACGAAACAGCAGAGTTGAAACAGAAAATCAAAGACCTGTATACTGATATAGAGGTATACAGGAAAGACAAGGAAGAACTAAGAATCCAAGTGGAACATCTTTCTGTAGACTATGAAATCCTGAAAAAAGAAAATGAGGACATCTGTTCCAACTTAGAGAAAACTCAGATAGAGAAAAATAACATACAGCAAAAATACTCAGAATCTTTGACTACCGTGAAGCAGTTGAAATTTGAGGTGGAGAGGCTGGAGGAAGGAATCAAAACATGGGCAATACGATATTCAGAAGCTTTAGAGACGATCAAAGAACTAGAAACCCAGATTAATAGCCTTGAAAAGGAACTGGACCAGCAGGCACAAAATTTTGAAGATGACTTGGAAATGGTATCCCAAGCAAAAATTGAGCAGGAGAACAGGGCTATACAAGCAGAAGAGACCTTAAGAAAGACAAAATTGGATAATGCTAATGCAGTTGAGCACACGCAGGAGGAACTCAGGAGGATTTCTGTAGAAATGGCATCTAAAATCGATGAAAATGTGAAAATAGCCACTGAGGCAGCTGCAGAAGCTAATGATCTCCGCCTGAAAAATCAAATTCTTGAAGAATTGCTCCAGAAAAACAAGGACGAGCTTAGTTCAATGAAGGAGCAGCATGAACGAAAAATTGCAAATGTGAGGAAGGAAGCAGAACCACTACTGGAGCAGTCAGTTACCATGAAGGCTCTATTAGATGAAAAGAAGATAACAGAAGAGACTTTATGCTCAGAAATGGGCAAGTTTAGAGTTCAATATGATGAATTGAAACATCATTCTCTTAAATTAGAATTGGAGAATGAAAACCTGCGGATGCAGGTGAGCAGATTGCAGACAAATCTACAAAGGAACAAAGAGGTATTTACTTATCCCCTGTATGAATAACGTATTTGAATTGTTACTACAATGATTTAACACACTCAGATAGAATGCACTCTGAATTTAGAGGACAACTGCAATACTTACACTGCTATGGACATCCTAAGTGTACAGACACATTGAAATTGCTTCAGATGAAAATTAGATTCTCACTCAAAGACGAAGAATTTTGTTAAAGAAGGGAAATGGAAATATTTGCAAGAAAGCATATGCGTCCTTCATAGGTCAGGCAAGGTATATGTCAGCAAAACATGAAAATGCACAAGTATTTTAGCCAAGTTTTTGACACAAAAACTTGGCCTTCCAGGCACTTCGTCAGCTATTCGCATCAGTACTAGAAATGTTCTAAAACGAGCACAAAAACTGCTGTATAATTCAGCACAATAGCTAACTGGTGTTCATCCTCTTTGAATTGGGCAAATATTTTTCTTTATTTTGCTCATTGCGTAATCCCTAACTTTTTTTTATTCTGACAGGAAAATATGTCAAGCAAGCAAGGTAAAGCACAAAACTTGAGCAATTCTACAGGGAAGATAAAGCGGAACGTGATTAACACAGAAGAACTGGAGAAAAGCACAGAAGTAAGTCTTCATGAAGTATTTCTGTAGATTAATTCCAAAAAGTCTGTCTAACTAATTTAATATTATGCCGAACATCCGAAGTTATATAGAGAATTAGATTCAGATTCTTCTCAGGAATTACCAACACATCAATCCGGATAAATATTTCAAGATAAAATTACATGTCCTGATGCTTATCTATTAAAAACACAAGAATATCCTGAAAAGGTTGTTTAAGATGGGCAAGGCTTTCTTTCTAACACAATTAGAAACAGAAAAGTTCAAAAGACATGAAAATCTTTATATATCAACTATAAGAGCTATAAGGCCAAACCTCATCAGGTTGCTTTGTGACTTCGAACCACAATGAAACTCAGTATTGCTTGGTTGAGGAAATACTTTTATGATTGATGTTTCAAAATGTGTACATTGAATTCCCCCTACTAGAAACATAAGTAGACTTCTCATAAAACTAAAGGGGTCCATAAGAGATAGATAGAAATAAACATACATGGAGAGGGGGGGAGAAAAGCATGGAGCGTGAAAGTGCAACTTGATGTTGTATAGGCATAAACATGCGGAGGGTTCTGTAGAGAAACATATGAACTAAAATGTAAAATGCTGTGTGAGAGGCATGATATAGATGGAAGAAAAGAACAATCTTTAGGATACCATGTTGCTGGGCTGGGGGACTTCAACATTTTGTAGCAAAGAATTTCTCCCTTTATTGACAATAGAATCTTTCTGATTGTAATACATATAACATCTATCAAGTAGATGCTGACTAACGAGAATCTTACCTTGACACAGAATTATAAACCATTGAAGGCCTTAACTACCAATGGAAGATCACTTGAAGGAGGAAAAAGTATAGGCGAAAGAAAGAACCCAGAAGAGGCAAGCATTACAGATGGCATGCCAGCCCAAAATGGATATGGAACAGGAGATATAAGAAGGTACATGTGCTTAAATAATAGCTTTCATGGTTTCTTCACTCTTTGTTATGGCCTCACATCATGCACTGATTTTTAAAAATAAGACATTAAAGACATCGAGTTCTCTGCATTTTCTACAGTGAAGAGATTCAATTGCGGGGAGTGGCAAAGAAGAACAATGGCCAGACCAGTAATACTCAGAGTATTTCCAAATTGCTTAATGAAGTAGAAGAACTGAAGGAAAGAAACAAACATATGGAAGGCGAACTGAAAGAAATGCAAGAGAGATATTCAGATATAAGCCTCAAATTCGCAGAGGTAGAAGGAGAAAGGCAACAACTTGTCATGAGCCTACGTAATCTGAAGAATGGGAAGAAGCACTAGCATCCCTCACACAAAGATTTTTTTATTACTCTGGATGAATAGGTGAAATTAGCAAGAAACAAGCAGCGAGTATGAGGTTTCTTTCCAGAATAAACAATATTTTCTGGCACACATTTGATCACAGCATTCTGATATTGTCCCCTCAGGAATATTCACTATCTGTTTAAGTTTTTGCATCTGAACTTCTGTACAGTCCAGGAATGAATTCAGATAAATTTAAAAAAAAATATCAAACATCTAAACTTTTTCTGTATTTGTTAGAGTAAGGCCAGTTCAGTTCAACGCTCAAAACAGTAAGGGAAAACTCTGGCAAGAACAGATATGGTAGAGATATCTTTACCTAGAGGCAATGGAAAAATTAATGACCTCACTCAGCTCATATTAAGGATCTTATGAAATACAAATTAACCAATCTTACGAAAGTTAAACCCGAAGAATAAAGCTTGTTGAAAGCAAGAGATGTAAAGAGACAACTTGCCGCATCCTGCTCAAATTTAATTGCAGCCTTGAACTGTACATTTGAAGGTTGGTGGTGCAGTTAATCACTTATTTTCTTTTATGATCCCTTCTCTGTTTATGAAAAAGAAATAATCTCTAAAACCCTTTGGGAATATTGCAAAGGAAAATCCAAATTAAAGGTGCCACTAAGGTTCTAGATTAGTATTCTGGGAAGATTAGCTATAAAACTCGTATTCATTAACATGTTCCATGTGGCAGGGCCCACCAGCGCAGAACCCTAGAATGATAAAAACAGAAAAAAAGCAAAGTAAAACCCAAAAGTGGATTACCAAATTATGGACCTTAATGCTTAAATGATAGGTACTTGATCATCCTGTAAATAGAATTTCCAGCCAAGTGCTGCAATAACTCTTCAACACCACCAATAACTGCTGGATCAGACTCTCTAAGCTGCATGAGAAAGCCTCATTTAGTTCAGTAATGTTTATCTAATACTTGCAGAACATAGTGATAGAATATCCAACCTGTTATCTAACGGAGCTGTATATGTTGTGCAAACACTAACCACTGAATTCCACTAGTGATACAATCTTCTGTTTGTAGTATAAGCATTCTTCTCTCTCCACACCAGCGTACTCTGTCCTCCACTTCCATTTGTTGCAAAAGATAGAGTCTGCAATTAATCAAGCATTAGAAGCACTTAATCAGATGAGCTTAATGTACCCAGTACAAGTTGAAAAGCCTACCCGTCTTGCTTTCTTGTCAACTGGAGTCCAAGTTGGAGAAAAAGAAGCTGAAGCCTTCTCTTCTCTGGATGAATATGATGGCTTTACAAATCGGCTTTGCCTCCTTTTTTCAGTTGCTTTCTTTGGGGTTGTTCCACCTTGGTACTTGTAGTATTCCAGAATAGATGGACTTTTCCTCTTAGAAGGTCTCGGTGCATTTACAAAGGATCCATAAGAAGAGGAAGATATGCCACATGGAAGAGACTGCCGTCTCCGTCTAGTTTTTTCCCTGATTCTGTTAAGAAATTCAATCGTCCAAGGCGATGCCTGCTGCACTTGAGCAGCGTGAATGGCATTCGACAGTGGTGTTTCACTGCAATATGCTCTATTCTTCTCGTGGAGTTCTGGCTCGTGGGTATTCAGTGCAGTTTTATGTCGTACACTTTCTCCAAAGAGCCCTTTTTGTTGCTCCCGTGAATTTGGGTTCTGCTTCAAATCTGTATCTATATGCTGGATAATTTCTTCCCTTGAACTTTGTCCACAAACTCTTTTTAAAAACCCGGTGTTGGCTCCAGAATCAATTTCAGCAGCAGTTGGAAAAGTACAATGATTGCCTGCACTAAAAGGCTCAAAAATTCTTGGCACAGTATCTTCCTCTATGTCATGCATAAATTTTGAGAGGGTAAGAGATTTATCACCAAAAGAGTCATTCCTGAAAATATTGGTATCAACATCAATAACTTCGCCGATTATATCCTCCTGTAGAATTCCAGAATCCTTTGTATTGTATGTTTTTATTCTATCCATCAAAGGCATCCCTGATATCTGTTCTGGACTAAAGCACATATCAACCTGCCGTATCTTGGGTAATTTTATCTCATCTGATTCCTCTGCACCTTTTGCCATGAAAAAATCACACTGTTGAGACAATTTAGGATGCTTCATCATCAATTTGCTATCTGATCCTTGGTTATGACCAAAAAGTTTATCATCAGATGATAAACTAGACTTGCCAATGTCATGATATATATTGGAACTATACGTCCCCAATGCTCTGGGAGGATTCTGTCTACTATCTGAAAACAGCTCCTGTGTCTCACAATAAATTGAGTCATGTATAAACATGTCTACATTTTGGTGGTTCTCTGTATATTTCTGTTTCTTTCTCTCGAAGTTGTTTTTAACATGAAAATTTTCCGAATCAGGAGCAGAAGATACTGAGGAGGAGCAGTCTGTCATTGCAGATTTAGAATTCTCTTGCTCTCCATATCTGCTTAAAGCACTTAATAAAGCAATGCTTTCATCAGGAACCTGATACCTCTGAACTGCACGGATTCTGCGCTCCTGTGACCATTCCAGAAAATCAACAAGAATGCCTCCAGAAGATAATATAGCATGGGCTGAAAGTGCATTAATTGAAGGGAAGGCAGTCAGAAAAGATTCTGCTAGAGTTTCAGAATCGGGCATTTTAGGATACAGGCCTCTAGTTAACTTGGATGCAACCTCAATGCAAGACAAGATGATTTCATCGGTCATTTCAGAAGTATATGAGTAAAAGAGCTGCAGATCAATTCCCAGGCTGGCTGCAGCAGCATACAATTCATCTGACGATTCCATAATGCCAGCAAGATAACTGTTTTCCCCCTCAAAGACCTGAGAAGAACATCAACAATTATAACATTTTGGTTCTGGATCCAAATGCCATGATCAGTATAGGTGTTCTTGGATTTCTTGTTTTGATATATGTAAACAACAGATAAACCTTCCATCAAATTCCTATGCTTATCAACTCTCTAATAATAGTTCATTCAGAGATCTAGACTAAGTCGGTTCCAGGAAAGAAGATGATGTATTAGTTCTTCCTAAACCAGTTACAAGATTATCTGATAGTTAAAAATAGCCTTATGAGAATAACAAAGCATCTCGGTGCAACACAATAACTGTACATATCTACATGGCTGCATGCACTGTGACAGAGATAAATCTTATACAAATAACGAATTGGATTTAGGCGCTTTTCGGTCGTTGATATCCAGGTTTTATACTCCTATCAACATCTTTCATTTCCTCTGAAGAAAGGTAAATATTCTTACTAAGCGATTTAAATCTGCAGGTGTTCATACTTCATAGTAGTTCCTAACAAGCGTATGTGATTGTAAGAACTGGCAAAGCAAATCATGCAAATGTTAACGGAGTCTTTGACTCCATTTTGACCTTGGTTCAAGGAGGCAAAGATCTGTGCAGCATCTAATTGTTGACACTAATATTCAGATCTTCTAATAATTGTATTAGCAATGCTCTAGAAGACGTTGCATGATCTTAAGCACTAAGATTTGAATGCCTTTATCGACATCGACAATTTGTAATAACGTTCAGCACTTGTACGCACCATATTGACAAATAATGAGTGGCCATTAAATGCATGAATCTGAGAAAGATAGAAAGATACCAGATAAAGTAGAAAATAACAAGATACCAGATCAGATAGACAAAAAGTTGTTGAGAGCCTCTTTTCAGATACCACTAAATGCTAGATAATGATTTGAATAAGAAAGTTCCTGGAGGAAGCCTTAAATCGATCTAACAGTAGGTACAGATTGTTGTTTTCCTTGCATTACTGCATTGATCATGTGATCAGGAATTAATTCTAATCATCAAATCTTTCCAAATTTATTTAGTGCATAGATGAGGGTACTTTTGGGCCTGAACATGTTTTCCAATATTCGGTCCAGCAGGCAGTGCATATAAATTTCAATCTGAGAAAGACACACGCTGTTTCTTAGCTTCCTCACCCCTAAGAGAGAGATAGAGAGAGAGAAATTAGCAGAAGTCCATTCCACATTGCTTGTTACGTTTCATGTTGACATGCTATTAGTATTAAAGATTTCATCCTAAAGCTGATCTATATGAATGACCATTGTCAAATAATAGTGTTGCTCCTTGTAAAAAGAATAAAAGTATGCTGTGATCACTTAAGTCCTCAATTTCTATAGCGTATTTCCCAGAGAAAGTCCCATATGAGAAAGTAAAAAGTTCTCTTCCCACAGCAGGATTGCATCTAAAGGTTTTATTTGAATCTCAAGCATGAGGAAGAGAATTACCAGAATGCAGCCACTGAAAGAAAAACTTATCGATGTTAAAATGCTCGCTGCTATATTCTCAACACACAAAGGCAAGCATGAGAAAGCCTCGTCTGGAGCAGTTGCTTTCTTTCCAATGTTTTTGCAGTCATACCACGCAAGGCAAACTCCGGCACTAACTATAACATCAATAGGCAAATTTAGATCACGTTCAATAACTTGAGCACCTTCTTTTTCCATCGCAAGGATCCTTTGGTATGTGCTTCTCCTAGAAATTACCATTTCCTTATCAAAATTTAGCGTGTTTACAACGATTAGAGTCTTGGGAAAAGAAGGCTCGCTCTTGTACATTTGCTGCTGCATAGTTGGTGGTATCACAGAACAGGTGTCATCTCCATCCGCTACATTTATAGGCCTGCCTTCATAGCTCTCCTCAAGAGGTATAAAATTTAGCAATTCTTCTAATTCATTTCTTCCCTGATTCGACGCTGATATCCAGTGAGAATTTCCTCTCTGTTATAGGATGAATGTCAGCAGACAGATATGATATTCTCCAATCCAAGAGATATTAAAAGGGAAAATAGTAAAATCAAAGATGAAAAAATCATGACAGAAACTTATGTATAGCAGTTCAGTTTCATCAAAAGAAATAACTATGAAGCAAATCATAATATAAAGGTGAAGAACTGCAAAAGCTTCTTGAAGATATCATCTAATGGGCTCATTAGTAACTTATGTTGTCAAGACCCTTGTCTGAGTCATTATAGATTGGAAACTTTACCCGTTTATTTTTCGAAGATGATGAATTCCTTTGTCAAGAAAGAAGTGATCTCGACCAGAAATTTACATCTCGTTCCCGGTTCAATTGCCGTTACCTAATGATATTGACCAGAGAACTTAACTTAGTGTGTGATAGTCTATATGAGGGACACCACAGTAACTTATCATGGCCCTGTATGATTACCCAAAAATTAAGGTTACAAAGGAAGGAAGACCAATGGGTTGAAGCCAGTGAAGAAGTGCATAAGCTGTCCGCACTTGTTAACCAAAACCGAATAAAAACAACCAAATTAACTGAGTACAACTGTGGTGTGGATCTTGCATAACCATATATAATTGTTCAAACTATATGACCTTATTGAATAAATATGATCCTTTGTAATTCTCTCCTGTATTAAGAAGCAATTGTCAAGTGTATTAAAGCTTTATATGGTGATTTATCATTACAAACAGTCAAATTAATAAATATACTTCCATAAATTCCATCATCCTCTTCTGAGCTTAGGCACTATTGTTTTTCCCTCTAACACTATATAACAACTACTGCTCATTCTGAGAACATAATCCAGAGAAACTAATCATAGTATTTTGATAGTAATCAGGTGCATTATTCGTGGAGATACACAGATCGTACTTGTAGAGTTACGCGCTTGTAGAGTTAAATGCAGCATATTTCAGGATTGACAGTATAGGCATCAGTATATGCTGCATGAAAAGTTTATGTTAGATGAGGATAAGTACTCAAGTAAGTGACTTGCCGATTCAGATTTCATATTCTTGGGCATCTCAATTCCATCACAGATTGCTTTGGCAACACTTGAGTCCCCCAGATCCAACTTGAGAAAATGCAGACAAAAGCACCCCTCTGCAAGTGGGAACATAGTGGATAGTCTCGACGATCCAAATGAACCTCCATATTCCAGGATCACCCCAAATTTATTAAATGGAAATGATGTAGAAATGAACCTTGGACATAAGAAAGAAATATTATTCATACCTCCAAAACAATTGACAACACACACATCTTACAAAGTACCTTGAGAAAGTCAAAGGAATCTAGTGGTGCAAAGTGGGGGAGGGGGTACGGAGAGGGGGTGGAAGTATACATAGAATTGGTTTCATTATAGGAAAACTCTGTGTGTTCCACCATAACTAAATTTATTACAAAATTCAGGAAACAAGTATAGTAATCAAGCAGACGGTTTCAGTGATATTGGATCTCAGGTTTCAGGTGTAACTATGGAAAAAAAAAATGAAAACTGAACCTAACTTTGACATGAAATGCTTCAAACGAGTCGAGGGAAAATATGTAATCTATCAATATAACGAATGCATAGAAAATGAACTCCAACATGTATTTCCTTGCAGACAATTATCTGTATAGCCAAAGATTCTATGTTTTTCAGCTCAAATTATCTAACCTCAGAGTTTCCGCACAAAACAACATTGAAGTTGAAGGCACGGACCTGTTCATATGTAACACACACTTTCTTACTGAAAATGCTTCTCCATTCTTTTAAAAGTTTATATTTCTTAATTCTCTGAGATCAGTAATATTTGCATCATGGTTTTAGAATTTGTAAAATAAATGTGTTTTCCTTCGATTAGTCCTATTGATAATGCAATCTTAATCAGTCTTGTTACTAAACCAAAATAGTTCATGACACTGGAAACAAATTAAAATAATTTGTTCCTGCTTATGAGCATGTGTGGTATTCTTGCACAATAACATGGTTGTGAGTTCTACTTAGATATACATAGACAACTCGTAGGAAATAACAAATACTCCTGGTCAGCTGCGAAAGAATTCATTTGGAGAATTGCCTCTTGGCATGCATAGGTATATAGTCCTTGTAAAATTTTTAATTTTCAGCTTTACCCCAGCATTGCTGAGTCCTATACATTAGATAGAAAAGCTTTTAAGAGTTACGTGATGGTAGAAAACAAATTCTACAACCGATCTGTGTTGCACCAAATTATTTTCTGAAAAAGACATACTTACTCATGGGATATCAAACAGCAGTCTGAGTAGAGCATAATATCCATCACAGCATCTGTAAAACCATGAAATTCATCCAGTTGACTGGTATTTAAACAATTTTTTTCTGGCGAACTATATGATATCCTCAAGGAAGTTAACAGTCTCTCTAATGCCCGCCAGAAAATTCTTTCAGCCACAATCAATACCTTCAAATCAGCCTTGTCAAAAACTGACTGCAATATTTCCTGAACAACAGAAAGCGATGGGTGGACTTTATGCATCTCTTTTTCAGCCATCACGTGAGCATTTTCAATCAGGTTGTGAAGGAAACCTAATCTCAATCTGAAGCACTCCATGCTTCTACACAGCTTGTTTACATATACGTAAGCAGCATGAACACCATAATATATTAGGTACCAAGCCATCTGTTTGATAGCACGCAGTGTCACCAGCAATGCATTAATATCACTGTCATGAGCCAAAGCAGCTTTTGGTGCACTTCTTTCCTGGATGCAGTCCATGAGCTTTTCGTTTGAAAGGCTTAGCAGCCTCAAACCACCCTGAGCTCCATGTAGATACTGATGCTCAGTAAACCCTGTATCCTTTTCTAGAATTGCCAGAAAACTCTTATGAAAATTATCCACGAGGATAAGAATTTCATTAGACAAATGCACTGGATGCAACTTAGCATTCCATTGCTGCAATTGCTCTGTTGTGGTGACACAGGTGGCAAAAGATTTAGGGGAAGAAACTACTGGAGATGCAGTGACAGTTTTACGTGGAGACTCAGGTTTACTTCCTCTTCCTCTTGCACATTCTCGAGGATTTAGGAAAAAATCAAGATCATTAAAATGTGACTTGGACTCAACAGAAGTAGGAACATTGTTGATACAATTTCTGGGTGGCACTGCTTCATTTATCCTCTCTCGTTCATCATCTTTCAGCATGATAGTTGAAGCTGCATGATTCAAAGAAATTCGAGACATTGATGAGCCAGCAGAAGATATGTCCAGTATCTCCTTGTCTTCCTTTGAGTTTTGTTCATTTGAACCATCACCAGAGAGAATGAAATCAAATATTAGCCTCCTAGATTCAACTGAGTCGAAAGTATAACCAGTGTTGTAGACTTTTATCTCTCCCAACAATTTCCAACAAGAAGAATATTTACTACAGCTGCCATGATCTTCTTCCAGAAAATGCCAATCTAGATATAGGCCATCAGATGTAGAGGAACATTGTGGCTCCAAGACTGTTAGTGTTTCATCAACAAATGAATGCAATGACTTCATCTGTTCAAGCTCCAAAAAAATAGGCACAGGCATTGATTTAAAAGAGTCATCCATAAGAGTGAGCTCATGAGAAACTATTAATTCATTGAAACTCCTGAGGTTCATAGCTTCGGCAAACTTTGTTTCACATGTTTCAGCTTCACTTTGTAAAGACATGTCAGAGAAGACTTCAAAACAATGAGATACTTCCAAACCAAAGAACTGAAATTCCTCAAATATGAATGGCCTCGTAAACCAAGTTAGATCAGTATTTGCTCTCCTTTGACAGATCTCCTCACCGTTGTATTGTTCTATGGAAATAATAAAATCCATCTCTTGGAAGAAATTCAAGCACGATACTTCAATTTTAGAGTACTGTACTAAATGATTTGACAGGTGCTCCAATAAGTCAAATTGTATAGGACCCAAAAGCTCCTCGCCAATTTTTAGTTCAGCTTCTTGCATCCAGTTCTGGGCTTCAATATTGTCAAATAGGAGAATTTCATCCTTTGAGTATATACTGCTGAAAATACCCAGACTTGCCTCATCTACTTCCAAAAGAGGAAATCCAGCATTACGAGATCGGAGCATCCCTTGAATGGATTCAGCATTTTCCAACACATCAGCCTGCTGCTTGATAGAGTAGTCTGTAGTGATGTCATCAACTGAATACATTGAATGTTCAATCTCAAGATAATCTTGCAGCCTAAGCTCAAGGTCTGGCATATCCTGCAAGAAGTATCTTATTTTATTGTCAAATTATTTTATGACTTTCTGATGTGAATGAAACACCAAACAGAGAGAGAATCCATACTTAAAGGCTTTTTTTTTGTTTTATGTTCTTAGCAAAGGGCAAATCTCTTCCTCACTAGAAAAACTAGTGGCCATACTCCATACTAACACTGATACCAATAGTTATGCGCATAATTTCATGGTAGTGCAGTTCCAACAAAGTCCACAAAAAAGTGTATTTGATAGTTCTTCGTGAGGTCCGTTAAATAGTACCACTCGGCACTCTGTTCCATTCATACTCAACCTCAGAACTGCGTTGGAGTTTAAAGTAGCCTGCTCGAATGATTTGACTAACAAACATTATCCCTGAAGCTCTTTCCTATGCGCGTTTTAATTGAAATTATTATAGTCTTGTAGCCTATATGAGGGTGAATATTGTAAAGTGGAAAGCAAGTGTTTTAGAAATTGGAAAAGTGACATCCAACTCGAAGTTCCCAAAATGAAAAGTCAACAGAATAAGTTGGAAGGAGTTGTAATTCATTTTGTGTACATCTTGAACTCTAGACTGCGTCAGAGAGAGAGGAGGGGGAAGGGGAGATTGGGGGGATGGTATAGGCTATCAGAAACAGACCATATAAAGCAATATGTTATCCCTGGTAATATTAGGTTATGCAACATGGTGGATATGTTACCATTAACGGAGAACTAAAGAAATTTACCATATCACTTTCGAAATTTGACATCACAGTGAATATTTGCATATTCTCCATTTGTATATCAGGGGTATTTTCCTGCTGAAAACAGAGATGAGCAGATAACTGAAAGGTGTTCTTATAAATACATAAGGGAACAACATTAATTTGGATTTAATGTGCTTAGAATGGGGCAGTATACCACTGGAACCATGGGCAGATCTGGCTCTGTGACTTCAAATTGGACAAATTCAATTCGATTCTCTCCTTTACCCTCATTTTTCCCCTGCAATAACATAAACAAGACTGCAATAACTATCATAAACAATAAAGCGAAAAGTAATACTGCAAAGAGTGGGTACTATTCTTCGTAGGTTAACCTCTGTCACTTTAGAACCCATATTATCCGGTCCCTTTTCTTCATGGTAAACCTCAATGTTTCTCAGCAAGTAAAAGCACTCTCAAACTTGGGATAATTTCACCAAACAACAGTCAGTAGTAAGTCCAAGTATCCTCTTCTTAAGTTTACGCTTTAAAAACAATACATCTCTAGAAGTAGACAATCCCCAAGACCAAAAGCCACATTGTTAAGACTAATCTCCTGCTCAACTTTTTTTCACACAGATCACTTCAGCATATGTGAGATGTTCAGAAGAGTCAGGATTTTAAAAATTAACAAATACGCCTATAAATTTTGTTGTTTACCACTGGAAAATCAGTCGATATGGCCTCAGTTCTCAAAAACAATAGCTTCTAAATTTTTCAAAATAAAATGACAAATGGCTAAACAATTGCCAATATTATTAATCTAGAGCAAAATTTCCTATCTTATAGAAACTTAACTTGATTCACTAATTGCAACACCGAGTGGAAAAAAGTAAAAACAAAACAAAGAAGACAAGGAAACAAAAGATTGGGAAAAAACACACGGATTATCAATGCATATAATAACTTAAAGTAGACCGGTCACCAGCTTTCAATGGATAAAATCAGTAATATACAATCAACCACCAGACATTAGCGTATCAAATCAGATTCCGCACAGTGAAAATAACTGTCAATGCTATAATCAATAATCAACTTCACAAATTTCAACGAGTATAGAACATTACAAGTAATGTTATAGACATTAAATTAATTGAAATTCAAATTTAAATCATGAAGCAATTTTAAATTCCTCTATCAAAAATTAAAAATTAAAAATACTGAGCGATAAATATTGAATTTATATACCTCCGAAGCTTCACTTTCAACTAATCGCTGCTTAGAATCAAAACTTTCCAGCTCATCGAAGCTAGGTTTGCCAGCTGATGGCTGATCATTCAACGAGTATAGAACATCACAAAGAAACTCAAAAAATAAATTAATTTCATTCAAGCGTAAAGCACGAAGCAATTTTCAATTCTAAATAATAATAAAAATATAATTATTTATCAAAGACAGAAAAATAAAAACTGAAAACAAAAAACTAGTGAGTGATAAAAATTGAATCTATGTACCTTCGAAGCTTCAGCATCGGAGCAAGGTTTAGCGGCTGATGGCTGATCATTCGCGAACTCATTGATATCAACGTCGACGATGTGAGGAAGCGATTCGGCAAAAAATTTAGAGAGAGCGTTCTCGATCGGAAACTTCTCGATATTGAGAGAAGAAACGTCGTCATCGAAGCAGTGAAGGCCGTCGAAGAAGTTGTTAAAGAGGTGCAGCGACGGCGGAGGAGGAGGAGGAGGAGGTAGGTGAGGCAGAGGAAGGCGGAGGAAGTCTAGGGTTTGGACTGGCGCGGCGGCGTTGCTGAAGTGACTGGCGGTGAGGAATCGAGTGCGCATTGGACGCTTGCTTGCTGTGCAAAAGAGAGAGAGCAACGGATAGGAGGAGGTGAAGAAGCAGTTTGATAGTTTTGAATAGTAACGGATTTGTTTAGACAAAGGAATTTTGGCGCTCTTAGCGGTCGCTTATATACCCCGCCAACTTGAATACTATTATTCTATTGTCTCGTAACGTCATAGTGACCGTAGTGGCGGAGGTGGAAACTCAAATTTAGGATACACTCAAGGGTAAATTGTGTAAATAGTTTATATTATTTACAAAAAAAATTAAATTAATTATTAATATTTTAAAAAAATCATACTAATTTCTAATATTTATAAAATTTATTTAAAATAATTTTTATTGTTCAAAACTAACCAATTTAGTCCCTATTATTTTTCAAAAAATTTAAATTAGTCCCTAAACATGGTCACATGTAGAAACTAACTTGAATTTTTTTAAGAAAATAATAGGGACTAAATTGAATTTTTTGAAAAATAATAAGGACCAACTTGGTTAGTATTGAACAATAGGGACTATTTTGAATTATTTTTACAAATATTGGAGACTTCTATAAATTTTTTGAAATATTAAGGATGTCATTGAAAAAATATATAAATAATAGGGATTAAATGTGAAATTTACCCTACACTCAATACAATAAGAGAGGTGAGAAGTGAATTTGTATAATAAAATTGTTTAATATAATAATTTTTATTAAAAAAAGTAATTTTTTTTTTCAAGTTAAGAAGCACCCCTCACATTTAAGTAGCTCTGCCACTGCCAGTGAGAAAAATCTAATACTTGTTTCTCCTCTTTTAATTATCTCGTCTATTAATTGACCAAAAAAAAAATTATCTCGTCTACTAAATGAGTTTTATTTTTTGAATCTCGATCATCCATTTTAAATTTCAATTGTGAAAAAAGTAGTTAAAATAATTTTGAAATGAATAATTGAGATTTTAAAATATCAAATTTGATGACTCATAATATGACTTATCTAGTAGATGAGGGAATAAGTAGAGAATATTTTTCAGTTTTGACTCATTTCTCTTATAATAGGAAAAAGTCACTAAACCTCTCGAATTAATTTCTCATTGATGTATTCATTCATCAAGATTCAATGCAAATTACGATGGTATTTTCTTGTTCCTGAATGGGTATCTTTTATCTTTTTAGGTTTATGCTCTACTCCGAGTAAAGATCTGTCCAATTTTGATTTGCACATATAGGACAAATGTTCATTTACCATTTCTTTTAAGTCCGTATGTCTATTATCTTGTGATATTATGAAAAAATTAAGATAATTAATCGTTTATTAATTGATAATGATATCATCATCATTTTGTTATAAGACTGAAACAAATGTTTATACAAATTTTCCTCGTAATTTCTCCAGACAGTTAATATTGTAGTTGTATTCAGTATACAAACGTTCCTTGAGGAATTAGACTTGGGTTCTCCTCATTTAAAGATGTGATAATGTGAATTACAGAGATAATGTTTCTGAGCAATAATAATTTATTATGATTTTTTTTTTTGATCTAAATAAGCCAATGTGAAACAAGATAACAATATTGAAATGGATAGTGTATATATTTTGTATTCGATTTACAATTATAAAAAAAAAATAAAAAAAAATAAAAAGTATAGGGCACTCGAAGAAAGTAATCCATTAGGTGGAGTTGATACTTTCAGAATTGTAAGATCACCAACTAAAGCTCTAAATGGAAAAATGGTACTCATGATTTAAAGTAATTAATGCATAAATTTAATACTATGCGTATTTAAATTCAAATTAAGAGAAAACTTTTTTATTTTTTCAAGGGGATCAACAGTAGTTCCCACCTAAGAGTTAATTATTATTAATTAAGATGAAACTTAGTGGAGTATTAAGGCTCCATCTAAGATGAAGAATAGTATTGTAGAATAACTACAAGAATGCTCTACCAATTGAATAAAACAAGTTTAAGAGAAAATGCAATTTTAATGTGTAAAATTCGTGACAGAGGAGAAATCATAGGAACGTACGCTTCTACTTTGTACTCTTTGTATGAAACTTCACTTGCTTTCCTATTCTAGTTCATTTTAAGAAGGGTAAATAGTATCATAACCCTCTATGATTAGTTAAAAGTGTATACAATTCTATTGTATTTTTAAAAGTACACCAGAATCTCTTATGATTTTGAAAACAAGCACACGTACCACCTCCTCACCTTTTCGTCAACAAATTTAACTGAATTGTATAAAATAACTTAAATATCCCTCAATTCTTTTTTTTTTTATCTTTTCTCTTTTTCTTTTTTGTTTATACATATTTAGGCCAAAAAATATGTATATATATATATATACACACACACAAATATATATACATATATATGCACATATATTTTATAATTTATACATATTTATATACACAAAAAAAACAAAATTGCAGGGGTGGGCTGGGGTGGCGGTGGCGGGGGCGGGGGGGGATGATAGTTTTTTTTAAAATTTTCTTTAATTTGTTTTTTTTTTAGTGAAAAAATTGGATGGAAAGAAAAAGAAAAGAAAAGAAAACAAACATATATATAATATAAGGGTAGTTTTGTCCAATCTAGTAATAATTTAAGCCAAAAAATATAAATAATTGTACTTAAGGCACGTGTAACGCACTTTCCGTTAAAAGTAACGATTTTTTTTTACGGAAAAGGTTGTGGTGCTACGTTTTCAAACTACAGGAGGTTCCGGTGCATTTTTTAAAACACATAAGAATTTTGTACATTTTCGACTAATCATAAGGGGCTATGGTGCTATTTACCCTTTTAAAAATAATAATATCTCTAGTTTTGAAAGAGGAATACTTAGATTTTTGTTACAAATGTAGAGAAACATGTTAGTTGAATGGTAAAACAACATAAATCATTGCTCACTTTTATTGGCATGTACAGAGAGGAACGCCTTCACTTTTGAAGGTTTTAGAGACTAATTCTATGAGAACAATAGTGCCTATGGTAGTTGCAGACCTCGTAATCCATAACCCCTAACCTTGTAAATTTTTAATGGGTCACTGACAACTCATATTAGAAGGAATGTTGTGGAGTTTGTATGAGTATGAATAGTAGCTGAGTACTTTCCCTCCCTTGCCTTTACCTGGGAGCATCGGCAGAGCCAAGTAAGCTCATGCACCCTCTGAACTTTGAAAAAACATCTATTTTTATACCCTCTTTTTTTTTTTTAATTCTTTCATCTCTCCTCATGCTTTTTTCTCTTTATTTTTCACTTCTATTCTCTTATTCTTAAATAGATTTTTAATTTATTTTCTATATTTTGGAGATTATTTGTGTTTATTATTATGCATGAATTTCGATTCGTTTATTTTTGTAATATTTTTAAAAATTTAAGTTAAACTTTTCTAATTTAATTATATATTTATTTTAATTTTAATTTTTTGAATAATATTTAATTTTTTTAATTATAATTAATTATTTTGTGTCTTTAATTAAGCAATTCAAATTCAAATACCCATTAATATTTTATTTTTAAATATTATAATCTCTTATCATTGGTATATAGATAATAATTTTTTATTATATAATTTATATAAAATAAATTTACATAAATAAATATCTCTGACCTCGATTTTTGCCACGTACTGCCTCATTAATTTTAGGTGTTTGACTTGACCCGAAAAGTATTTATAGGTCTAATCCCTAACCCCATGGGTTTGTGACATTGTATAGTCATAGATGTATGTCGATGATATTGAACATTTAACGTGGAAGGCTTGCATTGTTTGCTCTAAACTTGCCCGAATATTCGATGTTCTATGATTGGTGCAAGCTGGCGACTGAGCTGCTACCTATTAAGCATTCCTTGGGCCTTATAGCATGGGTTGACATTTTCTCAAGCCCCAAGGTCTAATGTCCTTGAGAGTTAAGAGTATCTCCAATGCAAGATTTTAAAATATAAAAATTTTTAAAGGCTTGCATTGTTTGCTATAAACTTGCCCGAATATTCGATGTTCTATGATTGGTGCAAGCTGGCGACTGAGCTGCTACCTATTAAGCATTCCTTGGGCCTTATAGCATGGGTTGACATTTTCTCAAGCCCCAAGGTCTAATGTCCTTGAGAGTTAAGAGTATCTCCAATGCAAGATTTTAAAATGTAAAAATTTTTAAATTTAAAAATTTTTAGAGAGTGGATCTCTAAAAAATATATTTAATAATTTTAATATACATGAGACCCACCACTTTTTATAACTTTTAAGGTAAAATAAAGACCCAGTTTCTATTTTGATCAACAAAGCAATTCGAACAAGAGCCCGTTCTCTTTTCTCGTCAACAGTGTCGAGCAAATGACTAAGTTCCTGACTGTTCTGGTCCTCGGACGCTTGCACAACCCGGAGGGTTGGAAGCCCGACTTCCGCGGGAATGACTGCCTCTGCGCTGTAATTTGTTGATCAAAATAGAGACTCGGTCTCTATTTTATCTCAAAAGTTGTGAAAAATGGTGGGTCTCATGTATATTTAAATAATTAAATATATTTTTTAGAGACCCACTCTCTAAAAATTTCTAAAATTGAAAACTTTTACATTTTAGAGCCTTGCATTGGAGATGCTCTAACAGAGTCAAGCTGCTCCCTTTTGGGCTATGTTTCAATGAGCCCGTTTACTTATGAGATTTGTTCTTAGACCAATTTTGGTCTTGGGGTTGAGGAGATAATTGGACCTATATGTGATCTTTTTTTTTTTTTTTGTACACAAGAGGCATAATCAATTATAAACGAATAAACCTAGGGATATTTTATCCCTCCAATCCTTCTCAATTAACAAACAGAGAGCATCCAACGGTTGATCTAAATAGAAAGATTCAAGCGGTTGTTGAAGACTGAAATTAACAATCCAATTTGTACACCTATTAGCTTCACAAAAAACGTGGCGAATACTATAGTCTTCATTCCTACTCAAGATGTCCAAGCACTTCACAATGATAAACTTGAAGGGGTTGTTACGAGCAGGACCCTTCTTAAGGAGATTAAACACAAATTGCGAGTTTGTCTCAATTGAGAGTTGATTAAAACTAGAATTTTCTGCTTGACTTAATCCTTCTCCCAAAGCCATCAATTCTGCCTTATTACTCGAAGCAATGCCTAGGCTTATGCCAAATCCCGTAACCCATCTACCATCAGTACTACGGAACAGACTATCAGTTTCAGCCATCTCGGAATTACCTTTTGAACACCCATCAATATTAAGTTTGAGCCCAACCATCGACTTTACCCAATTAATACCAACTTCGCCTCTATTTTCTTTCTTTCCTTTTGGGGAAGGTTACTACTAACCAATATAATAGTTAGGGCCCTACTCATTAATTCTCAAACCTTCAATATAAGTATAAAGTGGCACTCTTATACTTCCATTTCTACAATTTGATCAAGCTCTTTCTGATGCCTCATTCTCATAATGGAAGAAGGGTTATAGGCAATTACATACAAGTACTGTCATTACACATAAAGATAATGGCTAAGCATGGAATATGCATCGTCAATCACCATTGTAAGTTGAAGATACAATACTGAAAAATGTGTATTTGGCCATATATGTTAGTCTCACTAAAGTCTCCATCAAAATAGGTTGACAATATTTAAAGTGACATCCCGAAGATAAGTTGCATTTGATTGGAAGATCATAAACATCACCAAAAATATTAAAAAATTGGCCTTCAAAGATTACTAATGTCTAATTTAGAGTTTAGGAAAATAAACCAATAAATTGTATTTCTAAGAGTATAATCTCAGATAAATTGCTCTTTAACGATCCTAGGGTGCTTCCCAAATTACTTCTTGAAGGCATAGCCTAGTTGTAATTGTAACTTTCATATATTGCATATTAACATTTTCCAATAATAATAATAATAAAAAAGAAGAAATACTAGGAGTGGACTTAAAAGTCCTTGGAGAAAGAAAAGAAAAAAGAAACAAAAAATTAACAAAAGAGGACCCACAATTCTTCGAATTTCCACTTTATCCCCCAGGCCATTTTTCAGTAACAATTTTACCCAAGTGAGCAGCACCCACTGCCCACTTCTCTCTGTGAGCTCTCCTCTCCATCTCCAACAACTCCAAGCTCAACGTTGAAGTGAAAGAGCACCTCCATTCACCAAACGCCTCGAAGCCAGGTAAGCTCTCAGCGCCTTCACGAAATCCCAAAAGTCAAAACCCTCAGTCAAACTCTTCCTAAAACCCTAGACACACACACACACACACATATATATACATGCATACATTGTGTATACAAATAATCGTACACAATAAAGTTGTCTCCGCGTGACCTGAAAGTCACAGGATCGAGTCGTGAAATCAAACTTCGGACAAAAGGTCAGGCTGTGGATAATAAACTAAAGTGAGTCTGAAACTTTCCGGATCCCGCACATAACGGGAGCTTGATGCAACGGGCTGCTTTTTTTGCCCTTTTTTATGGGTATCTGCAAATGCACTTCTGGGCTGCAGATTTTGGAATTGTATGCAGTAGAGTGTTGGTTTTTGTCGAGTGATTTTTTGTTAAATTTAAGGGAGATAAATGAGTTGCAGAGATAATGGGTATTTACCATTTTTTAGTCTATTTATGCCATGTACGCTGTAGCTTTTTTTGGTCAAAGAATTACTCATAGCTTTTCTTGTTTGTGCATCATTTCGCGTAGTTTAAATAGTCGGATGTTTAATGGGGATGCTGTCGATAATGGGTTTGGAAGGATTGAGGATTACATGAATGGAACTCGGGATAGTTTGAATTTTGATTACAGCGTAGATGAGAAGCCATCAAGTTTATTAGAGTCACTTGGGTTGACAGGAGCCAATGGCGAGTATGAAAGCCATTCGAGGAAAAGTCTAAATCTTGATCACAATGTAGAAGAGAAACCATCTAGTTTATTAGAGTCACTTGGTTTGGCAGGAGGCAATGGGGATTATGAAAGCAATTTGCGGAAATGTTCCTCATCAAGGTCGAACTTTTTTGATAATGTTAGAAGTGAGGCTAGGAGGATTATAGAAATTCTTCAACAAGATGGTTCCCAATATGATGCAAAGGCCGCTTTAGATGATTTACACGTTAGAGTTTCAGGACTTCTTGTAAGAGAAGTTCTTTTAGGGATATTAAAGACGATAACTGATGCAAATAAAAGCTGGTGGGCAAAAGTAGCGTATAAGTTCTTCGTATGGTCTGGTCAGCAAGACAATTACAGGCACACTGTGAATGCGTACCATTTAATAATGAAGATTTTTGCCAACTCGGAGGAATTTAAGGCGATGTGGAGATTGGTTGATGAGATGATTGAGAAAGGGTACCCAACTACTGCACGAACTTTTAACATTATGATTTGTACATGTGGGAAGGCAGGATTAGCTAGGAAAGTTGTAGACAGGTTTATCAAATCAAAGACGTTTAATTATAGGCCGTTCAAGCATTCCTTTAATGCCATTCTACATTCTCTACTAGCCGTAAATCATTACAGGTTGATTGAGTGGGTATATCGTCAGATGTTGGTTGAAGGTCATTCCCCTGATATATTGACGTATAACATCCTCTTGTGTGCAAAATATAGGCTCGGAAAGCTGGATCAGTTTCATAGATTACTTGATGAAATGAGCAGTAATGGGTTTGCACCTGATTTTCATACATTCAACCTCCTTCTTCATGTCTTGGGTAAAGGGGACAAACCACTGGCGGCCTTTAATCTTTTGAACCACATGAGGGAAGTTGGTTTTGATCCCAGTGTTCTACACTTCACTACGTTGATAGATGGTCTCAGTCGTGCTGGCAATTTGGATGCCTGCAAGTATTTCTTTGATGAGATGATAAAGCAAGGGTGCATGCCTGATGTCGTCTGTTACACTGTCATGATAACTGGATATGTTGTGGCTGGGGAGATCGACAAGGCTCAGCAAATGTTTACTGAGATGATCAGCAACGGGCAGCAGCCAAATGTATTTACGTATAATTCCATGATACGTGGACTCTGTATGGCAGGGAAGTTTGAGGAGGCTTGCTTGATGTTGAAAGAAATGGAATCAAGAGGCTGCAATCCAAACTTTCTTGTATATAGTACCCTAGTAAGTTACCTTCGGAATGCTGGAAAGCTTTCTAAAGCTCATGAAGTGATACGAAATATGGTGGACAAGGGTCAATACACTCATCTTGTCTCAAAGATAAAGAAGTATAGGTGATGCTAAAGCGGTGAACCATGTACTCAAGATGAATCAGTTGTAATATTTGTTGAAAAAGGTGCTCTGGCATCCAACTCACTGTATAACTTCAGTTGCTCCTAATTGGGAGGCGTGTAAGTTTTAGAACAGAACAATTTTGATAAATATTTTCCAATAATTTGCTCAGTTTCATTCTTGTGCCCCAATAGATTTATATAGTTGAAATAGATAAAAAGTTATGATTTTCCCTTAATGCTGTTTGGTGATTTTCCTCTTAGGTATTTTCTTTATTGATTTTGGTACGACTCTCTGAAAGAGCAGAGCGTCCTTATTTTTCTTTCTTTTCTTTCCTAATGAGCAATTTCACGTTTTCAACATAATTATCTTTATATTTCATTAACGTTAGTTTTGAAAGATACTACAGACTAATCAGGACTGCTTTTGAATCACAACAGAAGGGTAACCTGCATTAGTAATGGCTAATAGAGGCAGGACCACTGAGAAGAACTAAATCAAGAGGCGTTGCAGAGATCTGCTTCTGTACTTTCCCATATGCTGATGACTTTGTGATGCTCACTGTTGAACCATCTCTACTATTGACAAACTCTTTTTGCAAAAAAATTATTGAACACCATGTGATGATTATATAGATCTTTATTTGTGTTTATGTTGCTGTTTCTTTTGGACCTCAGAAGGTTTCTCCTATCACTTGCTTCGCTGACTTTAACTTAGATAGAAATTCCATGCTTGTTTTAGGCATCCAATAAAAAGAATTAGATAGGATTAATTGGTATGAGGATAGGTGTTCGATGAAGAACTTTAACCTTTTTACTCTGCTCATTACACCAGTTAAAGGCAGTGCCTATGCAGTATGTTGTGCTTCTCGCATGCATCTATCTCCCTTTCTCTCTTTCTCTCACACAACAACTGAGATAGAAATTAGATGGTGGATGCTTTTTGGGCAAGGTATTTGATCTTGAGGTAAAGGCTGAGATGTTCAATCAACTCCCTCCCCCTTTGTGGGGGTCCGGACCCCTACGAGTCAGCAGAAAATGGAGGAGGAAAGAGGCCCTGGTGAACCGTCATAATTAGTTCAAGTCTTCTTGTTCATTAGCTAATACCCACATTTCTCATTACTTTTAAGTCATGTTTGCGGTTTTCCTTTTTGGTACCCTTTGTTGGTACTTCTTACTAGTTCTTGAAGCTGTAGTGAAGCTTGTTTGGTTATCTTGGCTTCAATTCAATATGTAAATGTAATTTAAACTGGTGCCATGTGTTGAAGTATTCACATTGTCGTGTTCTATTTATGATATATTCAGGTCATTGCATGACATTTCAACCTTTGGAACTGGGTGGAGAACACAACTCTCTTCCATTTTTGATAGCTGAGGTAGAGAAGAAATCCCTCTTCCATAATTTAGTTCAAAGCTTGCTCAGTTCTTCATTGAGCTTGTTACAGTTTATATCCACTTCATCCTAAACTTTTGCTTTATGATTTGTTTCATAGATACTGTTTCACTTGTCTGGAGCCTCTAATGTACCTCTAATCATATCAAGCTCAAATAGAAAGCAAGATGTTGAAGCGCCTGTCAGTTTATATGTTTATACGCTCGTCTAATCATTTTAAAAGATACAAAATGATACAGATTATCATGTTGACTTTGCTATAATTTTTTGCGTTGAATTATTTATGCTATGTAAAATATAATAACTAATCGTAGTAAGCTCAGGTTCAATTTGGTCTAGTGCATGTCATTGTATAATTTTACATGCTTGTTCATCTATGCTTAAAAGTTCAGCTAATTTGTCATGTCAACTTTGCTAAAGTCTCGGAAATAAATTATTGCGTCACATAGGATATAGGTTGCATATATGAAGGAATTGCATGAGATGAACCAGTAAGATATCGACAAAAGCTGTAAATGTTCCTTCTTGCTAAAATATGCACTAATTGTCTCTTATACTCCCATTGTTTGTTGTCTTGAATTCTACATCTATATTGAGTATTAATAGTATGCTATCACACTATCACAGTACGGTACCATGTACCAACCAACATTTCCTTGCCCTTGATACAAATTAGTAAAGCTGCTAATGAAATTTAGTACAAATTATCTTATGAGACTCTTGTATTGGTTTCTGCCTTTCTAGCTGCTACAAAACGGAGCTGGGGACATGGAAGGAGATAGGAATAGACGGAGTGAAGCATATGGGAAGAGAACATAATAATACTCACCTTTTTGCACTCAATGCATACAGAAGCAAGCCTGTCTATTTGAACATAGATGTAGTCCCGCTACTCTATCTTTGTGTTGTTTCATGTTGGTCATTGTGTTCTCTTATTGAACAACATAGCTTAGCGCTTGTGGACTGAGCCAGGTTCATGCCAAAAAAGCTATAGTCAACCCCCAAGTTGCGATAGTGTAAAGGGCTTCCTGCTGCAAAAACTCTTTCAACTTCGCAAAACAATATGTGAGACGACATGGTGAGTTTGCTGTTTGAATAATCATGTCCTCATCCTGAGTGTCTTCTTGCTAGGATTGAGGATCTACAATCTTATCTATATTGTCTTAAATTTTTTAGTAGGCTGGTCTTATTCATTGTGAAGTTATTGTTTACATCTGAAACTATTACGATATCTGCAGTTCATTTAACTAACTGTTGCATATTCTCCTCTGCATTTGCAGATTCATCAAATTTGATGCGGACCAAATGCTTCAGAGTGACCTTCTACAGATGTCTCAGTTTCTTGCATAGTTAGCTTCAATATTTCTGTGCCAGGACGTGTGAAGCAGCATATGATGAACTCTTTCTACCGGCGCTCGGCGCTGGAAAGGTTGTCATAACTCATTGCTAATGACATTTAATCAATCTTGTCTAGAATAACATTGATGGTGTTATAATCCGAATGTTTACTAAACATTGTTTTTCTCGAATTATTAGATTAGCTTAGATAATCTCTTCGTGATATTTATAGTCACGTACAGTCACATTTACCAGAAAATGTCATTTATTTACTGAAACTAATGTTCAGTTGTGAGAAATCATAGTGAATAAGATGTCCAGATGATTTTGGCCTATGTTCTTGAACAATGATCTTGAATGTACTTCTTTTATGTAAAATAGTATATTTTTTCTATTGTAAGACCACATGAAGCATGACATTTGGCGATTGCACGTTTCTGTACAGGTTAAAGGTCTAAATCATTTTATCATCACTGTATTAATTCTTCGAGTCCATCCCCATGACTAGACTTGGTGTGAAAACTCTCCGTCTGAATAGTATTAGCTGATTCCAAACAAATAAAAAAATACTTGCATTCGCTGTAACTAAAAAAAAACATTGTTTACATATATGTGTTGCATGTACGGTATTTAAGCTATACACGCATAGCTGGTGGGTCCCACCTTATGTCCATCCCAAATAAAGAATATTCGTTGGAGTGAACTTCGTCTTACATTTAAGCACGAAATTGACCAAGCACTAACTAGATAATTCATATGATATTCGTTCTCATTCATATAAAATCATCCAAGGATAAAGAGAATCCAACACCTCTGTCGAGTCAAGTGATGCATGGATGACCTCATCAAAGGCGATTGGGACGGATTTATTCTTTGAATCGAGAAGAATCCCGAGTCTATACAATATTTTATAATACTTTTACATATGAGATATATTCAAGCAATTTGAAATATAATGAAACAATTTCTTAATCACCAGCAAATAATTGAAAACCTTTTTATTTTGTTTCTTCAGCCAAGTTTGCCAATTTAGGTGGAAAATGACCCATCAACAATGGAAGAGGAAACTCGTACCAGACAAGTTCTTTATTTAGTTTGTGTCGAACAACAATACTTAACTTTCTTACACAAACACCTCCCTTAATTTTCACAATTTAAAAATGCACGAGAATAGATCTGTTTCGTTCATAACGTAATAACTATTGATGCAATGATATCCGTTCATAATATAATAACTATTGATGCAATAATATTCGTTCATAACATAATAACTATTGATACAATGGTAAATAAATAATATGAATAATTTACAACCACGCTCATAACTTTATTATCACCCTTTATCATCTCATACTTTACAAAGTTATACTAAATAAAAATGGGAGTAACAACTTTTTCAATGATGAAACTTGGAGTAGTTCAAAAAGGCTCCTAATTAACAAATATTCGAAGAAAACCTTACGCCATGAATTAACGCAAGAGGATAAAACTTGCCTTTATTCATAGCTAATATTACGAGGGGATTCAAATAATATATGTTTATAGGTACATACCTATAAGTGGTTACTTCTTTTCTTCTTTCTTCCCTTCTGCTGGCTTTTCCTCTTTCTTCTCTTCTTTCTTTTCTTGTTTCTTCTCTTCTTTTTTTTCCTCTTTTTTCTCTTCTTTCTTTTCCTCTTTCTTCTCTTCCTTGGCTGGCCCAACTGTTATTATATCAACTTTGCCAACCTTCTTCAATTTCTTCACTACTGCTACTGCATCCATCTCTCCGATGACTGTTAATTTTTGCTCCTTGATGTCAGCAGCAATCGAATCGACTCCTGCTCATCAAAGCAGAGCAACAATTATAACAAAAAGACAATTCGGTGAATGAAACTCTTGTTATATGTGAATCTAGAAAAGAGTTGATCCCGTGAAGATAGATTCTAGGAAAAGCAAAAAAAGTAAAACAGGGTCTCTACTTGATCCCAATTCTGATAGATGACATGCATGCATACCATCCATGTAAGGAGTGAGCGAGGATGATTTCGTAACATCATAAAATTATGAGCGAGATCCAACGGACATCATAACTGTTGAATATCACTTATAAAATCGTAATGTTATGAGTAGATCCATTCCCGCCATGTACGAACCTGAGAACTGAGCTTAATATATGTTGAAATACGGGACTAAAATAACTCATAAGTGTCTGGCGGAACACACACTATGAATCAAACCAACATAACATATTGGAATTTTTTTTCAACAATTTAACATGGAAAAACATGTGAAAAATATGTTGTAATCTGAGATACCATGAATGTCTGCAGCAGCTTCTATTGCTTTCTGCTTTGTCTTTTCATCAGTCATGGTTAGGATCTTCATCACCACCTTTTGCTGTCAGCATACAACAGATGAGATGAAAACAAATGTTAAGATTGAAAAAAAAAATCAAATATAAAATAATTAATGCATATAATCAATTGAGGAGGAAAATAAAATAAAATCTGAAGGCTTTGGATTGAAAAAAAAAAATGGTACCTGAGCCATTTCAGGAGAGAAGAGAGCTCTGTAGATTAGACAAAGAAAAGAAGAAAACAAAGGAAGTTTTAAAGACAGGTGGAGTTTTAATTGGGTGAGACATGTAGGCTCCGTTTGTTTGCCGTAAAATATTTTCTCATAAAATATTTTTCGGATTTTACGGTGTTTAGTAACACTGAAAAATTGGTCAATCGTAAAATGTTTTTCGGTCAAAAATTGCGGCTGCTTTTTCTTAATTTTACGGTGTTTGGTAACACCGGAAAACTAATCAACCGTAAAATATTTTCTGATCAATAATTGCGGCTAGTACAAAATTATGTAAAATGTTTTCATGTCATTTGGGAGAAGAAAATATTTTACAAAACTTATGGCACATCCAAACACCAGAAAATATTTTTTAGTATTCTATTTTCCAGTAAAATATTTTTCTCCAACAAGTTATTTTACGACAAACAAACAGAGCCCTGTAAAATATTTTATTTTCCAGAAAAATACTTTTCACGAAAAATATTTTATACAAGCAAGTTATTTTACGACAAACAAACGGAGCGGTAGTGTGTGATGACGCAGACTCCAAAGATGCATCCTTTAGGCATGAATCTAGCCAGATTGCACAGTTATTATGCTTAAGGAGTTAAAAATAGGGAAAATTCTTCGGCTATTTCGGATTAACATTAGTCCGTGATAGAAAATGTGAGATTTATGTATATGTAAGATTCATCTCATGTGAGATGATTGATATTAGTCTGAACTGATTGAACAATTTACTTAAAAATAGTGAATTTTGCTAAAAAAAAGTGTAGACATTTTTAAGGTCACTCTCACATAATTTAAAACTACACGTGCTACAAATAAATACGAGACTCACAGCATATTTTTAAAAGCAGCTCAAAAAATAGCCTCTCACTAACATGAATCATGTTTCTCCCAAATGCGCTCATTTATTTCAGGGTAGCAGTTATCATTTATTTTAAGGTGTGTTATTTTGGCGTGAATCTAAAAGATTTTTTTTTATGAGAGTTTCTAATTATTGGAGGAAAGAAAAGGTAAAAACAATAATTTCATTTTGACTGACCAAGGATGCACAAAATACTCCCTAGAGTGCAAGAACCAATTCCCCTACCAATTACTTTTCATGAGAATGTGTGAAAAGGCTTGATATACTTGGATCTCAACATAATTTCATCTAATTTGGACACTTTCAAAGCGATGCAAAATTGAGAGTCTTTATTGATTTCGTTCAAATGAAATATAATTTAGGTTAATTAACACAAGATTTAATGGGACTTGTCCCCAAAAGAAAAAAAAAAAAAAATTTGTTAATTTGAATTCAAAACATAAATAAATTTTTTGTCTACGTCTCAACTGTTCTACCATTAGATTAATCTATTGGGGTTAATTTACTTTCCATTTACTTTCAAAAGCCTCTGTGAAAAGACTTTATTTGGATCTCAACATAATTTCATCTCATTTGGCCTTTTCTTTTTATTTCTTTCTAATTATAATAAAAATTAAAATTGTGGTTCGAATCCAACTGAATATCATTTGGCCTCTTTGGAGGGACGTGAAATTGAGATATTCCTTAGCTGAAGGATTTTCTATGGGCCGAAATTAAAGTTGAAAAAAGAGAGGTTTTTTCTGTTTGTTTTGTTTTTTGGGTCATTTTGAAAAACAGAGTTGGCTAGCCATCCTTTCGTCCGGTCTTTTTGGTTACTCTTTTCAAGATTCTCTTCGCCTAAAAGTTGCAACAGACAAAACTTTCCGTGGAAGCGCGTATAGATAAAGCTATCAGAATGCAATTATAACACGGTCAACTTCTAGGAGCACCATATTTTTGAACATTTGGTGAACCATTATCCTTAAACTATAATTTCTTTTCACATTGGATGATTTTTTTTTTGTCACGACGGAGAATATTCATCGAAAGTTTTTTAGGTTCACATCAAATTTTAAATCTTGAGACACATAATCTAGCTAAAAAAAAAATATAATTAATTTAGTTAGACAGAAAATCTAGTAAAAAAATAATAACTTCTTAATTGAATTGAATTTAAAATATAAATAAATTTTTTGTTCACGTTTAAAGTATCCCAGTAGACTAAACCTATCATTTGATGACTCATTTGTGTAGCGAAAATGTCAAAGGAGGAAGTGGATTGGCACCGAGGACCACATTTTGTAAGGTAACATGGGGGCTAATATGGTTGGGAGCTATGAATACGTCGATGGATCTTAATCTCTCAATTTCTAACTGAGTGTAGTTGTGAGGCCCATAATTAATGCATGAAGTTCACTTAATTAGTCGATTTGTCTAAATGTAACGTATTCTATCATTTTTTCGTAAAAAATACATCATTTGATGTTTTTAAGAGGGGTAAATTTCACATTTAGTTCTTATAGTTTACATATTTTTTCAGTGTTATCCATAATATTTTAAAAGATTCATAGCAGTTTCTAATATCTATAAAAATGATTCAAAATGGTCCTTATTGTTCATTATTAGTCAATTTGGTCTTTATTATTTTTTTAAAAAGTTTAATTTCGTCCTTATTTTTTTCTAAACAAATTAATTTAGTCCTTGTACGTTACACTATTTCAGGACTAAATTGAAACTTTAGAAAATAATAGAGATTAAATTGATTAATTTTAAATAATAGGGACTATTTTAAATTATTTTTATAAATATTAGGAATTAATATAATTTTTTTAAAATATTAATGATCAAATTAAAAAAATACAAAAAAATAAGAATTATATGTATAATTTACCCTTTCTAATAGTTTTTCCTCAACTAAAACAGGCTAATTGTAGACTTGAGCCCCTAATAGTAGTAGGTGAAAGTCACACAATTGAATTGGTTCCATCATACTTTGGAAAATGTTCCCATCTGACCTTTGACTATTGTATACCTTACAAGTATGTGAGAGCTATACTTGCAAGATTTATTTTTTATTTTATAGAGTTGAATGACCGTTGTTGATAGAAGTATTTTTTATACTTTGCCTTGGATGTCACTAGTTCAAGGCCTATCCCGAAGCTGCTTTATCTTCTAGGATCCAATCTTGTGAATCTGAAAGTATTCGTAATTCCTAAGTTTCTTATTCCTTAATTCAAGCTGGAACATTCCTTGTGTTGCAAAAGTATCTTTTATTTCATTTTTTTTTAACGGAGAAAAATTATGCATATACTTATTTGAAATTTCAACTATCAAATTCCATAATAGAATGCACAATTCTTTTTGACCAATTCACTATGAAATATCTGATCCATGCATAATATTATAAACAATGGATGCAAATTTTTGAATGGTTTTCTTTTGTTGTTTTTGAGCAACAATTGTGTATTCGTACCTTATTTCATCTATAATAATTTTTTTATATTTTATTTTATCAATATGTGCATTAACAACATGTGATGGAAGTATCAATATTTTACTTGTAACCAAATAGAAGGGTTGAGTACTAAGCCAATAAAATATTTTAAAGTACTCTTATATTTTTAGTCAGTAACCCGTTTTGTCCCTACTTAACCCTAACATTTTCATTAATTTTGATTTTTAAAATTACTTAATTTTCATCGAAAAAGTATTCTAAATTCGACCCTGCAAAATAGACTTTCTGAAGCAGCAAGTAGAGAAATACTGGACCTATACTTGAAAGACAATAATCAAGGTGCATTCTTCTTGGTCCAGGAACAATATTTTTTACCAATATGCAACTTCTCCATATAATTTGGTAGATATTTAGATTCACAAAAAAGCACATTAAAAAAATTGTATAAACAAGATAATATAGAGCAGATGGACTCAAAATTACAAAGCCGCGATGTAATCAAGACAAGCTCATAAGCATGCCCTTTCCGCAAAACCAAAATTTCAAAAATAAATGACTAGTACTACAAGTGACCCAATGTTTCATCCACCCTAAGGTTACAAACTCCAATAAAGGCTGACAACCCGATGCTTGATCACATAATCGTGCAAGCATGCGGGTTGTCATCGCTGAAAAGCGAAGCGACAGCCTCGTCCGACGCAACAGCCACGGAGTAAACCGAAGGAGTGTGGAAGAAAGTATGCACACTTGGTGCAGCAATGTTTCTTGATGTGTCATAGTAATGGTTAATAACGTGAGTTGGGTACTTGTAGAAGGATGCAAAATGTGAGTGTCCTGGATATGGCCATGGTTCTGCTGCTTTTCCAGCTCGCTTGATGGCTCTCAACACCTTCTTTTCATCCAAAGCATAGCCCCTCACTGTTATTTTCTGGCTCTCCATTTCGATATCTATCTCTTCCACTCCTGAAATTTATGTACCAAAATGAGCAATTTCAGCATTCAAAGTATTCATAGAATATATACTCAATTAGATAGAAGTGAGAATTAATTTAGTATTGATTGCAGATATTCTTTTAGCAAATTTTCGTGTTAATCACTTCATATAAAGGTTACTATAATAATACATAATCCATATTATGTAGCCAAACTTCAAGTCTTCATTGGCATCCAATATGATCTTATCTAATAAGAATTACATGTAAAGGTCACCTATTTAATTGAAAAAATAACAAATAGAGATATTTGTCACATACAAAGTAAAGAGTGGGTGTGGCCAATGACGGATCCACAATAGAATTAGTGGGAACCCAAAGAAAACATTAAAAATTTCATGTATTTCTTGAATTTTTAAAAAAAATTTATGTATTTTTTAGTTTAAAAAATTAATTAGTCCAACTGAAAAAAAAGATGCATTCATATAGTTGAAAAATTTTGTATTTTAACTCTTACTAAAAAGACTTATTGGGTCCGCCTGTGGGTGCGGCACCACATATTGATCAAACAAAAAAAGGTTTAATGTCGTTTGGTGAAGCACAACTATTAAATTGTTGATTTACTAATAGTAGGAAAAATTGCAAAAAGAATTTACTTATCAAAGGTTAAGAAAATAGAAAGTTATTTTTCTCTTGTCATGAAAATAGAAAGATATGAAATACTTGATAACAATAATGGGACGACCCAGTACAAACTGGAACCCTTGCCTGATACTAAGGAGCCGCCAATAGGAAAGCCCAGTGAGAAAGACCAATTAAGTCCAAATTAAGTGGCGATGCAGAGCTGGTTTTCTTTTTTTTTTTTTTTAGTTTCAAAACAACGCAGAATCAGACATTTGAGAATGCTAAGTTTTAGTCCTCGAGAAAAAAGACACACTAACGTTAAAGGGGAAAAATGTTATAAATAAATAAATAAAAGAAAAGCGCTACGAACGAATCTAATATTTTTTTTAGTGGGACTTACAACAAATAACTTAATACTCATATAAAGTTTCTTGATTCTTTTTAGCGATAACTTATTCTTATTTCAGACTAAAAATATTTTAAAATTTTTTGAAACTAGCACCTTAGGGTGAATTCTTCCTATTTAAAGAAAAAACAAAAAATAAAAAATATTACGAGACAATGAGCGTCATGAAACGTTATAAAACCCCAAAGACTCACCTTTGAGCTTGAATATAGCTCTCCTTAGCTTTGCAGCACAACCTTCACAATCCAAGTTAGGAACTCTTATCTCCACCATCTGCATTCAACCACATTGTCAAAATGAGTCATCTGCATACAAGCCCACATGAGAGCCTTTTGAAGACATTATATAAGATAATAAATTCTTTTATAAAAGTTTAAGCTTTTAGAAGAGGCATTATAGTTTATAAAACAGTATTAGTTTATGTCTCTCGGTCATTCATTTGAAAATATTAAAACTGCCCACATGGAAGGTGCAAATACAATTCCGCTTGCATGTGTGAGAACGTATTAAAAATAACCAACTTCTCTTTAGTAACTTAAGCATTTAAACGTAATGGAAAATTAATAGGAGGTAGTGTGCATGGAGGACTTACAGACATCTTGATAAACTACTCCAGGAATTGAAGATGTTTTTTCTAGGATACGCAAGAAATATAGGTGTGAGCAAGATAGAACACAACACAACACAACACACAACTCTCTTTAAGGCTTTGGGGTGGTTGGTTATAGTCCAAGGTATTTATGAAGGTTCTAATGAACAGCTAAGACAGCATTGGGTTTTGAAATTCGAAAGCAGAGAGGGGTTTGGTCACGCGTGGACCAGGAAGGCGTGATTAACTTTATCCCCACCCCAAAGCAAACATTATAATCAGTATCCCCAACATAAAAATTCGATCAGCTTTATAGTTGTAAAAGGTTCTAGGAACAAAGATATAAGTATGTACAAATTAATGATGACAAATTATAGCCCACACCATCATACAAGACCTGATACCGCAAAAATGTTCTTTATCAGTTCACGAATAGTTGTTCTTTTTTCCTGCAGCTCATGTTCTCTACTTATATAGCATGTGGGTCGTCTCATATGTATGGAATTCATTTTTTTATCTTTAAGTCGCATGCAGAAGGATATAAAAAAATTTCCCAGTAAACATGTGGTATATCTTTTATTAACGGATAGTTTGGTGCATAAAACTTTCACTGTAAGTGATGTGGAGAAAATCAGACCACTTTACACCTAATTGTTGTAGTTTTAATTTGCATTTTTGCGCGGGATGCTATGACATCCCCCTTACATTATTTTTGTAAGATATATGTGTTTAGTTTATAATAATTTAAGTTTACTACTATTATTAACACATGCTTAAATATTTGAATCAATTGATTTGACTCAACATGTTGGTTGGTCTGTATGTAGTTGGGCTTAAGTAATTACTTGTAGGTATCAGAACATGCTACTAGACGAAAGTGTGGGCTTTTTCCACTACCTGGTAGTCTTGTACTGTGATTCTGCTCTACTTGGTGTAACGTCCAAAGATGAAAATATGTAACATCATTTCCTACATTAATTTTGTAATTAATATATATTCAATTTCTAATAATTTGAATTTACTGTTATTATCAACACGAGCTTAAATATTTTGAGTCAAAGGTCATACCACTTTGCGGTATAGGTCAATTAAACATAGTTTGACCTTTTTTTTTTTGGTAAAATGCAGTTTTCAAGTCTTGAAATTTGTGAACTCAAACTTATACTTTATCCCTAGGGTAAGACTCTTCTTAAGGTATCTTCAAAAAGAGATACTATTTATAAAAATTTATTATTTTTTATAATTTTTAAAGACCGAACTTTTAAATTTAAAGTCAAAATATATGAGGTCCACACAATTTTAGAGATTTGAATTAAAATAGAGACTCAATTTACTTTTTTAGCTCTAAATTTAAAGACTCAAAAAATAATTAAGTCTCTATTTTGACTAAAAAATAGATAAAAATAGTGAGCCCTATCTATTTTAGTTTTAAATTTAAAAACTCAAGTCTCTAAAATAAGAAAAAATAATAAATTTTTATGAATAATCTTCACCATTAAAGATACTTTTTGTATATCTTTTGCTGCCTGTGCAAAAGCTATTATTAGGTGGTTGTAACCCTTTATCAAAGTTTTGATCATGAGGAACTATGTGATCATTGTTACGTAGTCGATGTACTATTGACTGATGATCATGAGCACAGAATGTATGATGCATATCCTGATAGAAGGCTGCAAAAGTTTTGAAGATGACATAAAGCAAACTAGATTTTTAAAACGTCAACTGTCCTTTTATTTTTTTCCTCTTTTTGTGTATCATTCTCATTTGTCCCTTCAAAATGAGCAAATATGATACTGCTAATAATATGTAAGAGCTTATTGGGGGCAATAATTATCACAGACATGATTATTGTAGTTCGTACGGAGATGGCCTCTCACTGTAATAAAAATTCAAATTTGCACAAATGGTTCTTTCAAATTCATTTATATTATTTAAACTTAATTAATTTAATTTTTATTATTTTTTAAAAAATTCAATTTAGTCCCTATTATTTTTTAAAAAAATTTAATTTTGTTCCTACCTAAATTGGCTCAATTAAACTTTTTGGAAAGGGTAAATTTCGTACATAGTCCCTATTGTTTATACTTTTTTTCAAGTTGGTCTTTATTATTCTAAAAAAATCATATTAGTTCCTAATGTTTACAAAGTTATTCAAAATGGTCCATATTATTTAAAACTAGCTAATTTAGTCCCTATTATTTTCCATAAAATTTAATTTAGTCACCAAATAAGGGTCACGTACAATGACTGAATTAAATTTTTTTAAGAAATAATAGGGACTAAATTAATTTTTTTTTAAATAATAAGGACTAAATTGACTAAGTTTAAACAATAAAGATCATTTTGAATAACTTTTGTAAATATTAGGGACCACTATGAATCTTTTAAAATATTAGGGATTACATTAAAAAATATGTAAATAATAAGGACTAAGTGTGAAATTTACCCTTTTGGAAAATAATAGAGACTAAAATGATTTTTTTTTTAAAATAATAAGGACTAAATTGGTTAGTTTTAAATAATAAGAATGAATTTGAAACTTTGGAGAAAATAATAAGGAGTAAATTGAAAAAATTTAAACAATAGAGACGATATTAAAACTTTAAAACAATAATAAGGACTATATGTGCTATTTTCCCTAATAAAAATCCAAGCGCACTTGGTAAAAAATTGAGTTCAATTTCAAAAAATTTAGCTCGATATCAAGTAGCTTGACGTGATCTTCATGTTAAACGCGACATGTTAAAAATTTAAAAGAATAGCTAAAACACGGTTAATTGAGTAATTCAAACAATGGCGAAGCCAGCACTTTAAAGTCAATGTATGTACTTAGGAGGGTCAAAATGTTCACTAATACAGTGAGAAAATTTAATAAAATATAAGTTATTATTCTACCACTCCCGTAATCTCTCGAACTATATATGGTATCTAAATAGTGTAATTACTATTGTACTCTCAACAGGGACACACGGATGCAATTCTCCTTTTGACACGATACTCAATCAACGCTTTGCAACTTCTTTTTTGTAATTTGAGAGAGTATATATCAAAAGATATTAGGTAGCGATTAATATATTATAATGAATTTAGATAAAAATAGAATGAGCTAAGAAATGAAATGAAACTGGGAATATAATAAATTTGGAAATGCGAATGACATGCTTAGTATACTCTAGGAATGAAGAGTAGTAATGAGAATGCCTTGTATAATATGACAAAATTGTCCTTTTATTATTATAATATTAAAAATATGACAAGATTGTCTTTTTATTATTATAATTATAATTATAATTATTATATTTGGTATTATTATTATTATTATTATTATTATTCTTTTTACTTTTATCATTATTATTTTACTTTATTATTATTATTATAATCTTTATTATTAATGTTGTTATTATTATTATAATTATTACTAATAATAATAATAATCATCATCATCATCCTCATTTTAATCAATATTTTTATTTTTATTTTTTATTTTTATTATTATTTATTTATTTATTTATTATTATTATTATTATTTCAATCAATATTATTATTAATTTGTTATTTTAATTTTATTGATTATTATTATTATTATTATTATTGCTTTTATTTTTATTTTTATTTTTTTTTTAGTTTTTGTTTTTTTTTTTTTTTTTTATAATAATAATAATTATTATTGTTTTTTTTTTTATTATTTTTGTTATGATTATTTTTTTTATTGAAATATAGGTATATGGTAGTCAAGTTCATTCCTAAACACAAGAAACTGACCCATTCTCATGTGTTTGTTCTGGAATAGCTATTTCTATATACGCGGGAATGAGATTATCAAGTTCATTTTTTTATACCAAGCATAAAAATCAAAAAGAGTTGGGGATGTCATTCCATTCTAAACCCCATCCAGTATACCAATCGGTACCTTAAAGAATTGATCTCTCAATCCCTTACACTTATATTGAGAAGCATTACACTAAACCAAAGGCCCAGTAACAACGCTCTACAACTTCAAGTTTTTTGCTAAATGGTACGAGTGGTTTCATAATTGACACCGTGACTTAACTCTTTTTCTCTCTCTCTTTTTTCCAATTTGTTTTGAGGTGAATCAAACGAATGACACTTTTGATGTTCTAGTTATCGTTCCTACTATAAACGCTAGGTACCACATGGTCAATATTTAATTTCTAGATGGATGATATATACAAATGTTTAAAATAGCTATTTATATGTTGCAGTTGGATTGTCATTCAAATTTCAGCAAGTGATACCCTTGGTGTGACATCATACTCACGAATTGTCTAGGGCTTCCTGTTAATTAAATGATTACTTAATTTCAAAGTTTAAGATAAGTGCATGTGCAAATAAGATTTATTTTTGAATTTTTTATGTGAATAATTTTTGTTTTTAAATGGGTAGCGACAAGACTAACCCATGACCTGCGCTTGTTTATTCTCTTTAATACTTCCTTTATTTTATACCTTAAGCAACATTCATTTTGCTTTAACATTCACTAATACATTTTTATCTGTTGCAACATAAAAGCTACTACAAAAAGCTAAAAAACGTTACAAATTATTTTAGCAATTACATATGACCCGTTGCGAATTCTCTATTACAATGGGTTATAATTAAACTCTAATTTTAAAGCTATCAAAAATTAATTTTATGAAGTTATTAACAAAATATGATAAAATATTTTAATTGTTTTTAATTAGATAAATTCGTTACAATTTTTTTTTAAAATTTATACTTATGCAACGGTTTACAATAATACACTATTTTTTTTTTTTCAGTTTTGTATTTTTCAATTAAAGTGTTACAAAATAATTTAAATATTATACCATAACCTGATAGTACCATACATAATCATTTGCAAGTAATTTCACAACAGACCCTGTACTTACCTTCCTACACCAACAATACCCTGCTCGTCCCTATTCTTTTTGGAACATTTAAAATAATTAGTATTAAATAACTCTATTTAGTATGGTACTATAGATTGGAAGCCTTTTTTCTCGAACTACTTCTATTTAATACTCTCTTAAAGTTCGTGAATTAACACAACCCGACCATTTACGAAATTATTTTTCTTCTTTTTATTGGGTAAGCAAATGATCTATTAACTAGTATCAATGGCTGATTTATACTAGCCTCCACCGGCAAAAAAAAAAAAGGGTTAAAATTATCTATGTATTTTTTTTTATAAAAAAAAGTTAAATATTAATATATTTTTAGTTAAAAAAATTAATTAGCCTTATTGAAAAACAATATATACTTATATAGTTGAAAAATAATGTGTTTTGAACTCACGACTTAATATTTTCTTTTTTTTCGTTTTTTGTTTGGTGTAAATTAAAAGAGAGATTTATCTAACATTAACTAATCTTCTTGCAGAAACAAATCCAGAACACAATAATGTATTGTAAACATATTTTTGGAGTGGATCATATTTGTGTATTGTCACTGTTGATGTTGATGATGACAATTGCATGTGCGAAATCTTTGAATCCGCCATCACCAATTTCAGCTTCCTCACCACCACCACCGAGTCATCCTCCAGTTCATTCACGGCGGTCTATTTTTCATTCTCCTTGTTACAAAAAATGCATGGAGACACAATCCTATGAAGGTTATTGGGAGACGACAATGGCCGAAATTCGCTGTATTTTATATTGTGGGCCCCATGGGAAATCACTGCGTTCTCGACAGGGTGCATGATGATACCCCTCTCACAATTTTTTCATCCATTTAATTAACAAGTAATTCTTCAAATGAGTAAAGTGTACTAAACCCTCTTATAATTTGGTATAAGTGCATAATATCTTTTGTGGTATAAAAATCATAAAATATCTCCTCTGTGATTTAAAAAAGTAGCATACTTACTCTATCCGTTAAAGAAAAACCATTACTTGTAATGGTAAGTGTGAAACACACGCACAAGGTGCGATATTTTTTTAGTTTTTAACATTTTTAAAAATAAAATAATTATGTAATTGACCAAATTACTTTTTTTAAAAAATAATTAAAAAAATAAATAGTTGTCTTTTCTACCAACCTCCCACCCCACCAGCCTGTCACCCCTACCCCGTCAATCCCCCAGCTCATCACCCTTTCCCCCCCATCCCATCCCCATCTCGTCAACCCCTCCCTACCCCAACCCCAACCCCCACCCCAACCCCGTCACCCCTACTCCCTCCCAACTCCAATCTCATCACCCTATATATATGTGTATATATATATATATTTGGCATGGCAACTGTTTATAATATATATATATATATATGTGTGTGTGTGTGTGTGTGTGTGCGTGTGTGCGTGTGTGTGTATTTATTTGTTTTGCCTAAACAAAAGGAAAAAGGAAAAAAAATAAGAAAAAGATTGAGGGTATTTATGTCTTTTTACAAATTCTGTTAATTTTTTTAACAAAAAAGTGGGAAAGGGACAAGTGTGCTACATTTTTAAATCACAAAAAAAGTATTTGGTAATTTTTGTACCACAAAAGGTTGTTATGCACTTATACCAAATCACACGAGGGGTCTGGTGCACTTCACCCTTCTTCAAACCACCCTTCATCTTCTATATGAACTTCGCTACTTATCTTCATTATGAACTTAATTGCACTTGAAGCGTGCCAAAAACCCAACGCTTCATCTTCTCCTTAATTCATCTTCTTCAGTCTACCAATATTCTAGCAAAAACAGTATCGTCACGGATGCAGTGGATGAGAGAGTTTGGAAGAATAATTTGATAGTGATTTTCGTGTCATATATAGGATATGTAAGTACTTTCTTTTTTTGGGTCAAGATGTGCAAGTCCTCGAAGCTTCTTGATTTATATGATCTAACGTGTAGTTGAGAATAGACCCAACTTTTCCAATTAAACTCCAAATGTCCCAAGTCGCCAATCTTAATTTCTTGTTTTGGATTAGCTTCTTTACCCGCCCCGTCCATAAAAGTGTAAAAACTATTGCTTATTTAGCACTACAAACACGTATATTCTTAGGCACCAACTCCAATAGCATCTCCAAATTTTCATTTTTCATAAATGAGGGGAAGATAGTTGTCTCAAACCATAAAAAAAGGGGCATTTGTTGAAAACTGAGATAGAGATCTCCTAAAAATAGCATTCATCAAAATTAGAGAAGTTAGTGGGGTGAAACTAAAATAAGAGATGCCTAACAACAATGAATTAGTCAATTCAAAATTCCTTATTCTTAAAAAGAAAAATTAAAGAAGTTGTTGGGATTGACATATTAACTTACACCACATTTTAATTTTCGTCCATACTGTATTGCACCACATCATTATGCGTCAATTGTATCCCAAGGACAATACTTAGGTCAGTGTGATTAGGTGTACGAAACTCTTGTTAATATGTATAAAATTTAAAAGATGGTTGGATCTACTTTGAAATATTATTATACACAATCTTTCCTAACAATTAATAAAAGATCGTTTTCACTAATTCAATATGTATATATTTAGCCAAAAAAAAAAAAAAGAAATATGAAGACTTTATAAGGGCAGAGGTCCAAGTAGCAACAGGTTATGATCGAGCAAACTTTATGCCCTCGGGCGCTTAGAATACGATTTTACATACTTTTAGTACTCATTTTTGCTTGATCATGGAAAAAAAAAAAAAAAAAAAACACATTTATGAAATTTGAGTTCCAAGTCACCGTTCCATCAAAGTCAAGGCGATCATGATGTTCCCGTGAACCAATACTATGTCTGGACTCGCGGGGGAATGGATAATAAAGAAAAGAAAAAATAGAATCATAAATGTGAAAACGTGACGAAAAATCCTCAAATAAGCAAAGATGTTCAATATCATGTACGGTCATTTTATGCCTTTTCCTTCCATATGTGATGGATACATAATAAGAAAAGCTTAAGTGATCGAATGATTTTCGTAGCAATAGAGATTAAGACTCGATTTGGCATAATTGTAAAATATTAGTTTTTGAGTTGTAGAGTTTTTAACAATAAATTTTTTGTTAGAAGTGTTGTTGAAAAAAAGTTGTTGGTTGTTTGGCCTATGTTGGACATTTAAAAATTTTGGAGGCAATGTTAAATTTTAAAAAATATGGAGGAGTATATTTTTTTTAAAAAAAAAAAACCAACTTCACAAAAAACTTCTTTCGAAAAGCTCAAATTTGAAACTTCTTATTTTTAGATTTTTCTAACTTCAACTTTTGGCTAAAGGTTCTTTCATAAATAAGTCAAACATGCTAGTTTCAGTTTCTAAACTTACAATAAACACTTTTAAATGTTTAAAAACTAGATCAAACAGAGCGTAATTTGGCAATCTGATCAAACAATGTGGACTACTATATTTGAACGCGCATTTTGTGCAAGACTAAATCAAGGCAAAGGTGTGGACATTTTGTAGAGTATTCAAGATCTCAAATTTCAAAATTTAGCACTACTGCCTCAAAGCTCATGCTATTCCTTTTTCTTTCTCTTTCTGATTATTACAAATCGTAAGAGCTAGGGAGATTTGAATCCACGACTTTTTAATCTAGGACGAAAACGTTTTGTTGTCAAACTGTTCCATTAGGGACCCTAGATTTGCAATGTTTTATACATCTTTGTTCGGCCAGCCACCTCCCAATTGGCTCTTCATAGAATTGTTTAGCCATGCATTTGCTCAAACAAGTCTTAAATGAATTTTGTTGCCGTGCAGGAATTGGAGGATGACTTGGTTGTGGTGGCGAGGAAGTTGAAACTGGTAATGGTGGAGCCAAAGATTTCGAACATGCAATTGTCAACAACATCAACAAGGATAAAAGGGAAATATGCACCATTCCAAACATGTGTTTAGAAGACATTGTATTCTGGATTTGCTTCTGCAAGAAGATTAGTTTGAGTAAACATAAATATCTTTCTCTACAGTTTAAAAAAGAAAAAAAGATTAAGCTGTGAATAAATGAAAACTACAAGTTAATTCTCTAAAAGTAAAGTCGTAAATTGTTGAGTTGTGTCAAGAAAATAGGTTTCATCTTAACATCAATTAATATAATTAAGAGGAGTTATCTAGGATCTTATATGGTGGTGTTTGAAATTAATGTAGGAGAATACACCGTATAACCTGTTTAAATTAATAGTCTCAGATTTACCTAAATTCTATTAATTTAGTGAGATATTAATTTATCAATAAATTAAAAATTATTTATTTTATAAAGATATTCGCAGCTTGTTCTTTTTTTATTTAACAGTAATCATATTACCACATCAAGTAACCAAGTTAAGATTCATTCAAAATACTATCTCCATAAGTATCTAAATAATTAAAAATTTACTAAATTATACATAATTAGCATAAAGATCCAATGTATTAAACTTTATTAAAACATGTGCATATGATGTATATTGAATAAAAATAAACACTATTTAACCTAACATAATCTCTTATTATTTATGGTTTTTTTAATTCTAAAATAGCAGATGCTTGCCATCTCAAAGGTGTCAAGAAAAAAGAATCATAAAAGATGAAATACATAATATGTGAACATAGCAAAGAGCATCCTTCATGCACGAAAAAACAATTGCAGCAATAAATTTTGAAAAAATATGATTTGCAAATCAGTCAATGGTAGATTGCGTAAATTTAGCAAGAGAAAGTTGTGAAAAATTAAAAGTGAAAATTATAAAATGTGGTAGATAGAAAATATTAATTGTCTAGTACACAATCGTGAGAAAAATGTATGTACCTTTTAGCTAATTTTTAATTTATAAGATATTTGGACCTGTAAAATAAAATTACGGAGATTGTTAATTTAGTATCCTAGTTTTAAGTATGGACTGAACAATTTTATTATTTAAAAAAAAATATTTATTTATCGAATATTAATTTAAAGATGTTTTATAATATTCTTGAACATTCTCTAGACGTGTGACCAAAATTGAATAAATAACTAGCAAATATGAATTTGAAAGAGATCATAGGAACAAGATCCAACGTGGAGGTATGGAGTAAGTAGGAAGAGTTCATAGTAGAGTTAACATGGAGGAATAAAGTTATCGTATACCATAACTAACACAGAGAAACAAAGTATGGAAGGACAATGTTAACATGGAGAAAGAACTTATATAGAGGTACAAAATCAAGGAGAAGAGCTTCTCACCACAGTTGACAATCAGCAAGAGAATCAGACAACATTGGATCAAGACTAGATACCTTGTTAAAAGAACATACAAAATTATTACTACAAAAGAGAAAAATCCAATTTTAGATCTCTCTGTGGTGTGGTACTTCCACAAAATGAGAGTTAATGTTGTATTATACAATTACCAAGTATCTTTTTTTCTTTTTTGGGGGGATAGAAACAAAATCACTTTCACTATTATATAATAATGGAAACTATGCCATTCATGTAGAATCAAATACAAAATGAAAAAAACATTAAAAAGCTCTAATAGAGGATCAATTATTAAACTTAGAGAAAAAGAATCTATATATTATAACATTCCGAACTAATTAATTTGCCACTTTATTTAGACTTCTACAAACATGTTTTATGCTATAATCCCTCTAGTTCCAGTTAAGAGAGATTTTGCATCTAACACAAGGTGTTCGATAAGTATCCGCACATTGACATTTACCATCCTGCTGGGCATATTTGGAGATTCATATCCTAGGGGTTCTATAGAGTCCCATTGACAAATAAAAACTTAGTAAGAAGATCAAACACTATTCGAAAAATAAAAAATGAAAAGTAAAATCCATTATAGGTGAATCAAATTGCGAGTAAAATCATCATTGAGCTTCTTTTTTTTTCTTTTTTCTTTTTGATTAAGTGTGAAAATCTTCATTGAGCTTACCTTCGGTTTGTTGAAGAATATAAACTGCTTGGAGAAAATGCTTATAATATTTTTCCTTTTTCACTTGTTTCTGTCATGAAGAGATGCTGAAGTACCCATACACATTTATATGTATGAAATTTTAAGGTGTAACTCCTGTAATTAATGCAATTACTTGACGAACCTTTAGGGACTATTAAACAAAAGCAGTTTTAGAAAAGGGATTTTTATCTACTACACTAAATAGGTTATTTATCATTTGTTAGAAGAACATAGAAGGAAAAAAAATGAAAAAGATGGAGAAAAGAGAAAACAGAAAAAAGAAATGTCTACATGTTGAAAGTTGTGATAACATAGTGTGAGGATCTAACCTAAGCGATACAATGGTAGTAAATTGTGAAGAAGCGGTAATAGCATAATGTAAAGTTACAAATGCTTTTCCTAGATAAGAATTTGTCAACCCTAGCCCTAGCCCATGGGAGGAAGATCAAAAAATGCACAAAATGCGATATGCAAATTACAACCGTAGGCTGATCTAATATGGGGACAATGGGAACTGTAACTCCCATGTACTCTATTAAATATCTAAAATTAAAGGTGGTTTTAGGAAAACTAAGTTAGGCCTTTTTTTACAAAAAGAAAAAAACATATTTTCCATATGATCTTTTAAATTCCATGTTTTCCATAAAGTTCGCAGCGGTTTTTTACCCCTTTCGCTGCAGTTGATCAAACCGTCGTATTTGCGATTGTCGCAAAAAATAATTGAGCAAATACGGCGGTTTGGTAAACAAAAATTCTAGATCCATCCCCAACACTATGTTCATGATATGCTCAATCAGCAAAGGGAATTTTATTGCAACAATCACAAAATACAAAGAGAAAAAATACTCCCTGGTAAAAAATACAACGACGAGAAATTACAAAAGAATGTTATCACTAATATTCTATGCTTTACAAATATAAATGTTAGTACATGTTTATCGAAATTTCGGTTTGCCTTCAAACTTCATACAAATATCAGCTTTGATCCTACTAAGAATTTGTTCCTCTGTTCTAGCTCCATTGTTATGCAGTCCCTGATTTCTCTCGAGCCAGATTTGGTAAATCGAAGTGTAGAAAGCTGTCTTGATAATTGAAGCTTGGAGACTATTACCTTAACAAAAGATCAACAACCATTTAATGCATCTATCCCATTTACAAATTTTTGGTTTCAACCTACGCAAGCCTCAATAAACTCCACCACAAGCGCTTTGAAAAGCCACATTCGAAGAACAAATGTTCTCTATTCTCAGCATACAAATTGCAAAGAATTCAATGGGGATCCACCTAAAGTCCCCAAGAAATGAGCTTATGTTTAGTCACGTTTCAACAGCATCAAAAGACGTCTTACCCAACCAGAGAACTTTATCTTTGCAGTGAGGTCTGGGAAGGAGGTTCCCTAAGTTGTCTTTGATATAATTGATGGTCTGATATCTAGAGGGAAAAGACCATTGCCCAATAGAAATAAAATCAGCCACCTTCACCATTAATCTTGTACCAGGATTTGCCAAAGACTCCATTTCATAATAATTTCTGAGACAGCCAAGAGGATGCCAAGAATCCAGCCAAAAAAAGGTGTCCTTATCGTCGCCAATGCTGTGAGAAAGCAAAATTTTCGCAAGTGGTCTTAGATTCAGAATTTTCTTCCATGCCCATGGGGAATCCGCAGGCACAGCCACCTCCCAAAAACTATTCCCCTTGAGATGAATGAAATTGCACCATTTAGCCCAGAGATAATCTTGATGCGCAAATAAGTACCGGATAACCTTGAGAATACCAAGCTTATTTGACTCAACAAGATTACGAATGCCAAGACCACATTCAGATTTAGGAGTACACACGTCAAGCCATTTGACTTTCTCCCCATGGTGATTTTGGTATGTACCTTTCCAAAGGAAGTTAGCCATCTTCCTTTCCACCGCTTTAAGCACACCCTTGGGAAGAATAAAAGTATTAGTCCAGTAAGCTTGAATCCCCATCAAAACAGAATTAATGAGTTGGAGTCGCCCCGCATAAGAAAGGCATCGATTTTTCCATGAAGAAATTCTATTAGAGATCTTTTCCACCAAAACATTGCACGCCTGTTTACTGAGTCTACCCGCAACCAATGGGAGTCCCAAATATCGAATGGGAAGGACGCCTTCTTTGAACCCCATCAGTTCTAATTATATTTATTTTTTAATTATATTTTTTAATATTTTATTTATTTAATAATAATAAATAATAGTAAAATTAATAATAATTATATCAATAATAATGTTATTTGTATAGTGTGTTAATATATTTTTTAAGGATATTTTAGCCACTTGAGTAATAAGTTCATTATGAAGCAGATGAAAATGGGCTATTCCTATGTATTTTGTCAGGAATAGATATTTCCATATTCGTGGGAAGGGGATTACCGAGAGAATAAGATTCTCAAGTTCATTCATTTATACCAAGCGCGAGAATTAGAATAAAATTAAGAATACCGTTCCATTTTCAACCAAATCCCACAATCCAATTGCTACCTAAGGTTCCGTTTGTTTGCCGTAAAATAACTTACTTGTAAAAAATATTTTCTTCTGAAAATATTTTGTTGAAAAATAAAATATTTTTCTGGGCTCCGTCTGTTTACTGTAAAATAACTTGGTGAGCGAAAATATTTTCCTGAAAAATAGAATATTAGAAAATATTTTCTAGTGTTTAGATGTATAGTTAAAAATATTTTCTTACATTATATTTTATAAAAAAAAAATATATATACATAATATATATGTTAACCGTGAGGTGAGGGGAGGGTGGGGTGGGGTGGGGTGGGGGTCGGGGTAGGAGTTAGGGGGTAGGGCAGGGGGGTAAGGGTGGGTGACTTCCGGAAAATATTTTCATCTCCCAAAAGACATGAAAATATTTTTTAAAAATTTTATATACTAATCGTAATATTTGACTGAAAAATATTTCTAGTTGACAAACTTTCCAGTGTTACCAAATACTGAACAATTGAGCAAAATTAATCACCATTTTTTACTAAAACATTTTCTAATTGATTAATTTTTCAGTGTTACCAAATACGAAAAAATTAAGAAAATATTTTACGGCAAACAAACGGAGCCTAAATGTATTTCCTAATTGTAGCCTAAAGATTTCATAAATAGTATTAGTTAGCTTTATTATTTGAAGAAATTATGGCTCTAATCACCTGCGGGTAAATTGCCAAAAAAAAAAAAAAACTTTCGGTACCGTAAAAATCTAATAACCTCGATGATTCTTAAGAATGAGGCTAACAACTCCACTTGTGCCTGATAACTAATGCAGAAATCTTTTGTCACATTGTGTTCTTATTAAAAACAGATGTGTGTGTGTGTGTGTTTTTTTTTTTTTTTTGTAATTTCCCCATCAGCAGCAAAATTAACCATACAGTTACCTTGTCTTGTCCTACACATGGATGGTATTCCAACAAATGAAACTAGAATCGCAACTTTAAATTTCATCCAAATATTGAGAAAATAGCATGGGATTTAGCTACAAAATATATTTGAAGGTAATAGCTTCGTAGTTGATCTTAATTTTTTATTATTTTCTTTGGTCAGAAGGTGATCTTAATTTAAATGGTGAATAGTCTCGGAACCTCCTATAATTAAGCGAAACTAGCTATAACCCCCTGTGATCAAAAAAATATAGTCAGACCCCCCTGTGGTCCTATTATGCACCTCGAGTAGGACTACAGGGGGGTCCAACTATATTTTTTGGACCACAGGAAGATTATAGTTAGTTTCGCTTAATCACAGATGAGTCCGAGACTATTCACCCTAATTTAAAAGGGCGAATTGATAACATAGGGATTCATCAAAATCGACTAATCATAAAGAGCAATTTGGTGAACGTAACTTCCTTTATGCACGGTATCTAAAGGGAAAAACCCAGTTTTAAATTTTATTTTTTTGGTCACAATTAAGTAAGTGCAGTATATTCCTCCGGGGATACTGTGAAGTTTTACTTGACATTACACTCCCCTGTCATACCCTTCAACATACAACATTGAATGTTCTTTTCTGCAAATAAGGATAATATAGAACAAGATGAAAATCCTTCAAACTTCAAGTGCTAAAGCATTTGTATTCCATGTAAATAACATGATTGTTTCCAAGATACTATGAAGTTTACAGAATAATGTATAAATAATACATCACACTAATTAAATTGTATGCTATGAAATAACACAATAAGATAACCAAAGATTAAATGCCTCAGATTATAACAAAATCTGGTAGCTGAAATAAAAAATAGTAGATGATATTTAAAGCGCCCGCGATTTTACAATGTCGAGGCTCATTTCACTTGGATCTGTAGCCTGCAACTCAACTTGAATCCCATCCAGCTCTCTCTTGAATCGATCCTTTGAGCTCGCGTAGACCATCTTCATCCTCACCTTTGATGTATCTGGTGACCTGTGAGCAGAGGGAAAAAAAAAACTTGATTTTGTTGTTTATAATTGACAAATGAGTCAAATTAAGCAAGAAATAGGTGAAATAAAAATGATGTTCTAAAAAGCTTTTGATCATTAAATCATAAGGGTGAAGAATTCGTGTAGCTTTGTCTTTTGAGGATTAACCTATCGTTTCATAAATTTTATATGTTGTTTTTTGAGCCAAACTTATCGTGCATAGGCAGAATTATCATCTGACCAGAAACAGGAAACACAAAAGAACAATAATTCCTTGGTTACGATATTATTCAACCACAAAGGCAGATATCTAGAATAGAATATCGTCTATCTTTTGCCCCAGTGGGAATGGAGTGACGGAAGTTTTAAGAATTCAAGAGAATATCACAATGAGACGAGCCATTTATAATTACAATAGGTGTCTAAGTGAAAACTATTCAAGAAGTAAGTTATATGACAACTATTGTGATCAAATCTTCCCAAAATGAAAAAGGCAAATATAGTTCTCTGTGCAAAATCAAAATTCTAGTGATCGTTTATATTATGCAATTGAAAGAGCAAACAACACCATACCCGGCCCTCTATTATTTTGAAATTGCATATTACCCCTTATAGTATCGTAATTACATTTTTATTTCATAAACTTTACATACGGGTTACATATCGCCACCACAAAAAATGTTAATAAAGGGGAAACTATACAATCTTTTTTAAAAATATAAAAACTAAAACTGTAATTATGGTCTCACATGATCAGAGCACTAAACACTTTCGTCAAACTGCAAAGGGGTACGTATGATGCTATTTACCCTATTTGAAATGCGAATTCATTACTATATATTATATAACACTATATATACATGGATAAATTAATGTTAAATTTGAAGAAAAATATATTATTACCAGGCGATGAAGAAAATCTTGCTCTTCTGGCAATTCTCAGGAGTGATGAAATCAAAATCAAAGACAGCATAGCGGCATTCATCAGCAGGCAGAGAAGCAGTAAAATCATCGTAACTCTCTTCAGGGCTTCCAAGCTTCTCCACAACCACTTGTTGACCCTCAATCTTGAAGATAATGAAACGATAGTTTCGTTTTGCTTTTAACTCCAAGAATCGCAGCTTGCACTCATCTTGCACAGCCATTCCAGACGCAGAATTTGCCTACCAAGAATCATCAATTGAAGAAAGAAAAAATGTGCATGACATGATGATAAATGTTTGTCAATGCAGGCTATAGATGTAATGGAAGCCATATATACCCAGGGTTGCTATTCAATGGGAGTGACATCAGTCTCTCACATGAAATGAGTTCCACACGTATATGGAACGTACTTCTTCTCTCATGCTATTTACCCTAATTTTTTGAAATATATGTGTGTTTTAAAGTGTTTTTTTTTAATCAGTATTTTAAAGTGTTTTTATTATGTAAAACTAATTAGCTCGATTAGAAAATTTTATTTATATATGATTGTTAAATTATATGTTTTAGCCTTTCACTTAACAAAAATTCTAGATTCATCCCTAACACTATGTTCATAAACTCTACAAGCGTATATAGATCATACATCTGGCATTCTCATCAGTTCTGGCAAAAATTACAAACAAAAATAAAATTGCACAAGAGAAGAATTATATTTTATCTTTCAAATCGAACAAGCAACTGCGTGATGCATACATATTTTGTTCATAAAAATTTCACAAGCTATAAACTAGAAGTGTACATCTTTTTTTTTTTTTTGGTCAATAACTCATTGTTACCAGCAGAGAGAAAAAAAAAAAAAGAACACTTAAATCTGGGCAAGATGCATTAATTTCCTTTTCCTTTTTTTTTTCTTTTTTTTCGTCAACAAGAGATTAAAAATTTTCTGCACATCCTTTTCTCTAATCCACCTTTCTCAAGTACTCAAAATTTAAATTTCTTGAGATCATATTCTATGATTTCAATCTAAATGTGGTTTGCTTAAAGTTTCAAATTGGCAAGTGATTTGACAAAAAAATCACAATATATGTTTCTACAATGGTCAAAATAGACTAATACATATATACAAATGCATAAATAAGAAATAAATAGCATCATCATGTCTACATAACCGACACTATCTAATTTAATAAAAGACCCGGTTTAGTTTGATTTACACTTGCAAAAACAAACACATAAACATACAGAAAATAGAAAGATCGATACCATGGTGTCTTCAAACTAGGGTAAGGATCCCCGCAAAGAGAAGTGATAGATTGTGAAAAATGGAGGAGTAGATCCTTGCTTGTTGAAAACACGAGACTGTTGGCTGTTTTGAGATAAGAGACAAATGCGGGGAAGAAGAGAATTTTGAGGGACAAAATAAAGGTAGAGAATTTTCTGTTTGCCTCTTAGGCTGATCATGACCACAACCAACTCTTCCCTCTTCCACGTTATCAAGGCATGGCCATAGTCATGCTTGCATGAACTCTTGAACATGAGGTAATATATTCCTCCTTGGTTCAGGGGAAGCCTAAGACCATACAATATTGTAATTAGCGAGATTCAAACTCACAATCTCTTGTATAAATAGCGAGTTACGTATCACTGGATCAAAGCCCTAGTAGCTCCTTTGTCCTTTTATTATTTCCTATTTTTTCTGTTTTCCCGTCTATTTTCAATTACAAATTAGAAAGAAATAGAAATTTTGCTTGGGGGAAACTAGTATCGTAAACTTAAATATAATTATCATGGATTTGAAATACGTTTACAAGAAATAATTGTACTTAAAATTTACAATACTAACTTATAGGTACTCTCATATAACATGTCTCACCAATATATATAAGATACGGTAAAGTATTTTAAAGGCCGCTATACTATCCTTCAAGTCTTGTTTTGGTCATCAAACTATTTTTTATTCTATTTTGGCCATTGAATTATCAATTGGGTATTATTTTGACCATTTCATCAAATATTATGTTAAAATAAACAAACTATTAAGGGTAGAATCGTAAAATCAGTTCTTTTTCCTCAAATTCTACTTATTTACAATTTGACCCTAATGCATTAAAATTTCATAAAAATAATTTTAACAAAACTTGAACCCTTGACCTCTTACAACACATTAACCATTAATAGTTTTATTTTAGTATTTTTATTTCCCTTTTTCAATCAGGGTCCCCCACCCCCACCCCCTCCCCTTCCCCCTCAACCACAACTATGTTGTTGCCACCATGGCAGCGGCTTAGCTACTGCTCCTCGCAGAGAGAGCTGCTGCCCAGCTCCTCCTCGTGCGAAGGAGTAGCCTCTTCACGAGGAGGAGTTGTTCCTGCTCACAGAGGTCGCTCTTCCTCGAAGAGGGGCAGCCTCCTCACGAGGAGAGCTATTCCTCGTGAGAGGGGCAGCCCCTCGCGAGGAGGTGAAACGGCGCAGTATCGGAGGCAAAAGGAATAGAAAAGTTTGAAGTTTAGCTCTTGAACATAAATTGTTTGGTAGTTGGTGGAGGTCAAGAGTTCAAGCCTTGTTAGACTCATTTTTACAAGATTTGAATGGATTTTGATCTATTTGCAAATAAGTAAAATTTGAGGCGAAAAATAAAATTGATATAACGTAATTTTACGATTTTACCCTCAATACTTTGTCTATTTTAACATAATATTTGACAAAATGGCCAAATAATACCCAATTGATAGTTCAATAGCCAAAATGAAACCAAAAATAATTTGATGGCCAAAACAGAACTAAAAAAATAGTTTAATGGGGTCTGAAATACTTCACCCTATAAGATATTAAAATTCATGTGCAACAAATGCCCAATCCTTGGCCCTCGTTGCGTGGAGAGAATCTATAATAATGGATGTAGGGTTGCAAACTCTTTTGGTCCCAAAAAGCTCTTTAAAATCATTTTATAAATTTTGGATTGTAAAATCTTTTAATGCGAGGGAGTTTGTTACAAATCACTTAACCTGCATTTAGTTGTCACCTACCTTGATGCCATGTCCACTTTTGTAAAAGAAATACAACTAATAATTTCGATAGGTTAAATAAGAAAAATATAACTTGTCAAGACCATGGTAGGCTATATGGGGATTTTCGTGTATGAGCCACTCTGTCCATTGTTTGGTACGACCTCTTAAATGAAATGAAAATGATAGTGCTATACATGTCGAGCAAAACTCGCAAGTTATCGAACTTCCATATCAATTTCTTCCAAGATGCTATGCCGGATTTAATTTTTCTGATTTTTATTAAGGTTATATTTTCCTATTCTCGATCCTCGAAAATTAGTTCTTTTAGCTTTAATTTGATAAACATTGCTTCTGTTTGGACCGTGCACCTGCCGATATAAGAAAACAAGAGTGAAATTCTTATAGATCAAAATTAGTGAAAATGTGGGGATTTAATGAGGGAAAATGATATTGCAAATAAAAATTAAACAGCAGGATATTTTAATAAATATTTTGGATGGTCAGTATGAGATTTAATTCCGACAACTGAAAGAGTAGATCCGTCCTTTAATTCGATATTTCAAGGACCACGGGCTAAACACGAATTTGTTTGTGTGAATGTAAGTATAAGAAATAATTATTTGTATCCTCTTTTCCACTAGTCCACCCTCCATTAAGAACCTGACGACCTTGTTAAGGACACATACATTCATGACCAATCAGACAGTGAAGGATTCTAGAGGTGGCTAGTAACCTGGCTCTGAATACCATTCCCAAGTCCAAAACTCCAAGTCTGCATGTAAGACTGGTGTTATAAGTATAAGAAATAATTACTTAGACCTTCTAATTTTTCACTATCCTAAAATGATTAACCCATTTATCCCTTATATTAACAATACCCACTTAAAAACCATGCATATACACTATTTCCCACCTTTGGGGATATCACAATAGCTATTCAAGGGAGCCTGTGAGCGCCGAGGAAGGTTAAAAACAATGCATCAATGAATCAGAATCTTTTGAAGCCATGCAAGCTGCTCAGTCTCGCAATATTGGTTCCAATTGGAAAACTTACAAGGGTAAATTTCACACTTACTTCATATTATTTGCATTTTTTTTTCAAATTGATTCTTAACGTTTTAAAAAAAATCATATTAGTTTTTAATGTTTCCAAAGTACTCCAAAATGGTCCTTATTATTCAAGACTAACCAATTTAGTTCCTATTATTTCCCATAAAATTTAATTTAGTTCTCAAATAAGGGTCATGTGCAGGACCTGAATTAAATTTTTTCAGAAAATAATATGGACTAAATTGAGTTTTTTGAAAAATAATAAGGACCAAATTAGCTAAGTTTGAACAATAAGTACCATTTTGAATAACTTTTATATATAAATATTATGGACCACTATGAATCTTTTAAAATATTAAAGACTACATTGGAAAAATACGTAAACAATAGGGACTAAGTGTGAAATTTACCCAATTGACGATACCATCAATGAAGCAAAGCTTCTGCTACCAACCCCTGCTAAAGTTCTTTCCATTCACAGTTATAGGCAATCTAACAGGGTAGCTGATTGAATTACCTCTAGAATCCAACAGCCGAAACTCCCACTACGCGCATGGTCAAGAGGAAGAGTCAAATTTATTTTAATGCTTATTTTACGTAACCTTACATTTCATTTTTGCAATGGATTTTTCCAGTTTTGGAAAAATGTGGGAATATAAAACAATTGCCTAAGAACCTCATAGTATAAGAAATGTGTATACGGTTGAAGATAGTAAATAAATTAATCGTCTTGCCAACTTTATGTTTCCGCTAGGTAACACTCTTCTTTTTCTTCCTTCTTCTTCTTACACGAGTGTGTGGGTTGGGTTGTGTGACAATACATGTGTTTTGTATTGAATTTAAGTTATTATAAACTAAACGAGAGAATATTATTTTTTCTCACGAGTTTTAATTTAAATCTCAATCTCTTTCATAAAGTTTTACTTTTGCCAAATTCTCCTATGACATCAAATTCCATCAAATAAAGTCTTAAGGTTAAAGGATATTTTTATCTTTTTATATTGAGCTATTGTAATTTCTATTTTATTGTCTTTAGTTAATTTTTTTAATGTTTTAAAAATATTAGTTCATTGTAGAAAAGTTATATGTTGGGTTAGAAAAAAAACCGGATCCAATTTGAGATGTATATATATGCATAAATTTTTTTTAAAGTAAATCTAATTTTTTTCTAATCTCGTGCATGAATTTTGTAAAATAAGATGCTTTTTATCTTTTTTCTTCTCTATGCTTTTAAGCTCATTAAAAAAATTATTCGTTGGGTTAGGAAACATGATCAGATTTAGTTTAAGATTCATATATATATATATATATATATATATATATATATATATATATAAAGAAAAGATTGATTTTAAAGTTACTCTAAACTTTTCTCTAATATCACGCATAACTCGAATTTTGTATTATAAGATACTTTTTATCTTTTTATTCATTTTACTATTTTATTATAGACCTTTTTATTGAAAGAATTTAAAAAAAATAAAAAGATGAAAATGTCCTTAAATTTAAGGTTTTGTTTGGCAAAGTTTGATCTCACGTGGAACATATATACGTAAAATTAAAATCTCATAGGGGAGTTTAAGATTTAGACTAAAAACTCAGGGGGGAAAATGACAATCGCTGTAAACTAAACACATATCTCACACAATCAAACATGCATAGGATGGAATATCACGTATCTAGTTTGGATCTTTTCATATGAAATAACATTATAAGAGAAATTCAATAATAATAAATTGTCCAAATCATTTCACTTAAATTATATATAATTGTATGATAATTTATCACGGATACATCTCTCATAATATTATTTGTAATAAAAGAATCTAAGTCCGTTTCTGTTCTTCACTATTGATGCGCCAAGATAAGCCGTGACTATGGAAAAAGCGCTTAATGGGGTATATGAATATGCCACCTTTCGGTCATCAAATAGCTACTATTGCAAACGTGAATTAGGGGACATTCTTGAGCTATGAAAGCCTACTTTCAATCAATCATCCAATAAAAATGTTAAATATAAAAAATGGATATTATGTCTCATATGCACACTTTTTGGTATCCAAGTCAGTTTATGCACACTTTTGATTAATTTATAGGTCGAGATCATAATCACAAAGAACTATAACAACAAGAACATAAAATCTCGTAATACAATTCAATCCTAACTTGCCCAACTATCCTTTGGGGAGCATATGTACTCACTTTAGGGTCAAGCCAAATATGATGATTTTCCATTCTTTCGCAATTTTGGAGTCCTAACTTGTCAAGCTATCCACCGGGGCACATATACACATTTTTTTTGGTAAAAGCAAATGTGTGATGATTCATCTTATAGCAATTTGAGAATAAATGTGAGGTAATATAGTGTCTATTGATTTAATGTGAGCTGGTATAGTGACTATTGATTTATTTGTTTTGGTGTGTTTTCACATTGGCTTCTAAAACTTATATCCGATAAAGTACAAGATAAATAAGGTAAACAACCATTATATTGCAATTTCTATATCTACATTGATTTCGACTCTGTTTGACTTACCTTTTAAACATTCAAAAATATTTTGTGAGTTTAAAAGCTAAACTAACTTGTTTGATCTATTTTTGAAAGTGTTTTTAGGTGAAACCTGAAGTTGAAAACAACTAAAAAATGAGAAATTCCAAGTTGGAGCTTTTCAAAAAAGACTTTTGCTAAGTTGTTTACATAATGCAGGAAATTATTATTATTATTTTTCAAATATACCCTTCCGTATTTTTTAACGTCCGATATTACTTTCAAAATTTTTAAAAGCTTAACGATACCTAACACAGGTAAAATAATCAACATGTTTTGTTTAACAGTACTTGTAACAAAAGCTCTACTCTTAAAAATTTACAGCTCAAATCTCAAACGTTAAAATTTCACAGATAGACCAAACTTGAACGATTATACTTCTCCCCACTGCAACTCTCCTCAATCTCCTTCTCTCGACTCAAAAATGGAGTCCCATACCAGTATCTTTCTCTTTTTTGTCGGCACCCTGTGATGAAGATGGTTTACTTATGATTTTGATATGGATAAAAATAGTCCAAAAATATTGTTTGGCCTAAAGTTCATGAATGATAAAAAGGACTACATAGTAGGATACTTGTCGAAAAGATGATATATAAGGACAAAAGGGGGACTATTCCGAAAAAGGCAACCACACTACTATAAATAGCATAAGGAAAGTGAATAAATAGGGGTTTTTTTCGGACCTTTCTATTTTTTTGCTAAATTTGTCAATTCCTACAGAGCTGAACTCAAACACTAACTTTCATGCCCGAGAAGAAACGCGGAAAATAACCCTCACTGTTTCTTTCCTTTTCCTGTACAGGTCCTCGACCCAGCTCGGTTCGAGAATTCCGCATTCAATATATTTCATATCTGTTTTCTATTTGCTCAATGGCCTAGTGCTAAACGCGACAGTGATTGTTACAGCGTGTTTGGCATTAGAATTTGATTTGGATGTTGGGCCTAGTATAGACCTTTTGAGTTGGGTTTGTTTGTTTGTACTTGGGCCATGGCCCATTTTTTCTATCCAGTTACATTCAGACTTGGACTTGTTTAGAATATTGTTTATTTAATGAAACCCTTTCTCGACCAAAAACAAAAAAAAGAAAATGTAACCTTGATTTAGGGAAAATGAGTTTTTTTATTAATAGGATAATCATTAAATCAATAGTGTTCAGGCATAACAACCAAATATATTGTCAACAAATATTAACTTTCTTATTGATTGATGATTAGAACAACTTTTCTAATTTAATCAACTTAATTAATCCAAAATGAACACTATTTCTAGACGTCCTTTAGAAGCAGAAAAATGGTGTTGGAACATTTGATTTTCATACGTATCAAGTATCAATATTGTGTTGTTATCTTACTATGATTATATTACAATATAATGGAATATCGCCATTAATTCCAATTATCTATATTATTGTGGAAGACAATCAATAAATATATTAAACACTTTTTTAACAGTTTAAATTTTTAAGTGACGGAGTTGTATAATATGGTATCCAGACCTTAGTTACCCAACGGTTTTAAGTTCAAGTCTCGACGTTATCTATTTAAAAACATTAAAAATATTCTTGTACAAGGTTAAAAATCAAATCATTCCGACACGTGCTAGAACATGTTAAAGATAATAAATAAATATAATATTTCCTCTCTAGCAATTTAAAATTTCAATAAGGTGAGTTAATTTAATAACTACTAATCTATAATTTTTATGATTTTGTGTAGCCTCATGTACTCTAATGATCACCCACACCATATGTCAAATTCAAAGAGAATACTTGTGGATTGACGATAAAAATGGCTTTTTCCTTTTAATTAATTATGAGTATCGCGACTCTGATGCTGTGTGCAAGTTCTTCAAACAAATTACTTTCATGATGCTCATGTAAAATCATCACATTTCTCCTGCTCAATGATGCATTAATGTCGACAAAAAAAATAAAATAAAATGATGCATTAATGTCTAGCTAAATTCATTTATCAACCCTCACGAAGGTGACAAGGATTGATGACTAAATCAAATTAAATTTCAACTTTGATGAGGAATGTTTTTGGCGAGCTCTTCGGGTTCACATTAGAGTATAAATTACGGAACACATGATCTTTGAAACGAATAGTTTGATTTTGTTCAGCACAAGGACCATCAAGAATCCTTCCAAAAAAAATAACCTTTTAACTATATAATTCAAATTTAAAACACGAACAGGTGAATATATCATTTTCTTAATCATAATTATTAAGAGAGAGCAGTGATCACAATCATCAGTAGGTATCATTATAAGAATCTCATACATCAATGTGAATAAAACTTGACATTTTCTCGCTTTGTCATTACGATGTCATGATCGCAATTCATAACATCTGCTCTGCCTTGTTAGTGACTCTTGAATATTGCTTCTGTTTGCAAATTGCAACAAAAGCTATCTGCAGCCTTGTCCACTTGCTATCCTGAATGGGGGTGCCAAGCCAAGCCAGTTAGAGTAAGATGCAAGTTATACACCTCTTTGTTCTGTCAAATAATGATGTGGACCTAAATGTTAATTTAATGGATCATACTTTGGGCCTTGGAATGATCGGGTAATGATTCACATCATAATATATAAATAATAAGAACTAGCATTTTTATTGAGAGTAGAACTCATATGGAAGAAAATAGATTTAAGGATGGAATTGACAAGCTTGTGATAAAAAATGAAAATAAAAATTGAGCAATTCTTGTAAGATTTATAATATGAATACCTTTATGTTTTGGTACAAGCAATAAATAGACCAATTCAGTAGCTTTATATTTTATATATATATATATATTAAAGGGAAGTCTAACCAATGAGTACCACTAACAGATGTGGGGCAACCCAATTTGGCTACTCTTATATGATATACCTATCGAGGGGATGTCTTATCCATTTTATCTTTTTTCAACAACAGTTAGAGGTCTTTGGGTGCTTGGTCTAACAAGCATTCTCCCTGCACTTGATTCAAACCAAAGTTTGCAAGTTAATTTGCACGGTAATTTATTTTTCAGTATACATGTTTAACCTGAAAATGAATTTTGTGTTAAAGATACAAATGCATCTTCTATCCAAGCCCTAAAATTCCTATAATTTCAGATGTCTTTATTTTATCTCAAACCTCTTGATCAATATAAGGACCTATATATATGCATTCGAACGTAATTTTCTGCAATTTCAAGTGTCTCTATCTTGTGCAATCCTTCAATGAATAGTATTTCATATCGTCCGATGCCACTAAAAAGTCTTCTAAATTATTGGTTTAACCCCCATCCCTAATGAATGGAAAATGAACAGCCAACCAAGTTTTTAGGTCTTTGGTCATTTTCTTTGAAATTTTATTGATTTATTGGATGAGAAGGTAGAACTAATATTTCTAGTATATACATAATAACAATTTTTTTACAATGAGGAGTTTATTTTATATACAATAAATTCAATGATATAACGGCAAGTCTTAGTGCATACTTTGATCAAGTCAGTTAAGGGTCAAATTTTGACCCAAAATAAAAAGTTAAGGGTCAAATAATATTAATAATGAATTGAGACCTTTTATGAAAACAAGTCGCTATTCGATTATTGAATGCAATAGATGGGAGCAAGTTTTTTTGGATGATGTGAAAACTTAGTTGACGGAATCCGAGCACCGAACTATCTAGAGGAATCTAACCACCAACTAGTAAACCCTAGGATATAACAGTATGCCCTCACACATGCATTAAATTAATCCACGGATAAAATTTCAGATTAATAAAAAATATTAAATTTATAATCTCATAAAAATAATTTTATCTCCACTATTATTGGACCATAACCCTAATGACAGTAGATGAGATCAAGTTGATTAACACTTCCAACATCTTAACAGTTGCAAAATCCTTGTGTTGAAAAGAAATCACAACTGCCAACATCTCTCATTGATTCTAAAGGACACGTTCAATTTAATCTCAAGATTATTTCCGTAACAATCATTCCAGAACAGCACCAGATCTACTTTTATTTATTTATTTATTTTTTAATTCAAGTAAAATTTACAAGTTAATATTATTAAGAATATTGATTTAAAAATTAATTTTGAAATCTTTCACACTTAAAGCGAGAATCGTAAAATTAGATTGGATAAATAGTTAATTTGGTCCCTTATTTTTAGGATTTGTGGTATTTTAGTCTTTATATTTTAAAATATACATTTTTAGTTCTATATTTTTACCGTTTGTCCTAAATTAGTCATTATCTTTTAAAATGTACCAGTTTAATTCTGTATTTTTACTATTTATTCTAACTTAGTCATTATATTTTAAAATAGTACAGGACTAACATAAACTATAATGACAAAGATAAAAATTAAATTGAGACAAATAATTAAAATATGAGATTAAAAAAATATATTTTAAAAAATAAAAACTAAATTAAAACACATAGTAAAGTTATAGAACTAAAATAATACATTTTAAAAAATAAAACTAAAATAACACAAATTTTAAAAATAAAAAATCAAACTAGATATTTATCCAACTAAACCAAATATCTAGTGATAGATCTAATTTTATTTGCGACCCCCACATGACCATTCTTCTAATCACGTGCCACCCTTCATCTACATGTGCGCTCACCTTTCACACCACCAACAGAAAAACACCTTCCCCACGTGACCCCGCGCGTTAGTCTCACGGGTTCTAAATCGCGTGAACAAACTCACCCTTCCCCCTTTCTTCATCCCAAAGATTTCAAAATTCAAAAATTCCCACTTCAACTAACGCCACGTCACCGTTATTAAACGCAAAACATCTCCGTTACCTCTCTACCTGTTAATTAAACCCCTCGCACCTCTTACACTATTTTAACAAAATTCCTTCTAAAATAATTTCATAATTTATTTAAATTAATTTAAAAATTCAGAAGATCGATTATTACTTTTCTCTTTGTAAACATAAAAATAATTTTGTGATTTATTTTAGATTAATTTAAAATTTTGAACGACAATTTGGCAATAATAGAGTAATTCATAATTCTTTTTTCAAAGCTAACCAGAAGATTAAGAAAGGGCCTCTTTGATGACCTTTCTAAAACATTAGAAGTAACGTTACATATTAAATATCAAGAATGTCGAAAAGAAAATAATACTATACTTGGATAACTATTAGCAATAAAAGTAGTTCGATATATGAAATTCTTATTATGTGTAAATTTTAGAAGGATTGCTATATTGTAATATCATTATTAGAAAAATTCACAATAGTGAAGTGATAACATAATTATTAAATTTTACACTCGATGATTCATATCATTTGATCAAAACTGCATCATCACTTTACTATCACTAATAACGTTATTAAGTGATTGAAATCTATTTCAAAAAAGTATCGAATTCACTTTGAGATATTTTGTATGCATTTCTAATTTATATTTTGTGATAGAATATTTTCATGTCTCAAATTAATGACTTTTTATTTTTTATTTAAGAGAAATTTAAGTCATTTTATATTACTTACAATATTACATGCGAGATTTGATTTAAAAACTTCTCACATCATTTAAAATATTTAATATGAGACGAAAATCATACTATTAAACTAAATACCTGGAACTTTTAAGTTAAAGCCAACAACTTTTCCCTTGCGTGACAGCTCCTCGAATATCTTCTTTTGGCTAAATCAGTCGTGGCTAACCGTCCACGTCTTCCGTTATAACGGCAAAAAATCTCCGTTACCTTTCTTCCCAATATATAAACCCCTCCCTCACCATTTCCACACACTACTCTGTAAACCCTACCACTACTTTCTCTCTCTACCTATACATACACATCAACTCTCTCTCTCACACACACTACCTATACGCACACTTCAACTCTCTTTCTCTAAAAATGCGTGAGATCTTGCACATTCAGGGAGGCCAATGCGGCAATCAGATCGGAGCAAAGTTCTGGGAGGTGGTGTGCGCCGAGCACGGCATAGACTCCACCGGAAGGTACAGCGGCGACAACGACTTGCAGTTGGAGCGTGTGAACGTGTACTATAATGAAGCCAGTTGTGGAAGGTTTGTGCCACGCGCCGTTCTCATGGACCTTGAGCCTGGGACCATGGACAGTGTTAGATCTGGGCCGTACGGGCAGATCTTTAGGCCCGATAACTTCGTGTTTGGACAGTCCGGTGCCGGTAATAACTGGGCCAAGGGTCACTATACTGAAGGCGCTGAGCTCATCGACTCCGTTCTCGATGTTGTTCGCAAAGAGGCTGAGAACTGTGACTGCCTCCAAGGTATATAATATATATGTATATATGTGTGTGTGTGTACATGCATTATATACGTAGATGTTGTGTTGTTCTGAAGAATTATTATGTGAATTTAATCGAATCTGTTCCACTCATGTTTTTTCCTTATATTTTTGTTTTTTAAATTTTCAGTAGAGTATTTACTGGTAATGAAGGTGATTTTTAGTAGATCTGGTGATTTTTGTGTGTGTATATTTGTACATTTTGCGATTTAGCTGCAGGATTTTCTAATCTTTTCTAAAAAGAATTTGATTTTGTTATGTTGTTTTGATGCTTATAATGAGGCTGTAGATGTTTATGTAAGTGTATTTTCTCCAATTTAAATTAGTTTTAGTACATGAAGTGAAAGATTTGGTCTGGCTACGAAACCATCTTACCCGACTGTTAGAGTATTTTCTTTAAATTTGAACTGCTCGTATAAATACTTAAATTTAAAAAACGCTCTGACGAGTAATTCGGCTGTTGGACCAAATTCTTTTCCACTGTCTGTTTAAATTGTTGGGTCAGACGGTCTGTTTGGCTCTGTATGATATGAGGGAGTGCAATATGTTGTATGATTACTTGATTCGGACTATACGAGCATTAATTTTGAAAGCTTATCGTACATCGACTAGTTAATCAAAAATCTATTGGATTCAATTGGCCATGGATTCTGTGATGGTTATTGTTGAAAGAAGACAAGGTGCTGAAAATCATAAAGCAATGGCTGCACTTATAAATGAGTGAATTTTGTCAATCTTGTAGAAAGATGGTAGTAATGGAGGTATCCCTTGAGTTCTGAGCTTCCAATTATGTGCTTATTGACATTGAAGATGTCCTGGCTGATTTTGAGTTGTTTGCTCTCGAATTTCAGGTTTTCAGGTGTGCCACTCTCTGGGAGGTGGGACTGGTTCAGGAATGGGAACTCTATTGATTTCTAAGATCAGGGAAGAATATCCAGACAGAATGATGCTTACCTTCTCAGTTTTCCCGTCACCTAAGGTGTCAGACACTGTTGTCGAGCCCTACAATGCTACTCTCTCAGTCCACCAGTTGGTTGAGAATGCAGACGAGTGTATGGTTTTGGACAATGAGGCTCTGTACGACATTTGCTTCCGGACCCTTAAACTCACCACTCCAAGCTGTAAGTTTGCTTAAGTAAATCATTCTTCTTATTTACCTGATTGGTTTATATATTTCCAGAGTTTTATATGAATACATATCTGTAGTGGTTGTTGACCAATCGCACTTGTAAACTCCATATATCCCCAGGATAGAGGTGATTCATCGTGCTGTGTATAGTAACATGCTCTTGAAATCTTGAGCACAATATGCTGGTTATTGAAAATTTTATTTATTGGTAGATTATTTTGAGATATGTTGATCGTCATTGAGATCGTTGCTAATTTATCTTTCATACCTTGATCAGTTGGAGACCTGAATCACCTCATCTCTGCCACCATGAGTGGTGTTACTTGCTGTCTTCGGTTCCCTGGTCAACTCAATTCTGATCTCCGCAAGCTTGCTGTCAACCTCATTCCATTCCCTCGTTTGCACTTTTTCATGGTTGGATTTGCTCCACTCACATCTCGTGGATCACAGCAATACCGAGCCCTCACTGTTCCTGAGCTTACCCAACAGATGTGGGATGCTAAGAACATGATGTGTGCTGCTGATCCTCGCCATGGTCGTTACTTGACTGCATCAGCCATGTTCCGTGGTAAGATGAGCACCAAAGAAGTTGATGAACAAATGATAAACGTACAGAACAAGAACTCATCCTACTTTGTCGAGTGGATCCCCAACAATGTGAAGTCTACAGTCTGTGATATCCCTCCTACCGGTCTGAAGATGGCATCCACTTTCATTGGAAACTCCACCTCGATCCAAGAAATGTTCCGAAGAGTCAGTGAACAGTTCACTGCAATGTTCCGCAGGAAGGCTTTCTTGCACTGGTACACCGGAGAGGGTATGGATGAGATGGAATTTACCGAGGCAGAGAGTAACATGAATGACTTGGTTTCCGAGTACCAGCAATACCAAGATGCAACAGCGGATGAAGAGGGTTATGATTATGAAGACGAGGAGGAAGAACTTCAGGAATAGGTTTTTGTGTTTGAGTTTCAGTTACAATTGTTGCTGGGTGATCTTTACGTTTGGGTCTGGATGTTACAGATTTGCCACCTATTGTGGCCTGCTTTGTTATTGTAGTTATAGCTCTTCTCTTCATATTTTGCTTTGGCTACTATGAAATGTTATTAGTCTGCTCTACCAGTTGAGTTCATATTATGGATGAATTTTTGAGTAGCAGCTAGCTAATCATTTTCGCACTTTTATTTTGGATAATTTTATTTTATACTTTAAAAAAGTTAAAAGATGGAGTACCCTAATCTTTTGGGGCACGCTTTGCTCCAAACATGGCAGCGTGAACCAACCATTTAAAAGAATATCAGTTATACAACAACCATGTAATTGGTTAGAGAAGGGATCGAAAGACATAATCGTCCTATTTTATGTCTTTAGTTGCATTACGACCATCTTAACCTTGACTCAATCTCGCACTTCCGTTATTTCATTTATTACCTCTTTGCTAGTAAGCACTCCCAAAAATGAAAGAAAAATATCTCTATTTTTGTCGTTATTTTACTTATTCTGTAAATTGAAAATGGGGTATCGGCCCCTTTTTGCCAACACTGCAAGTTTTGCCTTTGTGGCTAGCGCACATACCCCAAACCATAAGCTTTTTGGCCTACTATTGAATTTTGAATGACACAACTACACCATTCATATTTGGTCCTATAAAGTAAACATGTAATACGTGGTTTCGACCAAAAAAAAAAAAAAAAAGATTGTCATTTAATAGTTCTTCATCTGAAAGTTCATGTAAAAAGATAAGTATTACATCCCTTTTTAATTATTTTATTGAACATTCTTTGCAAAACTCTGAAAAACTCAAAACTTTTGACTAGCATATATGTCTGAATGAGCACCAATTCTCCCTCATTGTGTATCCCACATGTCACATGACAAGGTACTTGTTTTTTTCTCTTGATGAGACGCAATCAGCTGTAGGAATACTGTGTGTTTTCCTCAGGCTCCAAACTTGGGGACTTTGGCAGTAGAGATCTGTGCAAGGAAGTGCTCCGCCACAATCCGACGTTGAATTTTGCCACTAGCAGTTTTGGGGACGGAGTCGGTTATAAAGACCTTCTTCGGGACCTTGAAGGCCGCAAGATTCTTTTTACAGAACGCCCTCACCTCTGCTTCGTCGAGGCTTGCTCCTTCGCGGGGAATAACTGCACAATTTATCTAGGGAAAACAGAGAAGTTCAATACACAAATGATCGGATGAAACTCACTGAGACATGTGAGCACATGAACAGATGGTCGGATGCACGAAGAAACGAGCTGGCCTATTAAGATCTCAAATAACAAATGCAACTTCACAGTGGACAAGTTTATAATCTGATAACAGTGAATTGAAACTTCAGAGTAAGAAAGATGGTAGTTCTCTTTATTGTGCATTATAGACAAAAGAGACAGAAGACCATTTTTAAGAAGAAAAGGATCTCCTCTCCATTAAATCCACTAAGCTTTGGTTGCCCGATTACCTTCTTTGTACGTGTAACAAGGAAATTTTAACACACTCGTTAAATCAAGAACTGTGATTGAAATATAGGGGCATAAAATGAGGCCAATGCTGGACGGTTGACATTGGAAGGATTGTTAAAATATAGGCAAAAAGTTTGTCCAAAATAAGGATAGAACTAGACCTATATTTGAGAAACGGAAGCAGCATATCACGAGTATTGTTGCAAGGCTGGACATAACTCAATGCCCAACATGGACCTAACCTATGTCACATGATACATGTCTTGTGGGTCATCCATGCTTCTAGCAGAAAATGGAAACTCTTGACATGACATCCCGCTCCAAAATCAGAACTAATTTGTGCATGTCCAAACAAATAGTAATATTGACAAATTTCCAGATAACTGTTAAATCAAAGGACCCACGCGACAATGACATTAAGAAACGGCAGATATTTTCTTTTGCTAACAACTTGAGAAGACTTTGAAGTGGTTGCTAAACTTGGATTCGGTTATTAATATGAGCTATAAGCTAATTAATTATTGATTCACATCTCCTACTATGTTTTGGTAACTTTTCTTGCAATTGGTGTTCAAACACCGAGAAAATGGAAACGCCACTTCTTTCAAAGACAGGAAGACGGTTAGTTATTCACATTTCATTTGATGGTCAGAAGCAAATTAAAAGCCAAGCAGAGTGCATTCAGGAGAACTAAACGGGGAGAATTACTAGTAAATATCAGTAGCTTGTGAAATCTTGTTTACCTCTTCGCCATATTTATCATCAGGGACTCCAAAAGCAACAGCTTGTGCAATGTCTGGATGGGATAGAAGGACAGCATCCACTTCAATTGGTGATATCTTCTCTCCTGCAATTGGCAATGCAATGCAAATAAGATTTAAATCAGGCACCTGAAATCATAGATTAGCCAATGGTATGTATAATAATATCGAGAAGGCCATGATACGAGGCGCTTCACTAAAGTAATATAGCTGATTAGCGAGTCTATAAAATTAAGTCTGGCCTTTTTACGGTCCAAAATCAAATAATTAGACAGGCAAAATGTTGAAGTTTAGGGCGTGATCAAAATAAGCTGAGTACGAAACTAAAAACATAGAAATCTTCCCACGAATTAGTGGATTAGACAGAATTCTTTTGTCAATATGATATTTGCGTTGGTTTTTCTTACGCCAATATTGGCACTAATGGTACATAAATGTAACTCATTGTTCAACAGATATATACATATTTTTTTTCTCCGGCATAATTCAATGTTTTGATAGTCTTATGTCCATTTCTACCTAAAATCATGTGGCAAAGCTCAATGATTTGTGTTACCCTTTTATATTTGACTTGAAGGGTGATAAAGAAAGGCAGAAGAAATTGGCAGTCAATATAGATAGGCTAAGGCGGCGGCCAAGCCATGTTCACAGAAAAGTCTAGTGGCCAAATTGTCAATTGATATAGACCCTTATGTGTGGTTAATGAGTCACATAAGACAGCGACCTTCTTAAGAACTTCCATGAACCACCATCATTACCCTAGGAAACATGGCAAGACCATAATAAATCCTAGGAAACATGGCAATGTTGTTACATTTTGGACCATGATAGGGCATTATCTACAAAAAGCAACATGGTCCGCGAGAAAGAATGGTAAGGTTATTGTTATTTGCCTAGAGAGAAGAAACCGAGCTTACCGTATATATTATAATATCATAATTATCTAGTAGACACTATGATAATAATTTAATAACTTCTACAACTAATAAGAATGAGCCATATCTCTCATAAACAGTGATATTAGATTATCAAAATAAACCTACAAGCATATAAATAACTAAGCATTATACACATCCACATAAATATCATACTAATAATGCATTTTATAGAAAAGGAAATATAGCAATTAAATAGAGTATAAATGTAAATAATACCTCCGCGATTGATCAACTCTTTGATCCGACCCACGAGGTGCAAGTACCCATCCGAATCAAGATACCCGATATCTCCGGTATGAAACCACCCGAATAAGAAAGCGGTTTTATTTGCCTCTGGATTATTTTTGTACCCTTTAGTCACATTTGGACCCCTAATACAAACCTCCCCCTTAGCATTAGCCTCTTGTTCCTTCCCAGTCTCATCCAATATCGCCATCTCTTGACCAACGGGTTTCCCAACCGACCCGGACTTATGCGGACCGTTTTCTGGTAACGGGTTCGAAGCCATTAAATGGGTTGCTTCTGTCATCGCGTACGACTCCAAAACGGGCACCCCAAAGGCTTCCTCTAGCCTTTCGAAGATAACCGGAGCCAACGACGCGCTACAGCTCCGAATGAACCGGAGCTTCGGGTATTCGGGTTCGGGCTTGCTGACGTGGCGGTCTAATATAATTTGGTGTATCGTGGGCACCGCAGTGTACCACGTGGCATTATATTTTTTCATATCCGCCCAAAATGTTGAGGCCGAAAATCTCCCGGCTGATGGGAGCGTCACGGCTCCACCCGACCCGAGTGAACTCAGTAACGCGGCTAATAACCCGTGCACGTGAAATAAAGGCAAAAAGATCACAGTCGAGTCAGACTCAGTGAGTTTATAAACCGATTTAATATTATTAACCGTAGAGGCCAAGTTTAACTGAGTTAACGGGACGCCTTTAGGGCGGCTAGTGGTGCCAGAGGTGTGGAGGAAGAGTGACACGTCGGACGGGTCATTCACGAGTTCAGAGACCGAGTTTAGGTCGGCTGACTCGGACTCACTCGCGAAAGACAGAGTGACATCAGCGCCTGGTTCGGGGAGCATGGCGGTGACGTGAGGGATGTTCAGCTTCGAAGCCGCGGCTTGAGCCGGCTCGTTTCCTTCCTTTGCCGTCAACAAAATCTTCGACTCGGAATCCGATAAGTAAAACTCGAACTCCTCCGCCGTGTACGCCGGGTTCAGCGGCGCCACCGTGGCTCTCACACGAATCACCGCTAGAAACATTATCACAAACTACAATTGATCCAAAAATTCAAAAAATTTATTAAAAAATCACAAAAGCCAAAAAAAAAAAATAGATTTGATCAAATTTACAATCCAAACCTCGACGATGTTGGGGAAGGTGAGAGCGATGACGTCACCGGGCTTGACACCGGCGGAGATAAGGCGAGATCCGGCCCGATCAATGAGGTCGTTAAGCCTTGCATGAGTGAGGTCGAATTTGCCGGAGACGGAGATGGCTCGCCGGGAAGGGAATATTCCGGCGACATGTTTAAGAATTCCGGTGAGTGTTGAACTAGTAGCCATATCGAACACTAAAGAACACTAGAATTTTAGCCTACAGAGAAAAGATATAGAGGATGTGATTAAAATGCAATGAATAAAAATGGAGTCTTTGTGTATATATATATAGATTTTGATAGAGGTATGGAGACGTTGAAGGTGAGTAATAGCACACGTACTATTATTAGGGATAAAGACATTCCCATGAGTTTCACTATAAATTCCAAACTCCCCACGTGGTTTTTTTAATTTACCCAAACCCTCCCACGTCACCGTTAGATTTAACTAAACCGTTAAGTTTAAGGGTATTTCAGACTTTTAAACCCTTTGTTCAAGGGTATTTTAGTCATTTAAATCTAAATGTGAAAAGAGGAAAAAAAAAGAAAAAGGTAAAGACCACCACCACCGCCACCACCTATATCTCACAGAATCTCTCTCTGTACATATAAATGTATATAATATATATGTCATTAGGGGCGGAGTCAGGTACCGACAGTGAGAAAGTACATTATGTGATAGAGTCAGTAATCAGAGCGAGGGACACTCATTTATGTAAATTTGTTTTATATAAATTTATATTAAAAAAAAAAATTCTATTATCTATATACCTACAATCATGATTTTAATGATAAACGATTACAATATTGAAAAATAAAAAATTTATTGGTATTTGAATTTGAATTATTTAACTAAAGACACAACATAATCAATTAGAATAAAAATAATCTAAAAATTATTCAAAAAATTAAAATAAAAATAATGTAAAAATTAAACTAGAAAAATCAACTTGAATGTTAAAAATATTATAAAAATAAATAAAGTAAAATTCATACACAACGATAAACACAAGTCTCTAAAATATAAAAAAATAAATTGAAAACCTATTTAAGAATAAACAAATAGAAGTGAAAAATGAAGAGAGAAAAGCATGAGAATATAGAGGAAATATTCTTTTTTTAGAAAAAGCTTATAATTTTTTTTCCCCAAATTATATGCACCCCCTGGAGCCTATTAGGAGCCTAATTTGCTTCGCCAGTGATTATAAGGTCATCTTCATTTCTGTGCAAAATCATCTCATTATATTTAATTTTCTATTTTTTTTCTCACCGAAAATATTTTATGTTGCATATTGCTTAACGCGCACACACAAGCACATATATATATACATATATATATATATATCTTCCTCTATACTTATATACCTCTCCCAAAAAAATTAATTTTTTGACAAATCATGAATGGAGGCATGTTTCTCTCTCTTCAAGTAAATCCTCTGCCTTCTCTCTAACTTTTTCCACCACAACCATCTACTGTTCATCATCCTCTACCAAGGTGCGCGCGCGGCTGCAAGCAAGATCAACAAAATCAAATCAGCTAGCTCACGTTGTTGTGGTGTGATCTTTGTGTGCGCGTGTCTGCTTTGGCATGATTTATTGTTCACTTGTGATTTTGGTGTGCCTGTGCTTGTGCTTGTGCTTGTGCCTGTGCTAATGTGTGTGCTCATATTTGTGCCGAAGTGGGTATGTGGTCTGACATAAAAAACAAACGGTGGCTGTGTGTGACTGTGTGTTATGTATGGCATGTGACTGATGGTGTACATCATTGGGGAGAGGGAGGGGGGAAAAGTAGAAAAGGATAGAGGGGAGAAATAATGATAGATTATGTTTATTTTTAGTTTTGTTTAATTAAAAGACATAATTACCCTTCAATTTTAAAAATTGTTTGGAAGAGATAAGTGTCGTGGGGAATTTTGAGTAAATTAAAAATTTTATGGGGGTGTTTGGAATTTATAGAGAACCTTATGGGTTTGGCATTTTGCCTGATTAAAATGCCGTGATCAGATTTATTTGCGAAGAAAAAGAAGAAGTGGGGTAGGCGAGACTTGGGGGAGGTATGCCACGTGGCTACTCTAGAAGCGTGTGTATTGCCTCGAAAACTACACTTTTATTCTGCAATTTCTGTAAGCTTTTTGTCCACGTGGCATATCTTAAGTGTGAGCTCATTGTTTGTTTTGATAAAAGGGGAATTTTATAATGCGTGTACGGTACGGTGTGTCTCTTTACCAACTGGAACATAAACGGCTGTTTTGACAAAAAAAAAAAAAGGAACATTAACGGCTTTGACGTGTCGATGATGACTCATGAGCATGATTGCAATGTTAGATTTTTATGTTATAATTTATTGCCGTTTGATTTTCTTTTGGTCATTATCTTATGATTTAATGCTTTTTTTTTTTTTTGGCGGATGATGTAATGCTGTTAGATAGCGGCATAGCGCAACAATTATATTGTATAGTAGCATTAAATTTGTGATTCCTTCTTTAAGAACAATTCTCTTCTCTAATTAAAACTAACATTAAAGGTGATTCTCCTATTAAAGATCTCAAATTTTGACTCTTTTTCTTAACTCAGACTAGTGAATACAATTCTGACAAAAAAAAAAAAAAAAACTAGTGAATACAATGGGTGTACCATTACACCATGGTGTGTATAAATATAAAGTGGAATAAATATAATTTTTCGTAGATTGAGTTTCTAGTTCCTTAAATTAAAAAAAAAAAAAAAAAAAAAACCATGGGTATGACTTAGAATAGTGGAAAAAACTCAATTGTTTTAATAACCATTTGGCATGGGACGAGTTGGAATGACTCGTTGAAGATGCATTGATTTAATAGAAGTGGTTTTACATTTAAAATAGTTGTATATTAGAGATAAGAACACCGATAACGATAAATATTAATGTATGAAATAAAAATAGGTTGAATTTGAATGGATAATATTAGTGGTGATAATAGATGATTGAGGCTGAAACCCATTAGCCCAAATTCCCGTCACTAAGGGTCTGTTTGGATTCGGCAGGGAAAAAGTAATAAAGGAAAGGAAATGATTCAATAATAAAGAAAAATGAGGGGAAGGATTAATCTTGTTTGGATTGAGTAAATTTATAAAGGAAATGTTAATAGAAGATTACGTGTATTTTTTGTTTAGATTGAAAAGAAAATAAAAGGAAGTGGTAAGTTTTATAAACAAATTAACATTTTTATCCTCTACTAAGGGTATAAGTGTAATAAATAGAAAGAGTACTATAGACCTTTTGTAGTAACTTAAATGAAATCATCCCAAATCACATCGATAATTTGGGGTAATTACAAAATTTTCTCACTCCAAATCAACTCACCTCCAAACCCTTTCAATCCAAACAAGAGAAAAAAATAAAAATAATCCCAAATCTAATTATTTCCCTCCAAATCACTCAATCCAAACAAACCCTAAAGCTTTAGGGCGATGCAAGACGAGATCGGAGAAGGCTCAAATGTTAAGCAAGTAACTGTTTCGGCACACAAATCAACCCCAAGCCATTTCCTGGGCTAAGGCGTGACCGCCAAATGCACCCGAGCACACAATCTCTCCCATGTTGCTACAAAAAGACCTTACTTACCTACATTCTCCACAGTCAAATTTGTACTCAAAACCTACCCGAGTTTGATATTCGTTGAACTGAGCTAGTTGTTAATGTCCCCTTGTGCATATTACTTGAGTTCATGTCTCGTAATGTTGATTATAGATTCTGAAAGGGTACCATTAGACTAAACCCTAATTATAATATTGTAAAACAAATTTAAACTAGTTAATATTAAATCAAAATAACTCATAATCCTTGCATTTAATACATAGAATTCCAACGACCAAAAATAAATAAAAAAATACATAGAATTCCGAGTGGCGGTTGTAATTTCTTTAGCTTTAGGCGTTGTGTAGGTAATTATTGCTATTTGTTTGACGTGGACTTTGAATTTGTCCGACGCAAGTTGCACCGCTGACAAGTGGAAAAACGTGGCCTAGGGTTGTTGGTTCGAGGAACGTCTCTCGTGATGACCAAACTCGGTTTTGGCTTCTTTCTCCACCTTTTGCAAGTGGGCACTTTCAAAAATTCATCTAATTTTCTAGCGAAAGCCAAACAAATATCTCACTCTCCCATTACAAATAAAAAGGTTAAATTTATTTTGTATCCCTATCTTATACATATTATGATATTTAATACTTTTTATTTTTTAAAAATCTATTTATTAACCCTCCTTTTAATTTTACATTAGAAAATTAACTGATTGTGTTATTGTTTATACAATAAAACTTCTTTAAATTAATAGCGTTGAAACTACCAAATTTTATTAATTTAACGAGATATTAATTTATCGATAAATTAATAATTATTAATTAATAGAGATATTTTTTATTTTTTGGCTCTATAGTAAACATATTATGATTATGATGTCTTTTTTCGATCAATTTTGAAAAGATAAGTAATGAGAATAGAAGAAAAAATTTAATTTAGTAATATTAGAAAAGGGTCAAAACCATTTTAGTCCCTGAGGTTTGCTCTAAAGACCAAATTGGTCCCTCAGGTTTGCAAAAAGACCAAAAAGGTCCCTCTAGTTAACTTTTGTTAGCCAAATATTAATAGTCAAAGGGTTGACTGGGTTAAAAGACCATTATATCCTTAGGCAACATATATTATAAAAGAAAATTACAATAAAAGTCTAAATCAGTCTAAAAAAACATAATTCACATAATTCGAGTAGGAAAAAAAAACTAAAAAATATCAGTTCAAACATAAACAAATTAAAGTTAGTAATATATCGTTAAAAAATGAACAATCATGATTCATCCTCTTTTCTGGCCGGTACCCTCGCTGTTAATTATGTCGATGATGATTGTTCATTTTTTAACGATATATTACTGAATTTAATTTGTTTATGTTTGAATTGATATTTTTTAGTTTTAGTTTTTTTTTTCCTGCACAAATGTTGTGAATTATGTTTTTTTACATTGATTTAAACTTTTATCGTAATTTTCTTTTATAATATATGTTGCCTAAGGATATAATGGTCTTTTAACTCGGTCAACCCTTTGACTATTAACATTTGACTAATAAAAAATAATTGGAGGGACCTCTTTGGTCTTTTTGCAAACCTGAGGGACCAATTTGATCTTTAGAGCAAACCTCAGGGACTAAAATGGTTTTTGCCCTATTAGAAAAAAGTTTTTCTAATCTCGTATCTAAGTCTTTGTAGGATTAGGATGATAACTAATTTCTCTAATCTTGTATCTTAATCCTTGTAGGATTATCTCAATTTTTTCTCTTTAAATAATTAAATATGATATTCAACTAGATTTGAAATTCAACAAAAGACAAGCTACTCTTGATTCATATTTTAAGAAAATCTCATAGTCAATTTATTATGTACTTTTTAGCTAATTATTAATTTATGAAATATGAATCAATAAAATACAAAGTAAATTTTTTTAAATGTATTATCTTATAATTTTATCAAATTTATCAACTTTTTACACTGGTCTCAAGTCAGGACCGGACATTTTTATTAATTAAAAGAGATTATTAATTTATCGAGTATTAATTTAAAGAAGTTTTACTGTATTATGTCAAAAACACTCCTGCCATCTAAACACCTACAAACGATAAAAAATACTATTTCACACATCTTTCATCATCAACACCCACACACATACCCCTTCTTCAGCATCCACATCCATACACAACCTTCAAAAATACACATAGTGAGACACCAAACACACACACATACACAGTGACAACACGCACATAGACACAGTCATAAACATGCACATATACACAGTCACAAACATGCATACACACAAACAACAAGAACAAAAGATACAAATCTTGGTGAAATAGTGGCAAAATCCTAGTTGATTTTGGATTTTATATTGTCTTGCAACATCAAAAGAATTATAACAGGAAAAAAAAACACACACACAAACATTCACAACCACACGCACATACATAATCAAAAGCATGTGCACACAGTACCACACATACATGGTTCGCACGGTGTAGGGGTGGTAGTCTGCATGAGCTTTGATTATAGAGGTGGTGGTTAGCGTGTCGTGGGGTTGTGGGGTGGAGGTCTGTGCGGGGTGGGGCTGTGGTAGATAAGGTCCGCGTGGGGTGGGGGTCATCAGATTTTGGGGTTGGGATTTTGGTTCAGTCGTAGGAGGGGTTGGGGTTGGGGTTGGGGTTGGGGGTGGGGGCGTGTAGGGTTAGGTTGGGATTAGGGATAAAATGTGTGGGATTTTGTTATTTTTTTATTTAAGGGTAAATTTTTATTTATAAATAGTTGATAAGGGTTATTTAGTAATTGTGCTTTTATGTTAACAAAAGTAAAAATTGACCAAAGTCAAAAGTTAATAAGTGGGTGTTTTAAAGGTAAGGGTTAATAAGTATCACAACATGTACAAAATAAGGATACAAAGTGGATTTAACCCTAAATAAAAATAAATAAAAGTTACCAACTGTGTTGTATTTTATTAAAATTATACATTAAATTTTATCATATTATAATTTTAAAATCTCTTACATTTTATACTAAATAAGAAAAGAACGTGTTATAGTTATCAAGTATAAATAAACAGCGAATTATATTCTTATAAATTGTAATAATTATTAAAGAATATAGTACCGCAAAGTCTCGTGTATCTTAACACTTGAGGCTAAAATTTATCACATTGAGGTATATAGTTTATTCTTTTGGCATAATTCTTCTTAGTTTTTGTTTACTATTTTAGTATTTCCTTTCCAATTTAACTCGGTTTTGGCTTCTTTCTCTACCTTTTGCAAGTTGGCACAACAAAATATATACATGCACAATTATGCCATGCCACTAGACGAGGGAGGTCAACAAAAGAGTTCGGATGATTCTCGATCTTGTGCAATCAAACCATCTTTTCATATTCTGCACAACATGAACTTTTTTGTCAACAAGTGCTTTGAACCATTTGAATCAATATCAGGCAAAAAAATTGATCTTTATTGATTCTTGATACTTGAAGCAGTTGATGAATTTTTGTTTGGATTTCTAACAAAGTCTGGATGCACAGATGAAGGCACGGGTGGGTTGTGGAAGAAGGGTACCAAAGAGGGGCAAATTGGTAAATTTGAAAAAGTTTATAAGCTAAATGACAAATACACAATAAAGTTAAAAAGAAAGGCATTTACGTCTTTTGACCACCTCTATTTAAAAAGTTGACTGAAAAAGACAGAGGAGACACGTGTGCTATGTTTTATAAATCATAGAAGATTTATGTGCACTTTTGAAAGTATAGAGATGTACTATATACTTTCGACAAATTATAAGGGACTACGATACTATTTACCCTTCAAAAATTCATCTAATTTTCTAGAAAATCCTAAACAAATATCTCACACTTCCATTATAAATAAAAATAAGTAAAGGTTACCGACTTTTGTTGTATTTTTTAAAAAATTATACGTTAAATTTTATCATATATAAATAGACAGTGAATTGTATTCTTATATATTGTAATAATTATTAAAAACATATAGCAAAGTCTCGTGTATCTTAACAGATGAGTTTAAATTTTATTCCATTGATGTATATAATTTATTCTTTTGGCATAATTCTTCTTAGTTTTTGTTTACCTTTTTAGTATTTTCTTTACAATTGACTCTTTAATTCTCATTTTCTTTTCTTGTTTTTTTTTTTGGTCTGAAAAAGATTTCATTGAAATCAAAAGGATACAAACAGGGAGGGCGGACTAACCCGGCCTGAAGAACAACAGAAGATTACAAACAGTGAGGGCGGACTAACCCGGCCCGAAGAACAACAGAAAATTACAAATAGTGAGGGCGGACTAACCCGGCCCGAAAAATAACATAGCAAAAGCCACCAAGAAAATTCAAACTGACAAAATGGAGAAGAAAGAGTTTCGCATAGATTTGTCAATAGAGAGCCACCTCTAACGATGTTGGAACCACCACAATGACGGCGACACCATCTAAGCCCGCAAATGCCATTGAACTGGCAAAAATCTTGAACGTAACAAGTTGAAAAGTGCGAAATAAAGGACGCACCAAACCTTGAGATAACCCAAGCTGGAGAAGTTTTACACCCACAAATCCCGCGAAGGATGAGCAGGGCCCCAAGCCGACGAGGGTGGTAATCAAAGCCACCGGGAAACCTCCATGAAAATATTCCACCATAAAAGGTGGTCAGAGAAGCAGGCAGACGGGCCGACAAAGTTGTTAGTTTGCAACATAGGAGAGTAAGACTATTCATTTCAGATCTAATCACGAAAGCTAGATATTTCTTCTCAGAAATAAGAAAGCACACATCCTTTGTGAAATAAAGGAACAGATCTATCACTAGAGGTAAATCGTCATCATCACTTGAATCTGGAATAAAGAGGAACAAGGTGGTGGGAGAGGCCATGGCCAACTCAAGGAGAAGGGTTGTTGATTTTCTGTTGGAAGACTTTACACTGAGTTAGAAGCTATATGTTTCCATGAGGCTCATGTAGTTGGTTTGTTTTTGTTGATGTTGGTGTTGACGTTTTTGTTCAAGGTTGGGCTGCCATTCACAGAAGATGACAACATAGTTGGTTCATCTCCAGCGAAAAGCAATGTAGTAGGTAGGGGGGGGGGGGGCGGGCCGGAGGGGGAGCAGCAGCGGCGGCTAGGTTTACATTATATTAGAACTTTGATCTGATATTTTTTTCTTTTCTTGTTCATTTGCAATTCTTATATCTCTCTCCTTGTGAAGTTAATTGCAGTAATTAATTAAGTTGAAAGTTGCAAAATAAAATATCATGAAGAGAATAATAACACTAGGTTCCCTAATATTGAAAATGATGCATTGGAATCATTTATTTTAATTTGTTTAAATACTCTACGATAGAACAATGTGCAGGCGATTTGTGGCCCTTAACTTTTGGGTTATCTTAGTGGAGTGATGAATCTTGCATAGAGATATAAAATTTATTATATTCTGCTTTTAGATTTTGACATATTGATTAAGAGTATATGCTTTTAACCTTTTATGAACCATTCAAAGCGACCTGCCTAATATTTAATTAAGAAGAGACCTTTTTTCTTTTTCCTTCCTTTTTTACCCATCAAAAAATTATTATGTGTAGCACTTGAGCATTTGAATGAATGGAACAGTGGTGGGATTTTGGTAAATAATAGGAATTAATTGGTGTAACTTTTGAACACTGAAAACCAACTTTTAAAAAAAAGTAAAAATTGATTTTTTTTTAAAGATATATATTTGTTTTTTTTTTTTTTTTAGAATACAAGGGAGGTTGAATGTGTGTTTTAAATTCAAAATTTTTAATTAAAATATATTATTACTTGATTATTTTTTTCAATTCTTGAATGACATATATGCCTTCTTGTGTATGGATATTGAGCTCTTCTCTGTACCTCTCAATTTCATAGATTTTGACCCTTGTGAAGGAAAACCACGTGAACATAATTTAATATCCTACTGGATTCCCCGCGTGGGTCCCTCCCTACTTGATCCTAGCATGTTGTCCCTTCCTTCGTTATCTGTCGCACTCGCACAACGTCAAAGGGTCAAATATTCATTAAAATTTATAAATTTAAATTTAAATTTATTTAAATTATATTTTATCAAATTCGTAAAAAAAATCCGTCAAGTTTAAATTTTACTTACTAAATTAGAATCCGTTAAATATTTAAAAATTCGTGAATATCCGACTTAACCTATTAATGAATAAAAAAAGATTTTTTTTTTTATAAGAAAAACTTAATTTTTTAAAAATAAATAAATAAAAAGTACTAAAATAATAACAAAACGCAATGATTTAAAAAACGTAAATTAAATTTATTGTCTATTATCAAACTTAAACTTAATAGAAACAGTCAACAAAATATTTATGTTGAGAAATTATCATCCTTCTATAATAATATGAAATAACCTGAAAAAAAAGAATATAAAGTACTTGTCACAATTGTAAATTATCATTCTCGTTTGCATTATTCAGTAATTGAACGGTTGTATTAGTTGAATTAGATAAAAAGAATAAATAAACATAAATAATAAGAGTTGGGTTATAACCCATAATTATTAATCTTAGACTAATATTAAAAAATTATATTTTCTTAAGTAATATATTATTTGTATATGTATGTAAATATATAAACATTTTTATTAATTTATTTTTATTAAATTACTAATTGGATTCTCGAGTTTTCGGGTTTTGAATTTTTTTAAATTGCTATTATCAAACCTTACTAGACTACCCGTCGGTAATCACTTGTAAAAACTAAATCCTAATAGATACTCCATCAATTTTGTAAATAAATTTATAATTAGGTCGGATACTCGTCAAATTTGAAGTTAAATTTTACCTGTTACTTTCTCTAACTACAAACTTCTAAAGAAGGCCTAGGTGGGCTTTGCTATATTTTTTATATATGAGTTTTCAAAGATGGATATTCCATGCACAAGAGGATCATATATGCTAAAATCTCTTAGATTATTTGATCTTGTTGGACACCATAGTTAATAAATCAAATCAAATTAAATCCAATCTTTATTCTACTAGATGGAAATGGATAAATGAGTTTGATGACGTCATTTTTTCACAAATCAGGCTTATGAGTGCAGAAGAACTGAGCACTTGCTTGCAACGTGAGATGCTTCACACATAGCTGAACTTTGCTTTTTTCAAGTTGAAACCAAAACGAGATACAAAAAGCACATCTCGTGTCTTTTCGGTTGTACGAAATCATAAACGAGATACAAAAAGCACATCTCGTGCCTTTTCGGTTCACATAAAGTTGCAGATTATCTATCTCAGCCCACTCTTTTTCTGCGGCCCAACCTTACCATCAATGGGCAAATTAATGAGGCTCGTAATATCTTTCTTGTGAACAATGAGAGGATCTAGCAAACGAGGGAAAAAAAAGTAATAAAATAATTATGATATTTATATATACCATAAAAATAATTCTACATGTTGACTAAATTAAATAAGGCCCACGTGTAGATGAAGATCACATTTCAAGAAGAGAGAGTGAATTTCATGTCTTTAAGATAAGTCAAAAGTAATTGTCATTTATCAAAATTCATGTAAAGATATGTTATCGATCGTGCATTGTAAAAATTATATGATAGTTTATAAAAAAGATAAATAAACCGGTTTAAGTAACAATCGACGGCTATTATACATTTTCTACTATAAAAAGTGCAGCAAGTAATAGAGAAGAGAACACATAATCTAATAAACATGTTGTTGAATCTTAAAAGTAGTTTGTAACTGACCTTTTACTTGCCTTCATTTTGCTGATTTTATTTACTATCGTTTTTATTAAGATAAGTTTTACTGTTATTTGGTTATCGACATTCAACAAGATACTCTTTATTTTCAAAATTTGCTTCTTGAAGCCCCTGATGAATTTAGGCCACTTGTTATTAAAGATCATTAGGACGAAACTAGACATTATTGGGAAATACACATGAACGAAAATGGACTAAATTTTCCAAAACCACACAAATTTCCAAATAAAACACTCATGAACCCATTTTTTCCTTTTTTTTTATTATAAAAAATGGGATTTTGAATGATCCAGCGGTTGATACTACATCTCTACTTTCATCCTACTATTGCCACCTTTCTTGCTTAAGTTTACCAATGCCATATCACGGATTATTCCCCAAGTAATGCTTTATCAACCTCTAGATCCTCTCATAATCCTATTTCGAATCTAACAATTAAGAAGGAAATCATTAGTCATTGATTTGAAATTTCGATTATTTCAATCGTTAAACTAACATAATCTTTAGCTGAATCAGACATCTATTTAATTTTTAGAGCACAATGTCAACCTATAATTGTAACACCCAGTCTTACTATGTGCCACATATGCAAGTTTAATTGCTATTCTATTATTTAATTGGGGTTCTTTTATAAGGGGTGAAATATTTTGGGGTTATATTTAAAAGTGAGAGAATATTTGGAGCCAAATCATAATAAAACTAAAAAATTATTTTAATAAAACTTAACCCCATCTGATAAGCTCCAATTGAGCAAACCAAGAATAGCTTTTCTTTTTCTTTTCTTTATACCCGACTGTTTCTTACTCCAAGTTAAACCCAGTTGCAAGTTTTGCCAAAACTACTCCTAAGCTTCGACCAATAGAGCTCCTACAATCTGTTTAGTCCTTGCAGGTAAGTGGGTTTGATTATTTCTTGTGATTTTTATCATTCTTATATGTACAAATGCTTATAATAGTATAAATGAACTCTTGTGATGACTTGGGTAATGTATTACTTGGCTGAGATGATTGGTAGAGCTTGCAACTATATGAGTTAAGGTGGTAATGGTTACGGGTATGTGGTATAATATCAACTATGATGAACTGTGGAATAATATGGAGAATTGCAGGTGTAATTAGCGTGTAGGGTGTGCATGAGTAATATACATGTTTAATTAGTTTGTGAAATATATATATGTGTGTGGTGTGTTACTGCCGTGTGTGTGTGTGAGTGATATAAACTGCCTATGTAATTTACAATGCTATTGTTCAGTACTTGGGGATTTCATGTAAATAAAGTATATGTTTAAGCATGCGCTGAGTTTGTTAAATTTTGTAAGAGAAAAGAAAACCTTAGGTTGACCTATGATAGTTTATTGGGCTTATGAAAGAAGATAAAAAAAAAAAAAAACAGAGCAGTTGTCAACAGAACAATTTATATGCTCACGTGAGATAACTGTTTCAGTTACGTATGAAATGTCTGATTAATTAGTGCTAATATGGTAGGTGCACATTCTATACCTTAGAATGTCAATTAAATCAGTTATTTTGCAGAACCAAGTTAGCTTGAAGGTGTATTTAGAGAAAGAAAACTATATTATTTATAACGATAAACCAAGGTAAGTTGAACAACTCTCTTGTACTTAGATCCTCTTGGTTCTCTCCCTATTATTTCAGTTTGATGTCACATATTCTGAAATTCGTTGGCTCCTCTCCGATCTGCTTGTCACTAAGAGTCTTGTAATTCAGTAGTAGTGAAACCTTGTGACGCTTAAATATTAATTTGTGTTATGGTTTGGGTAAACTACTGTAGTTATTACTATGAGTTATCCTTAGAGTTGTGACACCCATCCGGTGGGTGAGATTGCCGAATATGACCCTATGAGATTGTGTGCCCGTAGGTGGGAGATGATTCACCGTACGGAGGTGTGGGGCCGACAGGTGGCCATCATGTGCCTTCGGCGGTAGGAGATGGTTCATCGTGAGAGGATGAGGCCAATACAGGCCTTTCATTATTTGGTGTGTGGAGAATTAACTATGACTATTACAGTTCTAGGTGGTATTTACGTGGGTTACATTTGTAAGATACATCAGTATAAGTAAGATTATGAGTCAAGTTCACCAGTTTTATGATATCCGGCTGTGCAACTCCAATATTAGTCTTGTATATGTGCTACGCATTGATTAGATTATTGTTTAGTTCTGGTATGATGTTATTTAATTAGTTTTAGTCCTCGGTAGATTCTCTTGTACCTTGACTCCTCAATGCACCTTCGATTTAATTCTAATTCCATATTGCAGCATTTATTTGTACGACTTTCAGAGCCTGACTCCGGGTGTTCATCTTATTGAGCTTTCTTTGCTCATATTATTTATTTATTTACTTCGCAGGGGAAGGTGAGTCCAGGTATCAGGAGGAGAACCAGTCTTAGTGTCCCTCATCTCTGTCGGCTTGTGGTATGCTGGATTTCTTTTGTAGGGAAAATCCAGCAAATTTTTGGATATGTATTCGCTTTGTATATTATTAGTAGAAGTGATGTAAACCTTTGTAATGTAGTATGTTTAGTTTGACTATGTAAGTATTTTGACCATGACGGTATATAGAAGCTCTGATGTAAATTTTAACAGGTTGTGATTCATGATCTTAGTATTGTGTTAGACAGCTTTGTAGGTTTGGTTTGAGTTGCGTAAATTCTTAGTGAGTTGCACCCCGGGTTTAGGGTCTAAGTTCGGGTCGTGACAGATTGGTATCAGAGCAATAGGCTTCTTAATCAATGCGACCTAGGTTATGGGTAGCTAGGATTGCGTTATGTTAACTTCACATTCAGAATTATACTATGTTCTGTATTATGACCAGTTGGAAGTGCTTGTATGTTATTTGTTTGCAGGAAATGGATCATGAGACTCTTGGTGGAGATGTCAGTGACAATGCCAAAACTCATGCAGGAGCAATCAGTGACAATGCCCCTTTAGCTGATATCCTAGAAAGGCAGAGAGCTAGAAAGAAAGGGAAGACACTTGAGGATGAATCCGCTTCACATATAGATACTCATGCTGTAGCGGGAGAAATGTTACACCAAATAGTAGTTGGAATTGTTTAGGCTGGGATTAAAGAAAAGAAGAAGAAGAAGAAGAAAAGGCAAGATGTTAAAGATTCTGAAGCTTACAAAGAGTTTTCAATTCATAATCCTCGGGAGTTCTGGGGCCTAAACAATCCACAAGAAGCCCATATCTGGTTAGAGTTAATGGAGAAAATATGGAGGCTTGTGAGATATGATGAAGCCACAAAGGTTCGACTTGCAACGCATAAATTTTGTGGGTTAGCAGAGTCATGGTGGAAGAAGAAGTTAGTTGGTATGTCAGTGGAGATGGAATGACAAGAATTCAGAAAGATTTTCGAGGAAAAATATTATCCTGGTACCTATCGAGACGAAAAGATCAAAGAGTTTATGCATCTGGTTCAAGGAGATCTGACTGTAACTGACTATGCTAATCAATATACGGAACTGGCCGAATATGCACCATACATGGTACCTGATGCAGAATCAAGTGCAAAATTTTTTTTAGCAGGACTACGACCATCCATACATAGGTTTGTGGGTTATAACCGTTACTTGACCTTTGAGGATGTGTTTGATGCTGCTATTAAGGTAGAAAAGGCTGAGAATCTAAAAAGGCAACATTTCCAGAAGCGTACGACCAGCAGCAACAAGAGATGGGATAAATCTTGGACTCCTCAACAAAGTAGTAGTTCTAGTGCAAGCTCCGTAAATAGACCATATGAGCAGCAGTCTGAGACACAGGGATTCCAACAACAGCCCTATGTCCAGCAGGTTGGAAGTCAGGGGTCACAATTCAAACCATCAGTTTCACATCAGAAAGGTCAAACGCCTAAATGTGACCATTGCGGTAATTCTCACCTTTCAGAAAATTGTAGGCGGATAACTGGGGGATGTTTTAAATGTGGGGCTCTGAATCACCGTATCGGACGATGTCCGGAGTTATATCCTCAGCTGTCTCCTGTGGGACTGACTCGCCCTCCTGTGGTTAGACCTGATCAGCAGTTTGTACCGAAAGGTGGTGGCCAGAAACCTTAAGCTAAGGCTCGACTGTATGCTTTGACCTCAGGAGATGCCGAAGTTTCTGATGCAGTAGTGGCAGGTATTCTAAAAATTTCTGATACATATGCTCACATTTTATTTGATATGGGGTCAAACTACTCTTTTGTTTCCTCCATATTTGCATCTATGATAAATTACTTGCCTGAATCATTAGAAAATGAATTATTTGTGGGAACCCCAGTTGGGATCTCTCTAGTTATAAATGTTATATATAAAAATTGTGTAGTATATGTTGGGAATAAGAAACTATTAGCTGACCTGATTCGTCTAGACATGAAAGATTTTGATGTTATATTGGAGATGGATTGGTTGTCGAGGTATCATGGGCATGTTGACTGTTTTTCCAAAAAGGTTATATTTTGTTTACCTGATGAGCCAGAGTTTGAGATTAAGGGGATGAAACTGGAAATGCCGCTGGTTATATCAGCATTGAAGACCCATAAATTATTAAAGAAGGGTTATGAAGGATTCTTAGCTTATGCGGTGAGCACTGAACAGAAAGAATTGAAAGTAGAAGATATTCCAGTAGTTAAAGAATTTCCAGACGTATTTCCAGATGACATTCGGGGTAACCCCTAGAGCGTGAGGTTGAATTTGGGATTGAACTTGTGCCTGGTACACAGCCTATATTGAAAACACCATACCAGATGGCTCCAGCAGAACTTAAAGAATTAAAGATTCAATTGCAAGAATTACTTGATAAAGGTCAAATTCGCCCTAGTGTCTCTCCGTGGGGTGCGCCAGTGTTATTCGTGAAAAAAAAAGATGGTAGTTTGAGATTATGTATTGATTACCGTGAATTGAATAAGGTCATGGTGAAGAACATGTATCCTTTGTCCCATATAGATGATTTGTTCGATCAGCTGCAGGGTGCACAAGTGTTTTCAAAGATAGATTTGAGGTCAGGTTACCATCAGTTAAAGGTTAAATTCGAGGATGTCTCGAAGACGGCTTTTCGAACCAAATATGGACACTATAAGTTTGTTGTAATGCCGTTCGGCTTGACAATCGCTCCGGCAGCCTTTATGAATCTGATGAATACGATCTTCAAGCCTTATCTGGACCAGTTCGTAGTGGTATTTGTAGATGATATTCTCATATATTCCAAGAGCCATGAAGATCATGAACATCATTTGAGAGTGGTTCTACAAACTCTTCGAGAGAAACAACTATATGCAAAATTTAAAAAGTGTGAATTCTGGTTGGGTAGTGTGACTTTCTTAGGTCACATTATATCTCAAGATGGTATTTATGTGGACCCTTAAAAAATTAATGCAGTGAAGAATTGGCCAAGACCAACATCTGTTACTGAAGTTCGCAGTTTCTTGGGGTTAGCTGGTTACTACAGGAAATTTGTAGAGGGGTTTGCCCGATTAACAATGCCTTTGACACAACTGACATGGAAAGACTCTAAATTCCAGTGGACTGAAAAATGTGAGCAAAGTTTCCAAGAACTGAAGGATCGTTTAGTGTCTGCACCAGTGTTAACTCTTCCTTCTGGATCCGAGGGTTTTACTATATATAGTGATGCTTCCAAAAGTGGTTTGGGCTGTGTACTGATGCAACATGGGAAAGTAATTGCTTATGCTTCCAGACAACTGAAGAGCTTCGAGCAAAACTACCTTACACATGACTTAGAATTGGTAGCAGTTATCTTTGCTCTCAAGATTTGGCGGCATTACCTATATGGGGTTACATGTGATGTGTACACTGACCACTAGAGCTTGAAATATATCTTCACTCAAAAGGAACTGAATCTTAGGCAAAGAAGATGGTTAGAACTTTTGAAGGATTATGATCTGACCATTCATTATCACCCTGGAAAAGCTAATAGAGTGGCTGATGCATTAAGTAGAAGACCCTCAATGCTTGTAGCAGCTTTGTTGACATCATAGAGAGAGCTGATCAAAGAATTCGAGAAGTTACAACTTGAAGTAATTACTTCCACTGAGAAGAGTTTACTAGCTCATTTAACCTTACAGCCTACGTTACTGGAACGGATAAAGGGAGCACAAGGAAATGACCCATTCCTAGAAAGAATCATAAACAAATTTGAAGAAAGAAAAAAATCTGAATTCCAGAAACACGAAGATGGTACTGTTCGATATAATGGTAGATTGTGTGTTCCAAATGACCCAACATTGAAGAAGGAAATTCTGTCTAAAGCGCATGAGTCTCAATTTACAGTACATCTAGGTGGGACTTAAATGTACCGAGATCTTCGAGAATGCTTCTGGTGGAATAATATGAAGCGTGACATTGGTGACTATGTGGCTAAATGCCTAACCTGTCAAAAGATTAAGGCTGAGCACCAGAAGCCCTCTGGATTGTTACAACCATTAGAGATTCCGGAATGGAAATGGGATAGTGTGTCAATAGATTTTGTGGTAGGATTGCCCAGAACCAGGGATAAACATGATGCAATTTGGGTGATTATGGACAGGCTAACCAAAACAGCTCATTTCTTGCCTATTCGGATTGATGAGAATAAAGATAAGTTGGCTAAGCACTATATAGATGAAATAGTATGTCTACACGGGATACCAAAAGAAATTGTATCTGATCGAGATCCCAGATTCACATCCAGATTTTGGTAAGGTATGCAGAAAGCGCTAGGTACAAAGCTGAGAATGAGTACAGCATTTCACCCTCAAACTGATGGCAAGACAGAAAGAACCATCCAAATTCTAGAGGATATGCTTCGTGCTTGTGTTATGAACTGGGGTGGTAATTGGGATTCACATATAGCTTTGGTTGAAATCGCTTATAACAATAGTTATCAATCCAGTATTCAAATGGCACCTTGCGAAGCATTATATGGCAGAAAATGCAGAACCCCATTATATTGGGACTTAGATGAAAGAAAAATAATAAGCTCCCAACTACTCGAAGATACAGAAGAAAAAGTTAAACTGATTCGAGCACGACTTAAAAGTTGCCAAGACAAACAAAAGAGTTGGGCAGATGTAAGGCGTAAAGATCTGGCATTTGAGGTAGGCGAACATATGTTTCCGAAGGTATCACCTACTAGAGGCGTGATTAGATTTGGTAGACGAGGAAAATTGAATGCACGGTATGTAGGCCCGTTTGAGATATTAGAACGGATCGGGGAAATTGCGTACAGAGTAGCTTTACCTCCAACATTAGTAGGCATTCACAATGTATTTCATATCTCTCAATTGCAAAAATATGTACTTGATCCTAGCCACATTATACAATATGATCAAATACAAGTACAAGATAGCTTGACATATGAAGAACATCCAGTGGCTATTGTCGATAGGAAGGATCAAGTACTTCAGCACCGTACGATTCCGTATGTAAAAGTCCAGTGGAATAGTAATCACACACCGAGAGAGGCTACGTGGGAGTTAGAGTCAGAAATGCGAGAAAAGTATCCATTTCTATTTGAAATGCCAGGTAAATAAGTTTCGAGGACGAAACTTTTGAAGGGGGGAAGGGTGTAACACCCAGCCTTACTATGTGCCGCATATGCAAGTTTAATTGCTATTCTATTATTTTATTGGGGTTCTTTTATAAGGGGTGAAACATTTTGGGGTTATATTTAAAAGTGAGGGAATATTTGGAGCCAAATCATAATAAAACTAAAGAATTATTTTAATAAAACTTAACCCCATCTGATAAGCTCCAATTGAGCAAACCCAGAATAGCTTTTCTTTTTCTTTTCTCTATACCAGACTGTTTCTTACTCCAAGTTAAACCCAGTTGCAAGTTTTGCCAAAACTACTCCTAAGCTTCGAACCAATAGAGCTCCTACAATCTGTTTAGTCCTTGCAGGTAAGTGGGTTTGATTATTTCTTGTGATTTTTATCATTCTTTTATGTACAAATGCTTATAATAGTATAAATGAACTCTTGTGATGACTTGGGTAATGTATTACTTGGCTGAGATGATTGGTAGAGCTTGCAGCTATATGAGTTAAGGTGGTAATAGTTACGGGTATGTGGTATAATATCAACTATGATGAACTGTGGAATAATATGGAGAATTGCAGGTGTAATTAGCGTGTAGGGTGTGCATGAGTAATATACATGTTTAATTAGTTTGTGAAATATATATATGTGTGTGGTGTGTTACTGCCGTGTGTGTGTATGAGTGATATAAACTGCCTATGTAATTTACAATGCTATTGTTCATTACTTGGGGATTTCATGTAAATAAAGTATATGTATAAGCATGAGCTGAGTTTGTTAAATTTTGTAAGAGAAAAGAAAACCTTAGGTTGACCTGTGATAGTTTATTGGGCTTATGTAAGAAGATAAAAAAAAAAAAAAACAGAGCAGTTGTCAACAGAACAATTTATATGCTCACGTGAGATAACTGTTTCAGTTACGTATGAAATGTCTGATTAATTAGTGCTAATATGGTAGGTGCACATTCTATACCTTAGAATCTCAATTAAATCGGTTATTTTGCATAACCAAGTTAGCTTGAAGGTGTATTTAGAGAAAGAAAACTATATTATTTATAACGATAAACCAAGGTAAGTTGAACAACTCTCTTGTACTTAGATCCTCTTGGTTCTCTCTCTATTATTTCAGTTTGATGTCACATATTCTGAAATTCGTTGGCTCCTCTCCGATTTGCTTATCACTAAGAGTCTTGTAATTCAGTAGTAGTGAAACCTTGTGACGCTTAAATATTAATTTGTGTTATGGTTTGGGTAAACTATTGTAGTTATTACTATGAGTTATCCCTAGAGCTGTGACACCCATCCGGCGGGTGAGATTGCCGAATATGACCCTATGAGATTGTGTGCCCGTAGGTGGGAGATGATTCATCGTACGGAGGTGTGGGGCCGACAGGTGGCCATCGTGTGCCCTTGGCGGTGGGAGATGATTCACCGTGAGAGGATGAGGCCAATACAGGCCTTCCATTATTTGGTGTGTCGAGAATTAACTATGACTATTACAGCTCTAGGTGGTATTTACGTGGGTTACATTTGTAAGATACATCAGTATAAGTAAGATTATGAGTCAAGTTCACCAATTTTATGATATCCGGCTGTGCAACTCCAATATTAGTCTTGTATATGTGCTACGAATTGATTAGATTATGGTTTAGTTCTGGTATGATGTTATTTAATTAGTTTTAGTCCTCGGTAGATTCTCTTGTACCTTAACTCCGCAATGCACCTTCGATTTAATTCTAATTCCATATTGCAGCATTTATTTGCACGACTTTCAGAGCCTGACTCCGGGTGTTCATCTTACTGAGCTTTCTTTCCTCATATTATTTATTTATTTACTTCGTAGGGGAAGGTGAGTCCAGGTATTAGGAGGAGAACCAATCTTAGTGTCCCTCATCTCTGTCGGCTTGTGGTATGCTGGATTTCTTTTGTAGGGCAAATCCAACAAATTTTTGGATATGTATTCGCTTTGTATATTATTAGTAGAAGTGATGTAAACCTTTGTAATGTAGTATGTTTAGTTCGACTATGTAAGTATTTTGACCATGACGGTATATAGAAGCTCTGATGTAAATTTTAGTAGGTTGTGATTCATGATCTTAGTATTGTGTTAGACAGCTTTGCAGGTTTGGTTTGAGTTGCGTAAGTTCTTAGTGAGTCGCGCCCCGAGTTTAGGGTCTAAGTTTGGGGCGTGACAATAATTATCTTAATCTAATAGTTAGGATAAACCAAAACTTTAAATCAAGTGGCTAAGATCTCTTTCCTAACTTTTAGACCAAAGATCGGGTTAGAAGATGATTTGATCCTTTACCCTTCACCCCCTTCTTTATATGAAAAAAATTTCACATATTAAATCTCAAATCTTTCAAAAATTTCTGATTAGGATCACTTTTGATGTATTCTTCAAGTTCTGATCTTGACTATTGACTTCATAAAAGAAAGGCTCTTCAACTCTATTTTTAAGGAGATGTTGAAGGTCTTTCTTCATCATTTTCATTAGAAATTGTGTTGATTTAATAAGTCTTTTTCAGGTCTTTCTTCATCATTTCCATTAGAAATTGTGTTGATTTCATAAGTCTTTTTCAGGTCTTTCTTTATCATTTTCATTAGAAATTGTGTTGATTTCATAAGTCTTTTTCAGGTCTTTCTTCATCTGAAGTTTCAATTATATTAACTTCATAGTTGAAATGATTTAATAGATCCCCATGATCTAAATAAGTTAAATTATTTGATATAGGATTTTGTCTCTTTCTTCAACATTCATTTTTGGATCCTTATATATATATATATACATATATATATATCTCCAATAATAGCTTGGAGGACATTAATTATATCTTTAAATTTGTAAAATAATCTTGAAATTTTTGTAAGTTCTCATTCTTTAATACGCTTCTCATTACTATGAAAATTTAATTATGCAAAGAACAGTGAATTAGTGTTTTTACCATTTGGAGAATCATTGTGTCCAGCAACCAAACTTAATAGGTTTTCACAAACGCTCTAGAGCCAACATTGTTTGAGTCTTACTTATTAGAGAGTCTGTTGAGGCCGACCAACAATTTTTCTTACCATCCACTATAGAGATGACATTTGAGTCGAGCCGACACAAGCCCAATTCAGTCCAACACATAAAAATTTGGGTCCAACTCAACTCGAATGAAAGTGGGTTCGACTCGGCTCAACCCACCACATATAGGTGGGCCGAGCTAGGTCATATATTTTTGGACCCAACCCATTTGTACCCAAACCCATTTGTGCCCAAGTCTGGCCAGCTTAGCCCACAAACTCAGCCCAGCCCAGCTCGAGCCCAATTCAGGCCCAATTTGAGCCCAGATAAAGCTTATCTTGAGATTATAATTTGTACATGTAATTTTTCTTATAAATAGTTAGTGTATTCAACTTCATTTTATTACAAAACTATATATTTATTTTACTACAAGAAAATACACAATATCTATGGCTCTGGAGGAATAAAATATTTCACAACGATTACGTTCAAATGTTTGGAATCATTTTGCTTACTTTGAAGAACATGGGTATGTAATTTGTAATTATTGTGAACGTAAATATATATATTTCGTCGTCAATTTGGAACCGGAACGCTTGTAAGACATCTTGTATCTCAACACTCAAATGTTTCAAACTATTTTAATCATCAACTACAGCCACCAATATGCCCAGCACCCGCACAAGGAGCACAATAAAATGGAGAACTTCTCCACTAACTTTTTTAAAGCATTTATGTAATGTTCTTTTTTTATGTTTATTAGTTAGGTATCTGTATCTCATGAACTTGTACTTTGTTAAATAATATTTTATTATTTATATTAATATTATCAATCAACTTATGTCTTGTTAATTGTTAAATTAATTTTTTCGTAAAACAAGTTAAGCTTAAGCTTTTTTGGTTATTAATCCAACCATCAAAATTCAAAACACACTAATAAAAAAAAAAATTAAAAAAAAGATGGGCTGGCCCAGCCCAGCTCGGCCAAGCTCGCAACTTGTGATAGCGAGTTTGTAGGCCAAGTTGGATCCTATATTTCAAGAATTGAGTCCAGCCCAACTCAACTCACTAAACATATATGTCAAGTCGGGCTCACTTTTCTTAACCCACAATTCGACCGGACCGTACCGGTCCATTTACCAGCTCTAATCCACTATATATTTAGCAGAACCCAACAAGAAGCATCAATAGCATACAAACTTAAACAGATAGTTACATATATAACAGAGCTTTCAAGGAAGGAGTACACTGTGTGCGGATCATAGCAAAATAAGCACCGCCTATTTCTAGTTGATAATACAACGAAGTTCACTCATAATAACGTTATTACATTATTACGCGATCCAAATTCATAATATTACAACTCTCGCTTTAAATCAAAATGGAAGTGCCCATTGGACAAAACCTCCTTTTTATTGTATACTTAGCAGGCAAGCCTTAGTTTGTAATATATAATATGCATTTTAAATTTTACACATCTATGTTTATAGGAGACAGTGCTGGTGCAACTATGAAGTTCACACCTACTGGTCCTGGGGCTGTATATCCAGAGCTTTTCAGCTCAGCCATCTCCCTACGTGCATTTGCTCCTTTTGATTCACATAACTTAGGAAGATACACACCTGCCAAGGAAATTTCCCAGAATACTCATGAGAATTTGAATAATCACTGATTAATTAATCGGGTATGTTAAGAAAACATGCATGTAGTTCTATTTTAAAATAAGTTGGTATTAATTAGGTAGAGCAGCTCAAAATTTTATATGACTATCTTGGAAAATGATTTATCAATATTGAAATTATCTACTACTTCTCTTCTCGTGTGACCAGGATTGAAAAACCGGCTTTGAATCGTCAAAACTGACATGGAGGAATAGTATCAGTAAAGAAGAGTTGTGCAGGTTAGCAAGAAGACTTATCACATGGAGGTAAACAAGACTGGACTAAGATCCAACTATAATATCGTGTAAGAATTATGGGATTTCTTGCTAAAACGGATTATTAATATATATTAGTATTGGGTGGAATAACCCAAAATTCTATACAGTCATCTTTGAGCTCATTATCATTTAGAGAGGCAACAGGATTCGACTTCCCTTGAGGTAAGGTACTACGAAAGAAAGTTGATCATGAATTACCAATAAGCCTAAAACTTTTTTTTTTTTTTTCTTTCCCGGGTCGATACCTGAGCGGTTAATAGGGACGGAGTATAATTTGTGTACCAAGTATGAGCTACAATTACCTTCACCAGCAGCAAGATTGAAATAGAGGTCAACAATGTTGGGACAACCAGCGTAGCACTGAGGTGAGCAAAGCTTTTGGATGAAGTGAGACTCAAGTAGAGAGTCTGATGAAATTCCAAGAGTATGCCTATCAACCCCGCAAGCTTCAACGCATTGATCAGTTTCAATCCAACCCTTGAGCTTGTCAGCCTCAATCTCTGAGGTGCGACATGTGTATGCTTCCTCACCACTTCGACGAACATGCTGCTCCAGCACGCAACGCTTCCCAGAAGATGATATTGCAAAAGCACACGAGTCCTTGTTGAGATTTTCACATGTTATGTTTCCTGCATGGCAATGTTGATTGCGTTAAGTATAGTACTTTATGTTTGCGCATAAAACCTTGGAAAAGTTAAAAACATATCCTGGTTATTCGAACGACTGAAATTGTATGTAAGAAGCGCGTTTTAGTCCCACAAACACGTCTAATCTAATGTTCAGATGTAAAAACAACCCAAAAAACTTGAAAGTATAATTATGTTTGCGCGTAGAAACTTGGAAAAACTTGAAAACATCGAAAGACCAGTCGTTAATAGCGTAGCTACTTAATGATGTGGTGGGCTGTTGCCTCCACTCACCACAAAACTTTTTTGAACATATGTCTATTTTTAATGTATTTTTAATCTAAAAGACCTATTTAGCAGCCCGTGAAAAAAAAAAAATTCATATATAAGTATTAAATTGTGTATTTTAACTCCCATTGAATAAGAACCTCTTAATCTGCCCATGTAACCAGAATTGCATGTAAAGAGGTATGTAAAACCCGCATACGTGTCTAATATAATAATCTGTTGAAAGACTGAACCTAAAAAGTTTTAGAAGCTTTCTTAATCAATATCACACACTGCCAGAAATTATGTGTTAGCCTAAAAGAGCGGTGGACAAGACAAAGAATGCAAAAAACTTATCAGAATGATATTACTTACCGAGTGTGCTCTGAAAGCCGAAGGCAAGTGCAAGAGCAAAAATGGCAAAAGCTTTCAAGTGTTGAAATGAAGCCATGGCTACAAATATTGCTGATCAAAATGTGAGCCTAGTACGTGAAAATAAATGGGAGTTAAATGTAGCTTGGATGTGCTATTGATTTGAGGTTATTGTTCCTCGTACTAAGTCACCGATGAAAATATTCATTAGTGGGAAACTCTATTTATAGACTTAGATGGTCGTCATTCCACAAGAACTAAGCAACTCTAGTGTGGACTCTATGATACCATGGCGTGACGGCTAGGGCGAACAAGTATCGGACCTTAGAACGTTAAATTGACGGTTAGAAAACCTTATTAACAAATTTTGGGTTGGTTTAGATCATTTTGAACGTAGGTGGGAGACTTGTTTTGGTAGCTTTTTGTGACTTTTTGGGTTCACTTATTAAATTTTTATCAGTCAAAAGGTATTTTTATTTTATTTTTATAGTTGGTCTAATAATCTTTGTGCCTAATTAACTCGGACCAAGGATGGTCCCATGATTTTGTCTCGATGAGATTAATAAATTAACAATAAATGTTTTTAGTTATGAAATGATATATATATATATATGAGAAAATGAAGGCACTAAAAAACCTTTATACGTAAAGAGGATATTCTATATAAATTTATAATCTATTACTATTGTTCTCATCGAGTTTCAATTTTTGAAAGTGTTTCATAATTATTTCATTATCAATATTGTCAAATACATCTTTCTAAATATAAGTTTCCAAACCATTCTTCATAAGCTGATCTCCCATTTGATTGCGTAAACGATTTTTCACTATAATCATTGTTGAGAAAGCTATTTCTACACTTGCGATAGCAACTAGCAGAATTAATGCTAACTTTACAACCAAATAAACTTAAGGGTATATAATATATATCCTTTTCGGTTTAACCAATAGTTCAGAAAAATCAATAATCCTTTTAAAACTTGAAAATTAATTGCGACTAGAACACGCATTAATGATTTACATCAAGTTGATTATCACACATGCAAAACTAATGGTGTCGCTACTAGAAAAAATAAATAAATAAAAAATTTCTTATAACTTATGTGTAGGATTTAAAGATTTGACCCCACTTTCGTTAACGTAATGCCGTCTGTAGCTCGGCCCATACTTTCTTCTGGGTGAAGTCATGTATTTATCAGGTTTGGACCATAGTGTAGAAAAACATTTCTAAAAATATTTTTTGTCATTGAAAAAAAAAGAAGAAGAAGAAGAAGAAGACCTTCTTACCCCTCAATGACTTTTCGCCATTGATTGCGGGCAAAAAACGTAACCGTGCCGTTGCTTCTGAAGTCTGATTGCTTTCTCCTCTTTAGGCGGCTTGCATTGCGTTTCGCGAAGAATGACACTTAAACTCTGTTTTGTTAATGTTCAAAACACAAGCATATTGCAGTGGGGTCTTTGGTTGGTGCGAGAAATTGTGAGATCAATTATCATTGATTATATTTTATTATATGTATTGTACGTTTAAGCATTTCTTAGATAAAAAGAAAAAACAAGCATATTTAAAAAATTCAAAATATAAAGTATATTATAAATTATTAGATTGAGTCTATTAAAATATTAATCATTCATTTTAAATTTAATTTAACTACTTTTTTTAAAATTTTTAATTCAAAATAGATGATTGAGATTTAAAAAAACTAAATTTCATAACCTATAATACGTCTCATTTAGTAAAGGAGAGAATTACTATCAACATCTTCCAGGAAATAGTATTACATTTCTACCTAATATTTTGACTAAATGTTAGGTACTGCAATTTAAGCTGATTATAGACCACAAGGAAAAATATAATAAAAGAGAGTTAGAAGACAAAACTCATTTTGCATGACAAATACTATTTTCTCTTTTTTTTTTTTTTTTTTAAAAAGTAAATAAAGTTTATTAATAACAAATTTGGTAATTACAGGCTCGAAGGGTGACATAAGAGCTCGCATATATCATACAAGAGAATTAGAAGACAAATCTCATTAATTTGCATGACAAATACTAATTTCTCCTTATTTTTCTCGAAGGAACTTCAGAAGAAATGTTATTGTCAAGTGCAACCCTTTTGCTTAAAAACCTAAATGTACGAAAATTAACTGATTAAAATACTCCTAGCATTCAATATAAGAGTGCAGTTTGGCATATGAAACTTGAGGGACTTGTACAATCAAACAAAATCAAAGTAAAAAGCACGTGGAGTTGATTATACAGATTTAACTGTGTAACTCATTGTTGTAAAGAGTTATTCAGGCAAGTAAGATCTCGTTGAGTGTCTCTATCTAATTTCTCTAAGTAAGTGCGGAGAGCCATTCATGGGCCAACAAGGATTGCGAAACTATTAAAAAAATAAGTTGGAACTACATTTTCTGAAAATGCGTAGGTTTTTTAAGTTAAAAATCAATTTAATCCCAATTAAAAAAAGTTATTCATATACGACTACTAAATTATGTGTTTTTAACCACCACTTAATAATAATTTTGAATCCCCGCTTGCCTCTAAAGTTTCCATCCATCATTCTTACAATATACAACCTCTATAGTTTCATACCTTATAACAAGTATTGAATGCCTCCTAAGACCATCTCTAATAGATTCCCCAAACACTCAAATCTGCTATATTTAGGGGAGGTATTGGTGTTAAAATACTCCAACAACTCTTCTATCCAATCCCTTATATTTTAGGAGAGTTTCAATGTGAAATTCAGATCCCATAAAGATGGGGGAGTAGATTTGATCCCCCATCTCATCTCTCATATCATCCAAAGGTCAAATGATTATAAAAAAATAAAGAAATAGTTGAAGTGAATTAAACTGAAATAGGAATTTTTTAAAATAAAGAATTTGTTAAAAATAAGAAAGCTTCTTAAATGAAATTGGAAAAAGAATCTGTAAATATAAATAAATATTTTAATTCCTTTAAATATAAAATAAAATAAAAATAAAAACGTATTGAAGTTGGTCTAAATACCCTAAAGAATATTATTTCCACTAAGCATTGCATTTCACTTTCACCATGATGACTTGTACTACTAATATGTAGAATTTCCATGATTGGACGGTTTCTTATTACTCCGTCATCTAGGGGCAAATCTAAAACTGATTTTTGGCTCATTCTTTCATGGGCCTGCTAATGTGGGAGCTTCATTGATTTGCCTATTTGTTTTAATTGACACATGTCATTTCAAGTAGAAATTAGTCTACTCGTACAGAAGAGAAGAGAGAGAAAAAAATTATATGGAATAAATTAATCTAATCGCAAAATTTTAATTTCAGTTTTTAATTAAAAACATTTTTAAATACAAGTTAAATCGGTTCGTTTTAATTTTTAAATTCATATAAAGTATTTTTGAGTATCTAAAAGTTAGATCAAATAAAATTTTAATCATTTCATACATATTTTAAGAGTTTAACTTCAGCTTTTAATTTACAAATTAACTTCGACTTCTAAATTCACAAGAAGTATTTTGAATGTTTAAATGTTAAGTCAAACAAATCTTAATCATTTCGCATATCTTCTAAATCTGAATAATTTTATATTCATTATAAAGGGTATATAATCGTATAGCATATTGATAAAATAAAAAATAAAAAAGAATGCATAGCGTTAAAAAAAACACGGCATGAGCCACGTGGTTGACTGGTGGCTCATGCCATGTCCTTGTCGGCAGCTGCACCCGCAGCCGCCGGGAAGAATTTTCCCTGATTTCCATGTTAGGTGGCAGACCACAAGAACGGTAATTATTAGTCCGTTGGACTTGCGAAGCTTGAAGTCAAAGGCGTTGGTCCCTGTTTTCATTTTGTGTTCTTTAATTTACTCCCCGACTTCCGGGACTAACTGCCCTACTTTTCAATCGAACTATGTTGAAGGGGTTTAAACGTTCAATTCTTTTTGAGTTGGCCCGGTATATCACCTCGAATCTATCTTAAAGTTATAGATTGATAAATTCATTTTAGGTATTAATTTATCTTAAAGTTATAAATTTTTGTTATTTATTCATTCATTAACTAAATGAGGTATATACAGGTTATCAGATTTGATCTTTTAAAATTTCAGTAATTTATTTCAAATTTATTTTAACTACATTTTCATAACTGAAATTCAAAATAAATAGTTAAGATTTAAAAAGACCAAATCTCGTGATCCCTCCAGCATCTCATCTAATAAATGAGAGAATTAGTAGAAAAAAAGATTCAAACCCATCAATCAAGTGGTACATTAGCACGTTTTGATGCATACATGAATTAAGCAATATTTGTGATAGGAAGGAACATGTTTGAACTTGGGACCGTTGACCACAATAAGTCACTATTCGGGCGATCCTTTTTCATTACTCATTTATCACATTTAATGTGCATAGCGGCGTGACATGCCAAAAGAAAATAAAAAAAATTATTAAGTTAGTATATCAATTAGACATACATATAAAATATCACAAATAATAATGAAAAATGAGTGATATATAACATTTTTTTAAATTTAATTATCACCAATCTACAGAAAGATACTGTATTAGTAGAAGTTAAGTGGTTCGACTAAGTGATTCACATTATCAAACTTAGTGAGTTAAATGATTTTCATATTAAAAATATCTAGATATTTTACTCTTTGGTTAGTCTCTAGAACATGTACATCATTAGTAGCTTATGGATTGATGCTTGAATTTCGTACACATGTAAAACTATGCCTCATGTTCACCTTAAATTCGGACGTTGTTAATTTTTTTCTTTTCTTATTTTATAGAACCAATGAAAGAAAAACGAAATCCATCGATTCCTTAGCAAAGTTGAAAAAGAAAGGTACCGGCTCTGCCTCTCTGGGATAAAAAGAAAAAAAAAAGAAAAAAAAGAGAGAAAGAGAGAAAGGGCTGAATATAGATCGCATGACTCAACAACCCAATCTCCACCCTTTACGCCAATATATTCTCCTTGCATGATCAATGGAGAAGTCAAAAGTCGTTCGTTCTTCTTTGACTTGGAAATATTGCCTAAAATCCGAGGCATGCGTGACCGAGTCTTTTTGGCTACTGCTCAACCAGAAATAGGTTGGGCTTTATCACACTATTGACCCAAGACCAAGGAACCCATGACAGAGAAAGTAGGCTATTTTAGAAGCCTGTGGGCCCACCTATAAACTACCTTTCACGGGCTTTTACATTTTGGGACATGCTCAACAAACAATTTGGAAGCCAATCCATTAGTAGGCCATTCAATAACTGAATGAAACAGATTTAGAGAAAGGAGAAAATCTTTAATAGTCATCAACCACTAGAGTATTTTTTTTTTTTGTCCTGTCAGAAACAAATTTGCATTAAACAGAGAAAATTACACACAGAAAATTGCATCAGGTGAAGGAAGAAATGCAAAGGCCATGAGTCCTTGCCGAATCTCTGGAAGAAAATGAGAATATGTGAGAGAAAGAAGGGAGAGAAGCAGAGGTAGATCCAAGTTATTGTTCAGTTCGAGTTAAAAATACAAATTTAATATTCGTATATGAATAACTTTTTTTTCAGTAAGATATTAATTTTCTAATTTAAAAATACTTTAAAAGTACTGTTATTTTTAAAAAATATTACCGTAATACTCTCACTAATAACTTTGCTTTTAAAATACAGCCCCATTACTCAGCAAATGACTCCGCCCTTGGAAAGAAAGTACTATTGGCCAACAACGCACAACAAAACCCTAAGTTAGACTAGGGTAGAAAATTCACCTCTCTTGAAAAAAAAAACCAAAGAGAATTAAAAGAGCAGTTTCATTAAGAGTATATCTCTATTTCTCTCTCAATCAAGAGAATTTGGTCCCCACTAGAGTCATCAAGTACAACTATGCAAGTGACACCTCCGGTGAGTCATTAAGAAAGAAAATTTATTCAAAACGTAATCAAAACATTCGGACGTGACATTCCATTTGCGCGACATATGGCAAGGCAAAGTGAAACTGACATATTTTGGTCATAAAAAAATAGAGACGTTTTTAATAACAACCTAGCATATAGTAGTATCTAGAGATATTACGCTAACTAAAGTGTGGACGGAGTCAAGAATTTGGAATAAAAAAAAGAGAAAATGAGGGGAATTTCAATAAGGAAACAGAGAATTTGGAAAAAGGAAAAAAATTAAGGGGGAGGGGGGCATAGAATTTTTTTCTTAAGAATATTATATATGTTAAAAAAAAAAATTGAATGATTGGTCCCCTGCACCGAAGGAAATTGATTAAAAACAATAATTGTTTCCAAATAATCCAATATTTATGACTCCAAGACTCCACGAGCCAAAAATACACTTAGATGTAGCCTTTCCCCTAACCAACACTTGCTATTTGCTTATATACATTTCCAGCTGGCACTTTTCTGAAAGTTTAGTGGTAAAGTATACTAGCATTTATGATTTATTTCGCATTGAATTATGTTAAGCAATTATCCCTTGAATGCCTTTTTAAGGAAAAATCAACACACTCAAATATACAAGAAAAACATTGTAATCATACTCAACTCTAGAGAAGGGTCCGATAGTCGGGAAGTAACATTGTTTGGAGGTTAAGCGCATAAACCAAACTAAATTTAATCTAGGTCGATTATATAAGTTTAACGACACAAATTGCTAAGTGCAAAAAATTAGAGAAATTTGTGCTAAGTCGTGAATGGATGGACTAGAGTGCCAAGATCACCTGCCTACATAAAATCACAATAATGATAATCAGGCAAGTAATTTAGGCTCTTTTTAGGGTAACTGTGAAATTTTAGCTATTGACCTGTATAGTTTTAGTTAGAAATGTTGTTTAATAAAAGTCGTTAAATGTTTAGTATATGATGGGTAATGTTGAGCTTTTCAAAATTTTAAGGATAATGTTAGACTTTTAAAAATATGAAAGAGTATATTTGAGAAAGAAAAAAAAGCAGCTTCCTGCATTATATAAAAATAACTTCGTAAAAGCCTTCATGAAAAATATCCAATTTGGAGTTTCTTATTTTTTAGTTTCAACTTTTACCTAAAAGTTGTTTAACAAATGACTCATGTTAACCATATAATTAATATTCCACGTATAGTTGTCTAGTTTTACTATAGTTTGACTTACTATACTTAGATTCGCTTGGAGTGCAAGTAGATTAGCTCGAAGAACAAGTAGTCTTGTATCTATATAATAGCTTGTACATTGTAGTTGATATATATAACTTTCTCTATTGAAAAGTAATACGCTACTTTTTCAATATATCAAATAGACACAATGTTTCTATTCTCTTGTTCTCGTTTATCTCTCGACAAGTCAAACAGATTAACTTAACTTTTAAACTCGCAAAAAATGCTTTTAAAACTAAAAATTAGACCAAATAGATCGTTATAGATATATAGGTAAGAAAGTGCTTGTGGTAGATTAAAAAAATGTAGGATAATTTATCGAAATGATCTTAGATCTTTGTCTTTCTTGATATTTAAGTCCCTTATCTTTCATTATAGACAACATGGTCCTTTATTTTTCATTTTGGTGACAACCATTAGTCTTTAGAACAAAATCTATTAAAAAATAACGTTAATGAGCACGTAGCCGCAAAATGCACAAATTTTCAGGGGTAAAATTATCACGCGATAAAATATAAGCATCATCAGGTTTATGCATTTTGCAGCCACGTGTCATCCACATGCTCACTAACTTTAGTTTTTGACAGATTTTGCTCCAAGGACTAAAAATTATCACCAAATGAAAGATAAAAAACCATTTTGTTCAAAATGAAAGGACTTAAACATTAAAAAAGATAAAAATTTAAAATCATTTTGATAAATTATCCAAAAATGTATTATCAAGTAGTAAATTGCCTAACCGATAGACAAGAACAAAAAACAACCGACTTACCCAAATGACATGAGATATGGCGCATAATGGCAACAAGATTGAAGTAATTACGTACAACAATTTAAGAGCACAATCGTGGATGCACAAGATCTCTACTATCATGAAAGTTTTTTTGAAAATATGTGTATTTTTGAAATATTTTTAGTTTAAATATTAATTTAATTCTTGGTAAAAAAATTATATACATGTAAACATTAAATTGTATATTCTAACACCATTCTTAGTAACACTATAAAAAAAATTAGATTTTGTGACGGGTCGTCGCCATCCAATCACCAATACGATGACGGCTTAGTGAAGAAAAATATTGATGCCAATTTTGTGACAGGACAGTGACGGCATAGTGTGAGTCGGAAAAAATTATCACAAAGCCGTCACTGTTAGTGACGGCATACTTTGCCTTCTCCAAAATTGGAGACGGGAACGCCTCCCGTCTCCAAAATTGGAGAAAGCATACTTCGCCGTCTCCAAAATTGACGACGGGAGCGCCCCCCATCTCCAAAGTTGGAGACGGGAGCGCCCCCCGTCTCCAAAGTTGGCAACGGGAGCACCTCCTGTCTCCAAAATTGGAGACGGGAGCACCTCCCATTTCCAATCCCTCGCCCAAAACGAAATAACAGAGCGCTAACCAGTCCTCTATTATTTCATTTTCATGATCCCCCACCCCCTTCAAACCCCAACCCCTCACCCTCCACCTGTAAGACCCCGAACCTGCACACATACATGCATTATTTACTTTCATGGCATTATATGTGCATTTACCACCTTAAAGGCGATAAAATTTCATTTAAATGTGCAACATGCCTATAAGTAATATATATGTAAAATAAGTGGCTTACCATTTTACTAATTGTGTTGATTGAACTTACTTCTTGCATTTAGTTTAAGTGATTGTATGAATTTAAATGTCCACTTTAACTTTTACATTTATTTGGTAATTTTAAATTATTTTAGCTAATGCTTCTGTGCATCCCGCTGTGGTGGACTTATACAATTATAATGAATACATTATAGGTTTCGTATACCCAAATGTATTATACAAGTTGCTCAATTGCACTGGAAATATACTGTTATTGCCAATATTAAGGAATACACTACTAAGATGAGCACTTTAAATTTCAGGTGTTAGAGCTAATGCTTCTAAAGGCTTTGGTGAACTTTTGGGACACGGCACACAATATTGCTTTTTGGTTCAAATTTTTGGGACGCAACACACGCAATTGATTTTTGTTTCAAATGTTTAGACAACTAGTCTATGAGATAATATTTCAGATCTATACCAGTTAATAAAATAATTCTACTTTGGTAGCTCTTTTATTGTATATTTAGTTTGTTTTAATTGTTGTTTGGTTGTACATGGTTCACAGTTTTTCCTTTTTTAATTTTAATTTAATTTTGGCGAGGGCTTGGCAATGACAATTTTGGTGGCGGGAGGCGCTCTCGTCTCCAATTTTGGAGGGGAAAGGTTGACGAGGGCTTGGCGATGACAATTTTGATGATGATTTGGTGAGGGGTTAAGTTGCCGAGTGTTCAGTGACATCAAATATTGGTGACGGCCGGGTGACTGAAAAGGTTGGCGAGGGCTTGGCGAGGACAATTTTTGTGACAGTTTGGGGACGAGTTTAGTTGGCGAGGGCACGGTGACAGCAAATTGTTGTGACGGTTTGGAGACGGAAAATTTGGCGAGAGCTTGGTGACGGAAGAATTGGAGACAGGCTGGAGATAGTTTCGCAGTCGTCGACAAATTGGTGACGACTTGGTAAGGGGTACAATTTTGGCGACCACCTCGTATCTGACGGACGTTTTCTCTCACCGTGTTGTCGCAAATTCCAAATTAGTGACGGCATGGTGAGGGGAACCGTCTCTCGCAAAATTCATTTTTTTTGTAGTGTAAAAATTCTAAGTTCATCCCTAAAAGAGGTAGCAAGTGAGGGCATTTTGTTGTTCTTGGGTATATTCTCAAGGCTAGACAACACTTATTGCTGGCAAGATTATGACTCTTGAGGCTCCACAGATAACTAATATAAACTAAAGTTTTCTGATCATGAATCTATAAGTTCTTCACCAAAATCAACCCAAAAATCTTGGAAAACATCGTAACATTTTAAGGGTAATGATGTGGATTTTAATTACGTTTAAATTGGCGTATCTTAGCCACACTTAAAAAACACAACATCTGTGATCATCCATTTAACTATCCTTACTCATAAGAAGTTTATCTCGTCAAACAAACTAGCCACATCGTCGTTAAGAATCAGTACTCTTTATGAGAGTGAGATTTCAAACATAATCGTTTATATCGCAACAGTTTATATCGCCACCCAATATACCAAGTTACTTATTTGAAATAGACCGACCGAACTAAAACCCGATCATGTATGCAAAATAAAAATTCGCATCATCAAAGGATACCCGATTCCCTAAAGTCAAATTCTACTGTATAGTCCTTGGAAGACAAAATAGTACTCGTATCTAGTGTAGATAATGAACAACTGACCTCGATGGCAGATGGGAACGAAATACATAGAGCTACCGATGGAAAATTCCCAAGGGATCGCATGATCCGATGAACCATGAACAAGATAATGAAAAACCCATTTCAAACGATCGGATCAATGCGATCCCTTTGGAATTCTCCATCTGCACCAATTGAACAACTTGAACTCTGCAGGCTGTGGTAATGGTTCAACGTCTAAAATTCTACTGGAATTCCAACAGGCGTCTATTATTGAATTCACTAGACCCGATAGACCTGGACCTGTTGTATTTCTTTGTGAAAGATCATGTTACGTCGAGTTTTTTTTTCTGAATTCTGACATATTGTAGGGAAAGATGAAAGTGCTTGTCATCTCATCTCACACTGTTGTGTGTACGTTTGTTTGCTTATATTTATGCCTCACGCATTAGTTGTGATCAAGGCCAGTAGTTAGGCTGCTTGTATTGGCCAAAAGGTCGTATCAATATGGTGATGCTAAAGGATAAGCCCCATTAAATGTTAGAAATACGACACGAGAATGTTGAAGATAATAAATAAATGTTATAAATGTATATATTCAAGAGTAATGGCCAAGTAACATATAATGACACGTTATAATTAAAAAGTTTTAAATTTAAACGACGACTTTAGTCTCATTGTATCTGATAAGGTACAAAATACGTCCAATTTCTCTCCTCGGCTAGAAGACCTATAAAACAAGAAGAAAATAAAATGTGAAGTTTATCTCGAGGATAGTTCTGACGCTCAAGTCAGTCTCAAGATCAAAGGTTGGACTTAAGGACTTAATAAGCTAATTTAAAATGAGTGCATATAATATCAGTTACTTGTTCATGGCTTCTAAGCCTACTATTTATACTTATTTTCAGAAAGAGTACCACTGTCAGGTCATGAATAAAGACAAAATCACAATTTTAGCTCCGAAACTTATTACGAGCTCGGGGATCATTTTATATCAAGAAGGATTTAGCTGTTTTACTAATTAACCCTTATACACGTTGATTATATTATCTTTTTGCCTTTGGATTTATTTGACCCTTTTCAATACCAAAAAAATTAAAAAAGTTTTTCTAACAACTTTCAGATGATTAAATACGATATAGCCTGGGGCTCAGTAGATTGCTGACAAGTTTTTGAAAAAGATACTTATAAAATTAGGCTAAAAAAGGAGTAGAATGGTGCTACAAAATGATGAATCTGGAGAAAAAAAAAAGGCCTTTCCTTTTTAACTATTTTAATCGATGCATGCATGAATGCTTTGTTAAGAAATGGAATAGATGAAAGAGTTCCAAACGTAAGGTGATACTATCTATTCTATTATCAATCAAGCCAAGCATGCTCATGTGAGTTGCTGGGATTAAGGCCAAGATCGCCATAACTGATATGAATTGCAATTCAAGCCCCACACATAAGCACATGCGTGTGATTTTGTTGCTACGCACTCACATTGATATGTCTCCTCGATATGATGCAGATGGGGTCTTCATGTTTTTTCCTTTGGTATAAGTATAGGAAAAGCTTGATGATAATTTTGAATTTTGTCAGATACTTTACTAAATTGTTAGCTTTTTATTAATCGATGGTCCAAAACCGGTACACGTGATCTTGAAGAGATATGACTCGTATTAATTAAATATAATTTATCGGAGTTGGTCTCAAAGTGAATAGTTTCGATTAAAATATATATTTGTCTTTTATTGGAAAATTGTGTGTTCTAAGATTATCGAATAAAATCTTAAAATACTCTTTCTAAAACTAATTAATTTTATAATGAAATCCATGAAACTTAGCATGATATTAGAGTTGGGCTCTGGTCCAATTTTATTTTTTTACATGTGACTCATCTCAAATCATATTAAATTTGAGAAAAAAGAATGTCAAAATATACACTTGTTCCTCATTAAAATTAAAATTAAAAATTTTAAAACCACTATATAAGATCCTAAATTAATCTCTTAATTGATTCAAATTTAAGACGTGAACAAATTTTTTATTCATACCCAAATCCTTCGGCACTATACTAATCCCAATATGTTGTCTTTTTTTCTTTTTCTTTTTTTTTGGTATCTTTTACTTTTCCTGCATATGGATAATGAGAATTTGATGCTGTTATTTATGTAGATACCAAAAATTATCGTCCACTCGTTGGTGGGCAGCCACTATATGGGAAGAGGGGTCCTGTAGCTCGAAAGTAGTATGTAACCAACAAGACAATTGTAAGCCAACAATTCGAATATTTATAGAATCAAAAGTCCATTTTTGAAGTGGATAGGCATGAGCTTTTACCATATGTCAGATATTAAGAAGAAGAACATCATTCTATGCTATCTTAATTTACACACAGTTTGAGATATGTCAGTGTTTTAGGACTAAAAATTGGAGCACTAAATTAAATAAGTCATTAGGATGGTGAAGGTTGATTTAAGAAAAAAAGTAAATACCACATATAGGCTCCATTTGTTTGCAGGACAATAACTTGATACAGGAAAATATTGACAAGAAAAAATATTTGCTTGAAGAATGGAATATTTTTTAAAATTTAGTTGTCACACTAAAAAATATATTTTGATATTTGGCTATTATAATAAAAAATATTTTGTTATGAGAGGTTTTTATAAACGAACACATACTCACACATATGCACATATATAAACACACACACATATATAATAATAAAACACACATGTATTTGTTGGTGTGAGGGGTGGGGGTGGAATGTAGAATGAAAATTGTTTTACGGACTCAAACTGAAAGATCAATGACTGAAAAATTCCCTTTTAAAAGAAAAAAATGAATTATTTGTGATATAGACTATCTAGAAAAACACATAGACAAGTTTGATGAAAAATATTGGTTGGACAACCAATTCGCTGATTCAAAATTTAAAAACTTAAAAAACGCAAATTGAAAGATCAATGACAAAAAAATTTCCTTTTAGAAACAAAAATAGGAATTGTTTGTGATATAGACTACCTAGAAAAACACATGGACAAGTTTGATGAAAAATATTGGATGGACAAAGATTTCATTAATCCAAAATTTAAAAACTTAAAAAACACAAACTGAAAGATCAACGACCGAAACTTTCTTTTTTAAAAAAGTAAGGAATTATTTGTGATATTGACAATCTAGAAAACACATTGAAATATTTGATAAGGGCCCAACCGGGTTCGAACCGGTGACCTCTTGATCTGCAGTCAAATGCTCTACCACTGAGCTATGGACCCTTGTTAAGCCAACATAGTTGATAGTATAATAAATTTTGAGCCTACATCGTTGGCTTCTCTTTGTTAGCTTTGGCTCGCAGCAAACACGGCATCAAGCTCGCCATCTATTTAAACTCATCTTACTTCTGCGGCCTTTATGTGTATACACCTACGTATATAGCATGCATATACAGAGTTTTGTTGTATATAATAAACTCTCTCATCTTCAGTATCATTTTAATGTTACTTTTTGTATTTATAAGAGACTGATTCCATGGCTCGAAAGTCAAAACTAGTTATTTGATGTGAATATTAAAAATAAACAAAAAAACAAAATCCATATAATTTGAGCAACAACTTTCACTACCGGTCAAAAAACAACACCAATATAATGTTCTGAAATTCTTATTATATGAATCTCCAATATTTACCATAAGTGTTCAAAGTAGTCATTAGTATTATGTTTATGTTAAAACGTGATGGAAATAACTCTGTGATCATGCAAGTGCGATCTTTCGGAGACTAATTTGAAAATTTGAGTAAAAATCAGAAATTATTTAAAAAATCAGACAGGTGATTTTACGAGGGTATAATAGTAATTTACGATTTCCTGTCTAAATTTTGGTGGAGAGATGACAGAAGGAGCCAATTTGACGAATTTTTTGGAACATTGAATACTCATAATTTCACTTTTGTAATTTTGGGGATTAACTTGAAAATCCGCTTTATATTGGAGGCTTATTGGATGGAGGGCTACCTCACTTGATATATTAAAAGAGGAGTAAAGAAGATTCTTCTCTAATATAATTATCGAAGTTTACCAGTTTAGACCACTTCGGAATTAGGGAAAGAGACTAGTCTTAGGATGTAATAGCTTTCATAAAATATAGCTCTAAACTGATCAATTGAGATAGCATTGCTTTATTTTGGAATTATAGTAATCAAACAGCAATTCCTTACCCCTCGGGGGAGGATTGAATAAGGATGTATCGTTACCTGATGACATGGAGGGACCTACTCCTATTTCAGCTCTTATCAATATTGCTGCTACTGTACTAGTGAAATTTGATCTTAATATGAACGCGAAAACTGAGATATTTGTTGGTGTATGATGAATCTATGTGCATTTGGTGAGGTGCCAAAGGTTATTACGCAGTATATGAAATTGTTTGATAAACAAATACATCATATGAGCCTCAAAAGTTTATTGAGATTGCATCGAACGAGCTCAGTAAAGAAACCAGTACTTTTCATTTTTTGTATGAATTGTTTTCAACTTTTGTGTTCCATTTGTAGAAGAAGCTGATTTGCAGACGGAAATGATTTATGTCAAACTTTTTGCCATGTGAAGAGATTTTTGAAAGATTAGCTTCAACACGAAGGCATCAACAGACAGTAGATTCGGACTTGGCTCATCTACAATTTTATTCCTTACGATTCTATACTATACTTCTTGTGATTAATATCATGTGTCACTAAATCTCATCTACAGACCACATTAATTTTACTAAATTAACTTTTTAACCATGGTTAGAAAGTATTAAATATCTAGTCTATACTACCATGTTTATTTAGTAAACAAATATGGAAGCATAAGATATTTAAAAAAAAAAAAAATCCAGAAAATCACACATGTGCTTTAGTACAAATAATATTTTACTAATTAATTTATTAGACTTTGTGTTTTTTTTTTTTTTTTACTATTTTTAGTATTTTACTCTCTCAAATTTCTACTCTCACGTTGTTCTATGAAGTTGTAGTTAAACTATAATTTGTAGGACTTGCAAATTCCCTCCACAAGTCACTCAAATTTAAGATAATTACAAATAAAACTACTAACTCTACACCATCAATATGTGTATTTTTTTTGTCATAATCAACACGAGATTTGCTCAAAAAAAAATCATATAGCTTCTTTTTTTGAAAAAGAAATCAAGTGACTTGAAAAAAAAAAATTTAATGGCTTCATTTCTTTTTTTTTTCCCCCAACTTCTATATCATTTTCTAACGGATGCTTCAATCACTTTCGGAAAACATAATTCTTGGAGCACAAAAAAACAAATGGGGGTGGTTTCTTGCATATTTGTTCTTTTGTTTAGACATTTTATATATTGTCTATACAACATAAATTGTATCGTTTTCTTACATCTTATACATTCTCTATACACATGACTCTTGCATTTATTCTTTCTTTTGTTTTTTCTGTTTCCTTTTCTTCTTCTTTTTTTTTTTTTAAAGAAATCATATGCTTCCATATTTATTTGTTAATTGAATATGATAGTTTAGATTTGGTATTTAAAACTTTCTAACCATGGTTGGAAAGCTAGTTTAACAAAATTAATTTGGTTCGTAAATGAGATTTAGTGACACATAGCATTAATCCGAATAAGTATTATATGAAATTATAAGAAATAGAATTGTAGAAGAGCCAAGTCCAACAAATTCAGGTGAACGTAAGTTTCTTTTTTTTTTTTTGCTCGGTGAATATAAGTTTCTTTATGTTGTCTGAATGTGTTAACCGAAGTGTATTATGATAATCAGATTAAGAATGCGTTTGACCCAACCTTTTGGGAGTTGAGGAAAATGTTTATACTTGAGTTCTTATTTCGAGGAGTGTTTGACCCCTCAAACCTGCATTTGCATTTGAACCGCGAACTCAAAGAAACTCACATTTGCTAGGTATACCCTGATTTATCAAAACTTGCATTTCCAGGCCCTAAGAAGAACCTACTTACCATTATCTTTGTTAAATTTAAACGGGTTAGTTTGTGCCATTTCTGTTATTTTTTCACGCTTTTCTTTTTGGATAAATGGCAGTGTAACTCGTTTGATGAAAATGTACATGACCCCTTTATACTTTCAAAAGTGCACAAGTACTCCTATGATTTATAAAACGTAGCATACGTATCCTTCCATCTTTTTCTGTCAACTTTTTTAACAAAACTGGTTAAAAGACATAAATGTCCTTATTTTTAACTTTATTGTGTATTTGTCATTTAGTCAACTTCTCAAAATTTACGAATCTAAGAATATTGGCGAAAAATTCAAGATAGAATTCAAGCTATATATTTATATATATACGTTAGATAAAGAAACTAAAAAATATATGTATATATATATATATATATATATATCTATATATATCTGTGTGTGTGTGTGTATATATATACATCTTGGTTGTTGAATTGCAATGTGGCAAAAAGGAGATTGTGCTTTTCTAATTTGTATAGCAGTATCGGAACAAGAACTGGAATAGGTCTTGGGAGGTGTTAAGGTAGAAAAATGTCGAGTCTCAAGTGGCCTTCATGCACTGCCTTGATGCCTACAAAACAAAGAGAGCTTAACGGGTATTACCCGTATTAGCACTTCGATGCTTCAATTAGTGTGGTGCTTTTGTAGAGAAAGAAATATATATGTGTGTATTAATGTGAGTATCAGATGTACCTGCCTTGTCCTTGCTGAATCTTTTGCCTTTTATAGGCACCATGGCTTATGATTCAAAAGGTAAGTCATATGGTTGCTGAGTCACAAATGAGAAGTTATCATTGCAGTTGAGCCAAAAGATTAAAGGTGCAATAGTGGACATTATTGCAAGCATGGTGGAGAATTATTAAAAGGCTAGTAGACAATTGTTTCAATGGTTTAGTGGGAGATTAGCTGGAGATTCCCTGATATTAAGGAACAATGTTTGCTAGCTCTAGTTGGTTTGAGGTCTGGGTGTTATCTCCTCGGGGTCAGATTTGTCCGACCCCATGCCCGAGGTGCCCGAGGTCCTGTCCGACCCATGTCTGAGGTGCCCAAGGTCCTGTCCGACTCATGTCTGAAGTGCCCGAGGTCCTGTCTAACTCTCCTTCAATCTTCTTGACCCCTCCGAGGGGTCATTTAGTAATTATAATAAATCCTGGGGGTCTTATCCGTATCAGGATGAATAAGGTTGTTGTTTGGGTGATTGGTGAAAGAGAGATCCATTTGCTTTGTATAGCAGCATCGGAATTGGAATCGAAGACTCTTTTTTTCCGTAACATGAATCAATTAAATACATTGCAGAACATAAATTTCTTAATGCAACCTGTCAGATTCGACCCAATTAAACAACAATGCTAGAGCCACAAGTTGCCGTGAACTGGAGAAGGTCGAAGATGGGGTGGCTGATTGGGTTGTGCGAGTCTAGAACCAGCCCAGGAAGATACAGTAGAAGCAAATAGCCATGGTATAAAAGAAGAAGCAAGATAATGAACAGATATTAGAAATCAAAACAATGAAAGATATGAATAAAGGAAGTAAACAGAAATATATGAGATAATATCTTTTACTGGTATATTATTAATGAACGATGGTTGTACAGTGGTGAAGGTGGGGGGAGTGGGGAAGAAGACAGTTTGATTTTTCTATTTTGTTATTTTTTTGTAAAAGGGTATTTTAGTAAATGTATAAGCTTATTTTATTGGTAAAACTTAAAAAAATCAATCAAAGTTGTAATTCAAGTGCGTGTAGCACACTTTTCGCTAAAAGTAATAATTTTTTTAAGGAAGGGGATTGTGGTGGTACGTTTTATAAACCATAAGGGGTTACTCTGCACTTTTGAAAATATATTGGGTCTTGTGTACTTTCGGCAAACTATAAGGGGTTATAGTGCCATTTAACATTTCTTTTTATCTTTAATTTGTAATCTTTGTGGAGGGAGTTTACCCAACCACCACGTGAACATTGCTGGCTGGTCGGGATGGGGTTGCAATATCCACTTAGTCAAAATAACTTTAAAAGTTTTTTGTATTTGTTTTTTTTTTTAAATAAGTATTTATACATTTTTAGTTAAAAATAATAATTAGCTCCCACTGAAAAAAAAATGTACTCATATAGTTAAAAAATTATGTGTTTTAACGCCCACTAAGAAATTTTTTTGAATTCGCCTCTGGCAGAAAGAGTGTTGGGCTATTTATCTTCAGACTATATCATAATCCTTCTTTTACCATCTTTTGTAACTTCAATTCCCGGATTGGAACTTGGCTTTCAATGAGGAAAAGAGAACAAAATACTACCAAATTCAAATTCTTTTTTTTTAAATTATTGAATAAAGCGATTATTTTCAAAGGTGAAAGGTGAAAGATGAAAGGTGAAACTTTATTTTATGAAATCCTTGATTCTCAATTCCTTACATTTATATATGAACATTTTCAAATCCAATAGTATGGATGAGAAGTGTTTTGCGCTGATCCATCTCAAGTTTGTTGAGCAACCTTGTTTATTTTATATCTCCATTGCTGCAAAATTCTCTTTGTAAAACTTGGACTGTGTGCTTTACGTGCATATGGATGGCTCAAGAGTTGGAGACCACAGAGAAATTATAACAATTCAAACTCAAAAATGTAATAACTTAAGATCAAGATAACAGTTCAATTTAAAATACTAGTCTATTAGAAGAGAAACCCCTTACACTTAAAAATCACCACTTGTGAGGGTAGATATTACACTCCACCCCCCTTTAAAGAGCCGACGCCCACGTTGGGTTAGCCTATTAACACTGGTCCAACAGTAGTCTTTTACTCTTGGCGGCTGCATTCACCTACCAGTATTCAATATGACACTTATCACACCTTAGTTTAGCCTATAGTCTCCCCTCCATGAAGTTGACTCTTAATGAAAGCACCAATGTAACAATTTAAGCCCAAGACAAGAACCAGACACAAAAGACTAGTATATTAGGAGAAATAACTCTTGCACTTAAGAACTATCATCCCGATGTAGGATCATTACAGCAATGCGCTTTAGCAGCAACATCTCCTATGGAATCCGTAAGATTCTAAGTTGAGACAGACATTTGGAGAGATGTTACTGAGAAAAAGAGGTGAGGAAATCCTTGCGCGTGACAAACGGATAGAAGGTTGATGTCATTACTGTTTTGGACTTTGAATTTCCTTGTTTCATCATTCGCTTACATATCATGTTGTAAACAATAGTACAATGTGAATTATATATATATAGTGTCCGATGCTGAAATGCTGTCGCTGATGGGGAGAAAGAATGTCAGAACACGGCATAATGATGAAGCTTGCATTGTTTGAGAAGCAATCCTCGCTTGTCTTGAAGAACAGGGACCAACGTAACTCAATTTTCTGTTCCCTCTTCAAGGCACTATACTTTTATCCCGCATGAATGAATCAGTTGCATCGGACATCCAAAGGTAAATCACCCCTCGCTACATGCACAAAGTCAAGTAGGAAAGTTATCAGGTAACAAAAGAAAGGTTCATTCTTAATAGCATTGGTCTCCGAAGGCTCTCGCTCTAAAAGTCTATTACTAAAAGTTTCAGGGATGGCTTTACAGCTTCTTTTCAAAAGAGCGTCCAAGTATCTTTCCTAGTTAGGAAATGTTGTAGTTAGGACTCCAAGCTATTAAAACCTCTTCTATTGCATTCTTGTGAAATCACCTTCATCAGATTCAAAGGGCCAACTCAAACCTTTACGCAATCAGCCATGGCATGCATCGGATTTTCTTTATAAGATTCCTTGTGACCCACAAGAGCCTTTTATTACTTGCTAACAGAAAGAGTCTTGCTTTAAAGCTTATGACCCTACTCTATATATAGAATAATTACAAAGTGTGTTCTGAATGCATTTCAAGTTTTTATGAACCTGCTCTATAGATTATTTTTATCCCACAAATTCAGGGGCAGAGCCAAGAGGAGATCAGGCCTCGCTAGGCCTCCAATTTGTTTTTTAATTATGTATTATTTTGAAAAAATTCTATAAGTTCCCCTAATTGAGTAAATTACTTTCCCATTTCCTTTTCCCCGACCTTTTAACTAAAATAAGAAAATGGGCCACATCCAACCTCTTTCCCCTTTCTTGTAAGGAGCCCCATTCCTTCCCTCAGTTCCAACTTCCGAAACACACTCACACAAAGCTAAAGTAACAAATTATGAAGAAAAGGTATGTATTATGCTTAATTTGTTTGAACTTACAATTGTTCTATATAAAAAAAAAATCATAAATTTATAAACCACCTTATAAGATCTTGGACTACCCCACCTAATGTCAATTGATTTTAGAATGAAATTTTATGATTCTTAACATGATATCAAAGTTAGGTCCTTGGTCTAGTCTTGTTCATCTTCCACGAGTTCCTATGCACGTTCAATCTCCATGTGGCCTTTTCACGTGTGTTCATCCACTTGTGAACCACATAAATTTAGGTGCACGTTCGGAAATTTTACTTATAATGTAACAAATTATGAAAAAAAAGAGTTTGTATTATGATTAATTTATTCTTCTTTGGCTATGAAAATCTTGCTCATAACTTTTTCCTTATTGTTATATTTTTGTTGCTAGTTTGTGTTAATCCTGGTGTATGCCACAAATAAAGTGGTTAAGATTAACAATTTGTCCATGCTACTTCTCATAGTAATTTTTTAGTGTGTATTTTTTTTTTTCTGTTAGATAATAATTTAATGGTTAAATTTATGAAAAAGAGAGGTAATTTTAGTGCATAAATCCAAGTAATGCTTAACTTATTTATCTATTGTCTAGGAAATTTTAGAGTTTTTCATATAAGATGAATTTAAGAGAGTTTCTTCATACATGTTAATTTTTGTTTGATATATGCACAGATGATTAGTTAAATTAAAATTATCTATATTATGTGTGTTTAATAATTCTAATTTGTTGTTGAAATTATTTTCAAAATAAAGTATGCCTAAGTATAAAAAATTTATTCCTTCTTTATAAAAAAGAAAAGAAAGGATGTTGACTTAGAACCCAGTGAACTAACGATAAACTTTACTTTCCATAATCTTTATATTATTTTTGCTAAACAATGTTCTTGACACTTGTTTATGTTTAAAATATCTAATGTAATCAATTTTCTTAATTGAATCTTGACCCTTAATATTAAATTTCCACTTGGGATGAAACTGGGAATAAGAATGATATATTTGGTATCTTGACTCATTCCATTCTTGCCCAAATTGCAAGTAGGCTTGAAAATGTACATGGTAAACCTTTGTCGTATGAAGTAAGCTAGGCCCTAGTTTTGCTCCACATCTGTGTACAACCGACTTTACAAGTGAGCCTTATCCTTCCCTAGACCAATCATAATTAGAATTTTATGCACGAGCTACCCTTTATGATAAATAGGCAAGGATTTGAAATCTTGCCTGCCGTCGTTGGTGTAATTATCCATACAACACACGGCCAATTAAATTGTCAGAAGTACGTTTGAGCATGATCTACTGCTTCAGGAAGAAATTCCACTTGGTGGGTATATCAAGAATTCTAGTTTCAAATAATTTATCAGCATGAAAAGTGATATTCAACACCATGGAAAGGTGATACCACTATTAGACTTTTCTGTACGAGGAATGTACGAGGAAAACACAAATCTCTGATCATTTAAATTTTCACTTTCTAATGTCTTATAATAGTATGAATAGTTTATAAATAAGTGTTACATATTTAAATAATAATTTGAATTAGTTAATTATAGATTTGGAGTCGAAAATAATTAATTTTAAACTTATAATACTTTTCACTAAAAAAAAAAAAAAAACTTATAATACTGATCTCCTATGTGAGTCTAAAATTGACAATATAAGATCGCTTCCTAATGATGCAAAATAAAGGTCAGAAGCAGCCTCCCCATAGATGCATATAATACAATACTGCAACCACGTAAAACAAATAAACAAATGAATTATTTTGAATGCTTTTGCAGACATATAATATTCAACATAAGGAAGAAACTTTAAAACGAGTGGTCATTTGAAATGGTCGCACGCAATGGTGATATGTCGCCTTCAATTACATATGAAATCACTTGTTGTAAATTTTATTATGACGGCATTGAGTTCTGCGAATTCCATTATCAAAAAGTATATTCTCCGGTCCTTTTATTAATTTTTCTTGACATATTACTAATTGTTAACAAATTAATGTCCGATTTAAGTATCTCTAAAATCCTAAAAGTTAAATTTTTCATAGAAATAATCATCAACATCATTGTATGTGTGGTGAGAAGTGTCTCTTTTTAGTTGGTCTCACACGTTCTTTGTATGTTTTGCAGCACCCATTTGCATAGCCAATAGGTGTGCTGAAATTCGACCCCTTCTATTTCTTTCAAGTATCAAAATTTTTTTTTCCGACAAAAGAATATCTCACATTTTATAGTGTGTACTATATAATCCTAACGTTCTATAATTGGAAACATATCTTGATTGCTATATTGTTTGTCTAGTGCCGTATTGTAGATTCTATATGCCTTAAGTGGCATAAAATATTGGACCAGTGACTTCACATGATAAATGCTTATAAGGTTTTAATTAGACTATTCCAAGAATATGGTCTAAACACGGAGTATAAAAGTTATTTGTCAGCTAGTTCTTGAGATCTAGGGTGGGGATCATACATGTTAATCATGTCACCTTTTTTCTTTTTTTTAGTTTCAATTATGTTACCTCTGAAGCATACAAATAGCCACAAGCTACATTGATTCAATTCATTGAATAATATTAAATTATTATATCATTTAAAAATTTAAGTTGTTAGATATAGTGGTTAATTATTTTTACTTATTCTTTTCAACACACTCCTCTATGTGTAGATGAAATTCTTGTTAAGCCTTGTGCATGAACTTTTATTTTTTAAATAGTTGATTACGAGACTTGAACCTAAAATCAATTAATAATGTGCATGAGAGCATTAAGGCTGTGGGCTCTCATGCCCTCTGAAGAAAAACGTTAATTACCAGTTAATTACCAAGTTAGTGACCAGGCTTGCAAACAATAAAAAAGCACAAGTAGCACCCTCTTTGCGTCTCACTAAAAATGACATATATAACCATTACATCGACCAAAGACTGATCGTTCAAAATAACCACCCATTTCGAATCTTTTTCCCCACGTTAATGGTGATATTAATAAAAGGTAGAAATATATCACCAGAAACGTACTTGAAAGCGAAATAAACCATACAAAAGATCAATTCACAAATTAAAATAACATAATAAAAAATTATTCGTTTAAGAAAACTCTCGCGCGATGAAAAAGTGTATAAATCACACACTTCAAGTTGGTTGGAGAGAATGAAAGAGTGATAACATACCTATGACGAACTCAGTCATCACCTTCCACCATGACTAAGCCATCACCTATCATTCTTAAAGATTGTAGGTTTACCCCATCTTTTTCCCATTACACCTGTTGATATATTCTTGATCAGGAACTCCGGGTCTACGATATAGATAACTAGTTATGTGCCCAACCAATAGCTAAATACCTTGCCTACAATAAATGTCCAGTATTGGCGCAAGGGTCTCATGCACATGTGAGGCCGATACCTCACACACACTATTAGAAAATATCAGTGTTGTTGTATAACTTATGTGTTTTTGAACGTTTGAAAAAATTAGAAATATTTTTTCGAGAAAAAAAGACAACATATAAAACTTACTTGGCAAGAACAGAATGCATAAATTAGATCGAGTTTTGGATTTCATCCAATCTCCTTAAGGTTTTATTGCCCTGCACTTGTGCTAATTGCTCAATGGCGCAAACCTTTCAGGATAATCTCTTTTACGTTAGTCGCACTACAAAATGTAAGAACGACGAACTAGAATAATGCAAAAGCTCTCTCTCGTAATTAATATGCTCTAATAGAGTATGAAAGTTGAATGAAAATGATGAATGAATTTCGCTTGCGTTTTCTAGCTATTTATAGAAGGTTGTTACCTGTTCAGACAGGTACATGCAAATTTTGACCAGCTGCAAGAGGTGTCTTTTGAACAAAAACTGTCTGAAACTGACAAATGACAGTTAAGACAAAACTGTCTGATAACTGCAAAACTTCCAAAATTAGCTGTCTGCAAAAGCTTCTTAAATTAATAAAATTATATTAATTATGATTTTATTATTCTTTTGTCCAAAAAGATAGAGCCACTAGAGCCGTGATGCGCACAGATGTGTGGCGGTTTAGAGCAAACCTTAGGTCATCCCCCTCCTAAAAGCTATTAGTGCCCCTTGGAGCCTAACCTCAAGTGTCGAACTTGAGATATATAAACTAAAATAAATGGCTTTATGTTTTTGTATGTGAGATTTTTCAAATTCCACAATATTTCAACTTCTAAGTTGACTTTATATATTCCTCATTTTCAATTCTCCAACTTTGAGTTTCAATTTCTCATTCATTTCTTATTAGTTTTAACCAAGTGAATATATTATGCACATTCCTTCAACGAGACGAATGCGTATGTACTTGGTGCTTCTCTTTACGAGATGTAGTACTCACTTAATAATTGTTTCAAAGGTGGTCAAAATCACTTGGGATAAAACCCAATAACACCACATACTTCATGTCCGAACATGTTCTAGGGTGTATGTCGTGGGTGATGCTAAGGCCCGAGGAGGAGGAAAAATCAACCTTCATTTTCTTGTCATTCAAATTTCCTAGAGGAAAGCTTGGTGTTGGACCAGAAAACCCATTTTCCCTAAGCTTTCGATGTGCTAGATTTGGCAAAATCCACCATGCATGAAAACATTATCTTACACGGCATGATGAGCAAAAGAAAAGCAAAAATGGCTAAACTAAGAAGTTGAAGAAACTGAAGAAAATCCATTTCTCTCTCTATGTGTTATCTCTCTGGTGACTAAATGCTGCTCTCTCTAGCTCTCTAAGTTGTGTACGTAGTGATGTGCCAAAAGTATGGAACAGAAGAATATTTATAGATGTGTGTCGGTGCTGCTAGAGTGTCCCAACTTTGACTTTTTTGGCCCTGATTGCATGGTCTGTGTTGTTTTTGTATGAATCATAGTTTTTTTTTTCTTATGTTAATTTGTGTCTGTTCCTTTTGCATGCATGTTTCATGTCTTTCGTGATTTGTCTAACGTTTGGTTTTTTCACGTCAATTACGGCTCCAACCGAGTACACATTGTCTATTGAAGCAGGCCTACCAAACCCGTCCCCCATATCTCGCCACAAAGTTGTTTTTTGAAAGTTTTTGTTGCTCCTTTTTTTTATTTTTTATTTTTTATAACCTAAGATCAGGCCACAAGGCTTATATTGGATTAAACACCATCAAAGGCATTTAGCCGCATGACGGATACATCGTCGGCATCTCACCACCTGGCCAAATGACTGGGTGTGAACCAAACTTGGGAGTAAAGCGATCCAACACAAAATATGTACTAATTTAGTCAAGAGTTTGATTCTCAGAACAGTTAGCAGGACTCGAACCTGGGTTGTACCATTATTTGTCTTCTGTCACTTGCCACTGCGACGACCCCTTAGAGTCAAGTTTTTGTTGCTCGTTGCCTAAGTTTTTTCTTTTCCACATACAAAATTCGGGTAAAAAAACTAAAATGTGACCTGTTATAATTAAATATTTTAAATTGAAACCATAATTTTTTTGATATCCATTATAACCAAAAAAAAAAAAAAAAGTTCTTGCCGCTCGTTAAGTAACTTCTTGTTTCTATTAGAACAACAATGTATGACCTGACGTGGCAAAGAAAAATTGAGTTGACTATTCAACCATAAACAACAATTATCAAATAAAACCAAAAGAGTCGCCAAAAAAATTGTGTTTTGACCTACAAATTTGGACGCAAGAATATTAACTGGTCATGTGTTTCGATGTTTCACACCCAACATTGTGTGTCTGGAGAAGAAGTTCCACTCATCAAAAGGAAAAAAAAATAATAATAATAATAATTCTAGTTGTGGTCAAGATCTGCAGGTCTTTCCATCCATGGGATTTTCTTCATATAATCTTTCCATGGTATTCTTTTATTTCAAATTTCTGCATATGCAAAATTATTCTCCTCTAATACTTAATTCATTAAAACTTACATTATTAAGTTTCCTTTTGGGAAAAAGTCATTTTAGTCTCTGAGTTTATAGCTAAAGACCAAGTTGGCCCCTGTGTTATGGAAAAAAGGTCAATTTGATCTCTCTAGATAACTTCCGTTAGTCATATGTTAACGGTCAACCCTTTGATCGAGTGAAAAGACAATAATGGCCCCTAAGTCACATATATTTACAAAGGAAAAAACCAAGTTGGTCCCTGACGTTATAATAAAAGCCCAAATCAGTCCAAAAAGCATTTATCATCCCAAATCAGTACCAATACACCATCATTCACATCAAAAAAAAAAAAAACTACAATTAATCCAACTCAAACATAAACAACATAAAAATTAATCACAAAAAAACATAAAAAATCATAAGATAGTCCTTAGGTGGACGGACCAAACAATGTTGCCGGTCTCGTAATACTTCACAATGTCGATCAAACTCCTTTCCATCCTTATACCCAGCTAAGAAATTTGCAGATACATTATAGCAAGGCACATAATTCTTTCTGTCCTTCCCACAAAAACCAATTTCTTTAGAACGATTAGCGTTAAATGATAAGCCTTTTAACTCCAAATAATCACTTGCTGCTTGCTGCTTTAGCCTCCTATCACTCGTATAAACATCTTGTTTAGCTGCGGAAGTCACTGAATCAAACTCACTCGATGAAGATGATCCCAACAAAGCAATCAACACGATGAAACTGACAAGACACAATAACAACCAGTTGAGCGGCCGAACACTAAAGATAGTTTCTTGAACCAATACCTTCTCATATCCAATTCCTTTGACCCTCTCCAACACATATGCTTAAAGAAACTAACTTTCTCGAGCTAATGCTTCACCCCGAATCTCTTCTTTTTATAATCATGCACCATGAATCTCCAAACACTATAAAAACGGTAATCGGTCATCACATAGAGTCTCCCATGCAAAACACTAATACAAATTATCTCAAATTGGCAATGCAAAACACTCTAAAGCTTCCTCCGTTCGCGTTTAAACTATCAAATCCACTACGAGAATCACAAAATTTATACATCAACCACCCACATTTTACGACAAAATCGACTCAATTAGTTACTAAAAAAGTAATTAAGATCCCAAAACTCTTTACAAACTCTTAATTCTGAATCAAGTATCTCTGCTTAAATTCGAAAACTCGAATAGCTTTCACCAATTACACTCTCAACAACGCCAATTCTCAACTATAAATTTGACCTCAGATTGAATCACATTATCCAAATCCGGATAATAAATTATCAAATCAACCTGCATTATCAGCACAATTTTTTTTTATAAAAAAAAATTTAAAAAATTCAAAAAATAATGAAGGAAAAGAATAAATGAACATCACATTTATAATTAAAATCCATATTATCTTTTTAGTAAATAGAATTTAACTAAATCAATAAAAATATAAAAAATGCACATAGATATAAACACACATATATATGCAACTGCAAGTATATAAAAACACATATATATCATGTAAGCATAGATGGTTACCTGAGTGATAGTGCATCGTCGAAGAGTTGGTGTGTGTGTCGCCGTTGAACAAGTCGCCCGGCGTGTGTATATGAGAGAGAGAGCCAAGACAGAAGAAAGCGCGGTGTGTATCTGTGTGTGTGAGAGAGAGAGAGTCGCGTTTGGTAAGGAAAGAGGAAGGATCTGTGTAGTGGGGGAGAGGTTACACTTGTGTGTAATGGAAGAGAGAGACGACAGAAGACATAGGGGTTTTTTTTAGGGTCAAAACCATTTTAGTCCTTGAGGTTTGCTCTAAAGACCAAATTAGTCCCTTAGGTTTGCAAAAAGACCAAAGAGGTCCCTCCAGTTAACTTTTTGTTAGCCAAATATTAATAGTCAAAGGGTTGACCGAGTTAAAAGACCATTATATCCTTAGACAACATATATTATAAAAGAAAATTACAATAAAAGTCTAAATTAGTCTAAAAAAAACATAATTCACATAATTCGCATAGGAAAAAAAAACAAAAACTAAAAAATATCAGTTCAAATATAAACAAATTAAAGTTAGTAATATATCGTTAAAAAATGAACAATCATGATTCATTCTCTTTTATGGGCAGTACCCTCGCTGTTAATTATGTCGATGATGATTGTTCATTTTTTAACGATATTTTACTGTATTTATTTTTTTTATGTTTGAATTTATATTTTTTATTTTTATTTTTTTTTTTCCTGCACAAATGTTGTGAATTATGTTTTTTTAGACTGATTTAAACTTTTATCGTAATTTTCTTTTATAATATATGTTGCCTAAGAATATAATGGTCTTTTAACTTGGTAAACCCTTTGACTATTAACATTTGACTAATAAAAATTAATTGGAGGGACCAATTTAGTCTTTTTGCAAACATGAGGGACCAATTTGGTCTTTAGAGCAAACCTCAGGGACTAAAATGGTTTTTGCCCATTTTTTTAAAAAAAAGCTAAAATGACAGAACTATCCTTGCATCTGTTAATTTTAACGGTTCTTTACCTAACTAAGGGACTAATTTGATTTTTCCCAAAACATAGGAATTGATTTAGTCTTTAACAAAAACTTTAAGAATTAAAATGATTTTTTCGCGTTTCCTTTTTAAGCATCTAAAAATAATGAGGGGAAAATAAAAGCACATTAATTATTTAGCATAGTACATTGTTTATGTTTTTGGTGTTTTCTTAAGGGAAAAATGCAGCAGTAGTCCCTATTGTTTACTCAAAAGTTAGTTTAGTCCCCATTATTTCAAAATGCTCAAAGAGGTCCCTAATGTTTGTAAACATACTCATTGTGGTCCCTACCGTTAAAATTTTGGTTAGTTTTAATTGATGTAAATAGTATTTCAAGGATAAATTTGAAAAATCACAAAAAATATAAAATCTCACACAAAAATACCAAAAAACACACACTAATACACACTCACAAACACCCACAAACACACACTAATACGCACCCATAAACACACACTAATACACCCACAAACACACACTAACACCAAAAAATACATACTAATACATACCCACAAACACACACTAACACACCCACAAACACACACTAACACCAAAAAACATACACTAATATACACCCACAAACACACACTAACACCAAAAAACATACACTAATATACACCCACAAACACACACTAACACCAAAAAATATACACTAATATACACCCACAAACACACACTAACACCAAAAAACATACACTAATACATACTCATAAACACACACTAACACACCCACAAACAAACACTAACACACGCACTCATAGAAAAATATAAAAAAACACACACTAATACACACTCACAAACACACAATTGGGATCGGGGGGGTGGGGAGGTGGGGTTGTTTCGTGCGCATGAAGGGTGGGGCTGTTTCGCGAGGGGGGGTGGTGGGTGGTGGTGGTGGTTGACGGTGCTTGTGGTAGTGGACTGGGGTTGTTTCGCTGTGGTGGTTGGTAGTGGTTGGTGGTGCTTGTGGTGGTGGGTTGAGGGGTTGGAAGAGGAAGAAGAAGATGGGGATATTTTGGGTATTTTATTTTTAAGTAGGGGTAGTTTAGTCATTTTATGAATTTTCTATTAGATTTTTAACAGTAGGGATCACAATAAGCATGTTTACAAACATTGGGGACCTCTTTGAGCATTTTAAAACAATGGGGACTAAACTGACTTTTGAATAAACAATGGGGACTACTGCTGCATTTTTTCCTTTTCTTAATCAATTTGAATGATGACAATATTGTACTTTCGAAGACGCGGGGAATATTTTGCTTTTTCTTTTCTTGGGCACAAAGGTGTAAGACTTATTATGGGGGCGCTATAGTCAATATATAAATATCTCTTTGGTAGGTTATTACTAAATAATAACTCTAGAAAAATACCAAAAACTGAAAAATAAGTGTAAAAGAAGGAAAAAAGACGTATCACATGGGATCCTTGTTGAAAGGTTAATATGAACGGCTACAACTAATGGCGGAGCTATTTATGGACCAATGGAGGCTACATTATTAAAGAATGAGTTGATACTACATTTTTTTTTAAATAGTGTGTGTATTTTTACGTACATTGAAAACCAATTTAGCTCTATTAAAAAAAAAAATTAAACATATATGGTACCAAATTATGTGTTTTGAATCTCCAATAAATAATAATCATGGATAAACCCTTGATTACAACACTTAGGAAATTGATTTTCTTAAAATTAAGTCTCATATTCATACCATAACGTGATGTTTATTGCCCATGAAAGTTGAAAGGGTAAATTGGACAAATAGTCTCTATTGTTTATAAGTTTTGGATAAATAGTACCTATTGTTTTAGAAGTCACGCGGTTATTCTTCATTATTTGTAAAAGTCCCACCAATAGTCCCCATTATTTCAAAAGTCACTCAGTTAGTCCCTATTATTTGCAAAAGTCTCTCTATTAGTCCATAATATTTGCAAATGCATTTGCAAACATTGGGGACTAGTGAAAAGATTTTTGCAAACAATTAGGATTAATGGAGAGACTTTTGCAAACAATAGGGACTAGCTGAATGATTTGTAAAATAATAGGGACTATTGGTGAAACTTTTGCAAATAACAAGGACTAACTATGTGACTTTTAAAATAATAATGACTATTTGTCAAAAATTTATAAACAATACAGACTATTTGTGAGATTTGACCAAAGTTGAAACCATATTTGTTAGCAGTTAAGAAGCATTTATGAATCTGACAATGTGAACATTGAAAGTATGAGGACTTTAATTTGCCATGTGAGCAATTATATATGTGAACTGGGAAACTGGCTACCACTGAGATATAGGTTCAGCTATATGTGTTAGTCCAATCATATATTAATAAATGTTGATGTTATTTTTGAATTATTAAATCATCATTCGAAATTTCAGTCTAACAAACGAGATTGTTATTAAAAGTCTAAAAAATAACTACTTGAACTTCAAATTAAATAGTCCAAAATAGTTAATCCAAATTATCACTTAAACCCACAACACACACTTAATACTCGGTGGAACATTACACACACTGACTATTGAAAACCTGACATCATCGTCAGCGGTATAGATCAGACAGTGTAGGATATATTACACGCACCCTCGTTGAAGACTTGACATCCTCATCAGGTGCACAAAAGATGTGCAAGATTTGTTGAATACCTGATGTCCTCGTAAGGTGCACAGATGAGGCAGTGCAAGATTTTTTGAATAGATGACTTTCTCGTCACGTGTTGGCGAGATAGTGCAGGATTTGTTGAAGACGTGACGTTCTCATTAGGTGCATAGACGAGGCACTGCAGGATTTTAGAGATAGCTAATGATTAGCTCTAAATACCATTTTTCCGTATTCCAAACCTAAAATTTCATGTCCGCAAGTGGTGTTTTAAGCTTAAGAAATACTTGCTTAGATCTCAAATCAATTTACCTAAAATGATTAATCAAAATTATCATATAAATCTTCAACGCCCACTCATAAGTCACACATTTATCACTTCTTCCACTAATGTGAGATATTGCAACCATACTTATATGATTATCGTCTATCACATGTTGATGTTGTCCATGTCATTGACCCTTTGAACAAGGAAAAAACGCATCATCGTCCAACATTTTCCACCTAATTCACCTAGGGAGAAAATATATTATAGCTTGACCTACACATTGCAAATACTGTGTTCAACAAGCTTATTAGAACACAAATATACCCTGATGAGTCAAGCTTTGTTACGAAAAAAAAAAACAAAAAACTCAAGCTTTTGTTTACCAAAAAAAAAAAAAAGAAGTAAAGCTTTTGTATTTAGATCTCCTACCTTTCATCTTGCTTTGAAATTGCAATTCACTGCGAATTATATTTAACTAGCTTATACGTACTGCTTAAATATTGTGACTTATTTGTGAACTATATATATATTTTCATAATTTGTGTATTTTAATAGCAAAGTCCGAAATAAGTGGATTGGATGGGGCCGTGAGGAAAGAGTTATTCACTTTATAATTAAATTCTACGTTGTTGATTCTTGTAATAATGCAAAACATGATAATAATGAATTTATGAAAAAGATTAATCAGGTCAAGGAGGGGCGGTATCATGGAAGAAACCGCGGGGGCAAGCACAAGTAGAAGAGTTAAATTCCTATGCAATATCATTAAAAAAAATATTTTGGCCCCCAAATGTTAAATTTCTAGCTCTGCCTCTGAGTTCAAGCACAAGTGGAAGAGTTAAATTCCTATGCAATATCATTAAAAAAAATATTTTGGCCCCCAAATGTTAAATTTCTAGCTCTGCCTCTGAGTTCAAGCACAAGTGGAAGAGTTATATAAGTCATGTTTATTTTTGTTATTTTTTCCATATCGTTTGAGGAGTAATTAGTATTTTAGTCAAAACTAGTTAGTAGTAATGGTTCTTTTGTCCTACACCGATTAGGTAAATAGTCCATAGCTAATTAAATAGAAAGTGCAACTAGTTATATATATATATATATATATTTCATATTTTGAGCTTGTCTCTAGCAGTTTTGAGTTACAATAAATAAAATTCTTGTTTCAAAGCATCTTCTAGAACACATGTAGTTAAATCCTTATTTTAAGGTGTCCCCTAATTAAATGTATCTAGTTTTTTACGCTTTCGTCCTACATCAACTAAAATCTATAGCCATTGACAATCTTATAAAACCAAAAAAGAAAAAAAGAAAAACTCTTTAACTATAGGTGATATTAAAGGACCTATTTAAATGATTCTATATAATACATTTGATTTCGAAAAATAAATTTTTTTCTTTTTTGTGTATACTTCATGTTAGTTTATTGAATTTTTTTTTTTCAAAATTAATCATGCTGCAAGATTTTTAAAATCTTATATTTTAGAGATTCTAAAAGAGATTCTTATGTATAAATTAAAATATTATTTCGAGAAATATGTCGTTTTCTTAAGTTTTACTTTCGATGGAATGATTCACGAGTATAAATTTCAACGACCATAACGATCATAATTCTTTGATGGAAGGTAGTAACAATGATCGACAAAGACAAATAACTATCGCTTTGAAATTAGATGAATTGGTAATTAAGAACAGAGGAAAGCAAAAAGAGAAATGTTATCCTTTTGACACGCAACTATTAATTTTATTTTTATTTAAACTTTTTCTTTGTGACCATGTGGTAATAGTTCAACTATTGACGGTGAAGAAGTAGTCAATTTACCTTGTCTTTAGTCTAGTGGTATATTTTTCATTATAAATGTAAGAGTTTGCGAAATTAATTTTCGTAAATAATATTTGAGATATGTATAACTTAAATTTCTCTTAAATCAAAAATGAAAAAGAAAATGAAGTAGCCAATGTTCATAATAAATTTCCAGAAATTAAACAAGTGCAAATATTGTCCCACCGACCAAACAAATATGAGAAAGCCTCATTTCACTATGAGCATCATTTGAATGGTTTGTTAAGGAGACGATGGTCGGTTTTGCAATTTCTGGACTATATTCAAAGTTAGATTTTGTCAGCTACAAAAATATGATAATAAAGTTTGATGAATATAGTATTTAGTGGAGAATGATTGATATCAAGAAATAGATTTATGATTCTCTATCGAAAAATTCTTCAATCAGTTCTACATGTGTAAGTCTTATCAATCATATGAGACACTGACACATCAGTTTGTACTGATACAAGAATGTACTTTCTTCGTCTATAGAAATTGCAGTCATTGAAAACCGTGGAGGAAGAAAACCCATACATGGAAAGGCGTGCACATCATTTTTAAATTTTTTTTATGTGCATATCTCAATGAGAAAAAAAAAGTTATGGGTTACTATTCATTTAATCTGAATTATATCAATCCTCTCATGTGAGGTGGTTGTCACACACAGGTAGGACCCATTTTCTTTCTCATAGATTAATCGAAGAGTTTTTTCTAAGTTAAAACATAAAATTCTTCACTGGAAAGTAGTGGCAGAGCCACTTAGATGTGAGGAGGTGCACAAGCATCCTTTTTTTTTTTGGGTCGAAACACAAGCACCCCTTCAAGTACTTGAAAACAAAAATCTTTTATTTTTTTTTGTTTTTTTTTTATGGTAATCTCTATAAAATTTGAACATTGATCTCATTGTAGATATATAAATTGGATACCACAAGTAACTTGATGAAACTACCGCAACATCATAGATGTTTTGAATGGAAAATTCTTCGATTCAGTTACACAAACCCAAACGACTTTATAATAGTTGGATTCACATGATGTGAATTTTATTAGCTGTGAATGTTGAACTAACCTATATATAGCAATCCATTTTAAAAAATTCAAGCATAAGCATTTAGTCATACATTGGTTTGAAAGTAATGACACCCATTTCATTCCTATTTATCAGGACAAAATAATTAGCCTGAATTATTAATGAAATTAACACTAATTTATTATTAATCACATACTTATTATGTCTCAGTTCAATATCGGACATTGTTGTGTTAAAAAGAGAGAAAGTACTAGAACTGTTGGCTCTTTCTTTCTTTGTTTTTTCAATCTTCTTCAAGTTTGTTCTCTAATTTTTCATCTCTGCCAGTTAATTTACAAAGCTATTATTCATAAAATGCAGATGGGATGGGTGATGAATGAAGTCTTGCGACTATACCCACCAGCACCAAATGTACAACGCCAAGCAAGAGAAGACATTCGAGTAGAAAATGTGGTGATCCCAAAAGGCACAAACATATGGATCGATGTTGTAGCCATGCATCATGACAAGGAGCCTTGGGGTGAAGACGTGAATGAGTTCAAACCAGAGAGATTTCAAGAAAACTTGCATGGTGGATGCAAGCACAAGATGGGGTTTTTGCCCTTTGGATTTGGAGGGAGGATGTGTGTTGGTAGGAACTTGACAATGATGGAGTACAAGATTGTGTTGACAATGATCCTCACTAAGTTTTCCATATCCCTCTCCCCAAATTACCTTCATTCTCCTGCAATCATGCTCTCCCTCAGGCCTTCTCAAGGCCTGCCTCTAATTCTGGAACCTCTTTACTCGTAGGTATTAAAACCGGACCAAATAAAAACTTATTTCATGAGTTGGGATCGATTATGTGAATTTGATGACGACAGCCATAGTAAGACTAGTAGTTGTTCATATGTAGGTAAATTCAATTGTTTTTTCCTACCGTGTAGTATGAGCCCGGATGTCCCTCCATTAGTTAGGGTTAGTGATATGAATGTTTATAGTGGCAACTTTTTACCTGTTGGAGGGATTTTCTTTTGGGACTATATATATGTTTTAGATGTATGTCTATAGTTTGTAACATACATATTTAATAGACAGTCTTACATAGCGATTTGTATTTACTGAGTTGGAATGAAATTACTAGTTGTTCAGTTCCATTGCATTGACTTTCTATACCAATTTACAATAAAGATGTGTGTGTTCATTAAAAAAATTGCCTCATGATAAAGTCGAATTTACTCTAAATTAACAGTTACTTCTTGATCATACTCTGTATAGCTCTCCCCAGGAACTATAATAGGCATTGAGTTATGTAGGCCCATAATTGATTCTTAAAATTTCCAACCCTTAAATATCAGTCAATATAAACCACTTATTTATTCCAATATAAAGACCCATAATTTTTTGAATCGACTAGCCTAAATATAATTAAATTAGAAAGATATAAATGAACTAATTTTATTTGACAAATCATATTCTAGTTAGACTTCGATATCATTCTTATTATTGTTATTCCTTCTAAAAAGTTTGACAAAAAACAAACCAAAAAAAAAAAATCCTTATTACTGATAATTTCTAAAAAAAATCCTTCTAAAAAATCATCAAATAAATAATCTTTATCTCTTGTTGCCTTCCTATGCATAGGACAAAGTAAGAGTGAAGTAGTCTCACGCCTTAGCCCATCGCTCAAGCATCGTTATCATAATGTAATCATGCATCTAGGATTGTGATTAGCTTGGAGGAATATTCATGAATTTTACAATGCACTTTGAAAAGAGGTAAATAGAAAGACCCTTCTTCATAGTAATACCTCTTTGATTTCTACCAAAATATATATTATTATGTCACGACATGGATATTGAATTACTAATATATTTTGAATAAGTAAAAATAAAATTAACCCACAGTCTCTTTCCCACCAATTTTTTTTCACCGTTATTCTCTCTCCACCTACTTTCTCAAGCTTTCGAATTACAGTCAAAATCAGCCATAGCTTGAAATAGTCATAAATTTTGTGACGCACATACAACAAAAATTCTTTCTAATGTAAAACGTAAATAAACTTTAAAAAAAGTAAAAATATAGCAAATATAGTCCTTTATTTAAATAAAATTTGATACCTCATCTACATTTTAATGTGTTGTTGCTAGTGATCTATACATATATGTGTTGCTGCTAATGATCTATGGCATATCATTTTTTTCTTTCTTTCTTGGAATAGTAGAGTGAGAGCTTGACGTATTTTACAAATAGGAGCAATTTTTTTATTTTGCGTTCACGTACGAGTCTAAAGATTTACAACTTGAAAATTAATGTTATATCATCGCACAAGTAGGCAAGAGACTCAGAAAGATTTACAAATAAGAGCCTTTTTTTGGAATAAATCTTTTAGCTGATTCTTATTCTAGAGTTTGATAAAATGGGTGGAGAGAGAAAAACATTAATTTTTATTTTATTTTTTTGGTAGAAGGGGGATAGAGATTAGAAAATACTGTGAATTGATTTTGTTTAATTTTGAATTACGGGTTTAGATGTTTTCTTATTTAATGAACAATTAATATCTTCCTAATAACATTATCACACAAGCAGTGTTATTAGGAGATCCAAATCCTGCCCAATTATAGGAGATAATCAAGTCAATCAAAGATAGCCTAAATCAGACTAATAAATATGAAAAACTAATGAGCGTATTTTATTTACAGTAATAAATCTTAACACTCCCCCTCAAGTTAGAGAGTGAATGTCAAGAACTCCCAACTTGCCCAACAATTCATTAAATGCTTCTTTTCCCAATGGTTTAGTGAATAAATTTGCCAATTGTAGCAAGGAAACTACATATGTAGTGATGATTGAACCTTCCTTTATTTTATCCCTGACAAAGTGGCAATATATCTCGATATGCCTTGTCCTCTCATGGAATACTGGATTGGCTGCAATGTGAAGTGTTGTTTGATTGTCACAATGCAATAAGGCTGGCTCTGGGTGGCTCAACTCGAAGTCCTTCAATAGACTACGCAGCCATGATAACTCACAACATACTCCTGCCATGGCACGATACTCAGCCTCTACTGAAGATAGAGAAACAGTCTTTTGTCTCTTTGTCCTCCAAGATATTAGAGAATTTCCAAGAAACACACAATATCCGATTACTGATTTTTTCGTGGTTGGGTAACCAGCCCAATCTGAGTCACAATAAGCCTTCAACTGCAATGAGTTTTGTATTGGAAATAAAATGCCTTCTCCTGGAGTACTTTTGACATATTTCACAACACGTAAAGCAGCTTCCCAATAGGGTTTTCTTGGCTCATGCATAAAACGACTAAGCACGTGAACAACAAATGTAATATATGGCCTTGTAATCGTCATAAATGAGTTGCCCTACCAATCTCCTATATTTTTGTAGATTTTCAAGTAGTTCCCTGGTATCATCAAGTTTTACACCTTGCTCCATAGGAAAATAATCTAGGTGTGTGCCCAATAAACCAACATCATTCAAGATCTCAAGGCCATATTTCTGTTGCGATATACAAATTCCCTTTCTTGATAGAGATACCTTAATCCCCAAAAAATATTTCAAATCTCCAAGGTCTTTTATGCGGAAGCAGTTATGGAGGAATTGTTTGATTTCATTGATAGCTGCAAGATCATTTCCTGTAATCATGATATCATCCATATAAATTAAAAGAGCAGTGAATGACTTTCATGTTCAGCGAATGAAAAGAGAATAGTTTGCTTTGGATTGGATAAAACCGGCTGCCTGTATAGCGTCAAAAAATTTAGCAAACCACTGACGAAAAGGCTTGTTTAAGGCTATATAAAGATTTGTTGAGGCGACACACAATATGTTCCCCCTATCGCCGAAAACCAGGTGGAGGCAGTATATAAATCTCTTCATGGTGATCCCCATGAAGAAAAGCATTATGAACATCCAATTGATTAAGTGGCCATGATTGGGCAGCTGCAATAGCAAGAAGACAACGGACTGTGACCATTTTTGCCATAGGAGAAAAAGTGTCATGACAATCCACACCCTCAGTCTGGGTATAACCTTTCGCAACTAGACGTGCCTTATATCGCTCAATAATGCCATCAAAATAATGCTTGATTTTATAGACCCAACAATAACCAATAGGAACTTTTCCAGGAGGCAATGAAGTGAGAGTCTATATGTTATTGAGCTCAAGGGCTTGAAGTTCAGAGGTCATAGCTTCGTAACACTGAGTATTCAACACAGCCTTTTCATAGGTCTTAGGCTAGACACTGCGACTAATGTTAACAATAAATGCCAAATGTGAAGGAGATAAACGATGATAAAAAAGAAAATTGCTAAGAGGATAGTGAGTACCTGGTGTTGAGAGTACGATTGGTAAGAAGTAGGAAATGTGACGGCAAAGTCATACAAGTGACGTGGCAAGAAACGAGAGCGAACTAAGCACCGAGGTGGTACCAATAAGGCAAATAAAATATTGGGGTCAGCGACAGAAGTGGTAGTAGAAGGTATGTTATGGCCATTTGAGGAATTGGAAGGTGTATCACTATCACAAGGAGGAGACATTTATGGGGTTGGAGACGGATTACTAGGTTCATTTGTAGGTACAAATGTGTCCTCGGTAACAAGAGGAATAGGAACATTATCGGTGGAAGGGTTAAGAGAAAGATCAGATACTTGACGAAAAGGTAAGGAATTTTCATGAAAAACTACATCTCGAATAATAAAGAATTTTTTGGAACACAAATCATAAAGGAGGTAGGCTTTTTGACCTTGTGGGTATCCAACAAAGATGGTTTTATTTGCACGAGAAGAAAATTTGGAAGAAGGATGAACATAGGTAGTATAGCCAAGACACCCAAAGTCTTTAAGATGACCATATGAAGGAGGGACATTACAGAGTTTCTCAAAATGAGATTTCTTGCCTAACAGGGAAGAAGACATTCGATTGACTAGGTGAACAGTTGTGAGAATACATTCCCCCCAAAAATGTAAAAGAAGATGAGCTTGAAATCGTAAAGCACGAGCAGTTTTGAGGACGTGTTGGTGTTTGCGTTCTACAACACCATTTTATTGAGGCGCGTAGACGCAGGTATGTTGATATATAGTACCTTGTTCATTAAAAAACTTTCGTAAAGATGCTTTAAAAAGATTATGAACCTGCTCTATAGAATAATTACAAAGTGTGTTCCGAATGAATTTCAAGTTTTTATGAACATGCTCTATAGATTATTTTTATCCCACAAATTCAAGGGCAGAGCCAAGAGCAGATCGGGACTCGCCAAGCCTCTAATTTGTTTTTTTAATTATGTACTATTTTGAAAAAAATTCTATAAGTTCCCCTAATAGAGTAAATTACTTTCCCATTTCCTTTTTCCCCAACCTTTTAACTAAAATAAGAAAAAATTTTACAGGCCACATCCAACCTCTTTCCCCTTTCCCGTAAACAGCCCCTTTCCTTCCCTCAGTTCTAATTTCCGAAACTCACTCACACAAAGCCAAAGTAAAAAATTATGAAGAAAAGGTTTATATTATGCTTAATTTGTTAGAACTTACACTTGTCCTATATAAAAAAATTTATAAATTTATAATTAAACCACCTTATAAGATCGTGAACTACTCCACCTAGTATTTTTTATTTTAGAATGGAATCTTATGATTCTTAATATGATATCAAAGTTGGGCCCTTGATCTAGTCTGGTTCATCTTCCGTGAGTTCCCATGCATGTTCAATCTTCATGTGGCCTTTTCACTTGTGTTCATCCACATGTGAACCATATAAATTCAGGTCCACGTTTGGAAATTTTACTTATAATGTAACAAATTATGAAAATAAAAGTTTGTATTATGATTAATTTATTTCTTCTTTGGCTATGGAAATCTTATTCATAACTTTTTCCTCATTGTTATTTTTTTTGGTGCTAGTTTGTGTTAATCCTAATGTATGTCACAAATAAAGTGGTTAAAATTAACAATTTGTCCGTGCTTCTCCTCATAGTAATTTTTTAGTGTATTTTTTTCTTTCTGTTAGATAATAATTTAATGGTCAAATTTATGAAAAAGATAGGTAATTTTAGTGTATAAATCTAAGTAATGCTTAACTTATTTATCTTTTGGCTAGGTAATTTTAGAGTTTTTCATTTAAGATAAATTTAAGAGAGTTTCTTCATACATGATAATTTTTGTTGGATATATGCACAGATGATTAGTAAAATTAAAATTAACTATATTATGTGTATTTAATAATTCTAATTTGTTGTTGAAATTATTTTCAAACTAAAGTATGCATAAGTATAAACAATTTATTCCTTCTCTATAAAAAAGAAAAGTAAGGATGTTGACTTAGAACCCAGTAAACTAACGGTAAACTTTACTTTCCATAATCTTTATATTATTTTTGCTAAACAATGTTCTTGACACTTGTTTATGTTTAAAATGTCTAATGTAATCAATTTTTTTAATTGAATTTTGACCCCTAATATTAAATTTCTAACTCCGTCCTTACCCACAATCATGTATGCTTTATATACCTCTTTCTTGTCTGATATATGGAAGCAAATTTTGTGGTTCCTTTGTCCGTAAAAGCTATCTATGATGTAACGGTATACAAAGAAGGTAATGTTGGGATGAACTTAATTATAACGTATTAGAACCTCCCTTGTTTGACTGGGATGCTAAGATGCAATGTTAGGACCAGGCGAAACATAAGAGTATTGGTATGGTATTATCCTCCCTATGTGGTTTCTCTCTAGAAATTGTGCTGTTTTCTTTTCATAATATATTTAAAGTCATTTACCTTTTCCAAACAAATAAGAAAGGAATTAAGAAGTTAGTTGAATTGAATCTCGCTGACACTAAAAAGTAACATAATGACTAAGATTAGATATGCTGAACGTTGGTCCTACCTGATGTGAGAGTTTTTTTGGTCTGACGAGATGGACCCAAACATTTTCCATACTGGACATCTCTAATGTTAGAGGTTAAAGATTATCTTGTTCAAAGCATTCATTGCGAGGAGAGTACCGATTGGATTAATGTTAAATAACTTACCACACGCTTAGCAAAAAAGAATTTACCATACTTTATATTGATAGAAAGACTCTTAATTGTTTTTGTTCTTTTTTTTTTCTCTTTTCATTTCCTTTAGTGAAAGTGAGGAAAATATTTTGTTTTCAGTTCCTTTAGTGGAAGTGTGGAAAATATTTTGTATATTCCATGTTGAATGTACATTATCTAGATTACATAATTGTGAAGTGCACAACTCCATCTAGATCGTCTAAAATACAAGATTATAACAAGAAAATCTAAACTCTAAATCTAAGGGATGACAAACTTATCATTTAGATATGCTTTATTTATGAGCAAAAAATGCTCCTATCCTGAAGCAATAATTAAGTTCTAATCTGAGTCGTCCTTGCGTGGATGCCATCCAAATGTACACCGCTCGAATGCTGATCTTTGACAGACCAGCATCGATTTTACAAACTACAATAATTTGTGAGCCGTTCTCAACTTGATCATGATGCAATTTAGCCTATAAAATATGTAACACAAATTTCTTGTTTTAGCAACTTTGAAAAAAGTTTCATTATTTAAAGTCTCATTATTTATCTTACAATTTCATAACATCATTTTGTAGTAGATGTGCAAAATGTCTACACTTTTTAAACCTTCGTTCAGTGTAATTGTAATACCTCAGTAGCATGTGATTTCTTCTTGTATCTATCTACCAGATATACATATATTTAGACTTGCATTAACACACAAGGGAGAATTGGAATGGTTACAAATGCCACAATATATATCTCTCTATATATATATAGCTGGCAAATGAAAATTGGTTGTGATCATATAGTTTGTGAATGAGATATTGGTATATTTTCAGTTGGTTTCCAGCTGCCATCTAGCACTAACATACTAAGAGTGCTGGACTTCAAATTGCACGTAGGCTGGAAAATTTACATGGTAAACCTTGGTCGTATGAAGTAAGCCAGGCCCTAGTTTTGCTCCACATCTGTGTACAACCGACTTTACAAGCGAGCCTTATATTTCACTAGACCGAACATAATTAGAGTTTTATGCACGAGCTGTCCTTTATGATAAATAGGCAAGGATTTGAAATCTTGCCTGCCCTCGTTGGTGTAATTATCCATACAATACACGGCCAATTAAATTGTCAGAAGTACGTTTGGGCATGATCTACTGCTTCAGGAAGAAATTTCACTTGGTGGATATATCAAGAATTCTAGTTTCAAATAATTTATCGGCATGAAAAGTGATAGTCAACACCATGGAGAGCTGATACCACTATTAGACTTTTCTGTACGAGGAAAACACAAATCTTTGATCATTTAAATTTTCACTTCCTACATTGAAGATTTTTCAATTCACGCGTATAATGTCTTATAATAATATGAGTAGTTTATAAATAAGTGTTATATATTTAAATAATAATTCGAGTTAGTAAATTATAGATTTGGAGTCGAAAATAATTAATTTTAAACTTATAATACTTTTTACCAAAAAAAAAACTTATAATACTGGTCTCCTTGAGTCTAAAATTGACAATATAAGATTGCTTCCTAATGATGCAAAATAAAGGTCAGAAGCAGCCTCCCCATAGATGCATATAATACAATACTGCGACCACGTAAAACAAATAAACAAATGAATTATTTTGAATGCTTTTGCAGACATATAATATTCAACATAAGGACGAAACTTTAAAACGAGTGGCCATTTGAAATGGTCGCACGCAATGATGATATGTTGCCTTCAATTACATATGAAATCACTTGTTGTAAATTTTATTATGATGGTCTCCCATTGAGTTCTGCGAATTCCATTATTAAAAAGTGTATTCTCCGATCCTTTTACTAATTTTTCTCGACATATTATTAATTCTTAACAAATTAATGTCCTATTTAAGTATCTCTCTAAAAGCCCAAAAGTTAAATTTTCCATAGAAATAATCATCAACATCATTGTATGTGTGGTGATAAGTGTCTCTTTTTAGTTGGTCTCACACGTTCTTTGTATGTTTTGCAGCACCCATTTGCATAGCCAAAATGTGTGCTGAAATTCGACCCCTTCTATTTCTTTCAAGTATCAAATTTTATTTTTTTTTCCGACAAAAAAATATCTCACATTTTTTAGTGTGTACTATATAATCCTAACGTTCTATAATTGGAAACATATCTTGATTGCTATGTTGTTTGTCTAGTGCCGTATTGTAGATTCTATATGCCATAAGTGGCATAAAATATTGGACCAGTGACTTCACATGATAAATGCTTATAAGGTTTTAATTAGACTACTCCAAGAATATGGTCCAAACACGGAGGATAAAAGTTATTTGTCAGCTGGTTCTTGAGATCTAGGGTGGGGATCATACATGTTAATCATGTCACCTTTTTTCTGTTTTTTTTAGTTTCAATTATGTTACCTCTGAAGCATACAAATAGCCACGAGCTACATTGATTCATTGAATAATATTGAATTATCATATCATTTAAAAATTTAAGTTGTTAGACAATGATTAGTTATTTTTACTTTTTTTTAACACGTCTTTTCATGTGTAGATGAAAGTCTTGTTGAGCCTTGTGCATGAACTTTTATTTTTAAATAGGTGATTACGATACTTAAACCTCAAATGACATATGTAATGTAACCCTTACATCGACCAAAGACTGATCGTTCAAAGTAACCTGCCATTTCGAATCTTTTTTTCCCAAGTTAATGGTGATATTAATAAAAAGTAGAAATATATCACCAGAAACGTACTTGAAAGTGAAATAAACCATACAAAAGATCAATTCACAAATTAAAATAACATAATAAAAAATTATTCATTTAACAAAACTCTCGTTACATGCGCGATGAAAAAGTGCATAAATCACACACTTCAAGTTGGCTGGAGAGAATGAAAGAGTGATAGCATACCTATGACGAACTCAGTCATCACCTTCCACCATGACTAAGCCATCACCAAACAAGGGCTTTCTATCATTCTTAAAGATTGTAGGTTTACCCCATCTTTTTCCCATTACACCTGTTGATATATTCTTGAGGAACTGCGGGTCTACAATATAGATAAATAGTTATGTGCCCAACCAATAGCTAAATACCTTGCCTACAATAAATGTCCAGTATTGTCAGTAGATATATATTAATCGATATAATATGGGATTAGTTTGACAAACGTTTGATGTATGTGGTGCAAGGGTCTCATGCACATGTACATGTGAGGCCGACACCCCACACACACTATTAGAAAATATCAGTGCTGTTGTATAACTTATGTGTTTGTGAACTTTTGAAAAAATTAGAAATAAGTTTTTGGGAAAAAAAAATACAATTTATAAAACTTACTTGACAAGAACATAATGCATAAATTAGACCGAGTCTTGGATTTCATCCAATCTCCTTAAGGTTTTATTGCCCTGCACTGGTGTTAATGGCTCAATGGCACAAACCTCCAGGATAATCTCTCTTACATTAGCAGCACTACAAAATGTAAGAACGACGAACTAGAATAATGCAAAAGTTCTCCCTCATAATTAATAGACTATGAAAGTTGAATGAAAATGATGAATGAATTCCGTTTGGGTTTTCTAGCTATTTATAGAAGGTCGTTACCTATTCAGACAAGTACTTGCAAATTCTGACCAGCTCCAGGAGGTGTCTTTTGGATAAAAACTGTCCAAAACTGACAAATGACAGTTAAGACAAAACTGTCTAATAACTGCAAAGCTTCCAGAATTAGCTGTCTGCAGAAACTTCTTAAATTAATAAAATTATATAAATTATGATTTTGTTATTTTTTTGTCCAAAAGATAGAGCCACTAGAGCCATGACGCGCGCAGATGTGTGGTGGTTTAGAGCAAACCTTAGGTCATCCCCATCTAAAGGCTATTAGTGCCCCTTGAGGCCTAACCCCAAGTGTCAGAACTTGAGATATATAAATTGAAATAAATTACTATATTTTTTCGATGTGAAATTCTTCAAATTCCACAATATTTCAACTTCTAAGTTAACTTTATATATGCCTCATTTTCAATTCTCCAACTTTGAGTTTCAATTTCTCATTCATTTCTTATTGGTTTTAACCAAGTGAATATATTACGCGCATTCCCTCGACAAGACGAATGTGTATGTACTTGGTTCTTCTCTCCACGAGATGTAGTACCCACTTAATAATTGAGTCAAAGGTGGTCAAAATCACTTGGGATAAAACCCAATAACACCACATACTTCATATCCGAACATGTTCTAGGGTGTATGTCGTGGGTGATGCTAAGGCCCGAGGAGGAGGAAAAATCATCCTTCATTTTCTTGTCATTGAAATTTCCTAGAGGGAAGCTTGGTGTTGGACAAGAAAACCCATTTTCCCTAAGCTTTCGATATGCTAGATTTGGCAAAATCCACCATGCATGAAAAGATTATCTTACACGGCATGATGAGCTAAAGAAAAGCAAAAATGGCTAAACTAAGAAGTTGAAGAAGCTCAAGAAAATCCATTTCTCTCTCTATATGTTATCTCTCTGGTGACTAAATGCTGCTCTCTCTAGCTCTCTAAGTTGTGTACGTAGTGATGTGCCAAAAGGATGGAACAGAAGGATATTTATAGATGTGTGTCGGTGCTGCTAGAGTGTCCCAACTTTGACTTTTTTGACCCTGATTGCATGGTCTGTGTTGTTTTTGTATGTATCATAGTTTTTTTTTTCTTATGTTAATGTGTCTGCTACTTTTGCATGCATGTTTCATGTCTTTCGTGATTTGTCAACGTTTGGTTTTTTCATGTCAATTACGGCTCCTACCCAGTACACATTGTCTGTTGAAGCAGGCCTACCAAATGAACCCGTCCCCCATTTCTCGCCAAAAAGTTGTTTTTTGAAAGTTTTTGTTGCTTCTTTTTTTTTTTTTTTTTTTTTTATGACCCAAGATCAGCCCACAATATATATATTGGATTAAATACCATCAAAGCATTTAGTTCCATGATAGACGCGTCGATATCCCACCACCTGACCAAATGACTGGGTATAAATTAAATTTGGGGGTAAAGCGGCCCGACACAAAGTATGCACCAGTTTAGTCAAGAGTTTAATTTCTAGAACAGTTAGCAGGATTCGAACCCAGGTTCTACCGTTATTCGCCTTTTGCCACTTGTCACTGGGGCGACCCCTTAGGGTCAAGTTTTTGTTGCTCGTTGCCTAAGTTTTTTCTTTTTCACATCCAAAATTGGGTAAAAAAAAATTAAAATGCAACCTGTTATAATTAAATATTTTAAATTTAAACCATAATTTTTTTGATATCCATTATAACCAAAAAAAAAAAAAAAGTTCTTGCCGCTCGTTGCGTAACTTCTTGTTTCTATTAGACAACCATGTATGGCCAGACGTGGCAACGAAAAATTGAGTTGACTATTCAAGCATAAACAACAATTATCAAATAAAACCAAAAGAGTCGCCAAAAAAAATTGTGTTTTGACCTACTAATTTGGACGCAAGAATATTAACTGGTCATGTGTTTCGATGTTTCACACCCAACATTGTGTGTCTGAAGAAGAAGTTCCACTGATCAAAAGGAAAAAAAAAAAATAATAATAATAATTCTAGTTGTAGTCAAGATCTGCAGGTCTTTCCATCCATGAGATTTTCTTCATATAATCTTTCCATGGTATTCTTTTATATCACATTTCTGCATATGCAAAATTATTCTCCTCTAATACTTAATTCATAAAAACTTACATTATTACTTATTAGGTTTCCTTTTTAAGCATCTAAAAATAATGAAGGCTAAATAAAAACACATTAATTATTTAGCATAGTACAATGTTTATGTTTTTGGTGTTTTCTTAATCAATTTAGATGATGATAGGATTGTACTTTCGAAGACGCGGGAAATTTTTTGCTTTTTCTTTTATTGGGCACAAAGGTGTAAGACTTGTTATGGGGGCGTTATAGTCAATATATAAATATCTTGGGCACAAAGGTGTAAGACTTATCATGTATGAAAAAACTCTCTTAAATTTATGTTATATGAAAAACTCTAAAATTACCTAGCCAAAAGATAAATAAGTTAAGCATTACTTAGTTTTATCCACTAAAATTACCCATCTTTTTCATAAATTTGACCATTAAACAGAGGAAAGCAAAAAGAGAAATGTTATCCTTTTGACACGCAACTATTAATTTTATTTTTATTTAAACTTTGTCTTTGTGACCATGTGGTAATAGTTCAACTATTGACGGTGAAGAAGTAGTCAATTTACCTTATCTTTAGTTTAGTGGTATATTTTTCACTGTAAGTGTAAGAGTTTGCAAAATTAATTCTCGTAAATAATATTTGAGATATGTATAACTTAAATTTCTCTTAAATAAAAAATGAAAAAGAAAATGAAGTAGCCAATGTTCATAATAAATTTTCAGAAATTAAACAAGTGCAAATATATTGTCCCACCGACCAAACAAATATGAGAAAGACTCATATAACTATGAGCATCATTTGAATGTTTTGTTAAGGAGACGATGGTCGGTTTTGCTGTTTCTGGACTATATTCAAAGTTAGATTTTGTCAGCTACAAAAATATGATAATAAAGTTTGATGAAGAAAACCCATACATGGAAAGGCATGCACATCATTTTTAATTTTTTTTTTATGTGCATATCTCAATGACAAAAAAAATAAAAAATAAAAAAAATTAAAAGTTGCTATTCATTCAATCCGAATTATATCAATATATCCTCTCATGTGAGGTGGTTGTCACACACATGTAGAACCCATTTTCTTTCTCATAAATTAATAGAAGAGTTTTTCATAAGTTAAAACATAAAATTCTTCACTAGAAAGTAGTGGCGAGCCACTTAGATGTGATGGGGTACACAAGCACCCTTTCAAGTACTTGCAAACAAAAATATTTTATTTTATTTTAATTTTTAAAAAAAAATTATATTAAACACTTTTATTAGACAAGTACACTCTTAATCTTAAATTTCTGATCCCGTTACTACCAGAGCTTAAAATTCTTTACTGGAAAGCTTTTCCTAGCTTCCCTTTTCTCTAGTAAAATAACGTGTCAGTATTTGATTTTTGACCATAATAGAGCTAAATTGAATTTACTCTCCACTTGAATTGACTAAATTGAAACTTTTTAGAAATAATAGAGTTAAATTAATTTTTTTAAAAATAATAGGAATTAAATTAACTAATTTTGAATAATTGGGATGGATCTACAAATTTTTAAAAAATAATAAAAATTAAATTGACTAGAGACAAAATTAAAAATTTAAAAAAATAATAAAGACTATATATGCTATTTTTCCTAACAAATACGATCAAGATATAATTTTTTTTTATTTTTTATTTATTTTTAGCGATATGAGGACCGTGAAGACCAACGACACAAGAGGGGTTGGTGGCACTGGTTTTGAGCCGTATTGATATTGACGTGGAATAACACCCAACGTTGAGAAATCATAAAGGATATGAAACAAAAGTAGACAAAAATTAATAATAGAAAAAACTCGTTTTCTTCTAATTTTTCTGTCTATTTCGAGCGATCCTGATCGCAACACAGGGTCACAAAAAACGTTCAAAGTGTCATAGCTCTTAGTCAAAGTTTGACATTCTACAAATTAAAGCAGCACCTACACACATCTATAAATAGCCATCTTTTCTATCCTTTTTGGCACATCATTAATCAAATTAGAAAGCTACAAATAGCAGCAGAGTGAAACATAGAGAGAAATGGATTTACTTCAGCTTCTTAGTTTGGCCATTTTTGCTATTCTTTTGTTGATCATGTCATGTAGGATAATGTTTTCATGGTGGATTTTGCCAAATCTAGCATATAGAAAGCTCAAGGCAAATGGGTTTTCTGGTCCAACACCAAACTTTCCTTTAGGAAATTTGAACGACATGAAAAAGAAGGCTGTTTTTTCCTCGTCCTCGGCCTTTGGCATCACCCATGACATACACTCCAGAGCATTTCCATATTTTGCTCTATGGCAAAAATCTTATGGTAAGTCTCAAGGTTACCAAATTTAATCTCACCTATATCTAAGCTCCATGCACTAGTTGTTGAAAGGACTAAATTTCCCGTGCTGGGTCGTGGGTTGGACATACTTGGAAACGGGATAAAGAGTTCAAAATTATCATTGTCGTACTTGAAAAAGTAGGATTTATTAATTTTTCGATAGTACAATATTTTCAGAATATTTCAAAATCCATGTTAAATATAATGCCAAGTTAATTAATACTACTGCATGCTGCATGCATGTTTTCTCCTCATCTTTTTATTTCTTGCGATGAATGCTTTAGTTATACACAGTTTACGAATTGTCAGAGATTATATATCAAGTACGTAGCCACATTAGTGCATGCTCTATTGTGAGGTGCCGGCTACACATGCGTATCGTTTTTTAGACCAATTAATCCTATCCATGTTAATATCTGCTGATTATACTGTACATTTATTGTAGGCAAGGTATTCAACTATTGGTTGGGCACAGAACCATTTCTATATATTGCAGATCCAGAGTTCCTCAAGAAGACGTCAACAGGTGTGCTGGGAAAAAGTTGGGGAAAACCTACTATCTTTAAGAATGACAGAAAACCCATGTTTGGTAATGGCTTAGTCATGGTGGAAGGTGATGACTGGGTACGTCACAGGCATGTTATTACTCCTGCATTCTCTTCAGCCAACTTGAAGGTGTGTGATCATACACTTTTCCAGATTTCGCACATAGCGAGGATTTCGTGCACAAATAACCTTTGATAGTTTTTTATTATATTATCCTAATTTTTGAATTGATCTTTTATATGGTTGAACATTTCACTTTCAATGGTCGGTGGTTCTAAACGATCAATTTTTTATAAATATAATAATTACACGTGTCATTTTTCGTAGACCTTACATACTATTTTGTGGGGGCTACCTATTCTTTCTGATTGTTTCTAGACATAATTCCTAACTTGGTATTTAATTAACAGGCAATGTCAAGGTTAATGATGGAGTCAGCCACAAATATGCTAGACCGCTGGACCACAATGATAAACTCCGGAAAGCCAGAAATTGATGTGGAGAAGGAGATAATAAACACAGCAGGAGAAATAATTGCAAAAACTGGCTTTGGTATAAGCTACGAGAGTGGTCAAAAAGTGTTTGAAAAACTAAGAACCATGCAAATCACACTCTTCAAATCCAATCGATATGTAGGGGTACCCTTTAGCAAATACATGTGCCCTAAGCAAAGCTTGAAGGCAAAACATCTAGGGAATGAGATTGATGTGTTGCTTTTATCAATAATCGAGACTCGAAAAAGATCAAGTTGCAGACATTCTCAGCAAGATTTGCTAGGTCTATTGCTTTCGAGGAAAGATGTTGATGGCCGTCAGAACAAGACCCTGACGACGAGAGAGGTTGTTGATGAGTGCAAAACGTTTTTCTTCGGGGGGCATGAGACCACGGCCTTGGCACTCTCATGGACGTTGCTTCTACTAGCAATGCATCCAAAATGGCAAAATCAACTCCGAGAAGAGATTAAGGAAGTGATCGGAGGCCAAGAGCTTGATCCATCATTGCTCAATGGACTTAAGAAGGTAAGATAAAATCCTTTATTATCAAAATACACATATTGTCTAATTAAGCATCTTGAGTTTAAATCATTAAGTGTAAAAATTAAATAAATGCACATTATTTCATTACTATTGATCTTCTAATAACGTTTTTATATTATTAAGGAATTCAAATACAATTTGGAGTCATGCCCTAACAATTTAAGGGCTAATTAAACTAATTGTGCGTGTTGTGCATGGAAGGATGGATCTAGTATAATACCAACTGTGATCTCCATGGCTCAAATTTTTTTAAAAATATGCTTTTTATCCCAAATTTTTTAAAGAAATATGTATATTTTCTTATAGCATAAAAAGTTAATTAGTCTATTGGAAAAATATTAGTGTAGTAGACCCCACAAATAATACCACTTATTTTTCAAAAAATACACTCTCAAGTGCATGTGTCACCATAATTTATTATGATTGTGCATATATACGATTGTGGATATACGATGTTAGTGGTCTTTTCATTCTTTGTGTGCATTGACAATTTTGAATGATTAAAATTGTTGACCACCCGAGGTCGGGAGCTGCTCTGGAATTTTGAATGATAAAAATTGTTGACCACACCGCCGACCCGCACCTCAAGTACACTTTATGATCAAGATTATTCCCAGTGAGATCCGTGGCAACACCCTGGAGAGCTATGACTATCAATTTACATACACAAGTTGACTTGGTTCAAGATTTTGCGACCAAAATCAATCTAAAAAAGTATATAAATTTGAACATTAGTCTCATTGTGGATATATAAATTTGATACCACGAGCAACTTGATGAAACTACCGCAACATCATAGATGTTTTGAATGGAAAATTCTTTGATTTAGTTGCACAAATTCAAATGACTTTATAATAATTGGATTCACATTATATGAATTTCATTAGTTGTGAATGTTGAACTAACCTATATATAGCAACCCATTTTTAAAAATTCAAGCATAAGCATTTAGTCATACATTTGGTTTGAAAGTAATTAATGACACCCATTTCCTTCCTATTTACCAGGACAAAATAATTAGCCTGAATTATTAATGAAATTAACACTAACTTATTATTAATCACATACTTATTATGTCTCAGTTCAATATCGGACATTGTTGTGTTAAAAAGAGAGAAAGTACTAGAACTGTTGGCTCTTTCTTTCTTTGTTTTTTCAATCTTCTTCAAGTTTGTTCTCTAATTTTTCATCTCTGCCAGTTAATTTACAAAGCTATTATTCATAAAATGCAGATGGGATGGGTGATGAATGAAGTCTTGCGACTATACCCACCAGCACCAAATGTACAACGCCAAGCAAGAGAAGACATTCGAGTAGAAAATGTGGTGATCCCAAAAGGCACAAACATATGGATCGATGTGGTAGCCATGCATCATGACAGGGAGCTTTGGGGTGAAGACGTGAATGAGTTCAAACCAGAGAGATTTCAAGAAAACTTGCATGGTGGATGCAAGCACAAGATGGGGTTTTTGCCCTTTGGATTTGGAGGGAGGATGTGTGTTGGTAGGAACTTGACAATGATGGAGTACAAGATTGTGTTGACAATGATCCTCACTAAGTTTTCCATATCCCTCTCCCCAAATTACCTTCATTCTCCTGCAATCATGCTCTCCCTCAGGCCTTCTCAAGGCCTGCCTCTAATTCTGGAACCTCTTTACTCGTAGGTATTAAAACCGGACCAAATAAAAACTTATTTCATGAGTTGGGATCGATTATGTGAATTCAATTGTTTTTTCCTACAGTGTAGTATGAGCCCGGATGTCCCTCCATTAGTTAGGGTTAGTGATATGTATGTCTATAGTTTGTAACATACATATTTAATGGACAGTCTTACATAGCGATTTGTATTTACTGAGTTGGAATGAAATTACTAGTTGTTCAGTTCCATTGCATTGACTTTCTATACCAATTTACAATAAAGATGTGCGTGTTCATTAAAAAAATTGCCTTATGATAAAGTCGAATTTACTCTAAATTAACAGCTACTTCTTGACCATACTCTGTATAGTTCTCCCCAGGAACTATAATAGGCATTGAGTTATGTGGGCCCATAATTGATTCTTAAAATTTCCAACCCTTAAATATCAGTCAATATAAACCACTTAGTTGTTCCAATATAAAGACCGATAATTTTTTGATTCGACTAGCCTAAATATAATTAAATTAGAAAGATATAAGTGAACTAATTTTATTTGACAAATCATATTGTAGTTAGACTTTGATATCATTATTATTATTGTTATTCCTTCTAAAAAGTTTGACAAAAAACAAACCAAAAAAAAAAAAAAAATCCTTATTACTGATAATTTCTAAAAAAATCCTTCTAAAAAATAATCAAATAAATAATCTTTATCTCTTGTTGCCTTCCTATGCATAGGAGAAAGTAAGAGTGAAGTAGTCTCACGCCTTAGCCCATCGCTCAAGCATCGTTATCATAATGTAATCATGCATCTAGGATTGTGATTAGCTTGGAGGAATATTCATGAATTTTACAATGCACTTTGAAAAGAGGTAAATAGAAAGACCCTTCTTTATAGTAGTACCTCTTTGATTTCTACCAAAATATATATTATTATGTCACGACATGGATATTCAATTACTAATATATTTTGAATAAGTAAAAATAAAATTAACCCACAATCTCTTTCCTACCAATTTTTTTCACCGTTATTCTCTCTCCACCTACTTTCTCAAGCTTTCGAATTACAATCAAAATTAGCCATAGCTTGAAATAGTCATAAATTTTGTGACGCACATACAACAAAAATTCTTTCTAATGTAAAACATAAATAAACTTTAAAAAAAAGTAAAAATATAGCAAATATAGTCCTTTATTTAAATAAAATTTGATACCTCATCAACATTTTAATGTGTTGTTGCTAGTGATCTATACATATATGTGTTGCTGCTAGTGATCTATGGCATATCATTTTTTCTTTCTTTCTTGGAAAAGTAGAGTGAGAGCTTGACGTATTTTACATATAGGAGCAATTTTTTTTTTTTTTTGCGTTCACGTACGAGTCTAAAGATTTACAACTTGAAAATTAATGTTATATCATGGCACAAGCAGGCAAGAGATTCAGAAAGATTTACAAATAAGAGCATTTTTTTGGGCTAAATCTTTTAGTTGATTCTTATTCTAGAGTTTGATAAAATGGGTAGAGAGAGAAAAACATTAATTTTTTATTTTATTTCTTTGGTAGAAGGGGGATAGAGATTAGAAAATATTGTGAATTGATTTTGTTCAATTTTGAATTACGGGTTTAGATACTTTCTTATTTAATGAACAATTAATATCTCACTAATAACATTATCACACAAGCAGTGTTATTAGGAGATCCAAATCCTGCCCAATTATAGGAGATAATCAAGTCAATCAAAGATAGCCTAAATCAGACTAATAAATATGAAAAACTAATTAGCCTATTTTATTTACAGTAATAAATCTTAACACTCCCCCTCAAGTTAGAGAGTGAATGTCAAGAACTCCCAACTTGCACAACAATTCATTAAATGCTTCTTTTCCTAATGGTTTAGTGAATAAATTTGCCAATTGTTGCAAGGAAACTACATATGTAGTGATGATTGAACCTTCCTTTATTTTATCCCTGACAAAGTGGCAATATATCTCAATATGTCTTGTCCTCTCATGGAATACTGGATTGGCTGCAATGTGAAGTGTTGTTTGATTGTCACAATGCAATAAGGCTGGCTCTGGGTGGCTCAACTCGAAGTCCTTCAATAGACTACGCAGCCATGATAACTCACAACATACTCCTGCCATGGCACGATACTCAGCCTCTACTGAAGATAGAGAAACAGTCTTTTGTCTCTTTGTCCTCCAAGATATTAGAGAATTTCCAAGAAACACACAATATCCGATTACTGATTTTTTCGTGGTTGGGTAACCAGCCCAATCTGAGTCACAATAAGCCTTCAACTGCAATGAGTTTTGTATTGGAAATAAAATGCCTTCTCCTGGAGTACTTTTGACATATTTCACACTATGTAAAACAGCTTCCCAATAGGGTCTTCTTGGCTCATGCATAAAACGACTAAGCACGTGAACAACAAATGTAATATACGGCCTTGTAATCGTCAAATAAATGAGTTGCCTTACCAATCTCCTATATTTTTGTGGATTTTCAAGTAGTTCCCTGGTATCATCAAGTTTTACACCTTGCTCCATAGGAACATCCAATTGATGAAGTGGCCATGATTGGGCAGCTGCAATAGCAAGAAGACAACAGACTGTGACCATTTTTGCCATAGGAGAAAAAGTGTCATGACAATCCACACCCTCAGTCTGGGTATAACCTTTCGCAACTAGACGTGCCTTATATCGCTCAATAATGCCATCAAAATGATGCTTGATTTTATAGACCCAACAACAACCAATAGGAACTTTTCCAGGAGGCAATGGAGTGAGAGTCTATATGTTATTGAGCTCAAGGGCTTAAAGTTCAGAGGTCAAAGCTTCGTAACACTGAGTATTCAACACAGACTTTTCATAGGTTTTAGGCTTGACACTGCGACTAATGTTAACAATAAATGCCAAATATGAAGGAGATAAACGATGATAAGAAAGAAAATTGCTAAGAGGATAGTAAGTTCCCGGCGTTGAGAGTACGATTGGTAAGAAGTAGGAAATGTGACGGCAAAGTCATGCAAGTGACGTGGCAAGAAACGAGAGCGAACTAAACGCCGAGGTGGTATCACGTCAACTAGCTGATCCGGTACCAATAAGGCAAATAAAATATTGGGGTCAGCGACAGAAGTGGTAGTAGAAGGTATGTTATGGCCATTTGAGGAATTGGAAGGTGTATCACTATCACAAGGAGGAGACATTTATGGGGTTGGAGACGGATTACTAGGTTCATTTGTAGGTACAAATGTGTCCTCGGTAACAAGAGGAATAGGAACATTATCGGTGGAAGGGTTAAGAGAAAGATCAGATACTTGACGAAAAGGTAAGGAATTTTCATGAAAAACTACATCTCGAATAATAAAGAATTTTTTGGAACACAAATCATAAAGGAGGTAGGCTTTTTGACCTTGTGGGTATCCAACAAAGATGGTTTTATTTGCACGAGAAGAAAATTTGGAAGAAGGATGAACATAGGTAGTATAGCCAAGACACCCAAAGTCTTTAAGATGACCATATGAAGGCGGAACATTACTGAGTTTCTCAAAATGAGATTTCTTGCCTAACAGGGAAGAAGACATTCGATTGACTAGGTGAACAGCAGTGAGAATACATTCCCCCAAAAAATGTAAAAGAAGATGAGCTTGAAATCGTAAGGCACGAGCAGTTTTGAGGATGTGTCGGTGTTTGCGTTCTACAACACCATTTTATTGAGGCGCGTAGACGCAGGTATGTTGATATATAGTACCTTGTTCATTAAAAAACTTTCGTAAAGATGCTTTAAAAAGATTATGAACCTGCTCTATAGAATAATTACAAAGTGTGTTCCGAATGAATTTCAAGTTTTTATGAACATGCTCTATAGATTATTTTTATCCCACAAATTCAAGGGCAGAGCCAAGAGCAGATCGGGACTCGCCAAGCCTCTAATTTGTTTTTTTAATTATGTACTATTTTGAAAAAAATTCTATAAGTTCCCCTAATAGAGTAAATTACTTTCCCATTTCCTTTTTCCCCAACCTTTTAACTAAAATAAGAAAAATTTTTACAGGCCACATCCAACCTCTTTCCCCTTTCCCGTAAACAGCCCCTTTCCTTCCCTCAGTTCTAATTTCCGAAACTCACTCACACAAAGCCAAAGTAAAAAATTATGAAGAAAAGGTTTATATTATGCTTAATTTGTTAGAACTTACACTTGTCCTATATAAAAAAATTTATAAATTTATAATTAAACCACCTTATAAGATCGTAAACTACTCCACCTAGTACCAATTGATTATTTTAGAATGGAATCTTATGATTCTTAATATGATATCAATGTTGGGCCCTTGATCTAGTCTAGTTCATCTTCCGCGATTTCCCATGCGTGTTCAATCTTCATGTGGCCTTTTCACTTGTGTTCATCCACGTGTGAACCATATAAATTCAGGTCCACGTTTGGAAATTTTACTTATAATGTAACAAATTATGAAAAATAAAAGTTTGTATTATGCTTAATTTATTTCTTCTTTGGCTATGGAAATCTTATTCATAACTTTTTCCTCATTGTTATTTTTTTTTGTTGCTAGTTTGTGTTAATCCTGATGTATGTCACAAATAAAGTGGTTAAAATTAACAATTTGTCCGTGCTTCTTCTCATAGTAATTTTTTAGTGTATTTTTTTCTTTCTGTTAGATAATAATTTAATGGTCAAATTTATGAAAAAGATAGGTAATTTTAGTGTATAAATCTAAGTAATGCTTAACTTATTTATCTTTTGGCTAGGTAATTTTAGAGTTTTTCATTTAAGATAAATTTAAGAGAGTTTCTTCATACATGATAATTTTTGTTGGATATATGCACAGATGATTAGTTAAATTAAAATTAACTATATTATGTGTGTTTAATAATTCTAATTTGTTGTTGAAATTATTTTCAAACTAAAGTATGCATAAGTATAAACAATTTATTCCTTCTCTATAAAAAAGAAAAGTAAGGATGTTGACTTAGAACCCAGTAAACTAACGGTAAACTTTACTTTCCATAATCTTTATATTATTTTTGCTAAACAATGTTCTTGACACTTGTTTATGTTTAAAATGTCTAATGTAATCAATTTTTTTAATTGAATTTTGACCCCTAATATTAAATTTCTAACTCCGTCCTTACCCACAATCATGTATGCTTTATATACCTCTTTCTTGTCTGATATATGGAAGCAAATTTTGTGGTTCCTTTGTCCGTAAAAGCTATCTATGATGTAACGGTATACAAAGAAGGTAATGTTGGGATGAACTTAATTATAACGTATTAGAACCTCCCTTGTTTGACTGGGATGCTAAGATGCAATGTTAGGACCAGGCGAAACATAAGAGTATTGGTATGGTATTATCCTCCCTATGTGGTTTCTCTCTAGAAATTGTGCTGTTTTCTTTTCATAATATATTTAAAGTCATTTACCTTTTCCAAACAAGCAAGAAAGGAATTAAGAAGTTAGTTGAATTGAATCTCGCTCACACTAAAAAGTAACATAATGACTAAGATTAGATATGTTGAACGTTGGTCCTATCTGATGTGAGAGTTGGTCTGACGAGTTGAACCCAAACATTTTCCATACTAGACATCTCTAATGTTAGAGGTTAAAGATTATCTTGTTCAAAGCATTCATTACGAGGAGAGTACCAATTGGATTAATGTTAAATAACTTACCATACGCTTAGCAAAAAAGAATTTACCATACTTTATATTGATAGAAAGACTCTTAATTCTTTTTGTTCTTTTTTTTTTTTCTCTTTTCATTTCCTTTTAGTGAAAGTGAGGAAAATATTTTGTTTTCAGTTCCTTTAGTGGAAGTGTGGAAAATATTTTGTATATTCCATGTTGAATGTACATTATCTAGATTACATAATTGTGAAGTGCACAACTCCATCTAGATCGTCTAAAATACAAGATTATAACAAGAAAATCTAAACTCTAAATCTAAGGGATGACAAGCTTATCATTTAGATATGCTTTATTTATGAGCAAAAAATGCTCCTATCCTGAAGCAATAATTAAGTTCTAATCTGAGTCGTCCTTGCGTGGATGCCATCCAAATGTACACCGCTCGAATGCTGATCTTTGACAGACCAGCATCGATTTTGCAAACTACAATAATTTGTGAGCCGTTCTCAACTTGATCATGATGCAATTTAGCCTATAAAATATGTAACACAAATTCCTTATTTTAGCATCTTTGAAAAAAGTTTCATTATTTAAAGTCTCATTATTTATCTTACAATTTCATAACATCATTCTGTAGTAGATGTGCAAAATGTCTACACTTTTTAAACCTTCGTTCAGAGTAATTGTAATACCTCAGCAGCATATGATCTTGGTAGTTATGAACATCCTTGTTCTTCTTGTATCTATCTACCAGATATACATATATATAGACTTGCTTTAAACACACAAGGGAGAATTGGAATGGTTACAAATGCCACAATAAATATGTCTATATATAACTATATGATCACAACCAATTTTCATTTGCCAGCTATATATATATATAGTTTGAGAATGAGATATTGGTATATTTTCAGTTGGTTTCCAGCTGCCATCTAGCACTAACATACTAAGAGTGCTGGACTTCAAGTTGCACGTAGGCTAGAAAATGTACATGGTAAACCTTGGTCGTATGAAGTAAGCTAGGCCCTAGTTTTGCTCCACATCTGTGTACAACTGACTTTACGAGTGGGCCTTATCCTTCCCTAGACTGAACATAATTAGAGTTTTATACACGAGCTGCCCTTTATGATAAATAGGCAAGACTTTGAAATCTTGCCTGCCCTCGTTGGTGTAATTATCCATACAATACACGGCCAATTAAATTGTCAGAAGTACGTTTGGGCATGATCTACTGCTTCAGGAAGAAATTTCACTTAGTGGGTATATCAAGAATTCTAGTTTCAAATAATTTATCGGCATGAAAAGTGATAGTCAACACCATGGAGAGGTGATACCACTATTAGACTTTTCTGTACGAGGAAAACACAAATCTCTGATCATTTAAATTTTCACTTCCTACATTGAAGATTTTTCAATTCACGCGTATAATGCTTTTGCAGACATATAATATTCAACATAAGGAAGAAACTTTAAAATGAGTGGTCATTTGAAATGGTCGCACGCAATGGTGATATGTTGCCTTCAATTACATATGAAATCACTTATTGTAAATTTTATTATGACGTTCCCCCATTGAGTTCTGTAGATTCCATTATCAAAAAGTGTATCCTCCGGTCCTTTTACTAATTTTTCTCGACATATTACTAATTTTTAACAAACTAATGTTCAATTTTTTTTTTTCCGACAAAGAAATATCTCACATTTTTTAGAGTGTGCTATATAATCCGAACGTTCTATAATTGGAAACATATCTTGATTGCTATGTTGTTTGTCTAGTGCCGTATTGTAGATTCTATATGCCATAGGTGGCATAAAATATTGGACCAGTGACTTCACATGATAAATGCTTATAAGGTTTTAATTAGACTATTCCAAGAATAGGGTCCAAACACGGAGGATAAAAGTTCTTTGTCAGCTGGTTCTTGAGATCTAGGGTGGGGATCATACATGTTAATCATGTCACCTTTTTCTGTTTTTTTTTTTTAGTTTCAATTATGTTACCTCTGAAGCATACAAATAGCCACAAGCTACATTGATTCATTGAATAATATTGAATTATCATATCATTTAAAAATTTAAGTTATTAGATAATGATTAATTATTTTTACTTTTTTTTAACACGCTCCTCCATGTGTAGACGAAATTCTTGTTGAGCTTTGTGCATGAATTTTTATTTTTAAATAGGTGATTACAATACTTGAACCTAAAATGACATATGTAATGTAACCCTTACGTCGACCAAAGACTGATCGTTCAAAGTAACCTGCCATTCTGAATCTTTTTTCCCAAGTTAATGGTGATATTAATAAAAGGTAGAAATATATCACCAGAAACATACTTGAAATCGAAATAAACCATACAAAAGATCAATTCACAAATTAAAATAACATAATAAAAAATAATTCGTTTAACAAAACTCTCGAGCGATGAAAAAGTGTATAAATCACACACTTCAAGTTGGCTGGAGAGAATGAAAGAGTGATAACATACCTATGACGAACTCAGTCATCACCTTCCACCATGACTAAGCCATCACCAAACAAAGGCTTTCTATCATTCTTAAAGATTGTAGGTTTACCCCATCTTTTTCCCATTACACCTGTTGATATATTCTTGAGGAACTGCGGGTCTACAATATAGATAAATAGTTATGTGCCCAACCAATAGCTAAATACCTTGCCTACAATAAATGTCCAGTATTGTCAGTAGATATATATTAATCGATATAACATGGGATTAGTTTGACAAACGTTTGATGTATGTGGTGCAAGGGTCTCATGCACATGTATATGTGAGGCCGACACCCCACACACACTATTAGAAAATATTAGTGATGTTGTATAACTTATGTGTTTGTGAACTTTTGAAAAAATTAGAAATAAGTTTTTGGGAAAAAAAAAGACAATTTTTAAAACTTACTTGACAAGAACATAATGCATAAATTAGATCGAGTCTTGAATTTCATCCAATCTCCTTAAGGTTTTATTGCCATGCACTGGTATTAATGGCTCAATGGCACAAACCTCCAGGATAATCTCTCTTACATTAGCAGCACTACAAAATGTAAGAACGACGAACTAGAATAATGCAAAAGTTCTCCCTCATAATTAATAGACTATGAAAGTTGAATGAAAATGATGAATGAATTCCGTTTGGGTTTTCTAGCTATTTATAGAAGGTCGTTACCTATTCAGACAAGTACTTGCAAATTCTGACCAGCTCCAGGAGGTGTCTTTTGGACAAAAACTGTCCAAAATTGACAAATGACAGTTAAGACAAAACTGCCTGATAACTGCAAAGCTTCTAGAATTAGCTGTCTGCAGAAACTTCTTAAATTAATAAAATTATATTAATTATGATTTTGTTATTTTTTTGTCCAAAAGATAGAGCCACTAGAGCCATGACGCGCGCAGATGTGTGGTGGTTTAGAGCAAACCTTAGGTCATCCCCATCTAAAGGCTATTAGTGCCCCTTGGGGCCTAACCCCAAGTGTCAGAACTTGAGATATATAAATTGAAATAAATTACTATATTTTTTCGATGTGAAATTATTCAAATTCTACAATATTTCAACTTCTAAGTTAACTTTATATATGCCTCATTTTCAATTCTCCAACTTTGAGTTTCAATTTCTCATTCATTTCTTATTAGTTTTAACCAAGTGAATATATTACTCGCATCCCCTCGACAAGATGATTGCGTATGAACTTGGTTCTTCTCTCCACGAGATGTAGTACCCACTTAATAATTGAGTCAAAGGTGGTCAAAATCACTTGGGATAAACCCAATAACGCCACAAAATAAATGTCCGAACTTTTTCTGGGGTGTATGTCGTGGGTGATGCTAAGGCCCGAGGAGGAGGAAAAATCATCCTTCATTTTCTTGTCATTCAAATTTCCTAGAGGGAAGCTTGGTGTTGGACAAGAAAACCCATTTTCCCTAAGCTTTCGATATGCTAGATTTGGCAAAATCCACCATGCATGAAAAGATTATCTTAAACGGCATGATGAGCAAAAGAAAAGCAAAAATGGCTAAACTAAGAAGTTGAAGAAGCTGAAGAAAATCCATTTCTCTCTCTATGTGTTAACTCTCTGGTGACTAAATGCTGCTCTCTCTAGCTCTCTAAGTTGTGTACGTAGTGATGTGCCAAAAGGATGGAACAGAAGGATATTTATAGATGTGTGTCGGTGCTGCTAGAGTGTCCCAACTTTGACTTTTTTGGCCCCGATTGCATGGTCTGTGTTGTTTTTGTATGTATCATAGTTTTTTTTTTCTTATGTTAATTTGTGTCTGCTCCTTTTGCATGCATGTTTCATGTCTTTCGTGATTTGTCAACGTTTGGTTTTTTCATGTCAATTACGGCTCCTACCCAGTACACATTGTCTGTTGAAGCAGGCCTACCAAATGAACCCGTCCCCCATATCTCGCCAAAAAGTTGTTTTTTGAAAGTTTTTGTTGCTCCTTTTTTTATTTTTTATGACCAAGGATCAGCCCACAATGTATATATTGGATTAAACACTATCAAAGCATTTAGCTCCATGACAAATGCGTCGGCATCCCATCACCTGACCAAATGACTGGGTGTAAATCAAACTTGGGAGTAAAACGGCCCGACACAAAGTATACACCAGTTTAGTCAAGAGTTTAATTTTTAGAACAGTTAGCAGGACTCGAACCTAGGTTGTACCATTATTCACCTTCTGTCACTTGCCACTGGGCGACCCCTTGGGGTCTAGTTTTTGTTGCTTGTTGCCTAAGTTTTTTCTTTTTCACATCCAAAATTTGGGTAAAAAAAATTAAAATGCAACCTGTTATAATTAAATCTTTTAAATTTAAACCATAATTTTTTTTATGTCGATTATAACCAAAAAAAAAAAAGTTCTTGCCGCTCGTTGCGTAACTTCTTGTTTCTATTAGACAACCAAGTATGACCTGACGTGGCAAAGAAAAATTTAGTTGACTATTCAACCATAGACAACAATTATCAAATAAAACCAAAAGAGTCGCCAAAAAAAATTGTGTTTTGACCTACTAATTTGGACGCAAGAATATTAACTGGTCATGTGTTTCGATGTTTCACACCTAACATTGTGTGTCTGAAGAAGAAGTTCCACTCATCAAAAGGAAAAAATAATAATAATAATAATAATTCTAGTTGTAGTCAAGATCTGCAGGTCTTTCCATCCATGAGATTTTCTTCATATAATCTTTCCATGGTATTCTTTTATATCACATTTCTGCATATGCAAAATTATTCTCCTCTAATACTTAATTCATTAAAACTTACATTATTAGGTTTCCTTTTTAAGCATCTAAAAATAATGAGAGCTAAATAAAAACACATTAATTATTTAGCATAGTACATTGTTTATGTTTTTGGTGTTTTCTTAATCAATTTAGATGATGATAGGATTGTACTTTCGAAGACGCGGCGAATATTTTGCTTTTTCTTTTCTTGGGCACAAAGGTGTAAGACTTGTTATGGGGGCATTATAGTCAATATATAAATATCTCTTTTGTAGGTCATTACTCAATAATAACTCTAGAAAAATACCAAAAAATGAAAAATAAGTGTAAAAGAAGGAAAAAAGACATATCACATGGGATCCTTGTTGAAAGGTTAATATGAACGGCTACAACTAATGGCGGAGCTATTTATGGACCAATGGAGGCTATACTATTAAAGAATGAGTTGAAACTGTATTTTTTTAAAACAGTGTGTATATTTTTACATTAAAAACCAATTTAGCTTTATTAAAAAAAAAATTAAACATATATGGTACCAAATTATGTGTTTTGAATCTCCAATAAATAATAATCATGGATAAACCCTTGATTACAACACTTAGGAAATTGATTTTCTTAAAATTAAGTCTCATATTCATACCATAACGTGATGTTTATTGCCCTTGAAAGTTGAAACCATATTCATTAGTAGTTAAGAAGCATTTATGAATCTGACAATGTGAACATTGAAAGTATGAGGACTTTAATTTGCCATGTGAGCAATTATATATGTGAACTCCGAAATTGGCTACCACTGAGATATAGGTTCAGCTCTAGGTGTTAGTCCAATCATATATTAATAAATGTTGATGTTATTTTTGTATTATTTAATCGTCATTCAGAATTTTAGTCTAACAAACGAGATTGGTATTATAAATTTATTAAATAACTATTTGAACTTTAAATTAAGTGATCCAAAATGGTTAATTTAAATTATCACTTAAGCTTACAATACTCATTTATAAATCACACACTTAATATTCGGTGGAACATTACACACACTGACTATTGAAAACCTGACATCATCGTCAGGCGTATAGATCAGAGAGTGTAGGATATATTACACGCACCCTCGTTGAAGACTTGACATCCTCATCAGGTGCACAAAAGAGGTACGAGATTTGTTGAATACCTGATGTCCTCGTAAGGCGCACAGATGAGGCAGTGCAAGATTTGTTGAATAGATGACTTTCTTGTCACGTGTTGGCGAGGCGGTGCAGGATTTGTTGAAGATGTGACGTTCAGGTGCATAGACGAGGCACTGCAGGATTTTAGAGATGGCTAATGATTAGCTCTAAATACTATTTTTTTGTATTCCAAACCTAGAATCTCAGGTCCGCAAACGGTGTTTTAAGCTTAAGAAATACTTGCTTAGATCTCAAATCAATTTACCTAAAATGGTTAATCAAATTTGTCATTTAAATCTTCAACACCCACTCATAAATCACACATTTATCACTTCTTCCACTAATATGAGATATTGTAACCATACTTGTATGATTATCGTCTATCACATGTCGATGTTGTCCATATCATTGACTCTTCCAACAAGGAAAAAATGCATCATCGTCTAACATTTTCCACCTAATTCACCTAGGGAGAAAATATATTATTGTTTGACCTACACATTGTAAATACTGTGTTCAACAAGCTTATTAGAACACAAATATACCCTGATTAGTCAAGCTTTGTTACGGACAAAAAAAAACCAAAAACTCAAGCTTTTGTTTACCAAAAAAAAAAAAAGAAGTCAAGCTTTTGTATTTAGGGCTCCGTTTGTTTGCTGTAAAATATTTTCCCGGAAAACATTTTTCGGATTTTACGGTGTTTGGTAACACTGGAAAATTGGTCAACCGTAAAATGTTTTCCAGTCAAAAATTGCGGCTGCTTTTTCTTAATTTTACGGTGTTTGATAACACCAGAAAATTGGTCAACCGTAAAATATTTTCCGGTCAACAATTGCGGCTAGTACAAAATTATGTAAAATGTTTTCATGTCCTTCGGGAGAAGAAAACATTTTACAGAACTTACGGCACATCCAAACACCAGAAAATATTTTTCAGTATTATATTTTCCAGTAAAATATTTTCCTCCAACAAGTTATTTTACGGCAAACAAACAGAACCCTGTAAAATATTTTATTTTCCAAAAAAACACTTTTCACGGAAAACATTTTACACAAGCAAGTTATTTTACGGCAAACAAACGGAGCCTAGATCTCCTACCTTTCATCTTGCTTTGAAATTGCAATTCACTGCGAATTATATTTAACTAGCTTATACGTACTGCGTAAATATTGTGACTTATTTGTGAACTATATATTTTTTTTCTTCATGATTTGCATATTTTAATAGCAAAGTCCGAAATAAGTTGATTGGATGGGGCCGTGAGGAAAGAGTTATTCACTTTATAATTAAATACTACATCGGTTGTTGATTCTTGTAATAATGCAAAACATGATAATAATGAATTTATGAAGAAGATTAATCAGGTCAAGGAGGGGCGGTATCATGGGAGAAACGGCGGGGGCAAGTACACAGGGGCGGATCTAGAAATTTAATATTGGGGGTGCCAAAATATTTTTTTAATGATACTACATATAATTTTTTAAAAATTAGGAGGGCCGATAATTTTTTTTAACGATACTACATATATATTTTTAAAAAAATTTAAAACGTTGGGGGGGGTCGTGGCCCCCCTCCCACACTACATAGATCCGCCCCTGCAAGCACAAGTGGAAGAGTTAAATTCCTATGTAATATCATTAAAAAAAATATTTTGGCCTCCTAATATTAAATTTCTAGTTCAGCCTCTGAGGTCAAGCACAAGTGGAAGAGTTATATAAGTCATGTTTATTTTTGTTATTTTTTCCATATCGTTTGGGGAATAATTAGTATTTTAGTCAAAACTAGTTAGTAGTAATAGTTCTTTTGTCCTACATCGATTATGTAACGCCCCAATTCGACCCCTCCTACGATCAGACAGGACGCAACGAAATTTTGGCAGTATAACGACAATAATTAGGACACCAAGGCTCTAAACCAACCTCTTCGAAACTTATACAACCAACTCCACAACAATTCAATAATTAAACAACACAACCCCAATATACAATAAATATTCTTTTACCATTGCATCCATCGGTTATACGTTTCCGTTCCAACATCATACGTTTACTATATAACATACATTTTCAAAATAAATTATAACCAACCTAGCAATCTAATCATATTCCAAAACAAGACTACTAAGCTAGCAACATTTAATCTACTATCTTTAAAACATCTTTTATATCATAAACTTCTAAGTAAATACAAACCAACTAGTTTTAATATACAAGATAACAAAAGAGTACAATATCAGATATCAAGGACAAGACTCTGGCATATAGTACTCATCTACATATGGCACATTATCCTCTTCTGGAGGCACATACCCGTAATCTGGATCGGTAACACCTGTATGCATGCAATAATTGAGAGTGAGCTTATATAAAACAAGCCCAGTGAGGATTCGATAGATCTCTAACAATATTTACTATATTCATTGGAAATCATTATTTGAGCAGTAAACACACAATAATCATCAATAACAATATAAGCACATTAATTATAATGACCAATCAATAAAGGATACTCTAGTTGGTGTAGCTCTAAACGCCATCACGATCTCATCCGTTCTTCTTATAACTCTCCATTACTCACGCACCTGAGGTACCTCTCTAGCCCCTCCCTCCATGGCACCTCCACCCATGTGAGCTAGGGGTAGCCTATGATAGTCATGCCGTTTTCAACCCGACAACCCGATGTTGCCCAAGAGGTGGCACACACATACCAAGACTCATGACAAAAATAAAAATCATTCAAATATCAGGGGGACAACCTTTCACGTTGACTATCTCCCGGCTCATCAATAATCAATTATCACAGGAGGACAACAAAGTAGGTTGCCTATATCCCGGCTCATCAATAATCAATCAATAATCATTATTTCAATAACATAACAGCAACTAGTCAAATAAGCAACAAACAACTAAGTTAGATGACAAAGTAGGCCACCCAACTTAACATGCATTAAACACACAACCAAACCCTCGTTTAACTATCAACAACTCATAATTCAATCACTCAAACACCACCCAAACATTCAAAGGCATAATTCAACATTTTAAAGAAAGACAACCCAAACTTTTAAAAGTCATAGCTTACATTCTACTAATCCGATAACCTCCAAACCAGTTTCGAACACTCATCCACTCAATCAATAACATTAACCCCCTCGGAAATCAACCATAAACCATCCACATCAAGCCCAACAACCCTAAAACCCTAATGTATCAAGGCTGAAATTTCTGGACTTTCACACCGACATCACAATCAAAATTTCGGCATTACAACATTACTACCACATATTTAACAAGCTTTTAGAAACTAACAACAAGTAATTCCAACAACCACAACATCATTTATTCAACAAATAGCCAAATTCTCAATTTTTAATACCTGAAATTAGAAATGCATACTACAATGGTTCAAAACTGATATAAACACATATAATCAATCTAACATCAATAATATAACATCAATTTAACATTTCAACTGCTAAAAATTTGATTATATGAATTAACATAAAAATGACATTTTGAGATCTAGAATTTTTCTCTCACATTTGATGTATTTTGATGCAAGAAAGATGTAGAATGGATGCCCAACAAGTGAATTCAAGCTTTGGTTGATAAGATTTGGCTTTGAATTGCAACTTCTAATAAAAAAATTGTCTTTGAAAACCTTGAAATTTCTTTCTCTTTTCTCTCCTATGGCTCTCGGCCTTGTGTGTGCGAGTGAGTGTGTTTTTGTGCTTTGCTAATGTGTGTTGATGAAATATATACAAAGGTCAAACAAAATAAAAATAGTCAAAGTTGACACTTAGTTAATTTTTAGTCTTTTAATTGTTTTCTAGTTTTTGAATTTAATTTTCAACTATTTCTTGCTCAAAACATTAAATTGGCACTTAGACTATTTCTAGATAATTTATTTCAGGTGACAAAGAGTTTTACATGCAAATATTTTCCCCTGATTCTATTTAAAACTCAATTTTCGCAAAAGAAAGTGTAAAAACTTTTAAAATTTCAAAGCCAATTTGAAATCTATTTTAATCAAACACGAGTCTATTAATATCCAAGGACTAGGTTTTAAAATGTTTAAAACACTCCTGTAAAAATTTTAGTAGACAGGTGTTCAAAATACTATTCATGAAAACCGTCGATAAAATTTCTGATTCCGTTTTTGATAAAAAATTTATGAATGCACACATAGCATGTATTAGGAATATAAATCACATATTTAGCACATTTTAACTTATATAACACATAAACAGGTCAAATCACGTAAATTAAGGCAAAGACACGCAAATCGAGGTAAAGACAAAATATGGGGTCTCACATTCTCCCCCCCTTAAAGAAATTTCGTCCTCAAAATTCTTACTTGCTGTACAGAAAAAATCTGAGTACTACTGCTACATCTGATCTCACCTCTCCCAAGTAGCCTCCTCAATCCCGTGATGTTTCCACAATACCTTGACCATCGGCCGTTCATCATAAGTCAGATTCTCACGAAACTGTAACGGCTCTGGCTCTAGAATATGAGAAGGATACGGATTATACTTCCACAAATTAGATACGTGAAAGATATCATGGACATTAGAGAAGTTCTCTGGTAAAGCCAACTGATATGCTAACTTATCAACCCTGCTGGTAATCTCAAACGGCCTTAAAAATCTCGGACTCAGCTTACCACCTTTACCATAATGAGCAAACCCCTTTCGAGGAGATAATTTAAAAAAAACCCGATCCCCGACTATAAACTCCAAATCCCGACGATGCTTATCAGCATAACTCTTGTATCTGCTCTGTGTTGTAAGCATTCTCTGCCTGATCAACTGAACATTCTCAATCTTCTCTAGAAGCTCTGGCATAATAGTCTAATCAATAGTCTTCATCTCTCCTACTTCATCCCAATACAAAGGTGATCGGCACTTACGATCGTAGAGAGCTGCAAAAGGTGTCATCCCAATAGTAGCTTGATAACTATTGTTATAAGAAAACTCGATGTTTCTCCCAGTTCCTCCCAAAGTCCAGAACACAAGCCCTGAGCATATCCTCCAGAATCTGAATAGCCCTCTCAGACTGACCATCGGTCTGAGGATGATACGCTGTGCTGAAGTTTAACTGAGTATCCAAAGTTTCCTGAAGTTTCTCCCACAAACGAGAAGTAAACCGAAGATCTCGATCTGAGACAATACTAGATGGAATCCCGTGAAGTTTAACAATCTAATCCACATAAAGATCCGCCAACTTTGCAACCTTATCTCCCAACCTCATCGGAATAAAATGAGCTGTCTTCGTCAAACGGTCTACAACAACCCAAACTGCGTCGTTACCTCTCGGTGTTCTAGGCAAATTAGAGACGAAGTCCATCGTGATATGCTCTGACTTCCACTCTGGTATTGCCAACGGTTGAAGTTACCCTACGAGTCATTGATGTTCGGCATTCACTCGCTGACAAGTCAAACATTTGGATACAAACTAAGCAACCTCCATTTTCATGTTATTCCACCAATAATGTTGCTTCAAATCCTGATACATCTTGTTTCTACTAGGATAAATGGTGTACTTAGAATTATGAGCCTCCTCCACAATACCTCTCCTCAAACCCGGTTCATCGGGAACACAAACCCTATTCTAAAACCGAAGAATACCATATTCACGTAATTTGAAATCAAACTGATCATCCGTGATCTGATCATTGATCTTCTAAAATTTTGGATCAAGTTGTTGAGCTTCTCTGATATGAGACAGCAATAAAGGTTGAATACGGAGATGTGAACATATCACCCCAACCTAAGTCAACTCCGGTCTCCAATAAGTGAATTCCTCAAGAACCTCCAACTTCTTGACAGCTAAACAAGAAATACTCACCTTACGGCTAAGAGCGTCTGCCACAACATTTGTCTTCCCAGGCAGATAACTGATAGAACAATTATAATCTTCGAGAAGTTTCATCCATCTCCGTTGACACATATTCAACTCCTTCTGTGTGAACAAATACTTCAGACTCTTATGATCAGTGAAAATCTCGAACTTACTGCCCCACAGATAATGACGCCACTTTTTCAGTGCGAATACAACTGCTGCCAACTCAAGATAATGAGTCGGATAATTCACCTTATATGGTTTCAACTTTCTAGAAGCATAAGCAATAACCCAACCATTCTGCATAAGTACACAACCCAAGCCCTCATTGGATGCATCACTGTAGATAACCATATTATCAGTCCCCTCTGGTAGTACAAGTACTGGAGCGGTAGTTAACCTCTTTTTCAACTCCTGAAACCCACTCTCACATTTCTCATTCCAAATAAAGCTAGTCCGTTTCTGAGTTAACTTAGAAAGTGGCCCTGCAATCTTAGAAAAGTCCTTGACAAACCTACGGTAATAACCCACCAAGCCAAGGAAGCTACGAACCTTCGAAACATTCTTCGGCCGTTTCCAAGACATCACCGTTTCAATCTTAGTGGGATCTACAGAAATACCGCTCTGTGTGATCATATGACCGAGAAAAGATATACGTTGCAGCCAATATTCACATTTGCTGAACTTTGCAAACAACTGATGCTCTTGCAGCTTCTGTAAGACAAGCCGTAGATGCTGCTCGTGCTCCGATTTAGACTTAGAATAAACTAAGATATTATCAATAAAGATTACCACGAACTGGTCCAAGTACGGCTGAAAAGCCTAATGCATAAGATCTATGAATACTGCCGGTGCATTAGTCAGTCCGAAGGGCATAACAATAAACTCATAATACCCGTACTGAGTCTAGAAAGCAGACTTCGGAACATCCTATGAACGAATCCGAAGCTGATAATACCCCTGCCTCTAGTCAAATTTAGAGTAGACCTTGGCTCCCTGAAGTTGATCAAACAACTCGTCAATCAGTGGCAAAGAATACTTGTTCTTGATGATTCAAACCACGATAGTCGATACATAATCTCAAGGTACCATCCTTCTTCTTCACAAATAAAATAAGTGATCCTCATGGTGAAGAACTCTGCTGAATGAAGCCCTTCTCTAATAACTCCTACAACTGAGTTTTTAGCTCTTTCAACTCAGCTGGTGCCATCCGGTACGCTGATATAGAAATAGGTTGAGTACTAGGAATAAGATTGATCACAAACTCCGCATCTCTCTCTGGCGGTAATCCTGGCAACTCCTCGGGAAATACATTGGGATATTCCTGAATAATAGGAACTTCCTCCAGTTTTAGCTTATCAGATGGCTTGTTGATCAAATAAGCTAGATAACTCGAACACCCCTTACTCACCAGCTTAACAGCTTTAGTTGATGAGACAATAAAACTCGTCTTAGCATCCCGGTTCCCCGCTACCTCAACTACTGGTTGATTTGGCAAACGAAACTGTACTACATTTGTTCTACAGTTTAGCTAAGATAACATCATACTTAGAAAGCTAGTCTATACCCAAGATAACATCATACCCCCGGATAGGAAATAAAATAAGATCCAATGGAAAATCCTGACCCTTAACATGTATTTTACAGTCTTTATAAACTAAGCCAGTCATATACTTATCAGTTAAAGAAGTACTAATCTTAACCACATAAGGCAATCTTTCAGGTTGTATGTTAACACGTTGCACACAAGTAGGCGTAATGAAAGAATGCGTAGCACCAGAATCAATCAACACTTTAACAAGTTGATTAAGTATAACAAAGTTACCTTCCACAACTGTCGTATCCTTAGGTGCCTCCTCTAAATCAACTGCGTAGGCCAGAGCCTGAACCCGCTGCTGCTGAGGTGCATCAACAGTAGGTCGGCCCCGATAACCCCGGGTCGCTGCCCGACTCTCAATCCTCTAAAATCTAGGGCAATCCTTCACCCTATGCTGATTGATGTTGCAACCCAAACACGTTCCTGCCTTCGCCCTGCAGTTGGCCTCCACATGGCCCTGATGCTTGCAGTAAGTACACTGCAGTGACAAAGCACTGCCACTGCCCCTAGAAGAACCAGAAGCTGAGAAAGCAGTTGTACCAGCCTGCTGCTGAGGTCTCGCAACACTAGGCCTATATTAACTCTGAGACTGGGCCAGTCTGTACTGTGACTGAGCTTGATAAGACCCCTACTGAAACTGAGGCTGATAGTAACCCTGCTGACTTTGCGGTCTGAAAGAACCCTGTTGCATCGAAGGCCTATAACCACTCTGTTGTATTGAAGGTCTATACAAACCCTGTTGGCCCTGCGGCTGAAATGGCCTCTTGCTAGGCTGACTAGGTTCAATCTGTTCCCATTTCCTCTTTTTCAGTCTGGATACCACATCAAAGGCCTCAAAAAATATATCATACTGATTCAGGGCCATTGCATTCTGAATCTCTGGCCTCAAACCCAACATAAACCTCCGAGTCTTGCGCTCCTCATCTGCTACAAACTCCGGTGCATACCGGGACAGCCTGGTAAAAGTGGCCTCATATTGAGACACTGTAGCATCCCCCTGAACTAAAGACAGGAACTCCACCTCTCTCCTTTCCCGTGCAATCCTCGGGACATACTTCGCCCGAAACGTACTAAGGATGGTATCCTAAACATACGGAGTACCTCTTGCCTCCCAACCGACTCTCACTGTGCGCCACCATTTCTCTGTCTCATAATCAAACAAGTAAACGGCATAAGTGACTTTCCTCTCATCAGTATAGTCTAGAGGATTGAATATCTTTTCTATCTTATTAATCCAAGCTTCCGCCTTCCTATCATCCGGCTCTCCCTGAAATCTTGACGGATAATATCCCAAGAATTCCTTCAGCGTACCACGCCCGTGGTAACCACCCTGAACATTCAACAACTGAGTCTGTAATGTCTATGCTTGGGCAGCCTGCCCTGCTAGTATCTGTGCTTGCCCTGCCATAATCTCCGTCATCCTATCTATGGCTGCACCAAAAAGATCATCATCCCTATCTCGGCCCGGTGCCACATTATCCGGTGCCGCGTCAACTACCTCAGGCCTATCTCTGGTTCTTGGTCTACTAGTCATTCTACTAATCAAAGAGTTAGTACAAGTTATAACACATATACAGGCTATAGACAATTATTAGCACATAACAATAACTCACATAAAGCACATAAATCACTTAAGTATCAATCACATAAACAAATTGATCACATAATCACATAGTCACTAAAACACATAATCATTTAATCATATTAATACATATTTCACTTTTCTTTCACTTCATACATACTTTCATGCTAAGACCATTACCCACATTTCGAGAATACCTCAGCTGACAACTAAACATAAGCTCTGATACCACTTAATGTAACGCCCCAACTCGACCCCTCCTACGATCAGTCAGGACGCAACGGAATTTCGGCAGTATAACGACAGTAATTAGGACACCGAGGCTCTAAACCAACCTCTTCGAAACTTATACAATCAACTTCACAACAATTCAACAATTAAACAATACAATCACAATATACAATAAACATTTTTTTTATCATTGCATCCATAGGTTATACGCCTCCGTTCCAATATCATACGTTTACTATATAACATATATTTCCAAAATAGATTATAACCAATTTAGCAATCTAATCATGTTCCAAAACAAGACTATTAATCTAGCAACATTTAATCTACTATCTTTAAAACATCTTTTACATCATAAACTTCGAAGTAAATACAAACCAACTAGTTTTAATATACAAGATAACAAAAGAGTACAACATTAGATATCAAGGACAAGACTCTGACACATAGGACTCGTCTATATATGAAACATTATCCTCTTTTGGAGGCACGTACCTGTAATTTGGATTGGTAACACCTGTATGCATGCAATATTTGAGAGTGGGTTTAAATAAAATAAGCCCAATAAGGATTCGATAGATCTCTAACAGTATTTACTATACTTCTTAGAAATCATCCTTTGAGAAGTAAACACACAATAATAATCAATAACAATATAAGTATATTAATTATAATGACCAATCAATAAATGATACTCTAGTTGGTGTAGCTCTAAACGCTATCACGATCTCAATCGTTTTTCTTATAACTCTCCATTACTCACGCACCCGAGGAACCTCTCTAGCCCCTCCTTCCATGGTACCTCCGCCCATGCGAGCTGAGGGTAGCCTATGATAGTCATGTCGTTTTCAACCCGGCAGCCCGACGCTGCCCGAGAGGTGGTACACACATACCAAGACGCATGACAAAAATATTAATCATTCAAATCTTAGAAGAACAACCTTTCATATTGACTATCTCCCGGCTCATCAATAACCAATTATCACAGGAGGACAACAAAGTAGGTTGTCTATCCCCGGCTTATCAATAATCAATCAATAATCATCATTTCAACAACATAACATCAACTAGTCAAATAAGCAACAAACAACTAAGTTAGATGACAAAGTAGGTCACCCAACTTAACATGCATTAAACGCACAACCAAACCCTAGTCTAACCATTAACAACTCACAATTCAATCACTCAAACACCACCCAAACATCCAAATGCATAATTCAACATTTTATAGAAAGACAACCCAAACTTCTAAAAGTCATAGCTTACATTCTACTAATCCGATAACCTCCAAACCAGTTTTTAACACTCACTCACTCAATCAACAACATTAACCCTCTCGAAAACTAACCATAAACCATCCACATCAAGCCCAACAATCCTAAAACCCTAATGCATCAAGGCTGAAATTTTTGGACTTTTACACCGACATCACAATCAAAATTTTGGCATTACAACATTACTACCACGTATTTAACAAATTTTTAGAAACTAACAGCAAGTAATTCCAACAACCACAACATCATTTATTCAACAAATAGATAAATTCTTAATTTTTAATACCCAAAAATAGAAATGTATACTACAACGGTTCAAAATTGATATAAACATATATAATCAATCATTTGCATCTACTGAGCAATAATATAACATCAATTTAACATTTCAACTGCTAAAAATTTGATTATATGAATTAACATAAAAATGACATTTTGAGATCTAGAATTTTTCTCTCACATTTGATGTATTTTGATGCAAGAAAGATGTAGAATGGATGCCCAACAAGTGAATTCAAGCTTTGGTTGATAAGATTTGGCTTTGAATTGCAACTTCTAATAAAAAAATTGTCTTTGAAAACCTTGAAATTTCTTTCTCTTTTCTCTCCTATGGCTCTCGGCCTTGTGTGTGCGAGTGAGTGTGTTTTTGTGCTTTGCTAATGTGTGTTGATGAAATATATACAAAGGTCAAACAAAATAAAAATAGTCAAAGTTGACACTTAGTTAATTTTTAGTCTTTTAATTATTTTTTAGTCTTTTAACAATTTTAGACTATTTCTTGCTCAAAAATTTAATTTGGCACTTAGACTATTTCTAGATAATTTATTTTAGGTGACAAAGAGTTTTACATGCAAATATTTTCCCCCGATTCGGTTTAAAACTCATTTTTCGTAAAAGAAAGTGTAAAAACCTTTAAAATTCCAAAGCCGATTTAAAATCCATTTTAATCAAACACGGGTCTATTAATATCCGAGAACTAGGTTTTAAAACGTTTAAAATACCCTTGTAAAAATTTTAGCAGACATGTGTTCAAAATACTATTCATAAAAATCGTTGGTAAAAGTTTTGATTACGTTTTTAATGAAAATTTCATGAACGCACACATAACATGTATTAGGAATATAAATCACATATTTAGTACATTCTAATTTATATAACATATAAACAGGTCAAATTATACAAATCAAAACAAATACACACAAATCGAAATAAAAACAAAATATAAGGTTTCACAGATTAGCTAAATAGTCCATAGCTAATTCAATAGAAAGTGCAACTAGTTTTATATATATATATATATATATATATATATATATATATATATATATATATATTTCATATTTTGAGTTTGTCTCTAGCAGTTTTGAGTTACAATAAATAAAATTCTTGTTTCAAAGCATCTTCTAGAACACATGTAGTTAAATCCTTATTTTAAGGTGTCCCCTAATTAAATGTATCTAGTTTTTTACGCTTTCATCCTACATCAACTAAAATCTATAGCCATTGACAATCTTATAAAACAAAAAAAGAAAAAAAGAAAAACTCTTTAACTATAGGTGATATTAAAGGACCTATTTAAATGATTCTCTATATATAATACGTTGATTTCGAAAATTAATTTTTTTTTTTTTTGTGTATACTTCATGTTAGTTTATTGAATTTTTTTTTTCAAAATTAATCATGCTACAAGATTTTTAAAATGTTATATTTTAGAGATTCTAAAAGAGATTCTTATGTATAAATTAAAATATTATTTCGAGAAATATGTCGATTTCTTACGTTTTACTTTCGATGGAGTGATTCACGAGTATAAATTTCAACCACCATAACGATTATAATTCTTTGATGGAAGGTAGTAACAATGATCGACAAAGACAAATAACTATCGCTTTGAAATTAGATGAATTGGTAATTAAGAACAGAGGAAAGCAAAAAGAGAAATGTTATCCTTTTGACAGGCAACTATTAATTTTAATTTTATTTAAACTTTGTCTTTGTGACCATGTGGTAATAGTTCAACTATTGACGGTGAAGAAGTACCCAATTTACCTTGTCTTTAGTCTAGTGGTATATTCTTCACTGTAAGTGTAAGAGTTTGTGAAATTAATTCTCGTAAATAATATTTGAGATATGTATAACTTAAATTTCCCTTAAATCAAAAATGAAAAAGAAAATGAAGTAGTCAATGTTCATAATAAATTTCCAGAAATTAAACAAGTGCAAATATATTGTCCCACCGACCAAACAAATATGAGAAAGACTCATATAACTATGAGCATCATTTGAATGTTTTGTTAAGGAGACGATGGTCGGTTTTGCAGTTTCTGGACTATATTCAAAGTTAGATTTTGTCAGCTACAAAAATATGATAATAAAGTTTGATGAATATAGTATTTAGAGAAGAATGATTGATATCAAGAAATAGATTTATGATTCTCTATCGAAAAATTTTCGTCAATCAGTTTGAACTAATATGAGTCTTTCATATATCTACATGTGTAAATCTTATTAATCATGTGAGACACTGACACATCAGTTCGTACTGATACAAGAATTTTCTTTCTTCGGCTATAGAAATTGCAATCATTGAAAACCGTGGATGAAGAAAAGCCATACATGGAAAGGCGTGCACATCATTTTTAAATGTTTTTTTTTTGTGCATATCTCAATGACAAAAAAAAAAAAAAAAAGTTAAGGGTTGCTATTCATTCAATTCGAATTATATCAATCTTCTCATGTGAGGTGGTTGTCACACACAGGTAGCACCCATTTTCTTTCTCATAGATTAATAGAAGAGTTTTTTCTAAGTTAAAACATAAAATTCTTCACTAGAAAGTAGTGGCGAGTCACTTAGATGTGAGGGGGTGCACAAGCACCCCTTCAAGTGCTTGAAAACAAAAATCTTTTATTTTTTTTTATTTAAAAAAAATTATATTAAGCACTTTTACTGGACGAGTACACCCTTAATCTTAAATTTCTGATCCCGTTACTACCAAAGCATAAAATTCTTTACTGGAAAGCTTTTCCTAGCTTCCCTTTTCTCTAGTAAAATAAAGTGTCAGTATTTGATTTTTGACCATAATAGAGTTAAATTGAATTTACTCTCCACCTGAATTGACTAAATTGAAATTTTTTAAAAATAATAGAGTTAAATTAATTTTTTTTAAAATAATAGGAATTAAATTAACTAATTTTGAATAATAGGGATGAATTTACAAATTTTTTTTTAAAAAAATAAAAATTAAATTGACTAGAGACAAAATTAAAAATTTAGAAAAATAATAAATACTATATATGCTATTTTCCTAACAAATACGATTAAGATATAACTTTTTTTTTTTAGCGATATCAGGACCGTGAAATTAATTATAGAAAAAAATCGTTTTCTTCTAATTTTACTTTCTATTTCGAGCGATCCTGATCGCTACACAGGGTCACAAAAAACGTTCAAAGTGTCATAGCTCTTAGTCAAAGTTTGACATTCTAGAAATTAAAGCAGCACCTACACACATCTATAAATAGCCATCTTTTCTATGCTTTTTGGCACATCATTAATCAAATTAGAAAGCTACAAATAGCAGCAGAGAGAAACATAGAGAGAAATGGATTTACTTCAGCTTCTTAGTTTGTCCATTTTTGCTATTCTTTTGTTGTTCATGTCATGTAGAATAATGTTTTCATGATGGATTTTTCCAAAGCTAGCATATAGAATGCTCAAGGCAAATGGGTTTTCTGGTCCAACACCAAACTTTCCTTTAGGAAATTTGAACGACATGAAAAAGAAGGCAGTTTTTTCCTCGTCCTCGGCCTTTGGCATCACCCATGACATACACTCCAGAGCATTTCCATATTTTGCTCTATGGCAAAAATCTTATGGTAAGTCTCAAGGTTACCAAAATTAATCTCACCTACATCTAAGCTCCATGCACTAGTTGTTGAAAGGACTAAATTTCCCGTGCTGGGTCGTGGGTTGGACATATTTGGAAACGTGGTAAAGAGTTTAAAATTATCATTGTCGTATTTAAAAAAGTAAGGTTTATTAATTTTTCGATGGTACAATATTTTCAGAATATTTCAAAATCCATGTTAAATATCTTGCCAAGTTAATTAATAGTACTGCATGCTGCATGCATGTTTTCTCCTCATCTTTTTATTTCTTGCGATGAATGCTTTAGTTATACACAGTTTACGAATTGTCAGAGATTACATATCAAGTACGTAGCCACATTAGTGCATGCTCCATTGTGAGGTGCCGGCTACACATGCGTATCGTTTTTTAGACCAATCCTATCCATGTTAATATCTGCTGATTATACTGTACATTTATTGTAGGCAAGGTATTCAACTATTGGTTGGGCACAGAACCATTTCTATATATTGCAGACCCAGAGTTCCTCAAGAAGATGTCAACAGGTGTGCTGGGAAAAAGTTGGGGAAAACCTACTATCTTTAAGAATGACAGAAAACCCATGTTTGGTAATGGCTTAGTCATGGTGGAAGGCGATGACTGGGTACGTCACAGGCACGTTATTACTCCTGCATTCTCTTCAGCCAACTTGAAGGTGTGTGATCATACACTTTTCTAGATTTCGCACATAGCGAGAATTTCATGCACAAATAGCCTTTAATAGTTTTTTATTATATTATCTTAATTTTTGAATTGATCTTTTATATGGTTGAACATTTCACTTTCAAGTATAAAATGGCCGGTGGTTCTAAACAATCAATTTTTTATAAATATAATAGTTACACGTGTCATTATTTTTCGTAGACCTTACATACTTTTTTGTGGGGCTACCTATTCTTTTTGATTGTTTCTAGACATAATTCCTAACTTGGTATTTAATTAACAGGCAATGTCAAGGTTAATGATGGAGTCAGCCACAAATATTCTAGACCGCTGGATCACAATGATCAACTCCGGAAAGCCAGAAATTGATGTGGAGAAGGAGATAATAAACACAGTGGGAGAAATAATTGCAAAAACTGGCTTTGGTATAAGCTACGAGAGTGGTCAAAAAGTGTTTGAAAAACTAAGAACCATGCAAATCACACTCTTCAAATCTAATCGATATGTAGGGGTATTCTTTAGCAAATACATGTGCCCTAAGCAAAGCTTGAAGGCAAAACATCTAGGGAATGAGATTGATGCGTTGCTTTTATCAATAATCGAGACTCGAAAAAGATCAAGTTGCAGACATTCTCAGCAAGATTTGCTAGGTCTTTTGCTTTCGAGGAAAAATGTTGATGGCCGTCAGAACAAGACGCTGACGACGAGAGAGGTTGTTGATGAGTGCAAAACGTTTTTCTTCGGGGAGCATGAGACCACGGCCTTGGCACTCTCATGGATGTTGCTTCTACTAGCCATGCATCCAAAATGGCAAAATCAACTCCGAGAAGAGATTAAGGAAGTGATCGGAGGCCAAGAGCTTGATCCAACATTGCTCAATGGACTTAAGAAGGTAAGATAAAATCCTTTATTATCAAAATACTCATATTGTCTAATTAAGCATCTTGAGTTTAAATCATTAAGTGTAAAAATTAAATAAATGCATTATTATTTCATTACTATTGATCTTCTAATAACGTTTTTATATTATTAAGGAATCCAAATACAACTTGGAGTCATGCCCTGACAATTTAAGGGCTAATTAAAACTAATTGTGCGTGTTGTGCATGGAAGGATGGATCTAGTATAATACCAACTGTGATCTCCATGGCTCAATTTTTTTAAAAAATATGCTTTTTATCGCAATTTTTTTAAAGAAATATGTATATTTTCTTATAGCACAAAAAGTTAATTAGTCTATTGGAAAAATATTAGTGTAGTAGACCCCACAAATAATACCACTTATTTTTCAAAAAAATACACTCTCAAGTGCACGTGTCACCATAATTTATTATGATTGTGCATATATACGATTGTGGATATACGATGTTAGTGGTCTTTTCATTCTTTGTGTGCATTGACAATTTTGAATGATTAAAATTGTTGACCACACGAGGTCGGGAGCTGCTCTGGAATTTTGAATGATAAAAATTGTTGACCACACCGCCGACCCGCACCTCAAGTACACTTTATGATCAAGATTATTCCCAGTGAGATATGTGGCAACACCCTGGAGAGCTATGACTATCAATTTACATACACAAGTTGACTTGGTTCAAGATTTTCCGACCAAAATCAATCTGAAAAAGTATATAAATTTGAACATTAGTCTCATTGTGGATATGTAAATTTGATACCACGAGCAACTTGATGAAACTACCGCAACATCATAGATGTTTTGAATGGAAAATTCTTCGATTCAGTTGCACAAACCCAAACGACTTTATAATAATTGGATTCACATGATGTGAATTTCATTAGTTGTGAATGTTGAACTAACCTATATATAGCAACCCATTTTTAAAAATTAAAGCATAAGCATTTAGTCATACATTGGTTTGAAAGGAATTAATGACACCCATTTCATTCCTATTTATCAGGACAAAATAATTAGCCTGAATTATTAATGAAATTAACACTAACTTATTATTAATCACATACTTATTATGTCTCAGTTCAATATCGGACATTGTTGTGTTAAAAAGAGAGAAAGTACTAGAACTGTTGGCTCTTTCTTTCTTTGTTTTTTCAATCTTCTTCAAGTTTGTTCTCTAATTTTTCATCTCTGCCAGTTAATTTACAAAGCTATTATTCATAAAATGCAGATGGGATGGGTGATGAATGAAGTCTTGAGACTTTACCCACCAGCACCAAATGTACAACCCAAATCCAGAAAACCCATTAGAGTAGAAAATGTGGTGACCCCAAAAGGCACAAACATATGGCTAGATGTTGTAGCCATGCATCATGACAAGGAGCTTTGGGGTGAAGATGTGAATGACTTCAAACCAGAGAGATTTCAAGAAACCTTGCATGGTGGATGCAAGCCCAAGATGGGGTTTTTGCCCTTTGGATTTGGAGGGAGGATGTGTGTTGGTAGGAACTTGACAATGATGGAGTACAAGATTGTGTTGACAAAGATCCTCACTAAGTTTTCCATATCCCTTTCCCCAAATTACCTTCATTCTCCTACAATCATGCTCTCCCTCAGGCCTTCTCAAGGCCTGCCTCTAATTCTGGAACCTCTTTACTCGTAGGTATTAAAACCGGACCAAACTAAAACTTATTTCATGAGTTGGGGTCGATTATGTGAATTTGATGACAACAGCTATAGTTAGGCTGGTAGTTGTTCATATATAGGTAAATTTCAATTGTTTTTTCCTACTGTGTAGTATGAGCCTGGATGTCCCTCCATTAGTTAGGGTTAGTGATATGTATGTCTATAGTTTGTAACATACATATTTAATGGACAGTCTTACATAGCGATTTGTATTTACTGAGTTGGAATGAAATTACTAGTTGTTCAATTCCATTGCATTGACTTTCTATACCAATTTACAATAAAGATGTGTGTGTTCATTAAAAAAATTGCCTCATGATAAAGTCGAATTTACTCTAAATTAACAGTTACTTCTTGATCATACTCTGTATAGTTCTCTCCAGGAACTATAATAGGCATTGAGTTATGTAGGCCCATAATTGATTCTTAAAATTTCCAACCCTTAAATATCAGTCAATATAAACCACTTATTTATTCCAATATAAAGACCCATAATTTTTTGATTCGACTAGCCTAAATATAATTAAATTAGAAAGATATAAGTGAACTAATTTTATTTGACAAATCATATTGTAGTTAGACTTTGATATCATTATTATTATTGTTATTCCTTCTAAAAAGTTTGACAAAAAACAAACCAAAAAAAAAAAAATCCTTATTACTGATAATTTCTATAAAAAAATCCTTCTAAAAAATCATCAAATAAATAATCTTTATCTCTTGTTGCCTTCCTATGCATAGGAGAAAGTAAGAGTGAAGTAGTCCCATGCCTTAGCCCATCGCTCAAGCATCGTTATCATAATGTAATCATGCATCTAGGATTGTGATTAGCTTGGAGGAATATTCATGAATTTTACAATGCACTTTGAAAAGAGGTAAATAGAAAGACCCTTCTTCATAGTAATACCTCTTTGATTTCTACCAAAATATATATTATTATGTCACGACATGGATATTGAATTACTAATATATTTTGAATAAGTAAAAATAAAACTAACTCACAATCCCTTTCCCACCAATTTTTTTTCACCGTTATTCTCTCTCCACCTACTTTCTCAAGCTTTCGAATTACAGTCAAAATCAGCCATAGCTTGAAATAGTCATAAATTTTGTGACGCACATACAACAAAAATTCTTTCTAATGTAAAACGTAAATAAACTTTAAAAAAAGTAAAAATATAGCAAATATAGTCCTTTATTTAAATAAAATTTGATACCTCATCTACATTTTAATGTGTTGTTGCTAGTGATCTATACATATATGTGTTGCTGCTAATGATCTATGGCATATCATTTTTTTCTTTCTTTCTTGGAATAGTAGAGTGAGAGCTTCACGTATTTTACAAATAGGAGCAATTTTTTTATTTTGCGTTCACGTACGAGTCTAAAGATTTACAACTTCAAAATTAATGTTATATCATGGCACAAGTAGACAAGAGACTCAGAAAGATTTACAAATAAAAGCCTTTTTTTGGAATAAATCTTTTAGCTGATTCTTATTCTAGAGTTTGATAAAATGGATGGAGAGAGAAAAATATTAATTTTTTATTTTATTTTTTTTGGTAGAAGGGGGATAGAGATTAGAAAATATTGTGAATTGATTTTGTTTAATTTTGAATTACAGGTTTAGATGTTTTCTTATTTAATGAACAATTAATATCTTCCTAATAACATTATCACACAAGCAGTGTTATTAGGAGATCCAAATCCTGCCCAATTATAGGAGATAATCAAGTCAATCAAAGATAGCCTAAATCAGACTAATAAATATGAAAAACTAATGAGCGTATTTTATTTACAGTAATAAATCTTAACACTCCCCCTCAAGTTAGAGAGCGAATGTCAAGAACTCCCAACTTGCGTAACAATTCATTAAATGCTTCTTTTCCCAATGGTTTAGTGAACAAATTTTCCAATTGTTGCAAGGAAACTACATATGTAGTGATGATTGAACCTTCCTTTATTTTATCCCTGACAAAGTGGCAATATATCTCGATATGTCTTGTCCTCTAATGGAATACTGGATTGGCTGCAATGTGAAGTGTTGTTTGATTGTCACAATGCAATAAGGCTGGCTCTGGGTGGCTCAACTCGAAGTCCTTCAATAGACTACGCAACCATGATAACTCACAACATACTCCTGCCATGGCATGATACTCAGCCTCCACTAAAGATAGAGAAACAGTCTTTTGTCTCTTTGTCCTCCAAGATATTAGAGAATTTCCAAGAAACACACAATATCCGATTACTGATTTTTTTGTGGATGGGCAACCAGCCCAATCCGAGTCACAATAAGCCTTCAACTGCAATGAGTTTTGTACTGGAAATAAAATGCCTTCTCCTGGAGTACTTTTGACATATTTCACAACACGTAAAGCAGCTTCCCAATAGGGTCTTCTTGGCTAATGCATAAAACGACTAAGCACGTGAACAACAAATGTAATATATGGCCTTTTAATCGTCAGATAAATGAGTTGCCCTACCAATCTCCTATATTTTTGTGGATTTTCAAGTAGTTCCCTAGTATCATCAAGTTTTACACCTTGCTCCATAGGAAAATAATCTAGGTGTGTGCCCAATAAACCAACATCATTCAAGATCTCAAGGCCATATTTCTGTTGCGATATACAAATTCCCTTTCTTGATAGAGATACCTTAATCCCCAAAAAATATTTCAAATCTCCAAGGTCTTTTATGCGGAAGCAGTTATGGAGGAATTGTTTGATTTCATTGATAGCTGCAAGATCATTTCTTGTAATCATGATATCATCCATATAAATTAAAAGAGCAGTGAATGACTTTCCTGTTCAGCGAGTGAAAAGAGAATAGTTTGCTTTGGATTGGATAAAACCAGCTACCTATATACCGTCAAAAAATTTAGCAAACCACTGACGAAAGGCTTGTTTAAGGCTATATAAAGAATTGTTGAGGCGACACACAGAGCCTGCCCAAGCTATAAGCACCTTGGGCCTGTGCCCAAGGCCCCTTAGCCTAGGGGCCCTATCTTTAAAAAAAAAAAAAAATTAACTAAGGTAATTAAGGCCTTAGGCCTAACGGGCAGCAGACAACAATTAAAAGACTCATTAATTACTGAAGGCCCAACGGCCAACAAGCAAACAGCAAACAAGACTGTTCATTTTCTCTTCTAAAGCAAATAACCAATAAGCAAGCAGCAGGACTATTCAATATATAATAAAATAAAGCTTTAGTATATATATATAATTTATTTCCTCATTTTTTTGCACACTTTTTCTCATTTTTTACACACTTCAACAGCCAAGCAGCAAGCTCATTTGAAGAGTATTGAAACACTTGTTTTAGTTGCAAGTTTGTCTAGGTTATATCTTTCTTTCATACTCTCAATTCTCATTTTTATTATTATTAATTGTTATTATATGCAATAGTTTAGTTTTTCTTTTTTTCATTGCAATTATTGTGTTATTTTTAATATTGAATTTATTGTAATTTTTTTGAGTTTTGTTGTATCTAAATTTGAAGCCAGTATGTCTAGTAGGAAATATTCATCGGGTTATGAAAAACTTAAGAAAAAAAGGAGAGCAGAAGGTTTAATTAAATCTCAAAGAGGAGCTTTAGAAAAATTTATTACCACTAACAAAAAAGATGAAGGTAACTCAAGTAAAGAAACTAATGAACTATCAAATTTAAATAATTTAAGAGATCATGAAGTCATGGTAGAAAAATATATAGAAAATTGTAGTAATAAAATGTGTGATAACGTGATAGTTGATGAAGAATGTCAAGAAAATAATGAAGAGAACATGGAAACTAGAAATCTTAAAGATGATTTAGATTGTATTTATGATCCGGGAAGATGGGAAAATCTTAATAATAAATTAATAGACTTATTAGTAGAAAAAGGGTCTAATAAGAGTGAGTGATATAAATTTTCCAAAAGATGAAACTTGTACTTAATTATATAAAAAAGATTGATTCTTTTCCAAATGCTTATGTTTCTTATAAAATATTGTTAACAATTCCAGTTTCAGTTGCATCTGCAGAAAGAAGGTTTTCAAAATTAATATTTAATAAAAACTTATTTAAGATCATCTATGTCTCAAGAAAGATTAAATGGATTAGCTATGTTGTCTATTGAAAAAAATTTGTTAGATAAACTTGATTATGACGATTTAATAAATAATTTTGCATCTCAAAAGGTAAGAAAAATAAATTTTATATAGGTCTATCTTTTTGTTAATTTATAATATTATGATATTTTATAATTATAATTTTAGTTTTTTTTTATTTGTAATGATTATTTTAGTAGAAAATTTAAAAATTTTTTTATTGAGAAAAAATCCAATTATTAAGGTCCCCATTTAGTTAATCGTCCAAGGTCTCCAAATTATTTGAGACGACCCTGACGACACACAATATGTTCCCCCTATCGCCGAAAACCAGGTGGAGGCAGTATATAAATCTCTTCATGGAGATCCCCATGAAGAAAAGCATTATGAACATCCAATTGATTAAGTGGCCATGATTGGGCAGCTGCAATAGCAAGAAGACAACGGACTGTGACCATTTTTGCCATAGGAGAAAAAGTGTCATGACAATCCACACCCTCAGTCTGGGTATAATCTTTCGCAACTAGACGTGCCTTATATCGCTCAATAATGCCATCAAAATAATGCTTGATTTTATAGACCCAACAATAACCAATAGGAACTTTTCCAGGAGGCAATGAAGTGAGAGTCTATATGTTATTGAGCTCAAGGGCTTGAAGTTCAGAGGTCATAGCTTCGTAACACTGAGTATTCAACACAGCCTTTTCATAGGTCTTAGGCTAGACACTGCGACTAATGTTAACAATAAATGCCAAATGTGAAGGAGATAAACGATGATAAAAACGAAAATTGCTAAGAGGATAGTGAGTACCTGGTGTTGAGAGTGCGATTGGTAAGAAGTAGGAAATGTGACGGCAAAGTCATACAAGTGACGTGGCAAGAAACGAGAGCGAACTAAACGCCGAGGTGGTATCATGTCAACTAGCTGATCCGGTACCAATAAGGCAAATAAAATATTGGGGTCAACAACAGACGTGGTAGTAGAAGGTATGTTATGGCCATTTGAGGAATTGGAAGGTGTATCACTATCACAAGGAGGAGACATTTATGGGGTTGGAGACGGATTACCAGGTTCATTTGTAGGTACAAATGTGTACTCGGTAACAAGAGGAATAGGAACATTATCGGTGGAAGGGTTAAGAGAAAGATCAGATACTTGACGAAAAGGTAAGGAATTTTCATGAAAAACTACATCTCGAATAATAAAGAATTTTTTGGAACACAAATCATAAAGGAGGTAGGCTTTTTGACCTTGTGGGTATCCAACAAAGATGGTTTTATTTGCACGAGAAGAAAATTTGGAAGAAGGATGAACATAGGTAGTATAGCCAAGACACCCAAAGTCTTTAAGATGACCATATGAAGGAGGGACATTACAGAGTTTCTCAAAATGAGATTTCTTGCCTAACAGGGAAGAAGACATTCGATTGACTAGGTGAACAATTTTGAGAATACATTCCCCCCAAAAATGTAAAAGAAGATGAGCTTGAAATCGTAAAGCACGAGCAGTTTTGAGGACGTGTTGGTGTTTGCGTTCTACAACACCATTTTATTGAGGCGCGTAGACGCAGGTATGTTGATATATAGTACCTAGTTCATTAAAAAACTTTCGTAAAGATGCTTTAAAAAGATTATGAACCTGCTCTATAGAATAATTACAAAGTGTGTTCCGAATGAATTTCAAGTTTTTATGAACATGCTCTGTAGATTATTTTTATCCCACAAATTCAAGGGCAGAGCCAAGAGCAGATCGGGACTCGCCAAGCCTCTAATTTGTTTTTTTAATTATGTACTATTTTGAAAAAAATTCTATAAGTTCCCCTAATTGAGTAAATTACTTTCCCATTTCCTTTTTCCCCAACCTTTTATCTAAAATACGAAAAATTTCTACAGGCCATATCCAACCTCTTTCCCCTTTCCCGTAAAGAGCCCCTTTCATTCCCTCAGTTCTAATTTCCGAAACTCACTCACACAAAGCTAAAGTAAAAAATTATGAAGAAAATGTTTATATTATGTTTAATTTGTTAGAACTTACACTTGTCCTATATTAAAAAATTTAAAAATTTAAAAATTTATAATTAAACTACCTTATAAGATCGTGAACTACTCCACCTAGTACCATTATTTTAGAATGGAATCTTATGATTCTTAATATGATATCAAAGTTGGGCCATTGATCTAGTCTGGTTCATCTTCCGCGAGTTCCCATGCGTGTTCAATCTTCATGTGGCCTTTTCACTTGTGTTAATCCACATGTGAACCATATAAATTCAGGTCCAGGTTTGGAAATTTTACTTATAATGTAACAAATTATGAAAATAAAAGTTTGTATTATGATTAATTTATTTCTTCTTTGGCTATGGAAATCTTATTCATAACTTTTTCCTCATTGTTATTTTTTTTTGTTGCTAGTTTGTGTTAATCCTGATGTATGTCACAAATAAAGTGGTTAAAATTAACAATTTGTCCGTGCTTCTTCTCATAGTAATTTTTTAGTGTATTTTTTTTTTTCTGTTAGATAATAATTTAATGGTCAAATTTATGAAAAAGATAGGTAATTTTAGTGTATAAATCTAAGTAATGCTTATTTTATTTCTTTTTTGGCTAGGTAATTTTAGAGTTTTTCATTTAAGATAAATTTAAGAGAGTTTCTTCATACATGATAATTTTTGTTGGATATATGCACAGATGATTAGTTAAATTAAAATTAACTATATTATGTGTGTTTAATAATTCTAATTTGTTGTTGAAATTATTTTCAAACTAAAGTATGCATAAGTATAAATAATTTATTCCTTCTCTATAAAAAAGAAAAGTAAGGATGTTGACTTAGAACCCAGTAAACTAACGGTAAACTTTACTTTCCATAATCTTTATATTATTTTTGCTAAACAATGTTCTTGACACTTGTTTATGTTTAAAATGTCTAATGTAATTGATCTTCTTAATTGAATTTTGACCTCTAATATTAAATTTCTAACTCCGTCCTTACCCACAATCATGTATGCTTTATATACCTCTTTCTTGTCTGATATATGGAAGCAAATTTTGTGGTTCCTTTGTCCGTAAAAGCTATCTATGATGTAACGGTATACAAAGAAGGTAATGTTGGGATGAACTTAATTATAACGTATTAGAACCTCCCTTGTTTGACTGGGATGCTAAGATGCAATGTTAGGACCAGGCGAAACATAAGAGTATTGGTATGGTATTATCTTCCCTCTATGGCTTCTACTCTAGAAATTGTGCTGTTTTCTTTTCATAATATATTTAAAGTCATTTACCTTTTCCAAACAAGCAAGAAAGGAATTAAGAAGTTAGTTGAATTGAATCTCGCTCACACTAAAAAGTAACATAATGACTAAGATTAGATATGCTGAATGTTGGTCATACCTGATGTGAGAGTTGTTTTGGTCTGACGAGTTGGACCCAAACATTTTCCATAGCGGACATCTCTAATGTTAGAGGCTAAAGATTATCTTGTTCAAAGCATTCATTACGAGGAGAGTACCGATTGACACATAGGAGGATCAACAAAGTAGGTTGACCTCGATGCAATTAAAATAGAAGCAATTAGAGAAGCTAATAAGTAGTTTACAAAGGAACATATACAAGATAAGCATAGAATTATACCAAAAGCTCCAAATCAACTTGAATCCACATATAAACACTTAAGGAGTCATGCCATGGGTTTAGAAGTGTGAGTCAACCGAAATTGCACCTAAACCCCTTTGTTTTTCAAACTATTTCTCTTCCAAACCAAAGTTAGTCATTCCATTTTCAAAGGAAACTCTTCCAACCTTCTAACTAACCCTCAAGGTACCCTCTCAACCCTCTAACTCATTCAATTTCCTGCGATTACCCCGAAAGCCCCAAATTCCCTCTTATGGCTTTAAACTACACATACATTGTCCGGGCTTCAAACAAAGGATATCAAGGCTTCTATAGCACCTAGGTAGCCTAAGAATACTAGAATTGAAGCCCGAATCAACCCGGATTCGCATTAACCCCGAAAGTCCCAAATTAAAGTCGGCTATTTTCCATTTTATGCAATTTTAGGACAATGCAAGTGCACGGGGCTATTAGACTACCTTCACTAGTACCTAAGGCATCTATTAGAAGCATTGAATCAAGTTAAAACGCGCGATTTCACAAACCCTAAAATTCCCGTCACTATTCACCCTAAAAATCAGACTAACGATTCTAACCGTTTAAAAAGCCAAACGATGGGTTAAAAGTGTTCCCTAGCATTCATATATATGGTATAATAGCATAGATAATCAATACAATAGCATTTGAACACATTTTCAACAAATCAAGAAAATAGCAACTATTTAGAAATGCGAAAATAGGCCGTGAAATCCCTCACCAATACGCGTAGGAGCACCTAGGAACCTTGCACACACCCTACACTAGTTGCTCAAGGCTTGGAGAGGCTTGGATTGGAGGCTTGGTGAGCAAAATCTCCTTCTTTTCTTCCCTTGGAGCTGTCGGGTTCTGCTCCCTTTTTTTCAGCTTTTATTATTATTTTTTTTCTTTTGCATTTTGAGAGTTTAAGTGATATATAAAAGGGCTAAGTTGAGGTGGGGTCATTTGGGTGCTTAAGTGATCTAATATAATGCGCTTATTAAGCTTAAAACGAGCTTAGATAGTAAAATATATGCTAGCTAATTAATTACCTAAGTTATGTTATGTAACACTATTCACTCAACTATTAAAACTATTTTCTAAATGAGTCCTCCTAACGCCTTTAGCTCAAAATGCACATTTTTCCCACTACTTTTACAATTAATATGATTTAATAAAAATGCTAATTAACCAATAGAATGCAGTTTAAAAACGAAGTGAATAGTAACTTAAGAAGGCAGTTAATAAGACATAGAAAGAGATGCGCAAACAAAGGATGCAACAGTAATTAAATGCATGGCTAAATCTCAGGCGTCACAGTAGCTACCTCTGCCTTGTCCTCTGTGATTCCTACCTCCTCTAGAGTTTTGTCTACCGCGGCCTCGTTGATTATTAGCAGAATATGTGATTTGTTGAGCCGTGAGGGCATAGTGAAGTTCATTGTTTGGAGAATCAGTGATTTTCAATGAATTAGACAACTGCAGATGAAGTTCTTCAGAGAGAAGCAAACTAGATAGCTCAGCCACAGAGATAGGGTTAGATCGAACTCGAATTGAAGCTTTAAAGGCATCATACTCAGTAGGTAATCCTTTAAGAATGTACAAGATCAAGTCGTCTTCTTTAACTATCTCAGCCACATTTGCTAAACTATCAGTGATCATTTTTACTTCATCGAGATAAGATTGCATCGACTGAGAAGTCTTAGAAAGTGTGCAAAGCTTCATTTTTAGCTGATGAATATGCGAGCGAGACAAGGAATTGAAGCGCTGCTCAAGAGCTGACCAAATAGAATGTGATGTTTTCAAAGAAAGTACTTGAGGAAGCACCTGTGGCGTAATAGAAGCAAAGAGACAGGTGCGAATATGTTGATCTGTTTGCTGCCACGAGAGAAACTTAGGATTAGAAACAAGTTCTCCATTATCGTCTTCAACAAGCTTCGGTGGACACGGCAAGCTTCCATTGACATGATCTAGGAGCTGTGTTGCTTCAAGAACTACTTGGAGCTGCGCTTTCCACAATATGTAGTTTGAATTGTCCAGTTTCAGCTGAATCAGAGAATTCAGATTCTGAATAAGGAGGCGAAGACCTGAAGGAAGGTCCTGAGATGTAGTTGTCGCCATTAGAGCAGCTTAAAAGCACTGTAATGAGCTTTTCGATGTTGCAGAAAAAAAAAAAAAATGGAGTCCTCTGGATCGAAGAAGACAAAGGTCTTATGGTGCTCTTGATACCATGACAAAATTGAGAGAATGTGAGAGAAGAAAATATAATTGCATTGCATAAGAATAAATCTGATATATCTTTGAGCTATATATACAAGTAGCTCAGGTTAGTTTACATAGATGACAGCTGGCTATTTCTTCTAGAACCTCCACGTGCAATCACGTGCTCAACTCACTAACTCTAACTAATCTTGTTAGCTAAATATCTTCATGAGCTGGTGCTAAATTGTACAGTGGACTGAGCTTGGTTCTCCTCTTGTGCTTTATCAAGATGCAATGTTAGGACCAGGCGAAACATAAGAGTATATTGGTATGGTATTATCTTCCCTCTATGGCTTCTACTCTAGAAATTGTGCTGTTTTCTTTTCATAATATATTCAAAGTCATTTACCTTTTCCAAACAAGCAAGAAAGGAATTAAGAAGTTAGTTGAATTGAATCTCGCTGACACTAAAAAGTAACATAATGACTAAGATTAAATATGCTGAATGTTGGTCCTACCTGATGTGAGAGTTGTTTTGGTCTGACGAGTTGGACCCAAACATTTTCCATAGTGGACATCTCTAATGTTAGAGGTTAAAGATTATCTTGTTCAAAGCATTCATTACGAGGAGAGTACCGATTGAATTAATGTTAAATAACTTACCATACGCTTAGCAATAAATAACTTACCATACTTTATATTGATAGAAAGACTCTTAATTGTTTTTGTTCTTTTCTTTTTCTCTTTTCATTTCCTTTAGTGGAAGTGAGGAAAATATTTTGTTTTCAGTTCCTTTAGTGGAAGTGTGGAAAATATTTTGTATATTCCATGTTGAATGTACATTATCTAGATTACATAATTGTGAAGTGCACAACTCCATCTAGATCGTCTAAAATACAAGATTATAACAAGAAAATCTAAACTCTAAATCTAAGGGATGACAAACTTATCATTTAGATATGCTTTATTTATGTGCAAAAAATGCTCCTATCCTGAAGCAATAATTAAGTTCTAATCTGAGTCGTCCTTGCGTGGATGCCATCCAAATGTACACCGCTCGAATGCTGATCTTTGACAGACCAGCATCGATTTTGCAAACTACAATAATTTGTGAGCCGTTCTCAACTTGATCATGATGCAATTTAGCCTATAAAATATGTAACACAAATTTCTTGTTTTAGCAACTTTGAAAAAAGTTTCATTATTTAAAGTCTCATTATTTATCTTACAATTTCATAACATCATTCTGTAGTAGATGTGCAAAATGTCTACACTTTTTAAACCTTCGTTCAGAGTAATTGTAATACCTCAGCAGCATATGATCTTGGTAGTTATGAACATCATTGTTCTTCTTGTATCTATCTACCAGATATACATATATATAGACTTGCATTAAACACACAAGGGAGAATTGGAATGGTTACAAATGCCACAATAAATATGTCTATATATAACTATATGATCACAACCAATTTTCATTTGCCAGCTATATATATATATAGTTTGAGAATGAGATATTGGTATATTTTCAGTTGGTTTCCAGCTGCCATCTAGCACTAACATACTAAGAGTGCTGGACTTCAAATTGCACGTAGGCTGGAAAATTTACATGGTAAACCTTGGTCGTATGAAGTAAGCCAGGCCCTAGTTTTGCTCCACATCTGTGTACAACCGACTTTACGAGTGAGCCTTATCTTTCCCTAGACCGAACATAATTAGAGTTTTATGTACGAGCTGCCCTTTATGATAAATTGGCAAGGCTTTGAAATCTTGCCTGCCCTCGTTGGTGTAATTATCCATACAATACACGGCCAATTAAATTGTCAGAAGTACGTTTGGGCATGATCTATCGCTTCAGGAAGAAATTTCACTTGGTGGGTATATCAATAATTCTAGTTTCAAATAATTTATCGGCATGAAAAGTGATAGTCAACACCATGGAGAGGTGATACCACTATTAAACTTTTCTGTACGAAGAAAATACAAATCTCAGATCATTTAAATTTTCACTTTCTACATTGAAGATTTTTCAATTCACGCGTATAATGCTTTTGCAGACATATAATATTCAACATAAGGAAGAAACTTTAAAATGAGTGGTCATTTGAAATGGTCGCACGCAATGGTGATATGTTGCCTTCAATTACATATGAAATCACTTATTGTAAATTTTATTATGACGTTCCCCCATTGAGTTCTGTAGATTCCATTATCAAAAAGTGTATCCTCCGGTCCTTTTACTAATTTTTCTCGACATATTACTAATTTTTAACAAACTAATGTTCAATTTTTTTTTTTCCGACAAAGAAATATCTCACATTTTTTAGTGTGTGCTATATAATCCGAACGTTCTATAATTGGAAACATATCTTGATTGCTATGTTGTTTGTCTAGTGCCACATTATCCGGTGCCTCGTCAACTACCTCAGGCCTACCTCTGGTTCTTGGTCTACCAGTCATTCTACTAATCAAAGAGTTAGCACAAGTTATAGCACATATACAGGCTATAGATAATTATTAGCACATAACAACAACTCACATAAAGCACATAAATCACTTAAGTATCAATCACATAAATAAATTGATCACATAATCACATAGTCACTAAAACACATAATCACTTAATCATATTAATACATATTTCACTTTTCTTTCACTTTATACATACTTTCATGCTAAGACCATTACCTACATTTGAAAATACCTCAGCTGACAACTAAACATAAGCTCTGCTCCCACTTAATGTACCGCCCCACCTCGACCCCTCCTACGATCAGTCAGGACGCAACGGAATTTCGGCAGTATAACGACAGTAATTAGGACACCGAGGCTCTAAACCAACCTCTTCGAAACTTATACAATCAACTCCACAACAATTCAACAACTAAACAACACAATCACAATATATAATAAACATTCTTTTACCATTGCATCCATATGTTATACGCCTCCGTTCCAACATCATACATTTACTATATAAAATACATTTTCAAAATAGATTATAACCAACTTAGCAATCTAATCATGTTCCAAAACAAGACTACTAAGCTAGCAACATTTAATCTACTATCTTTAAAACATCTTTTACATCATAAACTTCTAAGTAAATACAAACCAACTAGTTTTAATATACAAGATAACAAAAGAGTACAACATCAGATATCAAGGACAAGACTCTGGCACATAGGACTCGTCTACATATGGCACATTATCCTCTTCTGGAGGCACGTACCTGTAATCTGGATTGGTAACACTTGTATGCATGCAATATTTGAGAGTGAGCTTATATAAAATAAGCCCAATAAGGATTCGATAGATCTCTAACAGTATTTACTATACTTCTTGAAAATCATCATTTGAGCAGTAAACACACAATAATAATCAATAACAATATAAGTACATTAATTATAATGACCAATCAATAAATGATACTCTAGTTGGTGTAGCTCTAAACGTCATCACGATCTCAATCGTTCTTCTTATAACTCTCCATTACTCACGCACCCGAGGTACCTCTCTAGCCCCTCCCTCCATGGTACCTCCGCCCATGCGAGCTGAGGGTAGCCTATGATAGTCATGCCGTTTTCAAACCGGCAGTCCAACGCTGCTTGAGATGTGGCACACACATACCAAGACTCATGACAAAAATATTAATCATTCAAATCTCAGAAGAACAACCTTTCATGTTGACTATCTCCCGGCTCATCAATAATCAATTATTACATGAGGACAACAAAGTAGGTTTCCTATCTCCCGGCTCATCAATAATCATCATTTCAACAACATAACATCAACTAGTCAAATAAGCAACAAACAACTAAGTTAGATGACAAAGTAGGTCACCCGACTTAACATGCATTAAACGCACAACCAAACCCTAGTCTAACCATTAACAACTCACAATTCAATCACTCAAATACCACCCAAACATCCAAATGCATAATTCAACATTTTATAGAAAGACAACCCAAACTTCTAAAAGTCATAGCTTACATTCTATTAATCCGATAACCTCCAAACCAGTTTTTAACACTCACTCACTCAATCAACAACATTAACCCTCTCGAAAACTAACCATAAACCATCCACATCAAGCCCAACAATCCTAAAACCCTAATGCATCAAGGCTGAAATTTTTGGACTTTTACACCGACATCACAATCAAAATTTTGGCATTACAACATTACTACCACGTATTTAACAAATTTTTAGAAACTAACAGCAAGTAATTCCAACAACCACAACATCATTTATTCAACAAATAGATAAATTCTTAATTTTTAATACCCGAAAATAGAAATGCATACTACAACGATTCAAAACTGATATAAACATATATAATCAATCATTAGCATCTACTGAGCAATAATATAACATCAATTTAACATTTCAATGGCTAAAAATTCAATTATATGAATTAACATAAAAATGACATTTTGAGATCTAGAATTTTTCTCTCACCTTTAATATGTTTTGATGCAAGAAAGGTGCAGAATGGATGCCTAACAAATGAATTCAAGCTTTGGTTGACAAGATTTGGCTTTGAATTGCAACTTCTAATGAAAAATTGTCTTTGAAAACTTTGAAATTTCTTTCTCTTTTCTCTCCTATGGCTCTCGGCCTTGTGTGTGTAAGTGAGTGTGTTTTTGTGCTTTGCTAATGAGTGTTGATGAAATATATACAAAGGTCAAACAAAATAAAAATAGTCAAAGTTGACACTTAGTTAATTTTTAGTCTTTTAATTATTTTCTAGTCTTTTAATAATTTTAGATTATTTCTTGCTCAAAACATTAAATTGGCACTTAGACTGTTTCTAGATAATTTATTTTAGGTGACAAAGAGTTTTACATGCAAACATTTCCTCCCGATTCGGTTTAAAACTCAATTTTTGTAAAAGAAAGTGTAAAAGTCTTTAAAATTTCAAAGCCGATTTAAAATTCGTTTTAATTAAACACGGGTCTATTAATATCCGTGGACTAAGTTTTAAAATGTTTAAAACACCCCTGTAAAAATTTTAGCGGACAGGTGTTTAAAATACTATTCACAAAAATCGTTAATAAAATTTTTGATTTCGTTTTTTATGAAAATTTCATGAACGCACACATAGCATGTATTAGGAATATAAATCACATATTTAGTACATTCTAACTTACATAACACATAAACATGTCAAATCATACACGCAAATCAAAATAAAGATAAAATATAAGGTCTCACAGATTAGCTAAATAGTCCATAGCTAATTGAATAGAAAGTGCAACTAGTTATATATATATATATATATATATATATATATATGTATGTATATATTTCATATTTTGAGTTTTGTCTCTAGCAGTTTTGAGTTACAATAAATAAAATTCTTGTTTCAAAGCATCTTCTAGAACACATGTAGTTAAATCCTTATTTTAAGGTGTCCCCTAATTAAATGTATCTAGTTTTTTACGCTTTCATCCTACATCAACTAAAATCTATAGCCATTGACAATCTTATAAAACAAAAAAAGAAAAAAAGAAAAAAAGAAAAAAAGAAAAAAAGAAAAACTTTTTAACTATAGGTGATATTAAAGGACCTATTTAAATGATTCTCTATATATAATACGTTGATTTCGATTTTTTTTTTGTGTGTGTGTATACTTCATGTTAGTTTATTGAATTTTTTTTTTCAAAATTAATCATGCTGCAAGATTTTTAAAATCTTATATTTTAGAGATTCTAAAAGAGATTCTTATGTATAAATTAAAATATTATTTCGAGAAATATGTCGTTTTCTTAAGTTTTACTTTCGATGGAATGATTCACGAGTATAAATTTCAACGACCATAACGATCATAATTCTTTGATGGAAGGTAGTAACAATGATCGACAAAGACAAATAACTATCGCTTTGAAATTAGATGAATTGGTAATTAAGAACAGAGGAAAGCAAAAAGAGAAATGTTATCCTTTTGACACGCAACTATTAATTTTATTTTTATTTAAACTTTGTCTTTGTGACCATGTGGTAATAGTTCAACTATTGACGGTGAAGAAGTAGTCAATTTACCTTGTCTTTAGTCTAGTGGTATATTCTTCACTGTAAGTGTAAGAGTTTGTGAAATTAATTCTCGTAAATAATATTTGAGATATGTATAATTTAAATTTCTCTTAAATCAAAAATGAAAAAGAAAATGAAGTAGCCAATTAATGTTCATAATAAATTTCCAGAAATTAAACAAGTGCAAATATATTGTGCCACCGACCAAACAAATATGAGAAAGACTCGTATAACTATGAGCATCATTTGAATGTTTTGTTAAGGAGACGATGGTCGGTTTTGCAGTTTCTGGACTATATTCAAAGTTAGATTTTGTCGGCTACAAAAATATGATAATAAAGTTTGATGAATATAGTATTTAGAGAAGAATGATTGATATCAAGAAATAGATTTATGATTCTCTATCGAAAAATTTTCGTCAATCAGTTTGAACTAATATGAGTCTTTCATATATCTACATGTGTAAGTCTTATCAATCATGTGAGACACTGACACATCAGTTCGTAGTGATACAAGAATGTTCTTTCTTCGTCTATAGAAATTGCAATCATTGAAAACCGTGGAGGAAGAAAACCCATACATGGAAAGGCGTGCACATCATTTTAAATTTTTTTTTTTATGTGTATATCTCAATGACAAAAAAAAAAAAAAAAAAAGTTAAGGGTTGCTATTCATTCAATCCGAATTATATCAATCCTCTCATGTGAGGTGGTTGTCACACACAGGTAGCACCCATTTTCTTTCTCATAGATTAATAGAAGAGTTTTTCCTAAGTTAAAATATAAAATTCTTCACTAGAAAGTAGTGGCAAGCCACTTAGATGTGAGGGGGTGCACAAGCACCCCTTCAAGTGCTTGAAAACAAAAATTTTTTATTTTTTTTTATTTAAAAAAAAATTATATTAAACACTTTTACTGAACGAGTACACCCTTAATTTTAAATTTCTGATCCCGTTACTACCAAAGCATAAAATTCTTTACTGGAAAGCTTTTCCTAGCTTCCCTTTTCTCTAGTAAAATAAAGTGTCAGTATTTGATTTTTGACCATAATAGAGCTAAATTGAATTTACTCTCCACCTGAATTGACTAAATTGAAATTTTTTAGAAATAATATAGTTAAATTAAATTTTTTTAAAATAATAGGAATTAAATTAACTAATTTTGAATAATAAGGATGAATTTTCAAATTTTTTTAAAAAAATAAAAATTAAATTGACTAGAGACAAAATTAAAAATTTAGAAAAACAATAAATACTATATATGCTATTTTCCTAACAAATACGATCAAGATATAACTTTTTTTTTTAGCGATATCAGGACCGTGAAATTAATAATAGAAAAAACTCGTTTTCTTCTAATTTTACTTTCTATTTCGAGCGATCCTGATCGCTACACAGGGTCACAAAAAACGTTCAAAGTGTCATAGCTCTTAGTCAAAGTTTGACATTCTACAAATTAAAGCAGCACCTACACACATCTATAAATAGCCATCTTTTCTATCCCTTTTGGCACATCATTAATCAAATTAGAAAGCTACAAATAGCAGCGGAGAGAAACATAGAGAGAAATGGATTTACTTCAGCTTCTTAGTTTGGCCATTTTTGCTATTCTTTTGTTGATCATGTCATGTAGGATAATGTTTTCATGGTGGATTTTGCCAAATCTAGCATGTAGAAAGCTCAAGGCAAATGGGTTTTCTGGTCCAACACCAAACTTTCCTTTAGGAAATTTGAACGACATGAAAAAGAAGGCTGTTTTTCCCTCGTCCTCGGCCTTTGGCATCACCCATGACATACACTCCAGAGCATTTCCATATTTTGCTCTATGGCAAAAATCTTATGGTAAGTCTCAAGGTTACCAAAATTAATCTCACCTATATCTAAGCTCCATACACTAGTCGTTGAAAGGACTAAATTTCTCATGCTGGGTCGTGGGTTGGACATACTTGAAAACGGGGTAAAGAGTTTAAAATTATCATTGTCGTACTTGAAAAAGTAGGATTTATTAATTTTTCGATGGTACAATATTTTCAGAATATTTCAAAATCCATGTTAAATATCATGCCAAGTTAATTAATACTACTGCATGCTGCATGCATGTTTTCTCCTCATCTTTTTATTTCTTGCGATGAATGCACAGTTATACACAGTTTACGAATTGTCAGAGATTAATTATCAAGTACGTAGCCACATTAGTGCATGATCCATTGTGATGTGCCGGCTACACATGTGTATCGTTTTTTAGAACAATCCTATCCATGTTAATATCTGCTGATTATACTGTACATTTATTGTAGGCAAGGTATTCAACTATTGGTTGGGCACATAACCATTTCTATATATTGCAGACCCAGAGTTCCTCAAGAAGATGTCAACAGGTGTGCTGGGAAAAAGTTGGGAAAAACCTACTATCTTTAAGAATGACAGAAAACCCATGTTTGGTAATGGCTTAGTCATGGTGGAAGGTGATGACTGGGTACGTCACAGGCATGTTATTACTCCTGCATTCTCTTCAGCCAACTTGAAGGTGTGTGATCATACACTTTTCTAGATTTCGCACATAACGAGAATTTCGTGCGCAAATTTGCCTTTGATAGTTTTTTTTTATTATATTATCTTAATTTTTGAATTGATCTTTTATATGGTTGAACATTTCACTTTCAAGTATAAAATGGCCGGTGGTTCTAAACAATCAATTTTTTATAAATATAATAGTTACACGTGTCATTATTTTTCGTAGACCTTACATACTTTTTCGTGGGGCTACCTATTCTTTCTGATTGTTTCTAGACATAATTCCTAACTTGGTATTTAATTAACAGGCAATGTCAAGGTTAATGATGGAGTCAGCCACAAATATGCTAGACCGCTGGATCACAATGATCAACTCCGGAAAGCCAGAAATTGATGTAGAGAAGGAGATAATAAACACAGCAGGAGAAATAATTGCAAAAACTGGCTTTGGTATAAGCTACGAGAGTGGTCAAAAAGTGTTTGAAAAACTAAGAACCATGCAAATCACACTCTTCAAATCTAATCGATATGTAGGGGTACCCTTTAGCAAATACATGTGCCCTAAGCAAAGCTTGAAGGCAAAACATCTAGGGAATGAGATTGATGCGTTGCTTTTATCAATAATCAAGACTCGAAAAAGATCAAGTTGCAGACATTCTCAGCAAGATTTGCTAGGTCTATTGCTTTCAAGAAAAGATGTTGATGGCCGTCAGCATAAGACCCTGACGACGAGAGAGGTTGTTGATGAGTACAAAACGTTTTTCTTCGGGGGGCATGAGACCACGGCCTTGGCACTCTCATGGACGTTGCTTCTACTAGCCATGCATCCAAAATGGCAAAATCAACTCCGAGAAGAGATTAAGGAAGTGATCGGAGACCAAGAGCTTGATCCAACATTGCTCAATGGACTTAAGAAGGTAAGATCAAATCCTTTATTATCAAAATACACATATTGTCTAATTAAGCATCTTGAGTTTAAATCATTAAGTGTAAAAATTAAATAAATGCATCATTATTTCATTACTATTGATCTTCTAATAACATTTTTATATTATTAAGAAATTCAAATACAATTTGGAGTCATGGCCTGACAATTTAAGGGCTAATTAAAACTAATTGTGCGTGTTGTGCATGGAAGAATGGATCCAGTATAATACCAATTGTGATCTCCATGGCTCAATTTTTTTAAAAAATATGCTTTTTATCCCAAATTTTTTAAAGAAATATGTATATTTTCTTATAGCATAAAAAGTTAATTAGTCTATTGGAAAAATATTAATATAGTAGACCCCACAAATAATACCACTTATTTTTCAAAAAATACACTCTCAAGTGCACGTGTCACCATAATTTATTATGATTGTGCATATATACGATTGTGGATATACGATGTTAGTGGTCTTTTCATACTTTGTGTGCATTGACAATTTTGAATGATTAAAATTGTTGACCACACGAGGTCGGGAGCTGCTCTGGAATTTTGAATGATTAAAATTGTTGACCACACCACGGACCCGCGCCTCAAGTACACTTTATGATCAAGATTATTCCCAGTGAGATCCGTGGCAACACCCTGGAGAGCTATGACTATCAATTTAGATACACAAGTTGACTTGGTTCAAGATTTTCCGACCAAAATCAATCTAAAAAAGTATATAAATTTGAACATTAGTCTCATTGTGGATATATAAATTTGATACCACGAGCAACTTGATGAAACTACCGCAACATCATAGATGTTTTGAATGGAAAATTCTTCGATTCAGTTGCACAAACCCAAACGACTTTATAATAATTGGATTCACATGATGTGAATTTCATTAGTTGTGAATGTTGAACTAACCTATATATAGCAACCCATTTTTAAAAATTAAAGCATAAGCATTTAGTCATACATTGGTTTGAAAGTAATTAATGACACCCATTTCCTTCCTATTTACCAGGACAAAATAATTAGCCTGAATTACTAATGAAATTAACACTAACTTATTATTAATCACATACTTATTATGTCTCAGTTCAATATCGGACATTGTTGTGTTAAAAAGAGAGAAAGTACTAGAACTGTTGGCTCTTTCTTTCTTTGTGTTTTCAATCTTCTTCAAGTTTGTTCTCTAATTTTTCATCTCTGCCAGTTAATTTACAAAGCTATTATTCATAAAATGCAGATGGGATGGGTGATGAATGAAGTCTTGCGACTATACCCACCAGCACCAAATGTACAACGCCAAGCAAGAGAAGACATTCGAGTAGAAAATGTGGTGATCCCAAAAGGCACAAACATATGGATCGATGTTGTAGCCATGCATCATGACAAGGAGCTTTGGGGTGAAGACATGAATGAGTTCAAACCAGAGAGATTTCAAGAAAACTTGCATGGTGGATGCAAGCACAAGATGGGGTTTTTGCCCTTTGGATTTGGAGGGAGGATGTGTGTTGGTAGGAACTTGACAATGATGGAGTACAAGATTGTGTTGACAATGATCCTCACTAAGTTTTCCATATCCCTCTCTCCAAATTACCTTCACTCTCCAGCAATCATGCTCTCCCTCAGGCCTTCTCAAGGCCTTCCTCTAATTCTGGAACCTCTTTACTGGTAGGTATTAAAAGTGGACCAAACTAAAACTTATTTAATTAGTTGGGGTCGATTATGTGAATTTGATAACGCCAGCCATAGTTAGACTGGTAGTTGTTCATATGTAGGTAAATTCCATTGTTTTTTCCTACCGTGTAGTTGAGCCCGGATGTCCCTCCATTAGTTAGGGTTAGTGATATGAATGTTTGGGGGACTACATATATGTTTTAGATGTATGTCTATAGTTTGTAACATACATATTTAATGGACAGTCTTACATAGCTATTTGTATTTACCGAGTTGGAATGAGATTACTAGTTGTTTAGTTCCATTGCATTGACTTTCTATACCAATTTTCAATAAAGGTGTGTGTAAATTTCTACCCCTTCATCAATTTAATAATTAAATAAATTAACTAAGTAAACTTGCAGGAAAGTAAATTTGTTGCAACAACTATAAGAACACAAAAATTTTAACGTGGTTCAACCAGCTAGGTCTACGTCCACGCGGCCACTCCCTGGCCTAACAAACAAATCCACTAAGTTTCAAGAGATTACAGATACCAATGGAACTTACACAATTGAAGACTCCCTCTTAACCTTTGCCGCCTAGATATAAGACTCCAATAGTAGATTCTCTAGTTTGGTAAGCTTCCCTCGACTTACAAAAGTTCTTTCTCGAAGAATGTATATAAAAACATAAACAAAAGAGTCTTGAAACTCTAGAGGGATTGGTCAATTCATATATTTAAAACACACCGTGTTGCAACACTATTTAGAATATTCAGTACACTATGTTACACAACATGTTGCAACACGACTCGACACAGACTTCCTACACCTAACTTCACGTTTCAGCTTCTTATACTCTGCTCATTGCTCGCAATCCTTCAATTGACAACTGATATGCCTATTTATGGAGCTTTGGTGCAAACGACAAATATAGGTAGGAGTGTCTTCAAGGTTATCTCTTTAGTACAACAAGAGTTCTTGACAGCTTGAACTTTATCACCTTATCACCTTATCCCTAAAGATGTAAGAACTCTTCAACGCATAAACTCTATTTGAACTTGGACTCTTCATAACTAGAATACTACTTGCACTAGAATACTTCGTAGTAGCTTACCTGCAATCACAAAAATTCTACACGCAATATCCACACAATAATATCCATAATTTTTGCTAAAATATAGCCAAAAAAAAATTAGCTAAAATCAGATCTTAACAATCTTCCCCTTTGGCTTTGTTTTGGCAAAAAATCACAAGTAATGGTTCGTATAACATTCAGCCAAGTCTACCATCAAAATAGGCAGTGTAATAAATTAAACCTAATCAAACCATGCATAAAGTAAACCATTGTCTTGTGGGTCCATCTCCCCCTTTGACAAACTAAACCAAAGCAATAGAATAGAGTAGTAGAGCACGACGTATAACAATAAAGTAGTAACATAGAAGCATAATAGTGTATCAGAGCAAAATTAACATAAAAACAACAAAGTATAATACTAAAAACTGTAAAGTATCAGAGCAATAAACATTAAGCACACGAACATTCACGCAGTGGATGTGGAGATGAAATCAAGTATGGTCTGTTGACAACCATTATCTTCTGCTGATTAGCTTTAACAGTGGCTTGATCATTGCGCAGCTCTAGACTTCATCCTGAAGTTTCTGCACCTATTGCAACAGCGCAGCAGTAGCTGTTATAGAAGCTGTTCCAACATTGCCTTCAGCTCGAGGCTTCCCCTAAATATTAACTTTATATTGACCCTGCAAAAACTTGGACAAGTGGATACTATGCTTGCTTTCAAGAAACCTGTAAAATAATGGCCTAGCAATTTCTCAAGAAAATGAAATGGTGAGTAGAGAATAGATAAGAGAGAAATTCGTGTGAGATAATGAGAAGCCTTAGATTAGCAAACTTTGTGGAAGAAAGAGTTTTTCAATGATTAGACTCCTAGAGTTAATAGAAAACAATGAGACACAAGTTTCTTGGACATAAAACTCTCTTGAATAGTCACAACTTTTTAACTTACCAAACTCAACACATATCTGCCATGTAATCAAACAGATTTGGCTCCAAAAACAAACTTCTTTTTTTTTTTCTTTTTCTTTTGTGTTACGACACAAGTTTATTCTAAAAGATTGTTTGAGTACATGTTGCAACATAACTTCATGAATCAGCCACTTAAGCACTTAAATTTATAAATTATTTCTTAAACATAAAAAAAAAAATGATTGTCACACACAATCCACATTCATTGTGATTTCATCAACAAGATTTATTCAATACTTAAATCACACAAGAATTTATAACTTGAACCATGTGTATGTGTGAAAGCTATATAAATATCTTTCTTGAAATTCCTCAAAATCAGAATTTGCAAGATTTAGAATTTAAAACAACCTGTTCAAACAACTTGATCATTAAATCACATTACAAATTCTTTTCTTCCTTTTCAAATGAATATTGGACTTGGTAGCTTTCACTCTAAAACCTTTAATCTGGTCTAGGTAGTTTTTTTCAGTCTCCACTTTCTCTTTTTTTTTTTTTGCTTTTGTTTGTTTGTTTTTTCTTTTTTCATATCTTTTTCCCTTTCATGAGTGAATAGAGTACATGAACGGATAAAGATACTTTTCTTTATATCCAGAGTCACTAGAAAGTTCAAATTTATGCACTTGCAAACCATTAAAATCAGTTTATCAATCAGATCAAAATATAGTGTGCACAAAAAGTATGGTTCAAATAATAAATCTCAAGTTGATTTAATGATTAAACTTTCACATTTCTTGAAACTTATCACTTTCATATTTCAATGTATGTACCAACATTAATTGGTACAAATACCAATAGTTTTTTTCAAAACTTCAAATCTCGTAGAGTTAAGTGCCTTAGTGAAAATGTCTGCTAGCTGATTTTTTGTTGCAACATATTCTAGAACAACTTTTTTTGTTTCAACAAGCTCACGAATAAAATGATGTCGTATATTGATGTGCTTATTCGTGAATGTTGCACAGGATTTTTAGAAATGTTTATGACACTAATATTATCACAAAAAATAGTTAAAACTCCATGTTTAATGCCATAGTCTTCCAACATTCATCTTTTAAGGCTTCTTTGACATTTTATAGTTCAAATTGTGAGGTAAAGCATATATACTTGACCATTTTATGAGCAAAAAATGCTCCTATCCTGAAGCAATAATTAAGTTCTAATCTGAGTCGTCCTTGCGTGGATGCCCTCCAAATGTACACCGCTCGAATGATCTTTGACAGACCAGCATCGATTTTGCAAACTACAATAATTTGTGAGCCGTTCTCAACTTGATCATGATGCAATTTAGCCTATAAAATATGTAACACAAATTCCTTATTTTAGCAACTTTGAAAAAAGTTTCATTATTTAAAGTCTCATTATTTATCTTACAATTTCATAACATCATTCTGTAGTAGATGTGCAAAATGTCTACACTTTTTATACCTTCGTTCAGAGTAATTGTAATACCTCAGCAGCATTTGATCAGCTTGGTAGTTATGAACATCATTGTTCTACTTGTATCTATCTACCAGATATACATATACATAGTCTTGCATTAAACACACAAGGGAGAATTGGAATGGTTACAAATGTCGCAATATATATGTCTATATATATATATATAGCTGGCAAATGAAAATTGGTTGTGATCATATAGTTTGAGAATGAGATATTGGTATATTTTCAGTTGGTTTCCAGCTGCCATCTAGCACTAACATACTAAGAGTGCTGGACTTCAAATTGCACGTAGGCTGAAAAATGTACATGGTAAACCTTGGTCATATGAAGTAAGCCAGGCCCTAGTTTTGCTCCACATCTGCGTACAACCGACTTTACGAGTGAGCCTTATCCTTTCTAGACCGAACATAATTAGAGTTTTATGCACGAGCTGTCCTTTATGATAAATAGGCAAGGATTTGAAATTTTGCCTGCCCTCGTTGGTGTAATTATCCATACAATACACGGCCAATTAAATTGTCAGAAGTACGTTTGGGCATGATCTACTGCTTCAGGAAGAAATCTCACTTGGTGGGTATATCAAGAATTCTAGTTTCAAATAATTTATCGGCATGAAAAGTGATAGTGAACACCATGGAGAGGTGATACCACTATTAGACTTTTTTGTACGAGGAAAACACAAATCTCTAATCATTTAAATTTTCACTTTCTACATTGAAGATTTTTCAATTCATGCGTATAATATCTTATAATAGTATGAGTAGTTTATAAATGAGTATTACATATTTAAATAATAATTCGAGTTAGTTAATTATAGATTTGGAGTCAAAAATAATTAATTTATACTTATAATATTTTTTACCAAAAAAAAAAATTTATAATACTGGTCTCCTTTGTGAGTCTAAAATTGACAATATAAGATCGCTTCCTAATGATGCAAAAAAAAGGTCAGAAGCAGCCTCCCCATAGATGCATATAATACAATACTGCGACCACGTAAAACAAATAAACAAATGAATTATTTTGAATGCTTTTGCAGACATATAATATTCAACATAAGGAAGAAACTTTAAAACGAGTGGTCATTTGAAATGGTCGCACACAATGGTGATATGTTGCCTTCAATAACATATGAAATCACTTATTGTAAATTTTATTATGACGGTCCCCATTGAGTTCCGCAGATTTCATTATCAAAAAGTGTATCTTTCGGTCCTTTTACTAATTTTTCTCGATATATTACTAATTCTTAACGAACTAATATCCGATTTAAGTATCTCTCTAAAATCTCAAAAGTTAAATTTTCCATAGAAATAATCATCAACATCATTGTATGTGTGGTGAGAAGTGTCTCTTTTTAGTTGGTCTCACACGTTCTTTGTATGTTTTGCAGCACCCATTTGCATAGCTTGCTGAAATTCGACCCCTTCTATTTCTTTCGAGTACCATTTTTTTTTTTCCGACAAAAAAATATCTCACATTTTTTAGTGTGTACTATATAATCCTAACGTTCTATAATTGGAAACATATCTTGATTGCTATATTGTTTGTCTAGTGCCCTATTGTAGATTCTATATGCTATTGTTTGTCTAGTGCCGTATTGTAGATTCTATATGCCATAAGTGGCATAAAATATTGGACCAGTGACATCGCATGATAAATGGTTATAAGGTTTTAATTAGACTATTCCAAGAATATGGTCCAAACACGGAGGATAAAAGTTCTTTGTCAGCTAGTTCTTGAGATCTAGGGTGGGGATCATACATGTTAATCATGTCACCTTTTTTCTTTTTTTTTTTAGTTTCAATTATGTTACCTCTGAAGCATACAAATAGCCACAAGCTACATTGATTCAATTCATTGAATAATATTGAATTATCATATTATTTAATTAAAAATTTAAATTGTTAGATATAGTAGTTAATTATTTTTACTTATTATTTTTAACACGCTTCTGTATGTGTAGACGAAATTCTTGTTGAGCCTTGTGAATGAACTTTTATTTTTAAATAGATGATTACGAGACTTGAACCTAAAATCAATTAGTAACGTTCATGAGAGCATTAAGGCTGTGGGCTCTCATGCCCTCTGAAGAAAAACGTTAATTACCAGTTAATTACCAAGTTAGTGACCAGGCTTGCAAACAATAAAAAAGCACAAGTAGCACCCTCTTTGCGTCTCACTAAAAATGACATATGTAACCATTACATCGACCAAAGACTGATCGTTTAAAGTAACCTGCCATTTCGAATCTTCTTTCCCAAGTTAATGGTGATATTAATAAAAGGTAGAAATATATCACCAGAAACGTACTTGAAAGTGAAATAAATTATACAAAAGATCAATTCACAAATTAAAATATCATAATAAAAAACTATTCGTTTAAAGAAACTCTCGTTATATGCGCGATCTGAAAAAGTGTATAAATCACACACTACCTACAATAAATGTCTAGTATTGTCAGTAGCTATATATTAATCGATATAACACGGGATTAATCTGACAAACGTTTGATGTATGTGGTGCAAGGGTCTCATGCACATGTACATGTAAGGGCGACACCCCACACACACTATTAGAAAATATTAGTGCTGTTGTGTAACTTATGTGTTTTTGAACTTTTGAAAAAATTAGAAATAAGTTTTCGGGAAAAAAAGACAATATATAAAACTTACTTGACAAGAACAGAATGCATAAATTAGATCGAGTCTTGGATTTCATCCAATCTCCTTATGGTTTTATTGCCCTGCACTGGTGCTAATGGCTCAATGGCGCAAACATCCCAGGATAATCTCTCTTACGTTAGCAGCACTACAAAATATAAGAACAACGAACTAGAATAATGCAGAAGTTCTCTCTCGTAATTAATAGACTATGAAAGTTGAACGAAAATGATGAATGAATTTCGTTTGGGTTTTCAAGCTATTTATAGAAGGTTGTTACCTATTCAGACAGGTACATGCAAATTCTGACCAACTGCATGAGGTGTGTTTTGGACAAAAATTGTCCAGAACTGACAAATGACAATTAAGACAAAACTGTCTGATAACTGCAAAGCTTCCAGAATTAGCTGTCTGCAGAAACTTCTTAAATTAATAAAATTATATTAATTATGATTTTGTTATTCTTTTGTCCAAAAAGATAGAGCCACTAGAGTCGCGACGCGCGCAGATGTGTGGTGGTTTAGACCTAACCTTAGGTCATTTCTCGTCTAAAGGCTATTAGTGCCCCTTGGGGCCAAACCCCAAGTGTCAAAACTTGAGATATATAAATTGAAATAAATGACTTTATTTTTTCGATGTGAGATTCTTCAAATTCCACTATATTTCAACTTCTAAGTTAACTTTATATATTCCTCATTTTCAATTCTCCAACTTTGAGTTTCAATTTCTCATTCATTTCTTATTGGTTTTAACCAAGTGAATATAATACGCGCATTCCCTCGACGAGACGAATGCGTATGTACTTAGTTCTTCTCTAAATGTAGTACCCACTTAATAATTGTTTCAAAGGTGGTCATAATCACTTGGGATAAAACCCAATAACACCACATACTTCATGTCCGAACATGTTCTAGGGTGTATGTCGTGGGTGATGCTAAGGCCCGAGGAGGAGGAAAAATCATCCTTCATTTTCTTGTCATTCAAATTTCCTAGAGGGAAGCTTGGTGTTGGACAAGAAAACCCATTTTCCCTAAGCTTTCGATATGCTAGATTTGGCAAAATCCACCATGCACGAAAAGATTATCTTACACGGCATGATGAGCTAAAGAAAAGCAAAAATGGCTAAACTAAGAAGTTGAAGAAGCTCAAGAAAATCCATTTCTCTCTCTATATGTTATCTCTCTGGTGACTAAATGCTGCTCTCTCTAGCTCTCTAAGTTGTGTACGTAGTGATGTGCCAAAAGGATGGAACAGAAGGATATTTATAGATGTGTGTCGGTGCTGCTAGAGTGTCCCAACTTTGACTTTTTTGACCCTGATTGCATGGTCTGTGTTGTTTTTGTATGTATCATAGTTTTTTTTTTCTTATGTTAATGTGTCTGCTCCTTTTGCATGCATGTTTCATGTCTTTCGTGATTTGTCAACGTTTGGTTTTTTCATGTCAATTACGGCTCCAACCCAGTACACATTGTCTATTGAAGCAGGCCTACCAAACCCGTCCCCCATATCTCGCCAAAAAGTTGTTTTTTTGAAAGTTTTTGTTGCTCCTTTTTTTTATTTTTTATTTTTATTTTTTATAATCTAGGATTAGCCCACAAGGCATATATTGGATTAAACACCATCAAAGGCATTTAGTCCCATGACGGACACGTCATCGGCATCCCACCACCTGGCCAAATAACTGGGTGTGAACCAAACTTGGAAATAAAGCGGCACGACACAAAACATGCACCAGTTCAATCAAGAGTTTGATTCTCAGAACAGTTAGCAAGACTCAAACCTGGGTTGTACCGTTATTCGCCTTCTGCCACTTGCCACTGGGGTGACCCCTTAGGGTCAAGTTTTTGTTGCTCGTTGCCTAAGTTTTTTCTTTTCCACATTCAAAATTTGGGTAAAAAAATTAAAATACGATATGTTATAATTAGATATTTTAAATTTAAACCATAATTTTTTTGATATCCATTATAACCAAAAAAAAAAAAAAAAAAAAGTTCTTGCCGCTCGTTGCGTAACTCCTTGTTTCTATTAGACAACAATGTATGTCCTGACGTGGCAAAGAAAAATTGAGTTGACTATTCCACCATAAACAGCAATTATCAAATAAAAGCAAAAGAGTCGCCAAAAAAATTGTGTTTTGACCTACTAATTTGGACGCAAGAATATTAACTGGTCATGTGTTTCGATGTTTCACACCCAACATTGTGTGTCTGAAGAAGTTCCACTCATCAAAAGGAAAAAAAAAAAATAATAATAATAATTCTAGTTGTAGTCAAGATCTGCAGGTCTTTCCATCCATGGGATTTTCTTCATATAATCTTTCCATGGTATTCTTTTATTTCAAATTTCTGCATATGCAAAATTATTCTCCTCTAATACTTAATTCATTAAAACTTCATTATTAGGTTTCCTTTTTAAGCATCTAAAAATAATGAGGGCTAAATAAAAACACATTAATTATTTAGCATAGTACATTGTTATGTTTTTGGTGTTTTCTTAATGAATTTAAATGATGATAGGATTGTACTTTCGAAGACGTGGGGAATATTGTGCTTTTTCTTTTCTTGGGCACAAAGGTGTAAGACTTATTATGGGGGCGTTATAGTCAATATATAAAAATCTCTTTTGTACGTCATTACTAAATAATAACTCTGGAAAAATACCAAAAGATGAAAAATAAGTGTAAAAGAAGGAAAAAAGACATATCACATGGGATCCTTGTTGAAAGGTTAATATGAACGGCTACAACTAATGGCGGAGTTATTTATGGACCAATGGAGGCTACACTATTAAATAATGAGTTGAGACTGTATTTTTTTAAAATAGTGTGTGTATTTTTACATTGAAAACCAATTTAGCTTTATTAAAAAAAAAATAAACATATATGGTACCAAATTATGTGTTTTCAATCTCGAATAAATAATAATCATGGATAAACCCTTGATTACAACACTTAGGAAATTGATTTTCTTAAAATTAAGTCTCATATTCATACCATAACGTGATGTTTATTGCCCTTGAAAGTTGAAACCACATTCGTTAGTAGTTAAGAAGCATTTATGAATCTGACAATGTGAACATTGAAAGTATGAGGACTTTAATTTGCCATGTGAGCAATTATATATGTGAACTCGGAAACTGGCTGCCACTGAGATATAGGTTCAGCTATAGGTGTTAGTCCAATCATATATTAATAAATGTTGATGTTATTTTTGAATTATTAAATCCTCATTCAGAATTTTATTCTAACAAACGAGATTGGTATTATAAGTTTAAGAAATAACTACTTGAACTTCAAATTAAGTGATTCAAAATGGTTAATTCAAATTATCACTTAAACCTACAACACTCACTTATAAATCATACACTTAATACTCGGTGGAACATTACACACACTGACTATTGAAAACCTGACATCATTGTCAGGCGTATAGATCAGACAGTGTAGGATATATTACACACACCCTTGTTGAAGACTTGACATCCTCATCAGGTGCACAATAAAGGTGCAAGATATGTTGAATACCTGATGTCCTCGTAAGGTGCACAGATGAGACAGTGCAAGATTTGTTGAATAGAAGACTTTCTTGTCACGTGTTGGTGAGGCGGTCCAGGATTTGTTGAAGACGTGACGTTCTCATCAGGTGTATAGACGAGGCACTGCAGGATTTTAGAGATGGCAAATGATTAGCTCTAAATACTATTTTTCTGTATTCCAAACCTAGTATCTCTGGTCCGCAAACAGTGTTTTAAACTTAAGAAATACTTGCTTAGATCTCAAATCAATTTACCTAAAATGGTTAATCAAATATATTATTTAAATCTTCAACACCCATTCATAAGTCACACATTTATCACTTCTTCCACTAATGAGAGATATTGCAACCATACTTATATGATTATCGTCTATCACATGTCGATGTTGTCCATATCATTGACTCTTTGAACAAGGAAAAAATGCATCATCGTCTAACATTTTTCACCTAATTCACCTAGGGAGAAAATATATTATTGTTTGACCTACACATTGCAAATAATGTGTTCAACAAGCTTATTAGAACACAAATATACCCTGATTAGTCAAGCTTTGTTACGGACAAAAAAAAACAAAAAACTCAAGCTTTTGTTTACCAAAAAAAAAGAAGTCAAGCTTTTGTATTTAGATCTCCTACCTTTCATCTTGCTTTGAAATTGCAATTCACTGCGAATTATATTTAACTAGCTTATACGTACTGCGTAAATATTGTGACTTATTTGTGAACTATATATTTTTTTTCTTCATGATTTGCATATTTTAATAGCAAAGTCCGAAATAAGTTGATTGGATGGGGCCGTGAGGAAAGAGTTATTCACTTTATAATTAAATACTACGTTGTTGATTCTTGTAATAATGCAAAACATGATAATAATGAATTTATGAAGAAGATTAATCAGGTCAAGGAGGGGCGGTATCATGGGAGAAACCGTGGGGGCAAGCACAAGTGGAAGAGTTAAATTCCTATGTAATATCATTAAAAAAAAATATTTTGACCTCCTAATATTAAATTTTTTGCTCTGCCTATGAGGTCAAGCACAAGTGGAAGAGTTATATAAGTCATGTTTATTTTTGTTATTTTTTGCATATCGTTTGGGGAGTAATTAGTATTTTAGTCAAAACTAGTTAGTAGTAATAGTTCTTTTGTCCTACATCGATTAGCTAAATAGTCCATAGCTAATTAAATAAAAAGTGCAACTAGTTATATATATATTTCATATTTTGAGTTTTGTCTCTAGCAGTTTTGAGTTACAATAAATAAAATTCTTGTTTCAAAGCATCTTCTAGAACTCATGTAGTTAAATCCTTATTTTAAGGTGTCCCCTAATTAAATGTATCTAGTTTTTTACGCTTTCGTCCTACATCAACTAAAATCTATAGCCATTGACAATCTTATAAAACCAAAAAAGAAAAAAAGAAAAACTCTTTAACTATAGGTGATATTAAAGGACCTATTTAAATGATTCTATATAATACGTTGATTTCGAAAAATAAATTTTTTTCTTTTTTGTGTATACTTCATGTTAGTTTATTGAATTTTTTTTTTCAAAATTAATCATGCTACAAGATTTTTAAAATCTTATACTTTAGAGATTCTAAAAGAGATTCTTATGTATAAATTAAAATATTATTTCGAGAAGTACGTCGATTTCTTACGTTTTACTTTCGATGGAGTGATTCACGAGTACAAATTTCAACGACCATAACGATCATAATTCTTTGATGGAAGGTAGTAACAATGATCGACAAAGACAAATAACTATCGCTTTGAAATTAGATGAATTGGTAATTAAGAACAGAGGAAAGCAAAAAGAGAAATGTTATCCTTTTGACACGCAACTATTAATTTTATTTTTATTTAAACTTTTTCTTTGTGACCATGTGGTAATAGTTCAACTATTGACGGTGAAGAAGTAGCCAATTTACCTTGTCTTTAATCTAGTGGTATATTTTTCATTATAAATGTAAGAGTTTGCGAAATTAATTCTCGTAAATAATATTTGAGATATGTATAACTTAAATTTCTCTTAAATTAAAAATGAAAAAGAAAATGAAGTAGCCAATGTTCATAATAAATTTCCAGAAATTAAACAAGTGCAAATATATTGTCCCACCGACCAAACAAATATGAGAAAGACTCATATAACTATGAGCATCATTTGAATGTTTTGTTAAGGAGACGATGGTCGGTTTTGCAGTTTCTGGACTATATTCAAAGTTAGATTTTGTCAGCTACAAAAATATGATAATAAAGTTTGATGAATATAGTATTTAGAGGAGAATGATTGATATCAAGAAATAGATTTATGATTCTCTATCGAAAAATTTTCTTCAATCAGTTTGAACTATTATGAGTCTCTCATATATCTACATGTGTAAGTCTTATCAATTATGTGAGACACTGACATATCAGTTCATACTGATACAAGAATGCTATTTCTTCATCTATAGAAATTGCAATCATTGAAAACCGTGGAGGAAGAAAACCCATACATGGAAAGGCGTGCACATCATTTTAAATTTTTTTTTTTATGTGCATATCTCAATGACAAAAAAAAAAAGTTAAGGGTTGCTATTCATTCAATCCGAATTATATCAATACTCTCATGTGAGGTGGTTGTCACACACATATAGGACCCATTATCTTTCTCATAAATTAATATAAGAGTTTTTCCTAAGTTAAAACATAAAATTCTTCACTAGAAAGTAGTGGCGAGACACTTAGATATGAGGGCGTGCACAAACACCCCTTCAAGTACTTGAAAACAAAAATCTTTTATTTTTTTATTTTATTTTTTAAATTATATTAAACACTTTTACTGGACGAGTACACCCTTAATCTTAAATTTTTGATCCCATTACTACCAAAGCATAGATTTCTTTATTGGAAAGCTTTTCCTAGCTTCCCTTTTCTCTAGTAAAATAACGTGTTAGTATTTGATTTTTGACCATAATAGAGCTAAATTGAATTTACTCTCCACCTGAATTGACTAAATTGAAACTTTTTAGAAATAATAGAGTTAAATTATTTTTTTTTAAAAATAATAAGAATTAAATTAACTAATTTTGAATAATAGGGATGAATCTACAAATTTTTTTTTAAAAAAATAAAAATTAAATTGACTAGAGACAAAATAAAAAAATTTAGAAAAATAATAAAGACTATATATGCTATTTTTCCTAACAAATACGATCAAGATATAACTTTTTTTTTAATTTTTTATTGCGATATGAGGACCGTGAAGACCAACGACACGAGAGGGGTTGGTGGTACTCGTTTTGAGCCGTATTGACATTGACATGGAATAACACCCAACGTTGACAAATCATAAAGGATATGAAACAAAAGTAGACAAAAATTAATAATAGAAAAACTCGTTTTCTTCTAATTTTATTTTCTATTTCGAGCGATCCTGATCGCTACACAGGGTCACAAAAAACGTTCAAAGTGTCATAGCTCTTAGTCAAAGTTTGACATTCTAGAAATTAAAGCAGCACCTACACACATCTATAAATAGCCATCTTTTCTATCCTTTTTGGCACATCATTAATCAAATCAGAAAGCTACAAATAGCAGCAGAAAGAAACATAGAGAGAAATGGATTTACTTCAGCTTCTTAGTTTGGCCATTTTTGCTATTCTTTTGTTGATCATGTCATGTAGGATAATGTTTTCATGGTGGATTTTGCCAAATCTAGCATATAGAAAGCTCAAGGCAAATGGGTTTTCTGGTCCAACACCAAACTTTCCTTTAGGAAATTTGAACGACATGAAAAAGAAGGCTGTTTTTTCCTCGTCCTCGGCCTTTGGCATCACCCATGACATACACTCCAGAGCATTTCCATATTTTGCTCTATGGCAAAAATCTTATGGTAAGTCTCAAGGTTACCAAAATTAATCTCACCTACATCTAAGCTCCATGCACTAGTTGTTGAAAGGACTAAATTTCCCGTGCGGGGTTGTGGGTTGGACATATTTGGAAACGGGGTAAAGAGTTTAAAATTATCATTGTCGTACTTGAAAAAGTAGGGTTTATTAATTTTTCAATGGTACAATATTTTCAGAATATTTCAAAATCCATGTTAAATATCTTGCCAAGTTAATTAATACTACTGCATGCTGCATGCATGTTTTCTCCTCATCTTTTTATTTCTTGCGATGAATGCTTTAGTTATGCACAGTTTACGAATTGTCAGAGATTATATATCAAGTACGTAGCCACATTAGTGCATGCTCCATTGTGAGGTGCCGGCTACACATGCGTATCGTTTTTTAGACCAATCATATCCATGTTAATATCTGCTGATTATACTGTACATTTATTGTAGGCAAGGTATTCAACTATTGGTTGGGCACAGAACCATTTCTATATATTGCAGACCCAGAGTTCCTCAAGAAGATGTCAACAGGTGTGCTGGGAAAAAGTTGGGGAAAACCTACTATCTTTAAGAATGACAGAAAACCCATGTTTGGTAATGGCTTAGTCATGGTGGAAGGTGATGACTGGGTACGTCACAGGCATGTTATTACTCCTGCATTCTCTTCAGCCAACTTGAAGGTGTGTGATCATACACTTTTCTAAAATTCGCACATAACGAGAATTTCGTGCGCAAATTAGCCTTTGATAGTTTTTTATTATATTATACTAATTTTTGAATTAATCTTTTATATGGTTGAACATTTCACTTTCAAGTATAAAATGACCGGTGATTCTAAACAATCAATTTTTTATAAATATAATAGTTACACGTGTCATTATTTTTCGTAGACCTTACATACTTTTTCGTGGGGCTACCTATTCTTTTTGATTGTTTCTAGACATAATTCCTAACTTGGTATTTAATTAACAGGCAATGTCAAGGTTAATGATGGAGTCAGCCACAAATATTCTAGACCGCTGGATCACAATGATCAACTCCGGAAAGCCAGAAATTGATGTGGAGAAGGAGATAATAAACACAGTGGGAGAAATAATTGCAAAAACTGGCTTTGGTATAAGCTACGAGAGTGGTCAAAAAGTGTTTGAAAAACTAAGAACCATGCAAATCACACTCTTCAAATCTAATCGATATGTAGGGGTACCCTTTAGCAAATACATGTGCCCTAAGCAAAGCTTGAAGGCAAAACATCTAGGGAATGAGATTGATGCGTTGCTTTTATCAATAATCGAGACTCGAAAAAGATCAAGTTGCGGACATTCTCAGCAAGATTTGCTAGGTCTATTGCTTTCGAGGAAAGATGTTGATGGCTGTCAGAATAAGACCCTGACGACGAGAGAGGTTGTTGATGAGTGCAAAACATTTTTCTTCGGGGGGCATGAGACCACGGCCTTGGCACTCTCATGGACGTTGCTTCTACTAGCCATGCATCCAAAATGGCAAAATCAACTCCGAGAAGAGATTAAGGAAGTGATCGGAGACCAAGAGCTTGATCCAACATTGCTCAATGGACTTAAGAAGGTAAGATCAAATCCTTTATTATCAAAATACACATATTGTCTAATTAAGCATCTTGAGTTTAAATCATTAAGTGTAAAAATTAAATAAATGCATCATTATTTCATTACTATTGATCTTCTAATAACGTTTTTATATTATTAAGGAATCCAAATACAACTTGGAGTCATGCCCTGACAATTTAAGGGCTAATTAAAACTAATTGTGCGTGTTGTGCATGGAAGGATGGATCTAGTATAATACCAACTGTGATCTCCATGGCTCAATTTTTTTAAAAAATATGCTTTTTATCGCAATTTTTTTAAAGAAATATGTATATTTTCTTATAGCACAAAAAGTTAATTAGTCTATTAGAAAAATATTAGTGTAGTAGACCCCACAAATAACACCACTTATTTTTCAAAAAATACACTCTCAAGTGCATGTGTCACCATAATTTATTATGATTGTGCATATATACGATTGTGGATATACGATGTTAGTTGTCTTTTCGTACTTTGTGTGCATTGACAATTTTGAATGATTAAAATTGTAGACCACGCGAGGTCGGGAGCTGCTCTGGAATTTTGAATGATTAAAATTGTTGACCACACCGCGGACCAACACCTCAAGTACACTTTATGATCAAGATTATTCCCAGTGAGATCCGTGGCAACACCCTGGAGAGCTATGACTATCAATTTACATACACAAGTTGACTTGGTTCAAGATTTTCCGACCAAAATCAATCTGAAAAAGTATATAAATTTGAACATTAGTCTCATTGTGGATATGTAAATTTGATACCACGAGCAACTTGATGAAACTACCGCAACATCATAGATGTTTTGAATGGAAAATTCTTCGATTCAGTTGCACAAACCCAAATGACTTTATAATAGTTGGATTTACATGATGTGAATTTCATTAGTTGTGAATGTGGAACTAACCTATATATAGCAACCCATTTTAAAAAATTCAAGCATAAGCATTTAGTCATACATTGGTTTGAAAGTAATTAATGACACCCATTTCATTCCTATTTATCAGGACAAAATAATTAGCCTGAATTATTAATGAAATTAACACTAACTTATTATTAATCACATACTTATTATGTCTCAGTTCAATATCGGACATTGTTGTGTTAAAAAGAGAGAAAGTACTAGAACTGTTGGCTCTTTCTTTCTTTGTTTTTTCAATCTTCTTCAAGTTTGTTCTCTAATTTTTCATCTCTGCCAGTTAATTTACAAAGCTATTATTCATAAAATGCAGATGGGATGGGTGATGAATGAAGTCTTGAGACTTTACCCACCAGCACCAAATGTACAACGCCAATCAAGAGAAGACATTCGAGTAGAAAATGTGGTGATCCCAAAAGGCACAAACATATGGATCGATGTTGTAGCCATGCATCATGACAAGGAGCTTTGGGGTGAAGACGTGAATGAGTTCAAACCAGAGAGATTTCAAGAAAACTTGCATGGTGGATGCAAGCACAAGATGGGGTTTTTGCCCTTTGGATTTGGAGGGAGGATGTGTGTTGGTAGGAACTTGACAATGATGGAGTACAAGATTGTGTTGACAAAGATCCTCACTAAGTTTTCCATATCCCTTTCCCCAAATTACCTTCATTCTCCTACAATCATGCTCTCCCTCAGGCCTTCTCAAGGCCTGCCTCTAATTCTGGAACCTCTTTACTCGTAGGTATTAAAACCGGACCAAACTAAAACTTATTTCATGAGTTGGGGTCGATTATGTGAATTTGATGACGACAGCTATAGTTAGACTGGTAGTTGTTCATATGTAGGTAAATTTCAATTGTTTTTTCCTACTGTGTAGTATGAGCCTGGTTGTCCCTCCATTAGTTAGGGTTAGTGATATGTATGTCTATAGTTTGTAACATACATATTTAATGGACAGTCTTACATAGCGATTTGTATTTACGGAGTTGGAATGAAATTACTAGTTGTTCAGTTCCATTGCATTGACTTTCTTTACCAATTTACAATAAAGATGTGTGTGTTCATTAAAAAAATTGCCTTATGATAAAGTCGAATTTACTCTAAATTAACAGTTACTTCTTGATCATACTCTGTATAGTTCTCCCCAGGAACTATAATAGGCATTGAGTTATGTGGGCCCATAATTGATTCTTAAAATTTCCAACCCTTAAATATCAGTCAATATAAACCACTTAGTTGTTCCAATATAAAGACCCATAATTTTTTGATTCGACTAGCCTAAATATAAATAAATTAAAAAGATATAAGTGAGCTAATTTTATTTGACAAATCATATTCTAGTTAGACTTCGATATCATTATTATTATTGTTATTCCTTCTAAAAAGTTTGACAAAAAACAAACCAAAAAAAAAAAAATCCTTATTACTGATAATTTCTATAAAAAAATCCTTCTAAAAAATCATCAAATAAATAATCTTTATCTCTTGTTGCCTTCCTATGCATAGGAGAAAGTAAGAGTGAAGTAGTCTCACGCCTTAGCCCATCGCTCAAGCATCGTTATCATAATGTAATCATGCATCTAGGATTGTGATTAGCTTGGAGGAATATTCATGAATTTTACAATGCACTTTGAAAAGAGGTAAATAGAAAGACCCTTCTTCATAGTAGTACCTCTTTGATTTCTACCAAAATATATATTATTATGTCACGACATGGATATTGAATTACTAATATATTTTCAATAAGTAAAAATAAAACTAACTCACAATCCCTTTCCCACCAATTTTTTTCACCGTTATTCTCTCTCCACCTACTTTCTCAAGCTTTCGAATTACAATCAAAATCAGCCATAGCTTGAAATAGTCATAAATTTTGTGACGCACATACAACAAAAATTCTTTCTAATGTAAAACGTAAATAAACTTTAAAAAAAGTAAAAATATAGCAAATATAATCCTTTATTTAAATAAAATTTGATACCTCATCCACATTTTAATGTGTTGTTGCTAGTGATCTATACATATATGTGTTGCTGCTAATGATCTATGGCATATCATTTTTTTCTTTCTTTCTTGGAATAGTAGAGTGAGAGCTTGACGTATTTTACAAATAGGAGCATTTTTTTTTTTTTTTTTTGCGTTCACGTACGAGTCTAAAGATTTACAACTTCAAAATTAATGTTATATCATGGCACAAGTAGACAAGAGACTCAGAAAGATTTACAAATAAAAGCCTTTTTTTGGAATAAATCTTTTAGCTGATTCTTATTCTAGAGTTTGATAAAATGGGTGGAGAGAGAAAAACATTAATTTTTTATTTTATTTTTTTGGTAGAAGGGGGATAGAGATTAGAAAATATTGTGAATTGATTTTGTTTAATTTTGAATTACGGGTTTAGATGTTTTCTTATTTAATGAACAATTAATATCTCCCTAATAACATTATCACACAAGCAGTGTTATTAGTAGATCCAAATCCTGCCCAATTATAGGAGATAATCAAGTCAATCAAAGATAGCCTAAATCAGACTAATAAATATGAAAAACTAATTAGCCCATTTTATTTACAGTAATAAATCTTAACACTCTCCCTCAAGTTAGAGAGCGAATGTCAAGAACTCCCAACTTGCGTAACAATTCATTAAATGCTTCTTTTCCCAATGGTTTAGTGAACAAATTTTCCAATTGTTGCAAGGAAACTACATATGTAGTGATGATTGAACCTTCCTTTATTTTATCCCTGACAAAGTGGCAATATATCTCGATATGTCTTGTCCTCTAATGGAATACTGGATTGGCTGCAATGTGAAGTGTTGTTTGATTGTCACAATGCAATAAGGCTGGCTCTGGGTGGCTCAACTCGAAGTCCTTCAATAGACTACGCAACCATGATAACTCACAACATACTCCTGCCATGGCATGATACTCAGCCTCTACTGAAGATAGAGAAACAGTCTTTTGTCTCTTTGTCCTCCAAGATATTAGAGAATTTCCAAGAAACACACAATATCCGATTACTGATTTTTTCGTGGTTGGGTAACCAGCCCAATCTGAGTCACAATAAGCCTTCAACTGCAATGAGTTTTGTATTGGAAATAAAATGCCTTCTCCTGGAGTACTTTTGACATATTTCACAACACTTAAAGCAGCTTCCCAATCGGGTCTTCTTGGCTAATGCATAAAATGACTAAGCACGTGAACAACAAATGTAATATATGGCCTTTTAATCGTCAGATAAATGAGTTGCCCTACCAATCTCCTATATTTTTGTGGATTTTCAAGTAGTTCCCTAGTATCATCAAGTTTTACACCTTGCTCCATAGGAAAATAATCTAGGTGTGTGCCCAATAAACCAACATCATTCAAGATCTCAAGGCCATATTTCTGTTGCGATATACAAATTCCCTTTCTTGATAGAGATACCTTAATCCCCAAAAAATATTTCAAATCTCCAAGGTCTTTTATGCGGAAGCAGTTATGGAGGAATTGTTTGATTTCATTGATAGCTGCAAGATCATTTCCTGTAATCATGATATCATCCATATAAATTAAAAGAGCAGTGAATGACTTTCCTGTTTAGCGAGTGAAAAGAGAATAGTTTGCTTTGGATTGGATAAAACCAGCTACCTATATACCGTCAAAAAATTTAGCAAACCACTGACGAAAGGCTTGTTTAAGGCTATATAAAGAATTGTTGAGGCGACACACAGAGCCTGCCCAAGCTATAAGCACCTTGGGCCTGTGCCCAAGGCCCCTTAGCCTAGGGGCCCTATCTTTAAAAAAAAAAAAAAATTAACCAAGGTAATTAAGGCCTTAGGCCTCACGGGCAGCAGACAACAATTAAAAGACTCATTAATTACTGAAGGCCCAACGGCCAACAAGCAAGCAGCAAACAAGACTGTTCATTTTCTCTTCTGAACCAAATAACCAATAAGCAAGCAGCGGGACTATTCAATATATAATAAAATAAAGCTTTAGTATATATATATAATTTATTTTCTCAATTTTTTACACACTTTTTCTCATTTTTTACACACTTCAACAGCCAAGCAGCAAGCTCATTTGAAGAGTATTGAAACACTTGTTTTAGTTGCAAGTTTGTCTAGGTTATATCTTTCTTTCATACTCTCAATTCTCATATTTTTATTATTAATTGTTCTTATATGCAATAGTTTAGTTTTCCTTTTTTTCATTGCAATTATTGTGTTATTTTTAATATTGAATTTATTGTAATTTTTTTGAGTTTTGTTGTATCTAAATTTGAAGCAAGTATGTCTAGTAGGAAATATCTATCGGGTTATGAAAAACTTAAGAAAAAAAGGAGAATAGAAGGTTTAATTAAATCTCAAAGAGGAGCTTTAGAAAAATTTATTACCACTAACAAAAAAGATGAAGGTAACTCAAGTAAAGAAACAAATGAACTATAAAATTTAAATAATTTAAGAGATCATGAAGTCATGGTAGAAAAAGATATATAAAATTGTAGTAATAAAATGTGTGATAATGTGATAGTTGATGAAGAATGTCAAGAAAATAATGAAGAGAACATGGAAACTAGAAATCTTAAAGATTATTTAGATTGTATTTATGATCCGGGAAGATGGAAAAATCTTAATAATAAATTAATAGACTTATTAGTAGAAAAGGGTCCAATAAGAGTGAGTGATATAAATTTTCCAAAAGATGAAACTTGTACTTAATTATATAAAAAAGATTGATTCTTTTCCAAATGCTTATGTTTCTTATAAAATATTGTTAACAATTCCAGTTTCAGTTGCATCTGCAGAAAGAAGTTTTTCAAAATTAAAATTAATAAAAACTTATTTAAGATCATCTATGTCTCAAGAAAGATTAAATGGATTAGCTATGTTGTCTATAGAAAAAAATTTGTTAGATAAACTTGATTATGACGATTTAATAAATAATTTTGCATCTCAAAAGGTAAGAAAAATAAATTTTATATAGGTCTATCTTTTTGTTAACTTATAATATTATGCTATTTTATAATTATAATTTTAGTTTTTTTTTATTTGTAGTGATTATTTTAGTAGAAAATTTTAAATTTTTTTATTGAGAAAAAATCCAATTATTAAGGCCCCCATTTAGTTAATCGTCCAAGGTCTCCAAATTATTTGAGACGGCCCTGGCGATACACAATATGTTCCCCCTGTCGCCGAAAACCAGGTGGAGGCAGTATATAAATCTCTTCATGGAGATCCCCATGAAGAAAAGCATTATGAACATCCAATTAATGAAGTGGCCATGATTGGGCAGCTGCAATAGCAAGAAGACAACGGACTGTGACCATTTTTACCATTGGAGAAAAAGTGTCATGACAATCCACACCCTCAGTCTGGGTATAGCCTTTCGCAACTAGACGTGCCTTATATCGCTCAATAATGCCATCAAAATGATGCTTGATTTTATAGACCCAACAACAACCAATAGGAACTTTTCCAGGAGGCAATGTAGTGAGAGTCTATATGTTATTGAGCTCAAGGGCTTGAAGTTCAGAGGTCATAGCTTCGTGACACTGAGTATTCAACACAGCCTTTTCATAGGTTTTAGGTTTGACACTGCGACTAATATTAACAATAAATGCCAAATGTTAAAGAGATAAACGATGATAAGAAAGAAAATTGTTCAGAGGATAGTGAGTGCCTGGCGTTGAGAGTGCGATTGGTAAGAAGCAGGAAATGTGACGGCAAAGTCATGCAAGTGATGTGGCAAGAAACGAGGGTGAACTAAACGCCGAGGTGGTATCACGTCAACTAGCTGATCCGGTACCAATAAGGCAGATAACATATTAGGGTCAACGACAGAAGTGGTAGTAGAAGGTATGTTATGGCCATTTTAGGAATTGGAAGGTGTATCACTTTCACAAGGAGGAGACATTTATGGGGTTGGAGACGGATTACCCGGTTCATTTGTAGGTACAAATGTGTCCTCGGTAACGAGAGGAATAGGAACATTATCGGAGGAAAGGTTAAGAGAAAGATCAGATACTTGACGAAAAGGTAAGGAATTTTCATGAAAAACTACATCTTTAATAATAAAGAATTTTTTGGAACACAAATCATAAAGGAAGTAGGCTTTTTGACCTTGTGGGTATCCAACAAAGATGGCTTTATTTGCACGAGAAGAAAATTTGGAAGAAGGATGAACATAGGTAGTATAGCCAAGACACCCAAAGTCTTTAAGATGACCATATGAAGGCGGAACATTATTGAGTTTCTCAAAATGAGATTTCTTGCCTAACAGGGAAGAAGACATCCGATTGACTAGGTGAACATCTGTGAGAATACATTCCCCCCAAAAATGTAAAAGAAGATGAGCTTGAAATCGTAAGGCATGAGCAGTTTTGAGGATGTGTCGGTGTTTGCGTTCTACAAGACCATTTTATTGAGGCGCGTAGACGCAGGTATATTGATATATAGTACCTTGTTCATTAAAAAACTTTCGTAAAGATGCTTTAAGAAGATTATGAACCTGCTCTATAGAATAATTACAAAGTGTGTTCTGAATGAATTTCAAGTTTTTATGTACCTGCTCTATAGATTATTTTTATCCCACAAATTCAAGGGCAGAGCCAAGAGCAGATCGGGACTCGCCAAGCCTTCAATTTGTTTTTTTAATTATGTACTATTTTGAAAAAAATTCTATAAGTTCCCCTAATTGATTAAATTACTTTCCCATTTCCTTTTTCCCCAACCTTTTAACTAAAATAAGAAAAATTTCTACAGGCCACATCCAACCTCTTTTCCCTTTCCCGTAAAGAGCCCCTTTCCTTCCCTCAGTTCTAATTTCCGAAACTCACTCACACAAAGCTAAAGTAACAAATTATGAAGAAAAGGTATGTATTATGCTTAATTTGTTTGAACTTACACTTGTTCTATATAAAAAAAAATCATAAATTTATAAACCACCTTATAAGATCTTGGACTACCCCACCTAATGTCAATTGATTTTAGAATGAAATTTTATGATTCTTAACATGATATCAAAGTTAGGTCCTTGGTCTAGTCTTGTTCATCTTCCACGAGTTCCTATGCACGTTCAATCTCCATGTGGCCTTTTCACTTGTGTTCATCCACATGTGAACCATATAAATTCAGGTCCACGTTTGGAAATTTTACTTATAATGTAACAAATTATGAAAAATAAAAGTTTGTATTATGCTTAATTTATTTCTTCTTTGGCTATGGAAATCTTATTCATAACTTTTTCCTTATTGTTATTTTTTGTTGTTGCTAGTTTGTGTTAATCCTGATTATGTCACAAATAAAGTGGTTAAGATTAACAATTTGTCCGTGCTACTTCTCATAGTAATTTTTTAGTGTGTATTTTTTTTTTCTGTTAGATAATAATTTAATGGTCAAATTTATGAAAAAGATGGGTAATTTTAGTGGATAAATCTAAGTAATGCTTAACTTATTTATTTTTTGGCTAGGTAATTTTAGAGTTTTTCATATAACATAAATTTAAGAGAGTTTTTTCATACATGATAATTTTTGTTGGATATATGCACAGATGATTAGTAAAATTAAAATTAACTATATTATGTGTATTTAATAATTCTAATTTGTTGTTGAAATTATTTTCAAACTAAAATACAAGGAATTTATTCTTCTTTACAAAAAAGAAAAGAAAGGATGTAACCTAGTGAACTAACAGTAAACTTTATTTTTCATAATCTTTATATCATTTTTGCTAAACAATGTTTTTGGCACTTGTTTATGTTTAAAATGTCTAATGTAATCAATATTCTTAATTGAATCTTGACCCCTAATATTAAATTTCTAACTCTGTCCTTACCCGCAATCATGTATGCTTTATATACCTCTTTCTTGTCTGATATATGGAAGCAAATTTTGTGGTTCCTTTGTCCGTAAAAGCTATCTATGATGTAACGGTATACAAAGAAGGTAATGTTGGGATGAACTTAATTATAACGTATTAGAACCTCCCTTGTTTGACTGGGATGTTAAGATGCAATGTTAGGACCAGCAGAAACATAAGAGTATATTGGTATGGTATTATCTTCCCTCTATGGCTTCTACTCTAGAAATTGTGTTGTTTTCTTTTCATAATATATTCAAAGTCATTTACCTTTTCCAAACAAGCAAGAAAGGAATTAAGAAGTTAGTTGAATTGAATCTCGCTGACACTAAAAAGTAACATAATGACTAAGAATACTAGAATTGAGGCCCGAATCCACCCGAATTCACATTAACCCCGAAAGCCCCAAATTAAAGTCGACTATTTTACATTTTATGCGATTTTAGGACAATGCAAGTGCACGGGGCTATTAGACTACCTTCACTAGTACCTAAGGCATCTATTAGAAGCATTGAATCAAGTTAAAACGCGCGATTTCACAAAACCCTAAAATTCCCGTCACTATTCACCCTAAAAATCAAACTAACGATTCTAACCGTTTAAAAAGCGAAACGATGGCTTAAAAGTGTTCCCTAGCATTCATATATATGGTATAATAGCATAGATAATCAATACAATAGCATTTGAACACATTTTCAACAAATCAAGAAAATAGCAACTATTTAGAAATGCGAAAATAGGCCGTGAAATCCCTCACCAATGCGCGTAGGAGCACCTAGGAACCTTGCACACACCCTACACTAGTTGCTCAAGGCTTGGAGAGGCTTGGATTGGAGGCTTGGTGAGCAAAATCTCCTTCTTTTCTTCCCTTGGAGCTGTCGGGTTCTGCTCCCTTTTTTTCAGCTTTTATTATTTTTTTTTTCTTTTGCATTTTGAGAGTTTAAGTGATATATAAAAGGGCTAAGTTGAGGTGAGGTCATTTGGGTGCTTAAGTGATCTAATATAATGCGCTTATTAAGTTTAAAACGAGCTTAGATAGTAACATATATGCTAGCTAATTAATTACCTAAGTTATGTTATGTAACACTATTCACTCAACTACTAAAATCATTTTCTAAATGAGCTCTCCTATCGCCTCTAGCTCAAATGCACATTTTTCCCACTACTTTTACAATTAATATGATTTAATAAAAATGCTAATTAACCAATAGAATGCAGTTTAAAAATGAAGTGAATAGTAACTTAAGAAGGCAGTTAATAAGACATAGAAAGAGATGCGCAAACAAAGGATGCAACAGTAATTAAATGCATGGCTAAATCTCGGGCGTCACAGTAGCTACCTCTGCCTTGTCCTCTGTGATTCCTACCTCCTCTAGAGTTTTGTCTACAGCGGCCTCGTTGATTATTAGCAGAATATGTGATTTGTTGAGCCGTGAAGGCAGAGTGAAGTTCATTGTTTGGAGAATCACTGATTTTCAATGAATTAGACAACTACAGATGAAGTTCTTCAGAGAGAAGCAAAACTAGATAGCTCAGCCACAGAGATAGGGTTAGATCGAACTCGAATTGAAGCTTTAAAGGCATGATACTCAGTAGGTAATCCTTTAAGAATGTACAAGATCAAGTCGTATTCTTTAACTATCTCAGCCACATTTGCTAAACTATCAGTGATCATTTTTACTTCATCGAGATAAGATTGCATCGACTGAGAAGTCTTAGAAAGTGTGCAAAGCTTCATTTTTAGCTGATGAATATGCGAGCGAGACAAGGAATTGAAGCGCTGCTCAAGAGCTGACCAAATAGAATGTGATGTTTTCAAAGAAAGTACTTGAGGAAGCACCTGTGGCGTAATAGAAGCAAAGAGACAGGTGTGAATATGTTGATCTGTTTGCTGCCACGAGAGAAACTTAGGATTAGAAACAAGTTCTCCATTATCGTCTTCAACAAGCTTCGGTGGACACGGCAAGCTTCCATTGACATGATCTAGGAGCTGTGTAGCTTCAAGAACTACTTGGAGCTGCGCTTTCCACAATATGTAGTTTGAATTGTCCAGTTTCAGCTGAATCAGAGAATTCAGATTCTGAATAAGGAGGCGAAGACCTGAAGGAAGGTCCTGAGATGTAGTTGTCGCCATTAGAGCAGCTTAAAAGCACTGTAATGAGCTTTGTGATATTGCAGAAAAAAAATGGAGTCCTCTGGATCGAAGAAAACAAAGGTCTTATGGTGCTCTTGATACCATGACAAAATTGAGAGAATGTGAGAGAAGAAAATATAATTGCATTGCATAAGAATGAATCTGATATATCTTTGAGCTATATATACAAGTAGCTCAGGTTAGTTTACATAGATGACAGCTGGCTATTTCTTCTAGAACCTCCACGTGCAATCACGTGCTCAACTCACTAACTCTAACTAATCTTGTTAGCTAAATATCTTCATGAGCTGGTGCTAAATTGTACAGTGGACTGAGCTTGGTTCTCCTCTTGTGCTTTATCAAGATGCAATGTTAGGACCAGGCGAAACATAAGAGTATATTGGTATGGTATTATCTTCCCTCTATGGCTTCTACTCTAGAAATTGTGCTGTTTTCTTTTCATAATATATTCAAAGTCATTTACCTTTTCCAAACAAGCAAGAAAGGAATTAAGAAGTTAGTTGAATTGAATCTCGCTGACACTAAAAAGTAACATAATGACTAAGATTAAATATGCTGAATGTTGGTCCTACCTGATGTGAGAGTTGTTTTGGTCTGACGAGTTGGACCCAAACATTTTCCATAGTGGACATCTCTAATGTTAGAGGTTAAAGATTATCTTGTTCAAAGCATTCATTACGAGGAGAGTACCGATTGAATTAATGTTAAATAACTTACCATACTTTATATTGATAGAAAGACTCTTAATTGTTTTTGTTATTTTCTTTTTCTCTTTTCATTTCCTTTAGTGAAAGTGAGGAAAATATTTTGTTTTCAGTTCCTTTAGTGGAAGTGTGGAAAATATTTTGTATATTCCATGTTGAATGTACATTATCTAGATTACATAATTGTGAAGTGCACAACTCCATCTAGATCGTCTAAAATACAAGATTATAACAAGAAAATCTAAACTCTAAATCTAAGGGATGACAAACTTATCATTTAGATATGCTTTATTTATGAGCAAAAAATGCTCCTATCCTGAAGCAATAATTAAGTTCTAATCTGAGTCGTCCTTGCGTGGATGCCATCCAAATGTACACCGCTCGAATGCTGATCTTTGACAGACCAGCATCGATTTTACAAACTACAATAATTTGTGAGCCGTTCTCAACTTGATCATGATGCAATTTAGCCTATAAAATATGTAACACAAATTTCTTGTTTTAGCAACTTTGAAAAAAGTTTCATTATTTAAAGTCTCATTATTTATCTTACAATTTCATAACATCATTCTGTTGTAGATGTGCAAAATGTCTACACTTTTTAAACCTTCGTTCAGAGTAATTGTAATACCTCAGCAGCATATGATCTTGGTAGTTATGAACATCATTGTTCTTCTTGTATCTATCTACCAGATATACATATATATAGACTTGCATTAAACACACAAGGGAGAATTGGAATGGTTACAAATGCCACAATAAATATGTCTATATATAACTATATGATCACAACCAATTTTCATTTGCCAGCTATATATATATATAGTTTGAGAATGAGATATTGGTATATTTTCAGTTGGTTTCCAGCTGCCATCTAGCACTAACATACTAAGAGTGCTGGACTTCAAATTGCACGTAGGCTGGAAAATTTACATGGTAAACCTTGGTCGTATGAAGTAAGCCAGGCCCTAGTTTTGCTCCACATCTGTGTACAACCGACTTTACGAGTGAGCCTTATCTTTCCCTAGGCCGGACATAATTAGAGTTTTATGTACGAGCTGCCCTTTATGATAAATTGGCAAGGCTTTGAAATCTTGCCTGCCCTCGTTGGTGTAATTATCCATACAATACACGGCCAATTAAATTGTCAGAAGTACGTTTGGGCATGATCTATCGCTTCAGGAAGAAATTTCACTTGGTGGGTATATCAAGAATTCTAGTTTCAAATAATTTATCGGCATGAAAAGTGATAGTCAACACCATGGAGAGGTGATACCTCTATTAGACTTTTCTGTACAAGAAAAATACAAATCTCTGATCATTTAAATTTTCACTTTCTACATTGAAGATTTTTCAATTCACACGTATAATGCTTTTGCAGACATATAATATTCAACATAAGGAAGAAACTTTAAAACGAGTGGTCATTTGAAATGGTGGCACGCAATGGTGATATGTTGTCTTCAATTACATATGAAATCACTTATTGTAAATTTTATTATGACGTTATTCCATTGAGTTCTGTGGATTCTATTATCAAAAAGTGTATCCTCCGGTCCTTTTACTAATTTTTCTCGACATATTACTAATTCTTAACAAACTAATGTTCAATTTTTTTTTTTTTTCCGACAAAGAAATATCTCACATTTTTTAGTGTGTGCTATATAATCCGAACGTTCTATAATTGGAAACATATCTTGATTGCTATGTTGTTTGTCTAGTGCCGTATTGTAGATTCTATATGCCATAAGTGGCATAAAATATTGGACCAGTGACTTCACATGATAAATGCTTATAAGGTTTTGATTAGACTATTCCAAGAATATGGTCCAAACACGGAGGATAAACGTTCTTTGTCAGCTGGTTCTTGAGATCTAGGGTGGCGATCAAACATGTTAATCATGTCACCTTTTTCCTGTTTTTTTTAGTTTCAATTATGTTACTTCTGAAGCATACAAATAGCCACAAGCTACATTGATTCATTGAATAATATTGAATTATCATATTATTTAAAAATTTAAGTTGTAGGACAATGATTAATTATTTTTACTTTTTTTTTACCACGCTCCTTTATGTGTAGACGAAATTCTTGTTGAGCCTTGTGCATGAATTTTTATTTTTAAATGAGTGATTACGATACTTAAACCTAAAATGACATATGTAATGTAACCCTTATATCGACCAAAGACTGATCGTTCAAAGTAACCTGCCATGTCGAATCTTTTTTCCCAAGTTAATGGTGATATTAATAAAAGGTAGAAATATATCACCAGAAACATACTTGAAATCGAAATAAACCATACAAAAGATCAATTCACAAATTAAAATAACATAATAAAAAATTATTCGTTTAACAAAACTCTTGCGCGATGAAAAAGTGTATAAATCACACACTTCAAGTTGGCTGGAGAGAATGAAAGGGTGATAACATACCTATGACGAACTCAGTCATCACCTTCCACCATGACTAAGCCATCACCAATCAAAGGCTTTCTATCATTCTTAAAGATTGTAGGTTTACCCCATCTTTTCCCATTACACCTGTTGATATATTCTTGAGGAACTCCGGGTCTACAATATAGATAAATAGTTATGTGCCCAACCAATAGCTAAATACCTTGCCTACAATAAATGTCCTGTATTGTCGGTAGATATATATTAATCGATATAACATGGGATTAGTTTGACAAACGTTTGATGTATGTGGTGCAAGGGTCTCATGCACATGTACATGTGAGGCCGACACCCCACACACACTATTAGAAAATATCAGTGTTGTTGTATGACTTATGTGTTTGTGAACTTTTGAAAAAATTAGAAATAAGTTTTCGGGAAAAAAAAAAACAATTTATAAAACTTACTTAACAAGAACATAATGCATAAATTAGATCGAGTCTTGGGTTTCATCCAATCTCCTTAAGGTTTTATTGCCATGCACTGGTATTAGTGGCTCAATGGCCCAAACCTCCCAGGATAATCTCTCTTACATTAGCAGCACTACAAAATGTAAGAACGGCGAACTAGAATAATGCAGAAGTTCTCTCTCATAATTAATAGACTATGAAAGTTGAATGAAAATGATGAATGAATTCCGTTTGTGTTTTCTAGCTATTTATAGAAGTTTGTTACCTATTCATACAGGTATTTGCAAATTCTGACCAGCTGCAGGAGGTGTCTTTTGGACAAAAACAGTCCAAAACTAACAAATGACAGTTAAGACAAAACTGTCTGATAACTACAAAGCTTCCAGAACTAGTTGTCTGCAGAAACTTCTTAAATTAATAAAATTATATTAAATATGATTTTGTTATTTTTTTGTCCAAAAAGATAGAGCCACTAGAGCCGTGACGCACGCAAATGTGTGGTGGTTTAGAGCAAACCTTAGGTCATCCCCATCTAAAGGCTATTAGTGCCCCTTGGGGCCTAACCCCAAGTGTCAGAACTTGAGATATATAAACTGAAATAAATTACTATATTTTTTCGATGTGAAATTCTTCAAATTCCACAATATTTCAACTTCTAAGGTAACTTTATATATGCCTCATTTTCAATTCTCCAACTTTGAGTTTCAATTTCTCATTCATTTCTTATTGATTTTAACCAGGTGAATATATTATGCGCATCCCCTCGACAAGACGAATGTGTATGTACTTGGTTCTTCTCTCCACGAGATGTAGAACCCACTTAATAATTGAGTCAGAGGTGGTCAAAATCACTTGAGATAAAACCCAATAACGCCACACACTTCATGTCCGAACATGTTCTAGGGTGTATGCCGTGGGTGATGCTAAGGCCCGAGGAGGAGGAAAAATCATCCTTCATTTTCTTGTCATTCAAATTTCCTAGAGGGAAGCTTGGTGTTGGACAAGAAAACCCATTTTCCCTAAGCTTTCGATATGCTAGATTTGGCAAAATCCACCATGCATGAAAAGATTATCTTACACGGCATGATGAGCAAAAGAAAAGCAAAAATGGCTAAACTAAGAAGTTGAAGAAGCTGAAGAAAATCCATTTCTCTCTCTATGTGTTATCTCTCTGGTGACTAAATGCTGCTCTCTCTAGCTCTCTAAGTTGTGTACGTAGTGATGTGCCAAAAGGATGGAACAGAAGGATATTTATAGATGTGTGTCGGTGCTGCTAGAGTGTCCCAACTTTGACTTTTTTGGCCCCGATTGCATGGTCTGTGTTGTTTTTGTATGTATCATAGTTTTTTTTTTCTTATGTTAATTTGTGTCTGCTCCTTTTGCGTGCATGTTTCATGTCTTTCGTGATTTGTCAACGTTTGGTTTTTTCATGTCAATTACGGCTCCTACCCAGTACACATTGTCTGTTGAAGCAGGCCTACCAAATGAACCCGTCCCCCATATCTCACCAAAAAGTTGTTTTTTGAAAGTTTTTGTTGCTCCTTTTTTTTATTTTTTATGACCAAGGATCAGCCCACAATGTATATATTGGATTAAACACCATCAAAGCATTTAGCTCCATGACAGACGCGTCGGCATCCCATCACCTGACCAAATAACTGGGTGTAAATCAAATTTGGGAGTAAAGTGGCCCGACACAAAGTATACACCAGTTTAGTCAAGAGTTTAATTTTTAGAACAGTTAGCAGGACTCGAACTTAGGTTGTACCGTTATTCACCTTCTGCCACTTACCACTGGGGCGACCCCTTGGGGTCAAGTTTTTGTTGCTTGTTGCCTATGTTTTTTCTTTTTCACAGCCAAAATTTGGGTTAAAAAAAATAAAAATACGACCTATTATAATTAAATATTTTAAATTTAAACCATAATTTTTTTGATGTCCATTATAACCAAAAAAAAAAAAAGTTCTTGCCACTCGTTGCGTAACTTCTTGTTTCTATTAGACAACCAAGTATGACCTGACGTGGCAAAGAAAAATTGAGTTGACTATTCAACCATAGACAACAATTATCAAATAAAACCAAAAGAGTCGCCAAAAAAAATTGTGTTTTGACCTACTAATTTGGACGCAAGAATATTAACTGGTCATGTGTTTCGATGTTTCACACCCAACATTGTGTGTCTGAAGAAGAAGTTCCACTCATCAAAAGGAAAAAATAATAATAATAATAATAATTCTAGATGTAGTCAAGATCTGCAGGTCTTTCCATCCATGGGATTTTCTTCATATAATCTTTCCATGGTATTCTTTTATATCACATTTCTGCATATGCAAAGTTATTCTCCTCTAATACTTAATTCATTAAAACTTACATTATTAGGTTTCCTTTTTAAGCATCTAAAAATAATGAGGGCTAAATAAAAACACATTAATTATTTAGCATAGTACATTGTTTATGTTTTTGTTGTTTTCTTAATCAATTTGGATGATGATAGGATTGTACTTTCGAAGACGCGGGGAATATTTTGATTTTTCTTTTCTTGGGTACAATGGTGTAAGACTTGTTATGGGGGCGTTATAGTCAATATATAAATATCTCTTTTGTAGGTCATTACTAAATAATAACTCTAGAAAAATACCAAAAAATGAAAAATAAGTGTAAAAGAAGGAAAAAAGACATATCACATGGGATCCTTGTTGAAAGGTTAATATGAACGGCTACAACTAATGGCGGAGCTATTTATGGACCAATGGAGGCTATACTATTAAAGAATGAGTTGAAACTGTATTTTTTTAAAACAGCGTGTGTATTTTTATATTAAAAACCAATTTAAATTTATTTTAAAAAAATTAAACATATATAGTACCAAATTATGTGTTTTCAATCTCCAATAAATAATAATCATGGATAAATCCTTGATTACAACACTTAGGAAATTGATTTTCTTAAAATTAAGTCTTAAATTCATACCATAACGTGATGTTTATTGCCCTTGAAAGTTGAAACCATATTCGTTAGTAGTTAAGAAGCATTTATGAATTTGACAATGTGAACATTGAAAGTATGAGGACTTTAATTTGCCATGTGAGCAATTATATATGTGAACTCGGAAACTGGCTACCACTAAGATATAGGTTCAGCTCTAGGTGTTAGTCCAATCATATATTAATAAATGTTGATGTTGATGTTGATGTTATTTTTGAATTATTAAATCGTCATTCAGAATTTTAGTCTAACAAACGAGATTGGTATTATAAATTTAATAAATAATTACTTGAACTTTAAATTAAGTGATCCAAAATGGTTAATTCAAATTATCACTTAAGCTTACAATACTCATTTATAAATCACACACTTAATATTCGGTGGAACATTACACACACTGACTATTGAAAACCTGACATCATCGTCAGGCGTATAGATCAGAGAGTGTAGGATATATTACACGCACCCTCGTTGAAGACTTGACATCCTCATCAGGTGCACAAAAGAGGTACGAGATTTGTTGAATACCTGATGTCCTCGTAAGGCGCACAAATGAGGCAGTGCAAGATTTGTTGAATAGATGACTTTCTTGTCACGTGTTGGCGAGGCGGTGCAGGATTTGTTGAATATGTGACGTTCAGGTGCATAGACGAGGCACTGCAGGATTTTAGAGATGGCTAATGATTAGCTCTAAATACTATTTTTTTGTATTCCAAACCTAGAATCTCAGGTCCGCAAACGGTGTTTTAAGCTTAAGAAATACTTGCTTAGATCTCAAATCAATTTACCTAAAATGGTTAATCAAATTTGTCATTTAAATCTTCAACACCCACTTATAAATCACACATTTATCACTTCTTCCACTAATGTGAGATATTGCAACCATACTTGTATGATTATCGTCTATCACATGTCGATGTTGTCCATATCATTGACTCTTTGAACAAGGAAAAAATGCATCATCGTCTAACATTTTCCACCTAATTCACCTAGGGAGAAAATATATTATTGTTTGACCTACACATTGTAAATACTGGGTTCAACAAGCTTATTAGAACACAAATATACCCTGATTAGTCAAGCTTTGTTACGGACAAAAAAAAACAAAAAACTCAAGCTTTTGTTTACCAAAAAAAAAGAAGTCAAGCTTTTGTATTTAGATCTCCTACCTTTCATCTTGCTTTGAAATTGCAATTCACTGCGAATTATATTTAACTAGCTTATACGTACTGCGTAAATATTGTGATTTATTTGTGAACTATATATTTTTTTTCTTCATGATTTGCATATTTTAATAGCAAAGTCCGAAATAAGTTGATTGGATGAGGCTGTGAGGAAAGAGTTATTCACTTTATAATTAAATACTACATAGGTTGTTGATTCTTGTAATAATGCAAAACATGATAATAATGAATTTATGAAGAAGATTAATCAGGTCAAGGAGGGGTGGTATCATGGGAGAAACGGCGGGGGCAAGCACACAGGGACAGATCTAGAAATTTAATATTGAGGGGGCCAAAATATTTTTTTAATAATACTATATAGAATTTTTTAAAAATTAGGGGGGCCGATAATTTTTTTTAATGATACTACATAGATTTTTTTAAAAAAATTTAAAACGTTGGGGGGTCGTGGCCCCCCTCCCACACTACATAGATTAGCCCCTGCAAGCACAAGTGGAAGAGTTAAATTCCTATGTAATATCATTAAAAAAAATATTTTGGCCCCCTAATATTAAATTTCTTGCTCCGCCTCTGAGGTCAAGCACAAGTGGAAAAGTTATATAAGTCATGTTTATTTTTGTTATTTTTTCCATATCGTTTGGGGAGTAATTAGTAATTTAGTCAAAACTAGTTAGTAGTAATAGTTCTTTTGTCCTACATCGATTATGTAACGCCCCAACTCGACCCCTCCTATGATCAGTCAGAACGCAACGAAATTTCGGCAGTATAACAACAATAATTAGGACACCGAGGCTCTAAACCAACCTCTTCGAAACTTATACAACCAACTCCACAACAATTCAATAATTAAACAACACAACCACAATATACAATAAACATTTTTTTACTATTGCATCCATAAGTTATACACCTCCGTTCCAACATCATACGTTTACTATATAACATACATTTTCAAAATAGATTATAACCAACCTAGCAATCTAATCATATTCTAAAACAAGACTACTAAGCTAGCAACATTTAATCTACTATCTTTAAAACATCTTTTACATCATAAACTTCTAAGTAAATACAAACCAACTAGTTTTAATATACAAGATAACAAAAGAGTACAACATTAGATATCAAGGACAAGACTCTGGCACATAGGCCTCGTCTACATATGGCACATTATCCTCTTCTGGAGGCACGTACCCTTAATCTAGATCGGTAACACCTGTATGCATGCAATAGTTGAGAGTGAGCTTATATAAAATAAGCCTAGTGAGGATTCGATAAATCTCTAACAGTATTTACTATACTCCTTGAAAATCATCATTTGAGCAGTAAACACACAATAATCATCAATAACAATATAAGCACATTAATTATAATGACCAATCAATAAAGGATACTCTAGTTGGTGTAGCTCTAAACGCCATAACGATCTCAACTGTTCTTCTTATAACTACCCATTACTCACGCACCTGAGGTACCTCTCTAGCCCCTCCCTCCATGGCACCTCCGCCCATGCGAGCTGGGAGTAGCCTATGATAGTCATGCCGTTTTCAACCCGACAGCCCGACGTTGTTCGAGAGGTGGCACACACATACCAAGACTTATGACAAAAATAATAATCAATCAAATCTCAGGAGGACAACCTTTCACGTTGACTATCTCCCGACTCATCAATAATCAATTATCACAGGAGGACAACAAAGTAGGTTGCCTATCTCCCAGCTCATCAATAATCAATCAATAATCATCATTTCAACAACATAACAGCAACTAGTCAAATAAGCAACAAACAACTAAGTTAGATAACAAAGTAGGCCGCCCAACTTAACATGCATTAAACACACAACCAAACCCTAGTCTAACCATCAACAACTTACAATTCAATCACTCAAACACCACCCAAATATCCAAAGGCATAATTCAACATTTTAAAGAAAGACAACCCAAACTTCTAAAAGTCATAGCTTACATTCTACTAATCCGATAACCTCCAAACCAGTTTCTAACACTCACCCACTCAATCAACAACATTAACCCCCTCGAAAATCAACCATAAACCATCCACATCAAGCCCAACAACCCTAAAACCCTAATGCATCAAAGCTGAAATTTTCGGACTTTCACACCGACATCACAATCAAAATTTCGGCATTACAACATTACTACCACATATTTAACAAACTTTTAGAAACTAACAACAAGTAATTCCAACAACCACAACATCATTTATTCAACAAATAGCCAAATTCTCAATTTTTAATACCCGAAATTAGAAATGCATACTACAATGGTTCAAAACTGATATAAACATATATAATCAATCCTTAGCATCTACTGAACTATAATATAACATCAATTTAATATTTCAACGACTAAAAATTTGATTATATGAATTAACATAAAAATGACATTTTGAGATCTAGATTTTTTCTCTCACATTTGATGTGTTTTGATGCAACAAAGGTGTAGAATGGAGGCCTCACAAGTGAATTCAAGCTTTGGTTGACAAGATTTGGCTTTGAATTGCAACTTCTAATGAAAAATTATCTTTGAAAACCTTGAAATTTCTTTCTCTTTTCTCTCCTATGGCTCTTGTCCTTGTGTGTGTGAGTGAGTGTGTTTTTTTGCTTTGCTAATGTGTGTTGATGAAATATATACAAAGGTCAAACAAAATAAAAATAGTCAAAGTTGACACTTAGTTAATTTTTAGTCTTTTAATTGTATTCTAGTTTTTGAATCTAATTTTAGACTATTTCTTGCTCAAAACATTAAATTGGCACTTAGACTATTTCTAGATAATTTATTTTAGGTGACAAAGAGTTTTACATGCAAATATTTTTCCCCGATTCTATTTAAAACTTGATTTTTGCAAAAGAAAGTGCAAAAACCATTAAAATTCCAAAGCCAATTTAAAATCTATTTTAATCAAACACGGGTCTATTAATATCCGAGGACTAGGTTTTAAAATGTTTAAAATACCCCTGTAAAAATTTTAGTTGACAGGTGTTCAAAATACTATTCATTAAAATCGTCGATAAAATTTCTGATTCCGTTTTTTATAAAAATTTTATGAATGCACACATATCATGTATTAGGAATATAAATCACATATTTAGCACATTTTAACTTATATAACACATAAACAGATCAAATCACGTAAATCGAGGTATAAGACACGCAAATCGAGGTAAAGACAAAATATGGGGTCTCACATTCTCCACCCCTTAAAGAAATTTCGTTCTCAAAAGTCTTACTTGTTGTACGGAAAAAATCTAAGTACTACTGCTACATCTGATCTTGCCTCTCCCAAGTAGCCTCCTCAATCCCGTGATACTTCCACAATATCTTGACCATCGGAATCTTTTTCGATCTCAATTCCTGTTCCATCTGATCAAGAATACGAATCGTCCGTTCATCATAAGTCAGATTCTCACGAAGCTATAACGGCTCTGGCTCTAGAATATGAGAAGGATACAGATTATACTTCCGTAAATTAGATACGTGAAAGATATCATGGACATTAGAGAAGTTCTCCGGTAAAGCCAACTGATATACTAACTTATCAACCCTGCCGGTAATCTCAAACGGCCTTACAAACCTTGGACTCAGCTTACCACCTTTACCATAACGAGCAAACCACTTTCGAGGAGATAATTTCAAAAAAACCCGATCCCCAACTGTAAACTCCAAATCCCGACGACGTTTATCAGCATAACTCTTGTATCTACTCTGTGCTATAAGCATTCTCTGCCTAATCAACTGAGCATTCTCAATCTTCTCTAGAAGCTCTGGCATAATAGTCAGATCAATAGTTTTCATCTCTCATACTTTATCCCAATACAAAGGTGATCGGCACTTACGATCGTAGAGAGCTGCAAAAGGTGTCATCCCAATAGTAGCTTGATAACTATTGTTATAGGAAAACTCGGCAAGTGATAGATGTTTTTCCCAATTCCTCCTAAAGTCCAGAACACAAGCCCTGAGCATATCCTCCAGAATCTGAATAGCCCTCTCAGACTGACCATTGGTCTGAGGATGATACGCTGTGCTGAAGTTTAACTGAGTATCCAAAGTTTCCTGAAGTTTCTCCTACAAACGAGAAGTAAACCGAGGATCTCGATCTGAGACAATACTAGATGGAATCCCGTGAAGTTTAACAATCTGATCTACATAAAGATCCGCCAACTTTGCAACCTCATCGGAATAAAATGAGCTGTCTTCGTCAAACGGTCTACAACAACCCAAACTGCGTCGTTACCTCTCGGTGTTCTAAGCAAATTAGAGACGAAGTCCATCGTGATATGCTCTGACTTCCACTCTGGTATTGCCAACGGTTGAAGTTACCCTACGAGTCATTGATGTTCGGCATTCACTCGCTGACAAGTCAAACATTTGGATACAAACTAAGCAACCTCCATTTTTATGTTATTTCACCAATAATGTTGCTTCAAATCCCAATACATCTTGTTTCCACCGGGATAAATGGTGTACTTAGAATTATGAGCCTCCTCCAGAATACCTCTCCTCAAACCCAGTTCATTGGGAACACAAACCCTGTTCCTAAATCAAAGAATATCATCTTCATATAATTTGAAATCAGACTGATCATTCGTGATCTGATCCTTGATCTTCTAAAATTTTGGATCAAGTTGTTGAGCTTCTCTGATCTGAGACAGCAATAAAGGTTGAATACGGAGATGTGAACATATCACCCCAACCTGAGTCAACTCCGGTCTCCAATAAGTGAATTCTTCAAGAACCTCCCACTTCTTGATAGCTAAATAAGAAATACTCGCCTTACGGCTAAGAGGTCTGCCATAACATTTGCCTTCCCAGGCAGATAACTGATAGAACAATTATAATCTTCAAGAAGTTTCATCTATCTCCGTTGACACATATTCAACTCCTTCTGTGTGAACAAATACTTCAGACTCTTATGATCAGTGAAAATCTCGAACTTACTGCCCCACAGATAATTACGCCACTTTTTCAGTGCTAATACAACTGCTGCCAACTCAAGATCATGAGTCGGATAATTCACCTCATATGGTTTCAACTTTCTAGAAGTATAAGCAATAACCTAACCATTCTGCATAAGTACACAACCCAAGCCCTCATTGGATGTATCACTGTAGATAACCATATTATCGGTCCCCTCTGGTAGTACAAGTACTGGAGCGGTAGTTAACCTCTTTTTCAACTCCTGAAACCCACTCTCACATTTCTCATTCCAAATAAAGCTAGTCCGTTTCTGAGTTAACTTAGAAAGTGGCCCTGCAATCTTAGAAAAGTCCTTGACAAATCTACGGTTATAACTCGCCAAGCCAAGGAAGCTACGAACCTCTAAAACATTCTCTGGCCGTTTCCAAGACATCACCGCTTCAATCTTAGTGGGATCTACAAAAATACCGCTCTGTGTGATCACATGACCGAGAAAAGATATACGTTGCAGCCAAAATTCATATTTGCTGAACTTTGCAAACAACTGATGCTCTTGCAGCTTCTGTAAGACAAGCCGTAGATGTTGTTCGTGCTCCAATTCAGACTTAAAATAAACTAAAATATCATCAATAAAGATTAACACAAATTGGTCCAAGTACGGCTGAAAAGCCTAATGCATAAGATCTATGAATACTGCCGGTGCATTAGTCAGTCCGAAGGGCATAACAATAAACTCATAATACCCGTACTGAGTCTAGAAAGCAGACTTCGGAACATCCTATGAACGAATCCGAAGCTGGTAATACCCCTGCCTCTAGTCAAATTTAGAGTAGACCTTGGCTCTCTGAAGTTGATCAAACAACTCGTCAATCAGTGGCAAAGAATACTTGTTCTTGATGGTCACCTAATTCAAACCACGATAGTCGATACATAATCTCAAGGTACCATCCTTCTTCTTCACAAATAAAATAAGTGATCCTCATGGTGAAGAACTCTGCTGAATGAAGCCCTTCTCTAATAACTCCTACAACTGAGTTTTCAGCTCTTTCAACTCAGCTGGTGCCATCCGGTACGCTGATTTAGAAATAGGTTGATTACTAGGAATAAGATTGATCACAAACTCCGCATCTCTCTCTGGCGGTAATCCTAGAAACTCATCGGGAAATACATTGGGATATTCCTGAATAATAGTAACTTCCTCCAGTTTTAGCTTATCAGATGGCTTGTTGATCAAATAAGCTAGATAACCCGAACACCCCTTACTCACCAGCTTAACAGCTTTAGTTGATGAGACAATAAAACTCGTCTTAGCATCCCGGTTCCCCGCTACCTCAACCACTGGTTGATTTGGCAAACGAAACTGTACTACATTTGTTCTACAGTTTAGCTAAGATAACATCATACTTAGAAAGCTAGTCTATACCCAAGATAACATCATACCCCCGGATAGGAAATAAAATAAGATCCAATGGAAAATCCTGACCCTTAACATGTATTTTACAGTCTTTACAAACTACGCCAGTCACATACTTAACATTTAAAGAAGTACTAATCTCAACCACATAAGGCAATCTTTCAAGTTGCATGTTAACACGTTGCACACAAGTAGGCGTAATGAAAGAATGCGTAGCACCAGAATCAATCAACACTTTAACAAATTGATTGAGTATAAGGAAGTTACCTTCCATAACTGCCGTATCCTTAGATGCCTCATCCAAATCAACTGCGTAGGCCCGAGCCTGAACCTGCTGCTGCTGAGGTGCATTACTAGTAGGTCGGCCCCGATAACCCCGGGTCGCTGCCCGACCCTCAGTCCTCTAAAATCTAGGGCAATCCTTCACCCTATGTTGATTGCTGCCGCAACCCAAACATGTTCCTGCCTTCGCCCTGTAGTCGGCTTCCACATGGCCCTGACGCTTGCAGTAAGTACACTGTAGTGACGAAGCACTGCCATTGCCCTTAGAAGAACCAGAAGTCGAGAAAGCAGCTGTACCAGCTTGCTGCTGAGGTCTCGCAACATTAGGCCTATATTGACCCTGAGACTGGGCCAGCCTGTACTGTGACTGAGCCTGATAAGACCCCTGCTGAAACTGAGGCCGATAGTAACCCTGCTAACCTTGCGGTCTGAAAGAACCCTGTTGCACTGAAGGCCTATGACCACTCTGTTGTACTAAAGGTCTATACAAACCCTGTTGGCCCTGCGGCTGAAATGGCCTCTTGCTAGGCTAACTAGGTCTAATCTGTTCCCCTTTCCTCTTTTTCAGTCTGGATGCCGCATCAAAAGCCTTAGAAAATATATCATACTGATTCAGGGCTATCGCATCCTGAATCTCCGACCTCAAACCCAACATAAACCTCTGGGTCCTGCGCTCCTCATCTGCTACAAACTCTAGTGCATACCGGGACAATCTAGTAAAAGTGGCCTCATACTAAGCCACTGTAGCATCCCCCTGAACTAAAGACAAGAACTCCGCCTCTCTCATTTCCCGTGCAATCCTCGGGACATACTTCACCCGAAACGCTCTAAGGAAGGTATCCCAAACATACGGAGTATCTCTTGCCTCCCAACCGACTCTCACTGTGCGCTACTATTCCTCTGTCTCATAATCAAATAAGTAAACGGCATAAGTGACTTTCCTCTCATCAGTATAGTCTAGAGGATCGAATATCTTCTCTATCTTATTAATCCAAGCTTCCGCCTTCCTATCATCTGACTCTCCCTGAAATCTCGATGGATAATATCCCAAGAATTCCTTCAGCGTACCACGCCCGTGGTAACCACCCTGAACATTCAACAACTGAGTCTGTAATGTATGTGCTTGGGCAGCCTACCCTGCTAGTATCTGTGTCTGCCCTGCCATTATCTTCATCATCCTATCTATGGCTGCCGCAAAAAGATCATCACCCCTATCTCGGCTCGGTGCCACATTATCCGGTGCCTCGTCAACTACCTCAGGCCTACCTCTGGTTCTTGGTCTACCAGTCATTCTACTAATCAAAGAGTTAGCACAAGTTATAGCACATATACAGGCTATAGATAATTATTAGCACATAACAACAACTCACATAAAGCACATAAATCACTTAAGTATCAATCACATAAACAAATTGATCACATAATCACATAGTCACTAAAACACATAATCACTTAATCATATTAATACATATTTCACTTTTCTTTCACTTTATACATACTTTCATGCTAAGACCATTACCTACATTCTGAGAATACCTCAGCTGATAACTAAACATAAGCTCTGATACCACTTAATGTAACGCCCCAACTCGACCCCTCCTACAATCAGTCAGGATGCAACGGAATTTCGGCAGTATAATGACAGTAATTAGGACACCGAGACTCTAAACCAACCTCTTCGAAACTTATACAATCAACTCCACAACAATTCAACAATTAAACAACACAATCACAATATACAATAAACATTCTTTTACCATTGCATCCATAGGTTATACGCCTCCGTTCCAACATCATACGTTTACTTTATAACATACATTTCCAAAATAGATTATAACCAACTTAGCAATCTAATCATGTTCCAAAACAAGACTACTAAGCTAGCAACATTTAATCTACTATCTTTAAAACATCTTTTACATCATAAACTTCTAAGTAAATACAAACCAACTAGTTTTAATATACAAGATAACAAAAGAGTACAACATCAGATATCAAGGACAAGACTCTGGCACATAGGACTCGTCTACATATGGCACATTATCCTCTTCTGGAGGCACGTACCTGTAATCTGGATTGGTAACACTTGTATGCATGCAATATTTGAGAGTGAGCTTATATAAAATAAGCCCAATAAGGATTCGATAGATCTCTAACAGTATTTACTATACTTCTTGGAAATCATCATTTGAGCAGTAAACACACAATAATAATCAATAACAATATAAGTACATTAATTATAATGACCAATCAATAAATGATACTCTAGTTGGTGTAGCTCTAAACGTCATCACGATCTCAATCGTTCTTCTTATAACTCTCCATTAGTCACGCACCCGAGGTACCTCTCTAGCCCCTCCCTCCATGGTACCTCCGCCCATGCGAGCTGAGGGTAGCCTATGATAGTCATGCCGTTTTCAACCCGGCAGCCCGAGAGGTGGTACACACATACCAAGACTCATGACAAAAATATTAATCATTCAAATCTTAGAAGAACAACCTTTCATGTTGACTATCTCCCGGCTCATCAATAATCAATTATCACAGGAGGACAACAAAGTAGGTTGTCTATCCCCGGCTCATCAATAATCAATCAATAATCATCATTTCAACAACATAACATCAACTAGTCAAATAAGCAACAAACAACTAAGTTAGATGACAAAGTAGGTCACCCAACTTAACATGCATTAAACGCACAACCAAACCCTAGTCTAACCATTAACAACTCACAATTCAATCACTCAAACACCACCCAAACATCCAAATGCATAATTCAACATTTTATAGAAAGACAACCCAAACTTCTAAAAGTCATAGCTTACATTCTATTAATCCGATAACCTCCAAACCAGTTTTTAACACTCACTCACTCAATCAACAACATTAACCCCCTCGAAAACTAACCATAAACCATCCACATCAAGCCCAACAATCCTAAAACCCTAATGCATCAAGGCTGAAATTTTTGGACTTTTACACCGACATCACAATCAAAATTTTGGCATTACAACATTACTACCACGTATTTAACAAATTTTTAGAAACTAACAGCAAGTAATTCCAACAACCACAACATCATTTATTCAACAAATAGATAAATTCTTAATTTTTAATACCCGAAAATAGAAATGCATAATACAACGATTCAAAACTGATATAAACATATATAATCAATCATTAGCATCTACTGAGCAATAATATAACATCAATTTAACATTTCAATGGCTAAAAATTCAATTATATGAATTAACATAAAAATGACATTTTGAGATCTAGAATTTTTCTCTCACCTTTAATATGTTTTGATGCAAGAAAGGTGCAGAATGGATGCCTAACAAATGAATTCAAGCTTTGGTTGACAAGATTTGGCTTTGAATTGCAACTTCTAATGAAAAATTGTCTTTGAAAACTTTGAAATTTCTTTCTCTTTTCTCTCCTATGGCTCTCGGCCTTGTGTGTGTAAGTGAGTGTGTTTTTGTGCTTTGCTAATGAGTGTTGATGAAATATATACAAAGGTCAAACAAAATAAAAATAGTCAAAGTTGACACTTAGTTAATTTTTAGTCTTTTAATTATTTTCTAGTCTTTTAATAATTTTAGATTATTTCTTGCTCAAAACATTAAATTGGCACTTAGACTGTTTCTAGATAATTTATTTTAGGTGACAAAGAGTTTTACATGCAAACATTTTCTCCCGATTCGGTTTAAAACTCAATTTTTGTAAAAGAAAGTGTAAAAACCTTTAAAATTTCAAAGCCGATTTAAAATTCGTTTTAATTAAACACGGGTCTATTAATATCCGTGGACTAAGTTTTAAAATGTTTAAAACACCCCTGTAAAAATTTTAGCGGACAGGTGTTTAAAATACTATTCACAAAAATCGTTAATAAAATTTTTGATTTCGTTTTTTATGAAAATTTCATGAACGCACACATAGCATGTATTAGGAATATAAATCACATATTTAGTACATTCTAACTTACATAACACATAAACATGTCAAATCATACACGCAAATCAAAATAAAGATAAAATATAAGGTCTCACAGATTAGCTAAATAGTCCATAGCTAATTGAATAGAAAGTGCAACTAGTTATATATATATATATATATATATATATATATATATATATATATATATGTATGTATGTATATATAGTATGTATATATTTCATATTTTGAGTTTTGTCTCTAGCAGTTTTGAGTTACAATAAATAAAATTCTTGTTTCAAAGCATCTTCTAGAACACATGTAGTTAAATCCTTATTTTAAGGTGTCCCCTAATTAAATGTATCTAGTTTTTTACGCTTTCATCCTACATCAACTAAAATCTATAGCCATTGACAATCTTATAAAACAAAAAAAGAAAAAAAGAAAAACTCTTTAACTATAGGTGATATTAAAGGACCTATTTAAATGATTCTCTATATATAATACGTTGATTTCGAAAATTAATTTTTTTTTTTTTTTTTGTGTATACTTCATGTTAGTTTATTGAATTTTTTTTTTCAAAATTAATCATGCTACAAGATTTTTAAAATGTTATATTTTAGAGATTCTAAAAGAGATTCTTATGTATAAATTAAAATATTATTTCGAGAAATATGTCGATTTCTTACGTTTTACTTTCGATGGAGTGGTTCACGAGTATAAATTTCAACGACCATAACGATCATAATTCTTTGATGGAAGGTACTAACAATGATCGACAAAGACAAATAACTATCGCTTTGAAATTAGATGAATTGGTAATTAAGAACAGAGGAAAGCAAAAAGAGAAATGTTATCCTTTTGACACGCAACTATTAATTTTATTTTTATTTAAACTTTGTCTTTGTGACCATGTGGTAATAGTTCAACTATTGACGGTGAAGAAGTAGCCAATTTACCTTGTCTTTAGTCTAGTGATATATTCTTCACTGTAATAGTAAGAGTTTGTAAAATTAATTCTCGTAAATAATATTTGAGATATGTATAACTTAAATTTCTCTTAAATCAAAAATAAAAAAGAAAATGAAGTAGCCAATTAATGTTCATAATAAATTTCCAGAAATTAAACAAGTGCAAATATATTGTGCCACCGACCAAACAAATATGAGAAAGACTCGTATAACTATGAGCATCATTTGAATGTTTTGTTAAGGAGACGATGGTCGGTTTTGCAGTTTCTGGACTATATTCAAAGTTAGATTTTGTCGGCTACAAAAATATGATAATAAAGTTTGATGAATATAGTATTTAGAGAAGAATGATTGATATCAAGAAATAGATTTATGATTCTCTATCGAAAAATTTTCGTCAATCAGTTTGAACTAATATGAGTCTTTCATATATCTACATGTGTAAATCTTATTAATCATGTGAGACACTGACACATCAGTTCGTACTGATACAAGAATTTTCTTTCTTCGGCTATAGAAATTGCAATCATTGAAAACTGTGGATGAAGAAAACCCATACATGGAAAGGCGTGCACATCATTTTTAAATGTTTTTTTTTTGTGCATATCTCAATGACAAAAAAAAAAAGAAAAAGTTAAGGGTTGCTATTCATTCAATCCGAATTATATCAATCTTCTCATGTGAGGTGGTTGTCACACACAGGTAGCACCCATTTTCTTTCTCATAGATTAATAGAAGAGTTTTTTCTAAGTTAAAACATAAAATTCTTCACTAGAAAGTAGTGGCGAGTCACTTAGATGTGAGGGGGATGTGAGAGGGTGCACAAGCAACCCTTCAAATACTTGAAAACAAAATTCTTTTTTTTTTTTTTATTTAAAAAAAAATTATATTAAACACTTTTACTGGATAAGTACACTCTTAATTTTAAATTTCTGATCCCGTTACTACCAAAGCATAAAATTCTTTACTGGAAAGCTTTTCCTAGCTTCCCTTTTCTCTAGTAAAATAAAGTGTCAGTATTTGATTTTTGACCATAATAGAGTTAAATTGAATTTACTCTCCACCTGAATTGACTAAATTGAAATTTTTTAAAAATAATAGAGTTAAATTAATTTTTTTTAAAATAATAGGAATTAAATTAACTAATTTTGAATAATAGGGATGAATTTACAAATTTTTTTAAAAAAAATAAAAATTAAATTGACTAGAGACAAAATTAAAAATTTAGAAAAATAATAAATACTATATATGCTATTTTCCTAACAAATACGATTAAGATATAACTTTTTTTTTTAGCGATATCAGGACCGTGAAATTAATTATAGAAAAAAATCGTTTTCTTCTAATTTTACTTTCTATTTCGAGCGATCCTGATCGCTACACAGGGTCACAAAAAACGTTCAAAGTGTCATAGCTCTTAGTCAAAGTTTGACATTCTAGAAATTAAAGCAGCACCTACACACATCTATAAATAGCCATCTTTTCTATGCTTTTTGGCACATCATTAATCAAATTAGAAAGCTACAAATAGCAGCAGAGAGAAACATAGAGAGAAATGGATTTACTTCAGCTTCTTAGTTTGGCCATTTTTGCTATTCTTTTGTTGATCATGTCATGTAGGATAATGTTTTCATGGTGGATTTTGCCAAATCTAGCATATAGAAAGCTCAAGGCAAATGGGTTTTCTGGTCCAACACCAAACTTTCCTTTAGGAAATTTGAACGACATGAAAAAGAAGGCTGTTTTTTCCTCGTCCTCGGCCTTTGGCAGCACCCATGACATACACTCCAGAGCATTTCCATATTTTGCTCTATGGCAAAAATCTTATGGTAAGTCTCAAAGTTACCAAAATTAATCTCACCTACATCTAAGCTCCATGCACTAGTTGTTGAAAGGACTAAATTTCTCGTGCTAGGTCGTGGGTTGGACATATTTGAAAACGGGGTAAAGAGTTTAAATTTATCATTGTCGTACTTGAAAAAGTAGGATTTATTAATTTTTCGATGGTATAATATTTTCAGAATATTTCAAAATCCATGTTAAATATCTTGCCAAGTTAATTAATACTACTGCATGCTTCATGCATGTTTTCTCGTCATCTTTTTATTTCTTGCGATGAATGCTTTAGTTATACACAGTTTACGAATTGTCAGAGATTATATATCAAGTACGTAGCCACATTAGTGCATGCTCCATTGTGAGGTGCCGGCTACACATGCGTATCGTTTTTTAGACCAATCCTATCCTGTTAATATCTGCTGATTATACTGTACATTTATTGTAGGCAAGGTATTCAACTATTGGTTGGGCACAGAACCATTTCTATATATTGCAGACCCAGAGTTCCTCAAGAAGATGTCAACAGGTGTGCTGGGAAAAAGTTGGGGAAAACCTGCTATCTTTAAGAATGACAGAAAACCCATGTTTGGTAATGGCTTAGTCATGGTGGAAGGTGATGACTGGGTACGTCACAGGCATGTTATTACTCCTGCATTCTCTTCAGCCAACTTGAAGGTGTGTGATCATACACTTTTCTAAATTTCGCACATAACGAGAATTTCGTGCGCAAATTTGCCTTTGATAGTTTTTTTTATTATATTATCCTAATTTTTGAATTGATCTTTTAGATGGTTGAACATTTCACTTTCAAGTATAAAATGGCCGGTGGTTCTAAACAATCAATTTTTTATAAATATAATAGTTACACGTGTCATTATTTTTCGTAGACCTTACATACTTTTTCGTGGGGCTACCTATTCTTTCTGATTGTTTCTAGACATAATTCCTAACTTGGTATTTAATTAACAGGCAATGTCAAGGTTAATGATGGAGTCAGCCACAAATATGCTAGACCGCTGGATCACAATGATCAACTCCGGAAAGCCAGAAATTGATGTAGAGAAGGAGATAATAAACACAGCAGGAGAAATAATTGCAAAAACTGGCTTTGGTATAAGCTACGAGAGTGGTCAAAAAGTGTTTGAAAAACTAAGAACCATGCAAATCACACTCTTCAAATCTAATCGATATGTAGGGGTACCCTTTAGCAAATACATGTGCCCTAAGCAAAGCTTGAAGGCAAAACATCTAGGGAATGAGATTGATGCGTTGCTTTTATCAATAATCAAGACTCGAAAAAGATCAAGTTGCAGACATTCTCAGCAAGATTTGCTAGGTCTATTGCTTTCAAGAAAAGATGTTGATGGCCGTCAGAAAATGACCTTGACGACGAGAGAGGTTGTTGATGAGTGCAAAACGTTTTTCTTCGGGGGGCATGAGACCACGGCCTTGGCACTCTCATGGACGTTGCTTCTACTAGCCATGCATCCAAAATGGCAAAATCAACTCCGAGAAGAGATTAAGGAAGTGATCGGAGACCAAGAGCTTGATCCAACATTGCTCAATGGACTTAAGAAGGTAAGATAAAATCCTTTATTATCAAAATACACATATTGTCTAATTAAGCATCTTGAGTTTAAATCATTAAGTGTAAAAATTAAATAAATGCATCATTATTTCATTACTATTGATCTTCTAATAACGTTTTTATATTATTAAGAAATCCAAATACAATTTGGAGTCATGCCCTGACAATTTAAGGGCTAATTAAAACTAATTGTGCGTGTTGTGCATGGAAGGATGGATCTAGTATAATACCAACTGTGATCTTCATGGCTCAATTTTTTTTTAAAAATATGCTTTTTATCCCAAATTTTTTAAAGAAATATGTATATTTTCTTATAGGATAAAAAGTTAATTAGTCTATTGGAAAAATATTAGTGTAGTAGACCCCACAAATAATACCACTTATTTTTCAAAAAATACACTCTCAAGTGCACGTGTCACCATAATTTATTATGATTGTGCATATATACGATTGTGGATATACGATGTTAGTGGTCTTTTCATTCTTTGTGTGCATTGACAATTTTGAATGATTAAAATTGTTGACCACACGAGGTCGGGAGCTGCTCTGGAATTTTGAATGATAAAAATTGTTGACCACACCGCCGACCCGCACCTCAAGTACACTTTATGATCAAGATTATTCCCAGTGAGATCCGTGGCAACACCCTGGAGAGCTATGACTATCAATTTACATACACAAGTTGACTTGGTTCAAGATTTTCCGACCAAAATCAATCTAAAAAAGTATATAAATTTGAACATTGGTCTCATTGTGGATATATAAATTTGATACCACGAACAACTTGATGAAACTACAGCAACATCATAGATGTTTTGAATGGAAAATTCTTCGATTCAGTTGCACAAACTCAAACGACTTTATAATAGTTGGATTCACATGATGTGAATTTCATTAGTTGTGAATGTTGAACTAACCTATATATAGCAACCCATTTAAAAAATTTCAAGCATAAGCATTTAGTCATACATTGGTTTGAAAGTAATTAATGACACCCATTTCATTCCTATTTATCAGGACAAAATAATTAGCCTGAATTACTAATGAAATTAACACTAACTTATTATTAATCACATACTTATTATGTCTCTGTTCAATATCGGACATTGTTGTGTTAAGAAGAGAGAAAGTGCTAGAACTGTTGGCTCTTTCTTTCTTTGTTTTTTCAATCTTCTTCAAGTTTGTTCTCTAATTTTTCATCTCTGCCAGTTAATTTACAAAGCTATTATTCATAAAATGCAGATGGGATGGGTGATGAATGAAGTCTTGCGACTATACCCACCAGCACCAAATGTACAACGCCAAGCAAGAGAAGACATTCGAGTAGAAAATGTGGTGATCCCAAAAGGCACAAACATATGGATCGATGTTGTAGCCATGCATCATGACAAGGAGCTTTGGGGTGAAGACGTGAATGAGTTCAAACCAGAGAGATTTCAAGAAAACTTGCATGGTGGATGCAAGCACAAGATGGGGTTTTTGCCGTTTGGATTTGGAGGGAGGATGTGTGTTGGTAGGAACTTGACAATGATGGAGTACAAGATTGTGTTGACAATGATCTTCACTAAGTTTTCCATATCCCTCTCTCCAAATTACCTTCACTCTCCAGCAATCATGCTCTCCCTCAGGCCTTCTCAAGGCCTTCCTCTAATTCTGGAACCTCTTTACTGGTAGGTATTAAAAGTGGACCAAACTAAAACTTATTTCATTAGTTGGGGTCGATTATGTAAATTTGATAACGCCAGCCATAGTTAGACTGGTAGTTGTTCTTATGTACGTAAATTCAATTGTTTTTTCCTACCGTGTAGTTGAGCCCGGATGTCCCTCCATTAGTTAGGGTTAGTGATATGAATGTTTGGGGGACTACATATATGTTTTAGATGTATGTCTATAGTTTGTAACATACATATTTAATGGACAGTCTTACATAGCTATTTGTATTTACCGAGTTGGAATGAGATTAATAGTTGTTCAGTTCCATTGCATTGACTTTCTATACCAATTTTCAATAAAGATGTGTGTAAATTTCTAGCCCTTCATCAATTTAATAATTAAATAAATTAACTAAGTAAACTTGTAGGAAAGTAAATTTGTTGCAACAACTATAAGAACACAAAAATTTTAACGTGGTTCAACCAGCTAGGTCTACGTCCACGCGGCCACTCCCTGGCCTAACAAACCAATTCACTAAGTTTCAAGATATTACAGATACCAATGGAACTTACACAATTGAAGACTCCCTCTTAACCCTTGCCGCCTAGGTATAAGACTCCAATAGTAGATTCTCTAGTTTGGTGAGCTTCCCTCGACTTACAAAAGTTCTTTCTCGAAGAATGTATATAAAAACATAAACAAAAGAGTCTTGAAACTCTAGAGGGATTGGTCAATTCATATATTTAAAACACACCGTGTTGCAACACTATTTAGAATATTCAGTACACTCTGTTACACAACATGTTGCAACACGACTCGACACAGACTTCCTACACCTAACTTCACGTTTCAGCTTCTTATACTCTGCTCATTGCTCGCAATCCTTCAATTGACAACTGATATGCCTATTTATGGAGCTTTGGTGCAGACGACAAATATAGGTAGGAGTGTCTTCAAGGTTATCTCTTTAGTACAACAAGAGTTCTTGACAGCTTGAACTTTATCACCTTATCACCTTATCCCTAAAGATGTAAGAACTCTTCAACGCATAAACTCTATTTGAACTTGGACTCTTCATAACTAGAATACTACTTGCACTAGAATACTTCATAGTAGCTTACCTGCAATCACAAAAATTCTACACGCAATATCCACACAATAATATCCATAATTTTTGCTAAAAAATAGCCAAATTTTTTTTAGCTAAAATCAGATCTTAACAATCTCCCCATTTGGCTTTGTTTCGGCAAAAAATCATAAGTAATGGTTCGTATAACATTCAGCCAAGTCTACCATCAAATTAGGCAGTGTAATAAATTAAACCTAATCAAACCATGCATAAAGTAAACCATTGTCTTGTGGGTCCATCTCCCCTTTTGACAAAATAAACCAAAGCAATAGAATAGAGTAGCAGAGCACGACGTATAACAATAAAGTAGCAACATAGAAGCATAATAGTGTATCAGAGCAAAATTAACATAAAAACAACAAAGTATAATACTAAAAACTGTAAAGTATCAGAGCAATAAACATTAAGCACACGAACATTCACGCAGTGGATGTGGAGATGAAATCAAGTATGGTCTGTTGACAACCATTATCTTCTGCTGATTAGCTTTAACAGTGGCTTGATCATTGCGCAGCTCTAGACTTCATCCTGAAGTTTCTGCACCTATTGCAACAGCGCAGCAGTAGCTGTTGTAGAAGCCGTTCCAACATTGTCTTCAGCTCGAGGCTTCCCCTAAATATTAACTTTATATTGACCCTACAAAAACTTGGACAAGTGGATACTATGCTTGCTTTCAAGAAACCTGTAAAATAATGGCCTAGAAATTTCTCAAGAAAATGAAATGGTGAGTAGAGAATAGATAAGAGAGAAATTCGTGTGAGATAATGAGAAGCCTTAGATTAGCAAACTTTGTGGAAGAAAGAGTTTTTCAATGATTAGACTCCTAGAGTTAATAGAAAACAATGAGACACAAGTTTATTGGACATAAAACTCTCTTGAATAGTCACAACTTTTTAACTTACCAAAGTCAACACATATCTGCCATGTCATCAAACAGATTTGGCTCCAAAAACAAACTTCTTTTTTTTTTCCTTTTTTTTTCTTTTTCTTTTGTGTTACAGCACAAGTTTAGTCTAAAAGATTGTTTCAGTACATGTTGCAACATAACTTCATCAATCAGCCACTTAAGCACTTAAATTTATGAATTATTTCTTAAACATAAAAAAAAAAAATGATTGTCACACACAATCCACATTCATTGTGATTTCATCAACAAGAAATTAGATTTATTCAATAATTAAATCACACAAGAATTTATAACTTGAACCATGTGTATGTGTGAAAGCTATATAAATATCTTTCTTGAAATTCCTCAGAATCAGGATTTGCAAGATTTAGAATTTAAAACAACCTATTCAAACAACTTGATCATTAAATCACATTACAAATTCTTTTCTTCCTTTTCAAATGAATATTGGACTTGGTAGCTTTCACTCTAAAACCTTTAATCTGGTCTAGGTAGTTTTTTTCAGTCTCCACTTTCTCTTTTTTTTTTTTTTGCTTTTGTTTGTTTGTTTTTTCTTTTTTCATATCTTTTTCCCTTTCATGAGTGAATAGAGTACATGAACGGATAAAGAGACTTTTCTTTATATCCAGAGTCACTAGAAAGTTCAAATTTATGCACTTGCAAACCATTAAAATCAATTTCTCAATCAGATCAAAATATAGTGTGCACAAAAAGTATGGTTCAAATAATAAATCTCAAGTTGATTTAATTATTAAACTTTCACATTTCTTGAAACTTATCACTTTCATATTTCAATGTATGTACCAACATTAATTGGTACAAATACCAATAGTTTTTTTCAAAACTTCAAATCTCGTAGAGTTAAGTGCCTTAGTGAAAATGTTTGCTAGCTGATGTTTTGTTGCAACATATTCTAGAACAACTTTTTTTGTTTCAACAAGCTCACGAATAAAATAATGTCGTATATTGATGTGCTTATTCGTGAATGTTGCATAGGGTTTTTAGAAATGTTTATGACACTAATATTATCACAAAAAATAGTTAAAACTCCATGTTTAATGCCATAGTCTTCCAATATTCGTCTTTTAAGGCTTCTTTGACATTTTTGAGTTCAAACTGTGAGGTAAAGCATATATACTTGACCATTTTATGAGCAAAAAATGCTCCTATCCTGAAGCAATAATTAAGTTCTAATCTGAGTCGTCCTTGCGTGGATGCCCTCCAAATGTACACCGCTCGAATGCTGATCTTTGACAGACCAACATCGATTTTGCAAACTACAATAATTTGTGAGCCGTTCTCAACTTGATCATGATGCAATTTAGCCTATAAAATATGTAACACAAATTCCTTAATTTAGCAACTTTGAAAAAAGTTTCATTATTTAAAGTCTCATTATTTATCTTACAATTTCATAACATCATTCTGTAGTAGATGTGCAAAATGTCTACACTTTTTATACCTTCGTTCAGAGTAATTGTAATACCTCAGCAGCATTTGATCAGCTTGGTAGTTATGAACATCATTGTTCTACTTGTATCTATCTACCAGATATACATATACATAGACTTGCATTAAACACACAAGGGAGAATTGGAATGGTTACAAATGTCGCAATATATATGTCTATATATATATATATATATATATATATGTCTATATATATATATATATATATATATATATATATATATATAGCTGGCAAATGAAAATTGATTGTGATCATATAGTTTGAGAATGAGATATTGGTATATTTTCAGTTGATTTCCAGCTGCCATCTAGCACTAACATACTAAGAGTGCTGGACTTCAAATTGCACGTAGGCTGAAAAATGTACATGGTAAACCTTGGTCATATGAAGTAAGCCAGGCCCTAGTTTTGCTCCACATCTGCCTACAACCGACGTTACGAGTGAGCCTTATCCTTTCTAGACGGAACATAATTAGAGTTTTATGCACGAGCTGTCCTTTATGATAAATAGGCAAGGATTTGAAATTTTGCCTGCCCTCGTTGGTGTAATTATCCATACAATACACGGCCAATGAAATTGTCAGAAGTACGTTTGGGCATGATCTACTGCTTCAGGAAGAAATCTCACTTGGTGGGTATATCAAGAATTCTAGTTTCAAATAATTTATCGGCATGAAAAGTGATAGTGAACACCATGGAGAGGTGATACCACTATTAGACTTTTTTGTACGAGGAAAACACAAATCTCTAATCATTTAAATTTTTACTTTCTACATTGAAGATTTTTCAATTCATGCGTATAATATCTTATAATAGTATGAGTAGTTTATAAATGAGTATTACATATTTAAATAATAATTCGAGTTAGTTAATTATAGATTTGGAGTCAAAAATAATTAATTTACACTTATAATACTTTTTACCAAAAAAAAAAATTTATAATACTGGTCTCATTTGTGAGTCTAAAATTGACAATATAAGATCGCTTCCTAATGATGCAAAATAAAGGTCAGAAGCAGCCTCCCCATAGATGCATATAATACAATACTGCGACCACGTAAAACAAATAAACAAATGAATTATTTTGAATGCTTTTGCAGACATATAATTTTCAACATAAGGAAGAAACTTTAAAACGAGTGGTCATTTGAAATGGTCGCACGCAATGGTGATATGTTGCCTTCAATTACATATGAAATCACTTATTGTAAATTTTATTATAACGGTCCCCATTGAGTTCCGCAGATTCCATTATCAAAAAGTGTATCTTCTGGTCCTTTTACTAATTTTTCTCGATATATTACTAATTCTTAACGAACTAATGTTCGATTTAAGTATCTCTTTAAAATCTCAAAAATTAAATTTTTCATAGAAATAATCATCAGCATCATTGTATGTGTGGTGAGAAGTGTCTCTTTTTAGTTGGTCTCACACGTTCTTTGTATGTTTTGCAGCACCCATTTGCATAGCTTGCTGAAATTCGACCCCTTCTATTTCTTTCAAGTATCAAAATTTTTTTTTTCCGACAAAAAAATATCTCACATTTTTTAGTGTGTACTATATAATCCTAATGTTCTATAATTGGAAACATATCTTGATTGCTATATTGTTTGTCTAGTGCCGTATTGTAGATTCTATATGCTATTGTTTGTCTAGTGCCGTATTGTAGATTCTATATGCCATAAGTGGCATAAAATATTGGACCAGTGACTTCACATGATAAATGCTTATAAGGTTTTAATTAGACTATTCCAAGAATATGGTCCAAACACGGAGGATAAAAGTTCTTTGTCAGCTGGTTCTTGAGATCTAGGGTGGGGATCATACATGTTAATCATGTCACCTTTTTTCTTTTTATTTTAGTTTCAATTATGTTACCTCTGAAGCATACAAATAGCCACAAGTTACATTGATTCAATTCATTGAATAATATTGAATTATCATATCATTTAATTAAAAATTTAAGTTGTTAGATATAGTGGTTAATTGTTTTTATTTATTCTTTTTAACACGCTTTTCTATGTGTAGACAAAATTTTTGTTGAGCCTTGTGCATGAATTGTTATTTTTAAATAGGTGATTACGAAACTTGAACCTAAAATCAATTAGTAACGTTCATGAGAGCATTAAGGCCGTGGGCTCTCATGCCCTCTGAAGAAAAACGTTAATTACCAGTTAATTACCAAGTTAGTGACCAGGCTTGCAAACAATAAAAAAGCACAAGTAGCACCCTCTTTGCGTCTCACTAAAAATGACATATGTAACCATTACATCGACCAAAGACTGATCGTTTAAAGTAACCTGCCATTTCGAATCTTCTTTCCCAAGTTAATGGTGATATTAATAAAAGGTAGAAATATATCACCAGAAACGTACTTGAAAGTGAAATAAATTATACAAAAGATCAATTCACAAATTAAAATATCATAATAAAAAACTATTCGTTTAAAGAAACTCTCGTTATATGCGCGATCTGAAAAAGTGTATAAATCACACACTACCTACAATAAATGTCTAGTATTGTCAGTAGATATATATTAATCGATATAACATGGGATTAGTCTGACAAACGTTTGATGTATGTGGTGCAAGGGTCTCATGCACATGTACATGTGAGGGCGACACCCCACACACACTATTAGAAAATATTAGTGCTGTTGTGTAACTTATGTGTTTTTGAACTTTTGAAAAAATTAGAAATAAGTTTTCGGGAAAAAAAGACAATATATAAAACTTACTTGACAAGAACATAATGCATAAATTAGATCGAGTCTTGGATTTCATCCAATCTCCTTATGGTTTTATTGCCCTGCACTGGTGCTAATGGCTTAATGGCGCAAACATCCCAGGATAATCTCTCTTACGTTAGCAGCACTACAAAATATAAGAACAACGAACTAGAATAATGCAGAAAGTATGTCTCGTAATTAATAGACTATGAAAGTTGAACGAAAATGATGAATGAATTGCTTTTGGGTTTTCAAGCTATTTATAGAAGGTTGTTACCTATTCAGACAGGTACATGCAAATTCTGACCAACTGCATGAGGTGTGTTTTGGACAAAAATTGTCCAGAACTGACAAATGACAATTAAGACAAAACTGTCTGATAACTGCAAAGCTTCCAGAATTAGCTGTCTGCGGAAACTTCTTAAATTAATAAAATTATATTAATTATGATTTTGTTATTCTTTTGTCCAAAAAGATAGAGCCACTAGAGTCGCGACGCGCGCAGATGTGTGGTGGTTTAGACCTAACCTTAGGTCATTTCTCGTCTAAAGGCTATTAGTGCCCCTTGGGGCCAAACCCCAAGTGTCAAAACTTGAGATATATAAATTGATATAAATGATTTTATTTTTTCGATGTGAGATTCTTCAAATTCCACTATATTTCAACTTCTAAGTTAACTTTATATATTCCTCATTTTCAATTCTCCAACTTTGAGTTTCAATTTCTCATTCATTTCTTATTGGTTTTAACCAAGTGAATATAATACGCGCATTCCCTCGACGAGACGAATGCGTATGTACTTAGTTCTTCTCTAAATGTAGTACCCACTTAATAATTGTTTCAAAGGTGGTCAAAATCACTTGGGATAAAACCCAATAACACCACACACTTCATGTCCGAACATGTTCTAGGGTGTATGTCGTGGGTGATGCTAAGGCCCGAGGAGGAGGAAAAATCATCCTTCATTTTCTTGTCATTCAAATTTCCTAGAGGGAAGCTTGGTGTTGGACAAGAAAACCCATTTTCCCTAAGCTTTCGATATGCTAGATTTGGCAAAATCCACCATGCACGAAAAGATTATCTTACACGGCATGATGAGCTAAAGAAAAGCAAAAATGGCTAAACTAAGAAGTTGAAGAAGCTCAAGAAAATCCATTTCTCTCTCTATATGTTATCTCTCTGGTGACTAAATGCTGCTCTCTCTAGCTCTCTAAGTTGTGTACGTAGTGATGTGCCAAAAGGATGGAACAGAAGGATATTTATAGATGTGTGTCGGTGCTGCTAGAGTGTCCCAACTTTGACTTTTTTGACCCTGATTGCATGGTCTGTGTTGTTTTTGTATGTATCATAGTTTTTTTTTTCTTATGTTAATGTGTCTGCTCCTTTTGCATGCATGTTTCATGTCTTTCGTGATTTGTCAACGTTTGGTTTTTTCATGTCAATTACGGCTCCAACCCAGTACACATTGTCTATTGAAGCAGGCCTACCAAACCCGTCCCCCATATCTCGCCAAAAAGTTGTTTTTTTGAAAGTTTTTGTTGCTCCTTTTTTTTATTTTTTTTTTTTATTTTTTATAATCTAGGATTAGCCCACAAGACATATATTGGATTAAACACCATCAAAGGCATTTAGTCCCATGACGGACACGTCATCGGCATCCCACCACCTGGCCAAATGACTGGGTGTGAACCAAACTTGGAAATAAAGCGACACGACACAAAACATGCACCAGTTCAATCAAGAGTTTGATTCTCAAAACAGTTTGCAAGACTCAAACCTGAGTTGTACCGTTATTCGCCTTCTGCCACTTGCCACTGGGGTGACCCCTTGGGGTCAAGTTTTTGTTGCTCGTTGCCTAAGTTTTTTCTTTTCCACATCCAAAATTTGGGTAAAAAAATTAAAATACGACATGTTATAATTAGATATTTTAAATTTAAACCATAAATTTTTTTATATCCTTTATAACCAAAAAAAAAAAGTTCTTGCCGCTCGTTGCGTAACTCCTTGTTTCTATTAGACAACAATGTATGTCCTGACGTGGCAAAGAAAAATTGAGTTGACTATTCAACCATAAACAGCAATTATCAAATAAAAGCAAAAGAGTCGCCAAAAAAATTGTGTTTTGACCTACTAATTTGGACGCAAGAATATTAACTGGTCATGTGTTTCGATGTTTCACACCCAACATTGTGTGTCTGAAGAAGTTCCACTCATCAAAAGGAAAAAAAAATAATAATAATAATAATTCTAGTTGTAGTCAAGATCTGCAGGTCTTTCCATCCATGGGATTTTCTTCATATAATCTTTCCATGGTATTCTTTTATTTCAAATTTCTGCATATGCAAAATTATTCTCCTCTAATACTTAATTCATTAAAACTTCATTATTAGGTTTCCTTTTTAAGCATCTAAAAATAATGAGGGCTAAATAAAAACACATTAATTATTTAGCATAGTACATTGTTATGTTTTTGGTGTTTTCTTAATCAATTTAAATGATGATAGGATTGTACTTTCGAAGACGTGGGGAATATTTTGCTTTTTCTTTTCTTGGGCACAAAGGTGTAAGACTTATTATGGGGGCGTTATAGTCAATATATAAATATCTCTTTTGTAGGTCATTACTAAATAATAACTCTAGAAAAATACCAAAAAATGAAAAATAAGTGTAAAAGAAGGAAAAAAGACATATCACATGGGATCCTTGTTGAAAGGTTTATATGAACGGCTACAACTAATGACGGAGTTATTTATGGACCAATGGAGGCTACACTATTAAATAATGAGTTGAGACTGTATTTTTTTAAAACAGTGTGTGTATTTTTACATTGAAAACCAATTTAGCTTTATTAAAAAAAAAAATAAACATATATGGTACCAAATTATGTGTTTTCAATCTCGAATAAATAATAATCATGGATAAACCCTTGATTACAACACTTAGGAAATTGATTTTCTTAAAATTAAGTCTCATATTCATACCATAACGTGATGTTTATTGCCCTTGAAAGTTGAAACCACATTCGTTAGTAGTTAAGAAGCATTTATGAATCTGACAATGTGAACATTGAAAGTATGAGGACTTTAATTTGCCATGTGAGCAATTATATATGTGAACTCGGAAACTGGCTGCCACTGAGATATAGGTTCAGCTATAGGTGTTAGTCCAATCATATATTAATAAATGTTGATGTTATTTTTGAATTATTAAATCCTCATTCAGAATTTTATTCTAACAAACGAGATTGGTATTATAAGTTTGAGAAATAACTACTTGAACTTCAAATTAAGTGGTTCAAAATGGTTAATTCAAATTATCACTTAAACCTACAACACTCACTTATAAATCATACACTTAATACTCGCTGGAACATTACACACACTGACTATTGAAAACCTGACATCATTGTCAGGCGTATAGATCAGACAGTGTAGGATATATTACACACACCCTTGTTGAAGACTTGACATCCTCATCAGGTGCACAATAAAGGTGCAAGATATGTTGAATACCTGATGTCCTCGTAAGGTGCACAGATGAGACAGTGCAAGATTTGTTGAATAGAAGACTTTCTTGTCACGTGTTGGTGAGGCGGTCCAGGATTTGTTGAAGACGTGACGTTCTCATCAGGTGTATAGACGAGGCACTGCAGGATTTTAGAGATGACAAATGATTAGCTCTAAATACTATTTTTCTGTATTCCAAACATAGTATCTCTGGTCCGCAAACAGTGTTTTAAACTTAAGAAATACTTGCTTAGATCTCAAATCAATTTACCTAAAATGGTTAATCAAATATATTATTTAAATCTTCAACACCCATTCATAAGTCACACATTTATCACTTCTTCCACTAATGAGAGATATTGCAACCATACTTATATGATTATCGTCTATCACATGTCGATGTTGTCCATATCATTGACTCTTTGAACAAGGAAAAAATGCATCATCGTCTAACATTTTTCACCTAATTCACCTAGGGAGAAAATATATTATTGTTTGACCTACACATTGCAAATAATGTGTTCAACAAGCTTATTAGAACACAAATATACCCTGATTAGTCAAGCTTTGTTACGGACAAAAAAAACAAAAAACTCAAGCTTTTGTTTACCAAAAAAAAAAAAAAAGAAGAAGTCAAGCTTTTGTATTTAGATCTCCTACCTTTCATCTTGCTTTGAAATTGCAATTCACTGCGAATTATATTTAACTAGCTTATACGTACTGCGTAAATATTGTGACTTATTTGTGAACTATATATATTTTTTCATAATTTGCATATTTTAATAGCAAAGTCCGAAATAAGTTGATTGGATGGGGCCGTGAGGAAAGAGTTGTTCACTTTATAATTAAATTCTACGTTGTTGATTCTTGTAATAATGCAAAACATGATAATAATGAATTTATGAAGAAGATTAATCAGGTCAAGGAGGGGCGGTATCATGGGAGAAACCGCGGGGGCAAGCACAAGTGGAAGAGTTAAATTCCTATGCAATATCATTAAAAAAAAATATTTTGGCCCCCTAATGTTAAATTTCTAGCTCCGCCTCTGAGATCAAGCACAAGTGGAAGAGTTATATAAGTCATGTTTATTTTTGTTATTTTTTCCATATCGTTTGAGGAGTAATTAGTATTTTAGTCAAAACTAGTTAATAGTAATAGTTCTTTTGTCCTACATCGATTAGGTAAATAGTCCATAGCTAATTAAATAGAAAGTGCAACTAGTTATATATATATATATATATATATATATATATATATATATATTTCATATTTTGAGTTTGTCTCTAGCAGTTTTGAGTTACAATAAATAAAATTCTTGTTTCAAAGCATCTTCTAGAACACATGTAGTTAAATCCTTATTTTAAGGTGTCCCCTAATTAAATGTATCTAGTTTTTTACGCTTTCGTCCTACATCAACTAAAATCTATAGCCATTGACAATCTTATAAAACCAAAAAAGAAAAAAAGAAAAACTCTTTAACTATAGGTGATATTAAAGGACCTATTTAAATGATTCTATATAATACGTTGATTTCGAAAAATAAATTTTTTTCTTTTTTGTGTATACTTCATGTTAGTTTATTGAATTTTTTTTTTCAAAATTAATCATGCTACAAGATTTTTAAAATCTTATACTTTAGAGATTCTAAAAGAGATTCTTATGTATAAATTAAAATATTATTTCGAGAAATATGTCGATTTCTTACGTTTTACTTTCGATGGAGTGATTCACGAGTACAAATTTCAACGACCATAACGATCATAATTCTTTGATGGAAGGTAGTAACAATGATCGACAAAGACAAATAACTATCGCTTTGAAATTAGATGAATTGGTAATTAAGAACAGAGGAAAGCAAAAAGAGAAATGTTATCCTTTTGACACGCAACTATTAATTTTATTTTTATTTAAACTTTGTCTTTGTGACCATGCGGTAATAGTTCAACTATTGACGGTGAAGAAGTAGCCAAGTTACCTTGTCTTTAGTCTAGTGGTATATTTTTTACTGTAAGTGTAAGAGTTTGCGAAATTAACTCTCGTAAATAATATTTGAGATATGTATAACTTAAATTTCTCTTAAATCAAAAATGAAAAAGAAAATGAAGTAGCCAATGTTCATAATAAATTTCCAGAAATTAAACAAGTGCAAATATATTGTCCCACCGACCAAACAAATATGAGAAAGACTCATATAACTATGAGCATCATTTGGATGTTTTGTTAAGGAGACGATGGTCGGTTTTGCAGTTTCTGGACTATATTCAAAGTTAGATTTTGTCAGCTACAAAAATATGATAATAAAGTTTGATGAAAATAGTATTTAGAGGAGAATGATTGATATCAAGAAATAGATTTATGATTCTCTATCGAAAAATTTTCTTCAATCAGTTTGAACCAATATGAGTCTCTCATATATCTACATGTGTAAATCTTATCAATCATGTGAGACACTGACACATCAGTTCGTACTGATACAAGAATGTTCTTTCTTCATCTATAGAAATTGCAATCATTGAAAACCGTGGAGGAAGAAAACCCATACATGGAAAGGCGTGCACATCATGTTTAAATTTTTTTTTATGTGCATATCTCAATGACAAAAAAAAAAAAGTTAAGGGTTGCTATTCATTCAATCCGAATTATATCAATACTCTTATGTGAGGTGGTTGTCACACACAGATTGAACCCATTTTCTTTCTCACAGATTAATATAAGAGTTTTTCCTAAGTTAAAATATAAAATTCTTCACTAGAAAGTAGTGGCGAGCCACTTAGATATGAGGGCGTGCACAAACACCCCTTCAAGTACTTGAAAACAAAAATCTTTTATTTTTTTATTTTATTTTTAAAATTATATTAAACACTTTTACTGGACGAGTACACCCTTAATCTTAAATTTTTGATCCCGTTACTACCAAAGCATAAAATTCTTTACTGGGAAGCTTTTCCTAACTTCCCTTTTCTCTAGTAAAATAACGTGTTAGTATTTGATTTTTGACCATAATAGAGCTAAATTGAATTTACTCTCCACCTGAATTGACTAAATTGAAACTTTTTAGAAATAATAGAGTTAAATTAATTTTTTTAAAAATAATAGGAATTAAATTAACTAATTTTGAATAATTGGGATGGATCTACAAATTTTTAAAAAATAATAAAAATTAAATTGACTAGAGACAAAATTAAAAATTTAAAAAAATAATAAAGACTATATATGCTATTTTTCCTAACAAATACGATCAAGATATAATTTTTTTTTATTTTTTATTGCGATATGAGGACCGTGAAGACCAACGACACGAGAGGGGTTGGTGGTACTCGTTTTGAGCCGTATTGACATTGACATGGAATAACACCCAACGTTGACAAATCATAAAGGATATGAAACAAAAGTAGACAAAAATTAATAATAGAAAAACTCGTTTTCTTCTAATTTTATTTTCTATTTCGAGCGATCCTGATCGCTACACAGGGTCACAAAAAACGTTCAAAGTGTCATAGCTCTTAGTCAAAGTTTGACATTCTAGAAATTAAAGCAGCACCTACACACATCTATAAATAGCCATCTTTTCTATCCTTTTTGGCACATCATTAATCAAATCAGAAAGCTACAAATAGCAGCAGAAAGAAACATAGAGAGAAATGGATTTACTTCAGCTTCTTAGTTTGGCCATTTTTGCTATTCTTTTGTTGATCATGTCATGTAGGATAATGTTTTCATGGTGGATTTTGCCAAATCTAGCATATAGAAAGCTCAAGGCAAATGGGTTTTCTGGTCCAACACCAAACTTTCCTTTAGGAAATTTGAACGACATGAAAAAGAAGGCTGTTTTTTCCTCGTCCTCGGCCTTTGGCATCACCCATGACATACACTCCAGAGCATTTCCATATTTTGCTCTATGGCAAAAATCTTATGGTCAGTCTCAAGGTTATCAAAATTAATCTCACCTATATCTAAGCTCCATGCACTAGTTGTTGAAAGGACTAAATTTCTCGTGCTCGGTCGTGGGTTGGACATACTTGGAAACGGGGTAAAGAGTTTAAAATTATCATTGTCGTACTTGAAAAAGTAGGGTTTATTAATTTTTTGATGGTACAATATTTTCAGAATATTTCAAAATCCATGTTAAATATCATGTCAAGTTAATTAATACTACTGCATGCTGCATGCATGTTTTCTCCTCATCTTTTCATTTCTTGCGATGAATGCTTTAGTTATGCACAGTTTACGAATTGTCAGAGATTATATATCAAGTACGTAGCCACATTAGTGCATGCTCCATTGTGAGGTGCCGGCTACACATGCGTATCGTTTTTTAGACCAATCCTATCCATGTTAATATCTGCTGATTATACTGTACATTTATTGTAGGCAAGGTATTCAACTATTGGTTGGGCACAGAACCATTTCTATATATTGCAGACCCAGAGTTCCTCAAGAAGATGTCAACAGGTGTGCTGGGAAAAAGTTGGGGAAAACCTACTATCTTTAAGAATGACAGAAAACCCATGTTTGGTAATGGCTTAGTCATGGTGGAAGGTGATGACTGGGTACGTCACAGGCATGTTATTACTCCTGCATTCTCTTCAGCCAACTTGAAGGTGTGTGATCATACACTTTTCTAAAATTCGCACATAACGAGAATTTCGTGCGCAAATTAGCCTTTGATAGTTTTTTCTATTATATTATCCTAATTTTTGAATTGATCTTTTAGATGGTTGAACATTTCACTTTCAAGTATAAAATGGCCGGTGGTTCTAAACAATCAATTTTTTATAAATATAATAGTTACACGTGTCATTATTTTTCGTAGACCTTACATACTTTTTCGTGGGGCTACCTATTCTTTTTGATTGTTTCTAGACATAATTCCTAACTTGGTATTTAATTAACAGGCAATGTCAAGGTTAATGATGGAGTCAGCCACAAATATGCTAGACCGCTGGATCACAATGATCAACTCCGGAAAGCCAGAAATTGATGTGGAGAAGGAGATAATAAACACAGCAGGAGAAATAATTGCAAAAACTGGCTTTGGTATAAGCTACGAGAGTGGTCAAAAAGTGTTTGAAAAACTAAGAACCATGCAAATCACACTCTTCAAATCTAATCGATATGTAGGGGTACCCTTTAGCAAATACATGTGCCCTAAGCAAAGCTTGAAGGCAAAACATCTAGGGAATGAGATTGATGCGTTGCTTTTATCAATAATCGAGACTCGAAAAAGATCAAGTTGCGGATATTCTCAGCAAGATTTGCTAGGTCTATTGCTTTCGAGGAAAGATGTTGATGGCCATCAGAATAAGACCCTGACGACGAGAGAGGTTGTTGATGAGAGCAAAACGTTTTTCTTTGGGGGGCATGAGACCACGGCCTTGGCACTCTCATGGACGTTGCTTCTACTAGCCATGCATCCAAAATGGCAAAATCAACTCCGAGAAGAGATTAAGGAAGTGACCGGAGGCCAAGAGCTTGATCCAACATTGCTCAATGGACTTAAGAAGGTAAGATAAAATCCTTTATTATCAAAATACACATATTGTCTAATTAAGCATCTTGAGTTTAAATCATTAAGTGTAAAAATTAAATAAATGCATCATTATTTCATTACTATTGATATTCTAATAACGTTTTTATATTATTAAGGAATCCAAATACAATTTGGAGTCATGCCCTGACAATTTAAGGGCTAATTAAAACTAATTGTGCGTGTTGTGCATGGAAGGATGGATCTAGTATAATACCAACTGTGATCTTCATGGCTCAATTTTTTTTTTTAAATATGCTTTTATTCCCAAATTTTTTAAAGAAATATGTATATTTTCTTATAGGATAAAAAGTTAATTAGTCTATTGGAAAAATATTAGTGTAGTAGACCCCACAAATAACACCACTTATTTTTCAAAAAATACACTCTCAAGTGCATGTGTCACCATAATTTATTATGATTGTGCATATATACGATTGTGGATATACGATGTTAGTTGTCTTTTCGTACTTTGTGTGCATTGACAATTTTGAATGATTAAAATTGTAGACCACGCGAGGTCGGGAGCTGCTCTGGAATTTTGAATGATTAAAATTGTTGACCACACCGCGGACCAACACCTCAAGTACACTTTATGATCAAGATTATTCCCAGTGAGATCCGTGGCAACACCCTGTAGAGCTATGACTATCAATTTACATACACAAGTTGACTTGGTTCAAGATTTTGCGACCAAAATCAATCTAAAAAAGTATATAAATTTGAACATTGGTCTCATTGTGGATATATAAATTTGATACCACGAGCAACTTGATGAAACTACCGCAACATCATAGATGTTTTGAATGGAAAATTCTTCGATTCAGTTGCACAAACCCAATTGACTTTATAATAGTTGGATTCACATGATGTGAATTTTATTAGCTGTGAATGTTGAACTAACCTATATATAGCAACCCATTTTAAAAAATTCAAGCATAAGCATTTAGTCATACATTGGTTTGAAAGTAATTAATGACACCCATTTCCTTCCTATTTACCAGGACAAAATAATTAGCCTGAATTATTAATGAAATTAACACTAACTTATTATTAATCACATACTTATTATGTCTCAGTTCAATATCGGACATTGTTGTGTTAAAAAGAGAGAAAGTACTAGAACTGTTGGCTCTTTCTTTCTTTGTTTTTTCAATCTTCTTCAAGTTTGTTCTCTAATTTTTCATCTCTTCCAGTTAATTTTCAAAGCTTTCATTCATAAAATGCAGATGGGATGGGTGTTGAATGAAGTCTTGAGACTTTACCCACCAGCACCAAATGTACAACGCCAATCAAGAGAAGACATTCGAGTAGAAAATGTGGTGATCCCAAAAGGCACAAACATATGGATCGATGTTGTAGCCATGCATCATGACAAGGAGCTTTGGGGTGAAGACGTGAATGAGTTCAAACCAGAGAGATTTCAAGAAAACTTGCATGGTGGATGCAAGCACAAGATGGGGTTTTTGCCCTTTGGATTTGGAGGGAGGATGTGTGTTGGTAGGAACTTGACAATGATGGAGTACAAGATTGTGTTGCCAAAGATCCTCACTAAGTTTTCCATATCCCTTTCCCCAAATTACCTTCATTCTCCTACACTCATGCTCTCCCTCAGGCCTTCTCAAGGCCTGCCTCTAATTCTGGAACCTCTTTACTCGTAGGTATTAAAACCGGACCAAACTAAAACTTATTTCATGAGTTGGGGTCGATTATGTGAACTTGATGAGGACAGGTATAGTTAGACTGGCAGTTGGTCATATGTAGGGAAATTTCAATTGTTTTTTCCTACTGTGTAGTATGAGCCTGGATGTCCCTCCATTAGTTAGGGTTAGTGATATGTATGTCTATAGTTTGTAACATACATATTTAATGGACAGTCTTACATAGCGATTTGTATTTACGGAGTTGGAATGAAATTACTAGTTGTTCAGTTCCATTGCATTGACTTTCTTTACCAATTTACAATAAAGATGTGTGTGTTCATTAAAAAAATTGCCTTATGATAAAGTCGAATTTACTCTAAATTAACAATTACTTCTTGATCATACTCTGTATAGTTCCACCCAGGAACTATAATAGGCATTGAGTTATGTGGGCCCATACTTGATTCTTAAAATTTCCAACCCTTAAATATCAGTCAATATAAACCACTTAGTTGTTCCAATATAAAGACCCATAATTTTTTGATTGGACTAGCCTAAATATAATTAAATTAGAAAGATATAAGTGAACTAATTTTATTTGACAAATCATATTCTAGTTAGACTTCGATATCATTCTTATTATTGTTATTCCTTCTAAAAAGTTTGACAAAAAACAAACCAAAAAAAAAAAAATCCTTATTATTGATAATTTCTAAAAAAAATCCTTCTAAAAAATCATCAAATAAATAATCTTTATCTCTTGTTGCCTTCCTATGCATAGGAGAAAGTAAGAGTGAAGTAGTCTCACGCCTTAGCCCATCGCTCAAGCATCGTTATCATAATGTAATCATGCATCTAGGATTGTGATTAGCTTGGAGGAATATTCATTAATTTTACAATGCACTTTGAAAAGAGGTAAATAGAAAGACCCTTCTTCATAGTAGTCCCTCTTTGATTTCTACCAAAATATATATTATTATGTCACGACATGGATATTGAATTACTAATATATTTTGAATAAGTAAAAATAAAACTAACTCACAATCCCTTTCCCACCAATTTTTTTTCACCGTTATTCTCTCTCCACCTACTTTCTCAAGCTTTCGAATTATAACCAAAATCAGCCATAGCTTGAAATAGTCATAAATTTTGTGACGCACATACAACAAAAATTCTTTCTAATGTAAAACGTAAATAAACTTTAAAAAAAGTAAAAATATAGCAATTATAGTCCTTTATTTAAATAAAATTTGATACCTCATCAACATTTTAATGTGTTGTTGCTAGTGATCTATACATATATGTGTTGCTGCTAGTGATCTATGGCATATCATTTTTTTCTTTCTTTCTTGGAATAGTAGAGTGAGAGCTTGACGTATTTTACAAATAGGAGCAATTTTTTTTTTGTTTGCGTTCACGTACGAGTCTAAAGTTTTACAACTTGAAAATTAATGTTATATCATGACACAAGCAGGCAAGAGACTCAGAAAGATTTACAAATAAGGGCCTTTTTTTGGGCTAAATCTTTTAGCTGATTCTTATTCTAGAGTTTGATAAAATGGGTGGAGAGAGAAAAACATTAATTTTTTATTTTATTTTTTTTGGTAGAAGGGGGATAGAGATTAGATAATATTGTGAATTGATTTTGTATAATTTTGAATTACGAGTTTAGATGTTTTCTTATTTAATGAACAATTAATATCTCACTAATAACATTATCACACAAGTAGTGTTATTAGGAGATCCAAATCCTGCCCAATTATAGGAGATAATCAAGTCAATCAAAGATAGCCTAAATCAGACTAATAAATATGAAAAACTAATTAGCCTATTTTATTTACAGTAATAAATCTTAACACTCCCCCTCAAGTTAGAGAGTGAATGTCAAGAACTCCCAACTTGCACAACAATTCATTAAATACTTCTTTTCCCAATGGTTTAGTGAATAAATTTGCCAATTGTTGCAAGGAAACTACATATGTAGTCATGATTGAACCTTCCTTTATTTTATTCCTGACAAAGTGACAATATATCTCGATATGTCTTGTCCTCTCATGGAATACTGGATTGGCTGCAATGTGAAGTGCTGTTTGATTGTCACAATGCAATAAGGCAGGCTCTGGGTGGCTCAACTCGAAGTCCTTCAATAGACTACGCAACCATGATAACTCACAACATATTCCTGCCATGGCACGATACTCAGCCTCTACTGAAGATAGAGAAACAGTCTTTTGTCTCTTTGTCCTCCAAGATATTAGAGAATTTCCAAGAAACACACAATATCCGATTACTGATTTTTTCGTGGTTGGGCAACCAGCCCAATCTGAGTCACAATAAGCCTTCAACTGCAATGAGTTTTGTACTGGAAATAAAATGCCTTCTCCTGGAGTACTTTTGACATATTTCACAACACGTAAAGCAGCTTCCCAATAGGGTCTTCTTGGCTAATGCATAAAACGACTAAGCACGTGAACAACAAATGTAATATATGGCCTTTTAATCGTCAGATAAATGAGTTGCCCTACCAATCTCCTATATTTTTGTGGATTTTCAAGTAGTTCCCTAGTATCATCAAGTTTTACACCTTGCTCCATAGGAAAATAATCTAGGTGTGTGCCCAATAAACCAACATCATTCAGGATCTCAAGGCCATATTTCTGTTGCGATATACAAATTCCCTTTCTTGATAGAGATACCTTAATCCCCAAAAAATATTTCAAATCTCCAAGGTCTTTTATGCGGGAGCAGTTATGGAGGAATTGTTTGATTTCATTGATAGCTGCAAGATCATTTCTTGTAATCATGATATCATCCATATAAATTAAAAGAGCAGTGAATGACTTTCCTGTTCAGCGAGTGAAAAGAGAATAGTTTGCTTTGGATTGGATAAAACCAGCTACTTGTATACCGTCAAAAAATTTAGCAAACCACTTACGAAAGGCTTGTTTAAGGCTATATAAAGAATTGTTGAGGCGACACACAGAGCCTGACCAAGCTATAAGCACCTTGGGCCTGTGCCCAAGGCCCCTTAGCCTAGGGGCCCTATCTTTAAAAAAAAAAAAAAATTAACCAAGGTAATTAAGGCCTTAGGCCTCACGGGCAGCAGACAACAAATAAAAGACTCATTAATTACTGAAGGCCCAACGGCCAACAAGCGAGCAGCAAACAAGACTGTTCATTTTCTGTTCTGAACCAAATAACCAATAAGCAAGCAGCGGGACTATTCAATATATAATAAAATAAAGCTTTAGTATATATATATAATTTATTTTCTCAATTTTTTACACACTTTTTCTCATTTTTTACACACTTCAACAGCCAAGCAGCAAGCTCATTTGAAGAGTATTGAAGCACTTGTTTTTAGTTGCAAGTTTGTCTAGGTTATATCTTTCTTTCATACTCTCAATTCTCATTTTTATTATTATTAATTGTTATTATATGCAATAGTTTAGTTTTTCTTTTTTTCATTGCAATTATTGTGTTATTTTTAATATTGAATTTATTGTAATTTTTTTGAGTTTTGTTGTATCTAAATTTGAAGCCAGTATGTCTAATAGGAAATATTCATCGGGTTATGAAAAACTTAAGAAAAAAAGGAGAGCAGAAGGTTTAATTAAATCTCAAAGAAGAGCATTAGAAAAATTTATTACCACTAACAAAAAAGATAAAGGTAAATCAAATAAAGAAACTAATGAACTATCAAATTTAAATAATTTAAGAGATCATGAAGTCATGGTAGAAAAATATATAGAAAATTGTAGTAATAAAATGTGTGATAACGTGATAGTTGATGAAGAATGTCAAGAAAATAATGAAGAGAACATGGAAACTAGAAATCTTAAAGATGATTTAGATTGTATTTATGATCCGGGAAGATGGGAAAATCTTAATAATAAATTAATAGACTTATTAGTAGAAAAAGGGTCTAATAAGAGTGAGTGATATAAATTTTCCAAAAGATGAAACTTGTACTTAATTATATAAAAAAGATTGATTCTTTTCCAAATGCTTATGTTTCTTATAAAATATTGTTAACAATTCCAGTTTCAGTTGCATCTGCAGAAAGAAGTTTTTCAAAATTAAAATTAATAAAAACTTATTTAAGATCATCTATGTCTCAAGAAAGATTAAATGGATTAGCTATGTTGTCTATTGAAAAAAAATTGTTAGATAAACTTGATTATGACGATTTAATAAATAATTTTGCATCTCAAAAGGTAAGAAAAATAAATTTTATATAGGTCTATCTTTTTGTTAACGTATAATATTATGCTATTTTATAATTATAATTTTAGTTTTTTTTATTTGTAGTGATTATTTTAGTAGAAAATTTTAAAAAAATTTTATTGAGAAAAAATCTAATTATTAAGGCCCCCATTTAGTTAATCGTCCAAGGTCTCCAAATTATTTGAGACGGCCCTGGCGACACACAATATGTTCCCCCTGTCGCCGAAAACCAGGTGGAGGCAGTATATAAATCTCTTCATGGAGATCCCCATGAAGAAAAGCATTATGAACATCCAATTGATTAAGTGGCCATGATTGGGCAGCTGCAATAGCAGGAAGACAACGGACTGTGACCATTTTTACCATTGGAGAAAAAGTGTCATGACAATCCACACCCTCAGTCTGGGTATAACCTTTCGCAACTAGACATGCCTTATATCGCTCAATAATGCCATCAAAATGATGCTTGATTTTATAGACCCAACAACAACCAATAGGAACTTTTCCAGGAGGCAATGGAGTGAGAGTCTGTATGTTATTGAGCTCAAGGGCTTGAAGTTCAGAGGTCATAGCTTCGTAACACTGAGTATTCAACACAGCCTTTTCATAGGTTTTAGGCTTGACACTGCGACTAATGTTAACAATAAATGCCAAATGTGAAGGAGATAAACGATGATAAGAAAGAAAATTGCTAAGAGGATAGTAAGTACCTGGCGTTGAGAGTGCGATTGGTTTGAAGCAGGAAATGTGACGGCAAAGTCATGCAAGTGACGTGGCAAGAAACGAGGGCGAACTAAACGCCGAGGTGGTATCATGTCAACTAGCTGATCCGGTACCAATAAGGCAGATAAAATATTGGGGTCAACGACAGAAGTGGTAGTAGAAGGTATGTTATGGCCATTTGAGGAATTGGAAGGTGATTCATTATCACAAGGAGGGGACATTTATGGGGTTGGAGACGGATTACTAGGTTCATTTGTAGGTACAAATGTGTCCTCGGTAACAAGAGGAATAGGAACATTATCGGAGGAAGGGTTAAGAGAAAGATCAGATACTTGACGAAAAGGTAAGGAATTTTCATGAAAAACTACATCTCGAATAATAAAGAATTTTTTGGAACACAAATCATAAAGGAGGTAGGCTTTTTGACCTTGTGGGTATCCAACAAAGATGGTTTTATTTGCACGAGAAGAAAATTTGGAAGAAGGATGAACATAGGTAGTATAGCCAAGACACCCAAAGTCTTTAAGATGACCATATGAAGGCGGGACATTACTGAGTTTCTCAAAATGAGATTTCTTGCCTAACAGGGAAGAAGACATTTGATTGACTAAGTGAACAGCTGTGAGAATACATTCCCCCCAAAAATGTAAAAGAAGATGAGCTTGAAATCGTAAGGCACAAGCAGTTTTGAGGACGTGTCAGTGTTTGCGTTCTACAACACCATTTTATTGAGACGCGTAGACGCAGGTATGTTGATATATAGTACCTTGTTCATTAAAAAACTTTCGTAAAGATGCTTTAAAAAGATTATGAACCTGCTCTATAGAATAATTACAAAGTGTGTTCTGAATGAATTTCAAGTTTTATGAACCTGCTCTATAGATTATTTTTATCCCACAAATTCAAGGGCAGAGCCAAGAGCAGATCGGGACTCGCTAAGCCTCTAATTTGTTTTTTTAATTATGTACTATTTTGAAAAAAAATTCTATAAGTTCCCCTAATAGAGTAAATTACTTTCCCATTTCCTTTTTCCCCAACCTTTTAACTAAAATAAGAAAAAATTTTACAGGCCACATCCAACCTCTTTTCCCTTTCCCGTAAAGAGTCCCTTTCCTTCCCTCAGTTCTAATTTCCGAAACTCACTCACACAAAGCTAAAGTAAAAAATTATGAAGAAAAGGTTTATAATATGTTTAATTTGTTAGAACTTACACTTGTCCTATATAAAAAAAATTAAAAATTTAAAAATTTAAAAATTTAAAAATTAAAAAATTTAAAAATTTAAAAATTTATAATTAAACTACCTTATAAGATCGTGAACTACTCCACCTAGTACCAATTGATTATTTTAGAATGGAATCTTATGATTCTTAATATGATATCAAAGTTGGGCCCTTGATCTAGTCTAGTTCATCTTCCGCGATTTCCCATGCGTGTTCAATCTTCATGTGGCCTTTTCACTTGTGTTCATCCACATGTGAACCATATAAATTCAGGTCCACGTTTGGAAATTTTACTTATAATGTAACAAATTATGAAAATAAAAGTTTGTATTATGATTAATTTATTTCTTCTTTGGCTATGGAAATCTTATTCATAACTTTTTCCTCATTGTTATTTTTTTTTTGTTGCTAGTTTGTGTTAATCCTGATGTATGTCACAAATAAAGTGGTTAAAATTAACAATTTGTCCGTGCTTCTTCTCATAGTAATTTTTTAGTGTATTTTTTTTTTTCTGTTAGATAATAATTTAATGGTCAAATTTATGAAAAAGATAGGTAATTTTAGTGTATAAATCTAAGTAATGCTGAACTTATTTATCTTTTGGCTAGGTAATTTTAGAGTTTTTCATTTAAGATAAATTTAAGAGAGTTTCTTCATACATGATAATTTTTGTTGGATATATGTACAGATGATTAGTTAAATTAAAATTAACTATATTATGTGTGTTTAATAATTCTAATTTGTTGTTGAAATTATTTTCAAACTAAAGTATGAATAAGTATAAACAATTTATTCCTTCTGTATAAAAAAGAAAAGAAAGGATGTTGACTTAGAACCCAGTGAACTAACGGTAAACTTTACTTTCCATAATCTTTATATTATTTTTGCTAAACAATGCTCTTGACACTTGTTTATGTTTAAAATGTCTAATGTAATTGATCTTCTTAATTGAATCTTGACCCCTAATATTAAATTTCTAACTCTGTCCTTACCCGCAATCATGTATGCTTTATATACCTCTTTCTTGTCTGATATATGGAAGCAAATTTTGTGGTTCCTTTGTCCGTAAAAGCTATCTATGATGTAACGGTATACAAAGAAGGTAATGTTGGGATGAACTTAATTATAACGTATTAGAACCTCCCTTGTTTGACTGGGATGTTAAGATGCAATGTTAGGACCAGCAGAAACATAAGAGTATATTGGTATGGTATTATCTTCCCTCTATGGCTTCTACTCTAGAAATTGTGTTGTTTTCTTTTCATAATATATTCAAAGTCATTTACCTTTTCCAAACAAGCAAGAAAGGAATTAAGAAGTTAGTTGAATTGAATCTCGCTGACACTAAAAAGTAACATAATGACTAAGATTAGATATGTTGAATGTTGGTCATACCTGATGTGAGAGTTGTTTTGGTCTGACGAGTTGGACCCAAACATTTTCCATAGCGGACATCTCTAATGTTAGAGGCTAAAGATTATCTTGTTCAAAGCATTCATTACGAGGAGAGTACCGATTGACACATAGGAGGATCAACAAAGTAGGTTGACCTCGATGCAATTAAAATAGAAGCAATTAGAGAAGCTAATAAGTAGTTTACAAAGGAACATATACAAGATAAGCATAGAATTATACCAAAAGCTCCAAATCAACTTGAATCCACATATAACCACTTAAGGAGTCATGCCATGGGTTTAGAAGTGTGAGTCAACCGAAATTGCACCTAAACCCCTTTGTTTTTCAAACAATTTTCTTCCAAACCAAAGTTAGTGATTCCATTTTCAAAGGAAACTCTCACAACCTTCTAACTAACCTTCAAAGTACCCTCTCAACCCTCTAACTCATTCAATTTCCCGCGATTACCCCGAAAGCCCCAAATTCCCTCTTATGGCTTTAAACTATACATACATTGTCCGGGCTTCAAACAAAGGATATCAAGGCTTCTATAGCACCTAGGTAGCCTAAGAATACTAGAATTGAGGCCCGAATCCACCTGAATTCGCATTAACCCCGAAAGCCCCAAATTAAAGTCGACTATTTTACATTTTATGCGATTTTAGGACAATGCAAGTGCACGGGGCTATTAGACTACCTTCACTAGTACCTAAGGCATCTATTAGAAGCATTGAATCAAGTTAAAACGCGCGATTTCACAAAACCCTAAAATTCCCGTCACTATTCACCCTAAAAATCAAACTAACGATTCTAACCGTTTAAAAAGCGAAACGATGGCTTAAAAGTGTTCCCTAGCATTCATATATATGGTATAATAGCATAGATAATCAATACAATAGCATTTGAACACATTTTCAACAAATCAAGAAAATAGCAACTATTTAGAAATGCGAAAATAGGCCGTGAAATCCCTCACCAATGCGCGTAGGAGCACCTAGGAACCTTGCACACACCCTACACTAGTTGCTCAAGGCTTGGAGAGGCTTGGATTGGAGGCTTGGTGAGCAAAATCTCCTTCTTTTCTTCCCTTGGAGCTGTCGGGTTCTGCTCCCTTTTTTCAGCTTTTATTATTATTTTTTTTCTTTTGCATTTTGAGAGTTTAAGTGATATATAAAAGGGCTAAGTTGAGGTGGGGTCATTTGGGTGCTTAAGTGATCTAATATAATGCGCTTATTAAGTTTAAAACGAGCTTAGATAGTAAAATATATGCTACTAATTAATTACCTAAGTTATGTTATGTAACACTATTCACTCAACTACTAAAACTATTTTCTAAATGAGTCCTCCTAACGCCTTTAGCTCAAATGCACATTTTTTCCACTACTTTTACAATTAATATGATTTAATAAAAATGCTAATTAACCAATAGAATGCAGTTTAAAAATGAAGTGAATAGTAACTTAAGAAGGCAGTTAATAAGACATAGAAAGAGATGCGCAAACAAAGGATGCGACAGTAATTAAATGCATGGCTAAATCTCAGGCGTCACAGTAGCTACCTCTGCCTTGTCCTCTGTGATTCCTACCTCCTCTAGAGTTTTGTCTACCGCGGCCTCGTTGATTATTAGCAGAATATGTGATTTGTTGAGCCGTGAGGGCATAGTGAAGTTCATTGTTTGGAGAATCAGTGATTTTCAATGAATTAGACAACTGCAGATGAAGTTCTTCAGAGAGAAGCAAACTAGATAGCTCAGCCACAGAGATAGGGTTAGATCGAACTCGAATTGAAGCTTTAAAGGCATCATACTCAGTAGGTAATCCTTTAAGAATGTACAAGATCAAGTCGTCTTCTTTAACTATCTCAGCCACATTTGCTAAACTATCAGTGATCGTTTTGACTTCATCGAGATAAGATTGCATCGACTGAGAAGTCTTAGAAAGTGTGCAAAGCTTCATTTTTAGCTGATGAATATGCGAACGAGACAAGGAATTGAAGCGCTGCTCAAGAGCTGACCAAATAGAATGTGATGTTTTCAAAGAAAGTACTTGAGGAAGCACCTGTGGCATAATAGAAGCAAAGAGACAGGTGCGAATATGTTGATCTGTTTACTGCCATGAGAGAAACTTAGGATTAGAAACAAGTTCTCCATTATCGTCTTCAACAAGCTTCGGTGGACATGGCAAGCTTCCATTGACATGCTCTAGGAGCTGTGTAGCTTCAAGAACTGCTTGGAGCTGCGCTTTCCACAATATGTAGTTTGAATTGTCCAGTTTCAGCTGAATCAGAGAATTCAGATTCTGAATAAGGAGGCGAAGACCTGAAGGAAGGTCCTGAGATGTAGTTGTCACCATTAGAGCAGCTTAAAAGCACTGTAATGAGCTTTGCGATGTTGCAGAAAAAAAAAAAAATGGAGTCCTCTTGATCGAAGAAGACAAAGGTCTTATGGTGCTCTTGATACCATGACAAAATTGAGAGAATGTGAGAGAAGAAAATATAATTGCATTGCATATGAATAAATCTGATATATCTTTGAGCTATATATACAAGTAGCTCAGGTTAGTTTACATAGATGACAGTTGGCTATTTCTTCTAGAACCTCCACGTGCAATCACGTGCTCAACTCACTAACTCTAACTAATCTTGTTAGCTAAATATCTTCATGAGCTGGTACTAAATTGTACAGTGGACTGAGCTTGGTTTTCCTCTTGTGTTTTATCAAGATGCAATGTTAGGACCAGGCGAAACATAAGAGTATATTGGTATGGTATTATCTTCCCTCTATGGCTTCTACTCTAGAAATTGTGCTGTTTTCTTTTCATAATATATTCAAAGTCATTTACCTTTTCCAAACAAGCAAGAAAGGAATTAAGAACTTAGTTGAATTGAATCTCGCTGACACTAAAAAGTAACATAATGACTAAGATTAAATATGCTGAATGTTGGTCCTACCTGATGTGAGAGTTGTTTTGGTCTGACGAGTTGGACCCAAACATTTTCCATAGTGGACATCTCTAATGTTAGAGGTTAAAGATTATCTTGTTCAAAGCATTCATTACGAGGAGAGTACCGATTGAATTAATGTTAAATAACTTACCATACGCTTAGCAATAAATAACTTACCATACTTTATATTGATAGAAAGACTCTTAATTGTTTTTGTTCTTTTCTTTTTCTCTTTTCATTTCCTTTAGTGGAAGTGAGGAAAATATTTTGTTTTCAGTTCCTTTAGTGGAAGTGTGGAAAATATTTTGTATATTCCATGTTGAATGTACATTATCTAGATTACATAATTGTGAAGTGCACAACTCCATCTAGATCGTCTAAAATACAAGATTATAACAAGAAAATCTAAACTCTAAATCTAAGGGATGACAAACTTATCATTTAGATATGCTTTATTTATGTGCAAAAAATGCTCCTATCCTGAAGCAATAATTAAGTTCTAATCTGAGTCGTCCTTGCGTGGATGCCATCCAAATGTACACCGCTCGAATGCTGATCTTTGACAGACCAGCATCGATTTTGCAAACTACAATAATTTGTGAGCCGTTCTCAACTTGATCATGATGCAATTTAGCCTATAAAATATGTAACACAAATTTCTTGTTTTAGCAACTTTGAAAAAAGTTTCATTATTTAAAGTCTCATTATTTATCTTACAATTTCATAACATCATTCTGTAGTAGATGTGCAAAATGTCTACACTTTTTAAACCTTCGTTCAGAGTAATTGTAATACCTCAGCAGCATATGATCTTGGTAGTTATGAACATCATTGTTCTTCTTGTATCTATCTACCAGATATACATATATATAGACTTGCATTAAACACACAAGGGAGAATTGGAATGGTTACAAATGCCACAATAAATATGTCTATATATAACTATATGATCACAACCAATTTTCATTTGCCAGCTATATATATATATAGTTTGAGAATGAGATATTGGTATATTTTCAGTTGGTTTCCAGCTGCCATCTAGCACTAACATACTAAGAGTGCTGGACTTCAAATTGCACGTAGGCTGGAAAATTTACATGGTAAACCTTGGTCGTATGAAGTAAGCCAGGCCCTAGTTTTGCTCCACATCTGTGTACAACCGACTTTACGAGTGAGCCTTATCTTTCCCTAGACCGAACATAATTAGAGTTTTATGTACGAGCTGCCCTTTATGATAAATTGGCAAGGCTTTGAAATCTTGCCTGCCCTCGTTGGTGTAATTATCCATACAATACACGGCCAATTAAATTGTCAGAAGTACGTTTGGGCATGATCTATCGCTTCAGGAAGAAATTTCACTTGGTGGGTATATCAAGAATTCTAGTTTCAAATAATTTATCGGCATGAAAAGTGATAGTCAACACCATGGAGAGGTGAGACCTCTATTAGACTTTTCTGTACAAGAAAAATACAAATCTCTGATCATTTAAATTTTCACTTTCTACATTGAAGATTTTTCAATTCACACGTATAATGCTTTTGCAGACATATAATATTCAACATAAGGAAGAAACTTTAAAACGAGTGGTCATTTGAAATGGTCGCACGCAATGGTGATATGTTGCCTTCAATTACATATGAAATCACTTATTGTAAATTTTATTATGACGTTCCCCCATTGAGTTCTGTAGATTCCATTATCAAAAAGTGTATCCTCCGGTCCTTTTACTAATTTTTCTCGACATATTACTAATTTTTAACAAACTAATGTTCAATTTTTTTTTTTCCGACAAAGAAATATCTCACATTTTTTAGAGTGTGCTATATAATCCGAACGTTCTATAATTGGAAACATATCTTGATTGCTATGTTGTTTGTCTAGTGCCGTATTGTAGATTCTATATGCCATAGGTGGCATAAAATATTGGACCAGTGACTTCACATGATAAATGCTTATAAGGTTTTAATTAGACTATTCCAAGAATATGGTCCAAACACGGAGGATAAAAGTTCTTTGTCAGCTGGTTCTTGAGATCTAGGGTGGGGATCATACATGTTAATCATGTCGCCCTTTTTCTGTTTTTTTTAGTTTCAATTATGTTACCTCTGAAGCATACAAATAGCCACAAGCTACATTGATTCATTGAATAATATTGAATTATCATATCATTTAAAAATTTAAGTTGTTACACAATGATTAATTATTTTTACTTTTTTTTTACCACGCTCCTTTATGTGTAGACGAAATTCTTGTTGAGCCTTGTGCATGAATTTTTATTTTTAAATGAGTGATTACGATACTTAAACCTAAAATGACATATGTAATGTAACCCTTATATCGACCAAAGACTGATCGTTCAAAGTAACCTGCCATTTCGAATCTTTTTTCCCAAGTTAATGGTGATATTAATAAAAGGCAGAAATATATCACCAGAAACGTACTTGAAAGCGAAATAAACCATACAAAAGATCAATTCACAAATAAAAATAACATAATAAAAAATTATTCGTTTAACAAAACTCTCGCGCGATGAAAAAGTGTATAAATCACACGCTTCAAGTTGGCTGGAGAGAATGAAAGAGTGATAACATACCTATGACGAACTCAGTCATCACCTTCCACCATGACTAAGCCATCACCAAACAAAGGCTTTCTATCATTCTTAAAGATTGTAGGTTTACCCCATCTTTTTCCCATTACACCTGTTGATATATTCTTGAGGAACTCCGGGTCTACAATATAGATAAATAGTTATGTGCCCAACCAATAGCTAAATACCTTGCCTACAATAAATGTCCAGTATTGTCAGTAGATATATATTAATCGATATAATATGGGATTAGTTTGACAAACGTTTGATGTATGTGGTGCAAGGGTCTCATGCACATGTACATGTGAGGCCGACACCCCACACACACTATTAGAAAATATCAGTGATGTTGTATAACTTATGTGTTTGTGAACTTTTGAAAAAATTAGAAATAAGTTTTTGGGAAAAAAAGACAATTTATAAAACTTACTTGACAAGAACATAATGCATAAATTAGACCGAGTCTTGGATTTCATCCAATCTCCTTAAGGTTTTATTGCCCTGCACTGGTGTTAATGGCTCAATGGCACAAACCTCCAGGATAATCTCTCTTACATTAGCAGCACTACAAAATGTAAGAACGACGAACTAGAATAATGCAAAAGTTCTCCCTCATAATTAATAGACTATGAAAGTTGAATGAAAATGATGAATGAATTCCGTTTGGGTTTTCTAGTTATTTATAGAAGGTTTTTACCTATTCAGACAGGTACTTGCAAATTCTGACCAGCTGCAGGAGGTGTCTTTTGGACAAAAACTGTCCAAAACTGACAAATGACAGTTAAGACAAAACTGCCTGATAACTGCAAAGCTTCCAGAATTAGTTGTCTGCATAAACTTCTTAAATTAATAAAATTATATTAATTATGATTTTGTTATTTTTTTGTCCAAAAAGATAGAGACACTAGAGTCGTGACCCGCGCAGATGTGTGGTGGTTTAGAGCAAACCTTATGTCATCCCCATCTAAAGGCTATTAGTGCCCCTTGGGGCCTAACCCCAAGTGTCAGAACTTGAGATATGTAAACTAAAATAAATTACTATATTTTTTCGATGTGAAATTCTTCAAATTCCACAATATTTCAACTTCTAAGTTAACTTTATATATGCCTCATTTTCAATTCTCCAACTTTGAGTTTCAATTTCTCATTCATTTCTTATTGGTTTTAACCAAGTGAATATATTACGCGCATTCCCTCGACAAGACGAATGTGTATGTACTTGGTTCTTTTCTCCACGAGATGCAGAACCCACTTAATAATTGAGTCAAAGGTGGTCAAAATCACTTGAGATAAAACCCAATAACGCCACACACTTCATGTCCGAGCATGTTCTAGGGTGTATGTCGTGGGTGATGCTAAGGCCCGAGGAGGAGGAAAAATCATCCTTCATTTTCTTGTCATTCAAATTTCCTAGAGGGAAGCTTGGTGTTGGACCAGAAAACCCATTTTCCCTAAGCTTTCGATGTGCTAGATTTGGCAAAATCCACCATGCATGAAAACATTATCTTACACGGCATGATGAGCAAAAGAAAAGCAAAAATGGCTAAACTAAGAAGTTGAAGAAACTGAAGAAAATCCATTTCTCTCTCTATGTGTTATCTCTCTGGTGACTAAATGCTGCTCTCTCTAGCTCTCTAAGTTGTGTACGTAGTGATGTGCCAAAGGGACGGAACAGAAGGATATTTATAGATGTGTGTCGGTGCTGCTAGAGTGTCCCAACTTTGACTTTTTTGGCCCCGATTGCATGGTCTGTGTTTTTTTTGTATGTATCATAGTTTTTTTTTTTTTTTTTCTTATGTTAATTTGTGTCTGCTCTTTTTGCATGCATGTTTCATGTCTTTCGTGATTTGTCAACGTTTGGTTTTTTCATGTCAATTACGGCTCCTACCCAGTACACATTGTCTGTTGAAGCAGGCCTACCAAATGAACCCGTCCCCCATATCTCGCCAAAAAGTTGTTTTTTGAAAGTTTTTGTTGCTCCTTTTTTTATTTTTTATGACCCTGGATCAGCCCACAATGTATACATTCGATTAAACACTGTCAAAGCATTTAGCTCCATGACAGACGCGTCGGCATCCCACCATCTGATCAAATGATTGGGTGTAAATCAAATTTGGGGGTAAAGCAGTCCGACATAAAATATGTACCAGTTTAGTCAATAGTTTAATTTCTAGAACAGTTAGCATGACTCGAACTCAGGTTGTACCGTTTTCGCCTTCTGCCATTTGTCACTGGGGCGACCCTTTGGGGTCAAGTTTTTGTTGCTCGTTGCCTAAGTTTTTTCTTTTTCACATTCACAATTCGGGTAAAAAAAATTAAAATACAACTTGTTATAATTAAATATTTTAAATTTAAACCATAATTTTTTTGATATCCATTATAACCCAAAAAAAAAAAAAAGTTCTTGCCGCTCGTTGTGTAACTTCTTGTTTCTATTAGACAACCAAGTATGACCAGACGTGGCAAAGAAAAATTGAGTTGACTATTCAACCATAGACAACAATTATCAAATAAAACCAAAAGAGTCGCCAAAAAAAAATTGTGTTTTGACCTACTAATTTGGACGCAAGAATATTAACTGGTCATGTGTTTCGATGTTTCACACCCAACATTGTGTGTCTGAAGAAGAAGTTCCACTCATCAAAAGGAAAAAATAATAATAATAATAATAATTCTAGTTGTAGTCAAGATCTGCAGGTCTTTCCATCCATGGGATTTTCTTCATATAATCTTTCCATGGTATTCTTTTATATCACATTTCTGCATATGCAAAGTTATTCTCCTCTAATACTTAATTCATTAAAACTTACATTATTAGGTTTCCTTTTTAAGCATCTAAAAATAATGAGGGCTAAATAAAAACACATTAATTATTTAGCATAGTACATTGTTTATGTTTTTGGTGTTTTCTTAATCAATTTAGATGATGATAGGATTGTACTTTCGAAGACGCGGGGAATATTTTGCTTTTTCTTTTCTTGGGCACAATGGTGTAAGACTTGTTATGGGGGCGTTATAGTCAATATATAAATATCTCTTTTGTAGGTCATTACTAAATAATAACTCTAGAAAAATACCAAAAAATGAAAAATAAGTGTAAAGGAAGGAAAAAAGACATATCACATGGGATCCTTGTTGAAAGGTTAATATGAACGGCTACAACTAATGGCGGAGCTATTTATGGACCAATGGAGGCTATACTATTAAAGAATGAGTTGAAACTGTATTTTTTTAAAACAGCGTGTGTATTTTTACATTAAAAACCAATTTAAATTTATTTAAAAAAAATTAAACATATATAGTACCAAATTATGTGTTTTCAATCTCCAATAAATAATAATCATGGATAAATCCTTGATTACAACACTTAGGAAATTGATTTTCTTAAAATTAAGTCTTAAATTCATACCATAACGTGATGTTTATTGCCCTTGAAAGTTGAAACCATATTCGTTAGTAGTTAAGAAGCATTTATGAATTTGACAATGTGAACATTGAAAGTATGAGGACTTTAATTTGCCATGTGAGCAATTATATATGTGAACTCGGAAACTGACTACCACTGAGATATAGGTTCAGCTCTAGGTGTTAGTCCAATCATATATTAATAAATGTTGATGTTGATGTTGATGTTATTTTTGAATTATTAAATCGTCATTCAGAATTTTAGTCTAACAAACGAGATTGGTATTATAAATTTAATAAATAATTACTTGAACTTTAAATTAAGTGATCCAAAATGGTTAATTCAAATTATCACTTAAGCTTACAATACTCATTTATAAATCACACACTTAATACTCGGTGGAACATTACACACACTGACTATTGAAAACCTGACATCATCGTCAGGCGTATAGATCAGACAGTGTAGGATATATTACACGCACCCTCGTTGAAGACTTGACATCCTCATCAGGTGTACAAAAGAGGTACAAGATTTGTTGAATACCTGATGTCCTCGTAAGGTGCACAGATGAGGCAGTGCAAGATTTGTTGAATAGATGACTTTCTTGTCATGTGTTGGCGAGGCGGTGCAGGATTTGTTAAAGACGTGACGTTCAGGTGCATAGACGAGGCACTGCAGGATTTTAGAGATGGCTAATGATTAGCTCTAAATACTATTTTTTTGTATTCCAAACCTAGAATCTCAGGTCCACAAACGGTGTTTTAAGCTTAAGAAATACTTGCTTAGATCTCAAATCAATTTACCTAAAATGGTTAATCAAATTTATCATTTAAATCTTCAACACCCACTCATAAATCACACATTTATCACTTCTTCCACTAATATGAGATATTGTAACCATACTTGTATGATTATCGTCTATCACATGTCGATGTTGTCCATATCATTGACTCTTCTAACAAGGAAAAAATGCATCATCGTCTAACATTTTCCACCTAATTCACCTAGGGAGAAAATATATTATTGTTTGACCTACACATTGTAAATACTGTGTTCAACAAGCTTATTAGAACACAAATATACCCTGATTAGTCAAGCTTTGTTACGGACAAAAAAAAACCAAAAACTCAAGCTTTTGTTTACCAAAAAAAAAAAAAAAAAGTCAAGCTTTTGTATTTAGATCTCCTACCTTTCATCTTGCTTTGAAATTGCAATTCACTGCGAATTATATTTAACTAGCTTATATGTACTGCGTAAATATTGTGATTTATTTGTGAACTATATATTTTTTTTCTTCATGATTTGCATATTTTAATAGCAAAGTCCGAAATAAGTTGATTGGATGAGGCTGTGAGGAAAGAGTTATTCACTTTATAATTAAATACTACATAGGTTGTTGATTCTTGTAATAATGCAAAACATGATAATAATGAATTTATGAAGAAGATTAATCAGGTCAAGGAAGGGCGGTATCATGGGAGAAACGGCAGGGGCAAGCACACAGGGGCAGATTTAGAAATTTAATATTGAGGGGGTCAAAATATTTTTTTAATAATACTATATAGAATTTTTTAAAAATTAGGGGGGCTGATAATTTTTTTTAACGATACTACATAAATATTTTTAAAAAAAATTAAAACGTTGGGGGGTCGTGGCCCCCCTCCCACACTACATAGATCAGCCCCTGCAAGCACAAGTGGAAGAGTTATATAAGTCATGTTTATTTTTGTTATTTTTTCCATATCGTTTGGGGAGTAATTAGTAATTTAGTCAAAACTAGTTAGTAGTAATAGTTCTTTTGTCCTACATCGATTATGTAACGCCCCAACTCGACCCCTCATATGATCAGTCAGAACGCAACGGAATTTCGGCAGTATAACAACAATAATTAGGACACCGAGGCTCTAAACCAACCTCTTCGAAACTTATACAACCAACTCCACAACAATTCAATAATTAAACAACACAACCACAATATACAATAAACATTTTTTTACTATTGCATCCATAAGTTATACACCTCCGTTCCAACATCATACGTTTACTATATAACATACATTTCCAAAATAGATTATAGCCAACCTAGCAACCGAATCATGTTCCAAAACAAGATTACTAAGCTAGCAACATTTAATCTACTATCTTTAAAACATCTTTTACATCATAAACTTCTAAGTAAATACAAACCAACTAGTTTTAATATACAAGATAACAAAAGAGTACAACATTAGATATCAAGGACAAGACTCTGGCACATAGGTCTCGTCTACATATGGCACATTATCCTCTTCTGGAGGCACGTACCCTTAATCTAGATCGGTAACACCTGTATGCATGCAATAGTTGAGAGTGAGCTTATATAAAATAAGCCTAGTGAGGATTCGATAAATCTCTAACAGTATTTACTATACTCCTTGAAAATCATCATTTGAGCAGTAAACACACAATAATCATCAATAACAATATAAGCACATTAATTATAATGACCAATCAATAAAGGATACTCTAGTTGGTGTAGCTCTAAACGCCATAACGATCTCAACTGTTCTTCTTATAACTACCCATTACTCACGCACCTGAGGTACCTCTCTAGCCCCTCCCTCCATGGCACCTCCGCCCATGCGAGCTGGGAGTAGCCTATGATAGTCATGCCGTTTTCAACCCGACAGCCCGACGTTGTTCGAGAGGTGGCACACACATACCAAGACTTATGACAAAAATAATAATCAATCAAATCTCAGGAGGACAACCTTTCACGTTGACTATCTCCCAACTCATCAATAATCAATTATCACAGGAGGACAACAAAGTAGGTTGCCTATCTCCCAGCTCATCAATAATCAATCAATAATCATCATTTCAACAACATAACAGCAACTAGTCAAATAAGCAACAAACAACTAAGTTAGATAACAAAGTAGGCCGCCCAACTTAACATGCATTAAACACACAACCAAACCCTAGTCTAACCATCAACAACTTACAATTCAATCACTCAAACACCACCCAAATATCCAAATGCATAATTCAACATTTTAAAGAAAGACAACCCAAACTTCTAAAAGTCATAACTTACATTCTACTAATCCGATAACCTCCAAACCAGTTTCTAACACTCACCTACTTAATCAACAACATTAACCCCCTCGAAAATCAACCATAAACCATCCACATCAAGCCCAACAACCCTAAAACCCTAATGCATAAAAGCTGAAATTTTCAGACTTTCACACCAACATCACAATCAAAATTTCAGCATTACAACATTACTACCACATATTTAACAAACTTTTAGAAACTAACAACAAGTAATTCCAACAACCACAACATCATTTATTCAACAAATAGCCAAATTCTCAATTTTTAATACCCGAAATTAGAAATGCATACTACAATGGTTCAAAACTGATATAAACACATATAATCAATCCTTAGCATCTACTGAACTATAATATAACATCAATTTAATATTTCAACGACTAAAAATTTGATTATATGAATTAACATTAAAATGACATTTTGAGATCTAGATTTTTTCTCTCACATTTGATGTGTTTTGATGCAAGAAAGATATAGAATGGATGCCCAACAAGTGAATTCAAGCTTTGGTTGACAAGATTTGGCTTTGAATTGCAACTTCTAATGAAAAATTGCCTTTGAAAACCTTGAAATTTTTTTCTCTTTTCTCTCCTATAGCTCTCGGCCTTGTGTGTGTGAGTGAGTATGTTTTTGTGCTTTGCTAATGTGTGTTGATGAAATATATACAAAGGTCAAACAAAATAAAAATAGTCAAAGTTGACACTTAGTTAATTTTTAGTCTTTTAATTGTATTCTAGTTTTTGAATTTAATTTTAGACTATTTCTTGCTCAAAATATTAAATTGGCACTTAGACTGTTTCTAGATAATTTATTTTAGGTGACAAAGAGTTTTACATGCAAATATTTTCCCCTGATTCTATTTAAAACTTGATTTTCGCAAAAGAAAGTGTAAAAATCTTTAAAATTCCAAAGCTAATTTAAAATCCATTTTAATCAAACACGGGTCTATTAATATCCGAGTACTAGGTTTCAAAATGTTTAAAATACCCTTGTAAAAATTTTAGCTGATAGGTGTTCAAAATACTATTCATTAAAATCGTCGATAAAACTTCTGATTCCGTTTTTGATAAAAAATTTATGAATGCACACATAGCATGTATTAGGAATATAAATCACATATTTAGCACATTTTAACTTATATAACACATAAACAGGTCAAATCACGTAAATCGAGGTATAAGACACGCAAATCGAGGTAAAGACAAAATATGGGGTCTCACATTCTCCCCCTTTAAAGAAATTTCGTTCTCAAAAGTCTTACTTGTTGTACGGAAAATATCTGAGTACTACTGCTGCATCTGATCTTACCTCTCCCAAGTAGCCTCCTCAATCCCGTGATGCTTCCACAATATCTTGACCATCGGAATCTTTTTCGATCTCAATTCCTGTTCCATCTGATCAAGAATGCGAATCGGCCATTCATCATAAGTCAGATTCTCACGAAACTGTAACGGCTCTGGCTCTAGAATATGAGAAGGATACGGATTATACTTCCACAAATTAGATACGTGAAAGATATCATGGACATTAGAGAAGTTCTCTGGTAAAGCCAACTGAGATGCTAACTTATCAACCCTGTCGGTAATCTCAAACGGCCTTACAAACCTTGGACTCAGCTTACCACCTTTACCATAACGAGCAAACCACTTTCGAGGAGATAATTTCAAAAAAACCCGATCCCCGACTGTAAACTCTAAATCCCGACGACGTTTATCAGCATAACTCTTGTATCTACTCTGTGCTATAAGCATTCTCTGCCTAATCAACTGAGCATTCTCAATCTTCTTTAGAAGCTCTGGCATAATAGTCAGATCAATAGTTTTCATCTCTCATACTTTATCCCAATACAAAGGGGATCGGCACTTACGATCGTAGAGAGCTGCAAAAGGTGTCATCCCAATAGTAGCTTGATAACTATTGTTATAAGAAAACTCGATGTTTTTCCCAATTCCTCCTAAAGTCCAGAACACAAGCCCTGAGCATATCCTCCAGAATCTGAATAGCCCTCTCAGACTGACCATTGGTCTGAGGATGATACGCTGTGCTGAAGTTTAACTGAGTATCCAAAGTTTCCTGAAGTTTCTCCTACAAACGAGAAGTAAACCGAGGATCTCGATCTGAGACAATACTAGATGGAATCTTGTGAAGTTTAACAATCTAATCCACATAAAGATCCGCCAACTTTACAACCTCATCTCTCAACCTCATCGGAATAAAATGAGTTGTCTTTGTCAAACGGTCTACAACAACCCAAACTGCATCGTTACCTCTCGGTGTTCTAGGCAAATTAGAGACGAAGTCCATCGTGATATGCTCCCACTTCCACTCTGGTATTGCCAACGGCTGAAGTTACCCTGCGAGTCATTGATGTTTGGCCTTCACTCGCTGACAAGTCAAACATCTGGATACAAACTGAGCAACCTCTCTTTTCATGTTATTTCACCAATAATGTTGCTTCAAATCCCGATACATCTTGTTTCTACCGGGATAAATGGTGTACTTAGAATTATGAGTCTCCTCCATAATACCTCTCTTCAAACCCGGTTCATCGGGAACACAAACCCTATTCTAAAACCGAAGAATACCATCTTCATGTAATTTGAAATCAGACTGATCATCCGTGATCTGATCATTGATCTTCTAAAATTTTGAATCAAGTTGTTGAGCTTCTCTGATCTGAGACAGCAATAAAGGTTGAATACGGAGATGTGAACATATCACCCCAACCTGAGTCAACTCCGGTCTCCAATAAGTGAATTCCTCAAGAACCTCCCACTTCTTGATAGCTAAATAAGAAATACTCGCCTTACGGCTAAGAGCGTCTGCCATAACATTTGCCTTCCTAGGCAGATAACTGATAGAACAATTATAATCTTCAAGAAGTTTCATCTATCTCCGTTGACACATATTCAACTCCTTCTGTGTGAACAAATATTTCAGACTCTTATGATCAGTGAAAATCTCGAACTTACTGCCCCACAGATAATTACGCCACTTTTTCAGTGCTAATACAATTGCTGCCAACTCAAGATCATGAGTCGGATAATTCACCTTATATGGTTTCAACTTTCTAGAAGCATAAGCAATAACCCAACCATTCTGCATAAGTACACAACCCAAGCCCTCATTGGATGCATCACTGTAGATAACCATATTATCGGTCCCCTCTGGTAGTACAAGTACTGGAGCGGTAGTTAACCTCTTTTTCAACTCCTGAAACCCACTCTCACATTTCTCATTCCAAATAAAGCTAGTCCGTTTCTGAGTTAACTTAAAAAGTGGCCCTGCAATCTTAGAAAAGTCCTTGACAAACCTACGGTAATAACCCGCCAAGCCAAGGAAGCTACGAACCTGCGAAACATTCTCCGGCCGTTTCCAAGACATCACCACTTCAATCTTAGTGGGATCTACAGAAATACCGCTCTGTGTGATCATATGACCGAGAAAAGATATACGTTGCAACCAATATTCACATTTGCTGAACTTTGCAAACAACTAATGCTCTTGCAGCTTCTGTAAGACAAGCCGTAGATATTGCTCGTGCTCCGATTCAGAATTAGAATAAACTAAGATATCATCAATAAAGATTACCACGAACTGGTCTAAGTACGGCTGAAAAGCCTAATGCATAAGATCTATGAATACTGCCGATGCATTAGTCAGTCCGAAGGGCATAACAATAAACTTATAATACCCGTACCGAGTCTAGAAAGCAGACTTCGGAACATCCTATGAACGAATCCGAAGCTGATAATACCCCTGCCTCAAGTCAAATTTAGAGTAGACCTTGGCTCCCTGAAGTTGATCAAACAACTCGTCAATCAGTGGCAAAGAATACTTGTTCTTGATGGTCAACTAATTCAAACCACGATAGTCGATACATAATCTCAAGGTACCATTATTCTTCTTCACAAATAAAACAGGTGCTCCTCATGGTGAAGAACTCTGCTGAATGAAGCCCTTCTCTAATAACTCCTACAACTGAGTTTTCAGCTCTTTCAACTCAACTGGTGCCATCCGGTACGCTGATTTAGAAATAGGTTGATTACTAGGAATAAGATTGATCACAAACTCCGCATCTCTCTCTGGCGGTAATCCTAGAAACTCATCGGGAAATACATTGGGATATTCCTGAATAATAGTAACTTCCTCCAGTTTTAGCTTATCAGATGGCTTGTTGATCAAATAAGCTAGATAACCCGAACACCCCTTACTCACTAGCTTAACAGCTTTAGTTGATGAGACAATAAAACTCATCTTAGCATCCCGGTTCCCCGCTACCTCAACTACTGGTTGATTTGGCAAACGAAACTGTACTACATTTGTTCTACAGTTTAGCTAAGATAACATCATACTTAGAAAGCTAGTCTATACCCAAGATAACATCATACCCCCGGATAGGAAATAAAATAAGATCCAATGGAAAATCCTGACCCTTAACATGTATTTTACAGTCTTTACAAACTACGCCAGTCACATACTTAACATTTAAAGAAGTACTAATCTCAACCACATAAGGCAATCTTTCAAGTTGCATGTTAACACGTTGCACACAAGTAGGCGTAATGAAAGAATGCGTAGCACCAGAATTAATCAACACTTTAACAAATTGATTGAGTATAAGGAAGTTACATTCCACAACTGCCGTATCCTTAGATGCCTCATCCAAATCAACTGCGTAGGCCCGAGCCTGAACCTGCTGCTGCTGAGGTGCACTACCAGTAGGTCGGCCCCGATAACCCCGGGTCGCTGCCCGACCCTCAGTCCTCTAAAATCTAGGGCAATCCTTCACCCTATGTTGATTGCTGCCGCAACCCAAACATGTTCCTGCCTTCGCCCTGTAGTCGGCTTCCACATGGCCCTGACGCTTGCAGTAAGTACACTGTAGTGACGAAGCACTGCCACTGCCCTTAGAAGAACCAGAAGTCGAGAAAGCAGCTGTACCAGCCTGCTGCTGAGGTCTCGCAACATTAGGCCTATATTGACCCTGAGACTGGGCCAACCTGTACTGTGACTGAGCCTGATAAGACCCCTGCTGAAACTGAGGCCGATAGTAACCCTGCTAACCTTGCGGTCTGAAAGAACCCTGTTGCACTGAAGGCCTATGACCACTCTGTTGTATTGAAGGTCTATACAAACCCTGTTGGCCCTGCGGCTGAAATGGCCTCTTGCTAGGCTGACTAGGTTCAATCTGTTCCCCTTTCCTCTTTTTCAGTCTGGATACCGCATCAAAAGCCTTAGAAAATATATCATACTGATTCAGGGCCATCGCATCCTGAATCTCCGACCTCAAACCCAACATAAACCTCCGAGTCCTGCGCTTCTCATCTGCTACAAACTCCAGTGCATACCGGGACAGTTTAGTAAAAGTGGCCTCATACTGAGACACTGTAGCATCCCCCTGAACTAAAGACAAGAACTCCGCCTCTCTCATTTCCCGTGCAATCCTCGGGACATACTTCACCCGAAACGCTCTAAGGAAGGTATCCCAAACATACGGAGTATCTCTTGCCTCCCAACCGACTCTCACTGTGCGCTACTATTCCTCTGTCTCATAATCAAACAAGTAAACAGCATAAGTGACTTTCCTCTCATCAGTATAGTCTAGAGGATCGAATATCTTCTCTATCTTATTAATCCAAGCTTCCGCCTTCCTATCATCTGGCTCTCCCTGAAATCTCGGCGGATAATATCCCAAGAATTCCTTCAGCGTACCACGCCCATGGTAACCACCCTGAACATTCAACAACTGAGTCTGTAATGTCTGTGCTTGGGCAGCCTGCCCTGCTAGTATCTGTGCTTGCCCTGCCATAATCTCCGTCATCCTATCCATGGCTGCACCAAAACGGTCATCACCCCTATCTCGGCCCAGTGCCACATTATCTGGTGCCTCATCAACTACCTCAGGCCTACCTCCAATTCTTGGTCTACCAGCCATTCTACCAATTAAAAAGTTAGCACAGGTTATAGCACATATACAGGCTATAGACAATTATTAGCACATAACAACAACTCACATAAAGTACATAAATCACTTAAGTATCAATCACATAAATAAATTGATCACATAATCACATAGTCACTAAATCACTTAATCACTTAATCATATTAATACATATTTCACTTTTCTTTTACTTCATACATACTTTCATGCTAAGACCATTACCTACATTCTGAGAATACCTCGGCTGACAATTAAACATAAGCTCTGATACCACTTAATGTAACGCCCCAACTCGACCCCTCCTACAATCAGTCAGGACGCAACAGAATTTCGGCAGTATAATGACAGTAATTAGGACACCGAGGCTTTAAACCAATCTCATCGAAACTTATACAATCAACTCCACAACAATTCAACAACTAAACAACACAATCACAATATATAATAAACATTCTTTTACCATTGCATCCATATGTTATACGCCTCCGTTCCAACATCATACATTTACTATATAAAATACATTTTCAAAATAGATTATAACCAACTTAGCAATCTAATCATGTTCCAAAACAAGACTACTAAGCTAGCAACATTTAATCTACTATCTTTAAAACATCTTTTACATCATAAACTTCTAAGTAAATACAAACCAACTAGTTTTAATATACAAGATAACAAAAGAGTACAACATCAGATATCAATGACAAGACTCTGGCACATAGGACTTGTCTACATATGGCACATTATCCTCTTCTGGAGGCACGTACCCGTAATCTGGATTGGTAACACCTGTATGCATGCAATATTTGAGAGTGAGCTTATATAAAACAAACCCAGTAAGGATTCGATAGATCTCTAACAGTATTTACTATACTCCTTAAAAATCATCCTTTGAGCAGTAAACACACAATAATAATCAATAACAATATAAGTACATTAATTATAATGACCAATCAATAAAGGATATTTTAGTTGGTGTAGCTCCAAACGCCATCACGATCTCAATTGTTCTTCTTATAACTCCCCATTACTCACGCACCCGAGGTACCTCTCTAGCCCCTCCCTCCATGGTACCTCCGCCCATGCGAGCTGAGGGTAGCCTATGATAGTCATGCCGTTTTCAAACCGGCAGCCCGACGCTGCCCGAGAGGTGGTACACACATACCAAGACTCATGACAAAAATATTAATCATTCAAATCTTAGAAGAACAACCTTTCATGTTGACTATCTCCCGGCTCATCAATAATCAATTATCACAGGAGGACAACAAAGTAGGTTGTCTATCCCCGGCTCATCAATAATCAATCAATAATCATCATTTCAACAACATAACATCAACTAGTCAAATAAGCAACAAACAACTAAGTTAGATGACAAAGTAGGTCACCCAACTTAACATGCATTAAACGCACAACCAAACCCTAGTCTAACCATTAACAACTCACAATTCAATCACTCAAACACCACCCAAACATCCAAATGCATAATTCAACATTTTATAGAAAGACAACCCAAACTTCTAAAAGTCATAGCTTACATTCTATTAATCCGATAACTTCCAAACCAGTTTTTAACACTCACTCACTCAATCAACAACATTAACCCTCTCGAAAACTAATCATAAACCATCCACATCAAGCCCAACAATCCTAAAACCCTAATGCATCAAGGCTGAAATTTTTGGACTTTTACACCGACATCACAATCAAAATTTCGGCATTACAACATTACTACCACGTATTTAACAAATTTTTAGATACTAACAGCAAGTAATTCCAACAACCACAACATCATTTATTCAACAAATAGATAAATTCTTAATTTTTAATACCCGAAAATAGAAATGCATACTACAACGATTCAAAACTAATATAAACATATATAATCAATCCTTAGCATCTACTGAGCAATAATATAACATTAATTTAACATTTCAATGGCTAAAAATTCAATTATATGAATTAACATAAAAATGACATTTTGAGATCTAGAATTTTTCTCTCACCTTTAATATGTTTTGATGCAACAAAGGTGTAGAATGGAGGCCTCACAAGTGAATTCAAGCTTTGGTTGACAAGATTTGGCTTTGAATTGCAACTTCTAATGAAAAATTGTCTTTGAAAACTTTGAAATTTCTTTCTCTTTTCTCTCCTATGGCTCTCAGCCTTGTGTGTGTGAGTGAGTGTGTTTTTGTGCTTTGCTAATGTGTGTTGATGAAATATATACAAAGGTCAAACAAAATAAAAATAGTCAAAGTTGACACTTAGTTAATTTTTAGTCTTTTAATTGTTTTCTAATCTTTTAATAATTTTAGACTATGTTTTGCTCAAAACATTAAATAAGTACTTAGATTATTTCTAGATAATTTATTTTAGGTGACAAAGAGTTTTACATGTAAACATTTTCCCTCGATTCCGTTTAAAACTCAATTTTCGCAAAAGAAAATGAAATAACCTTTAAAATTCTAAAACCGATTTAAAATTCGTTTTAATCAAACACGGGTCTATTAATATCCGAGGACTAAGTTTTAAAACTTTTAAAACAACCCTGTAAAAATTTTAGCGGACAGGTGTTCAAAATACTATTTATAAAAATCGTTGATAAAATTTTTGATTCCGTTTTTTTATGAAAATTTCATGAACGCACACATAGCATGTATTAGGAATATAAATCACATATTTAGTACATTCTAACTTACATAACACATAAACATGTCAAATCATACACACAAATCGAAATAAAAACAAAATATGAGGTCTCACAGATTAGCTAAATAGTCCATAGCTAATTAAATAGAAAGTGCAACTAGTTTTATATATATATATATTTCATATTTTGAGTTTGTCTCTAGCAGTTTTGAGTTACAATAAATAAAATTCTTGTTTCAAAGCATCTTCTAGAACACATGTAGTTAAATCCTTATTTTAAGGTGTCCCCTAATTAAATGTATCTAGTTTTTTACGCTTTCATCCTACATCAACTAAAATCTATAGCCATTGACAATCTTATAAAACAAAAAAAGAAAAAAAGAAAAACTTTTTAACTATAGGTGATATTAAAGGACCTATTTAAATGATTCTCTATATATAATACGTTGATTTCGATTTTTTTTTTGTGTGTGTGTATACTTCATGTTAGTTTATTGAATTTTTTTTTTTCAAAATTAATCATGCTGCAAGATTTTTAAAATCTTATATTTTAGAGATTCTAAAAGAGATTCTTATGTATAAATTAAAATATTATTTCGAGAAATATGTCGTTTTCTTAAGTTTTACTTTCGATGGAATGATTCACGAGTATAAATTTCAACGACCATAACGATCATAATTCTTTGATGGAAGGTAGTAACAATGATCGACAAAGACAAATAACTATCGCTTTGAAATTAGATGAATTGGTAATTAAGAACAGAGGAAAGCAAAAAGAGAAATGTTATCCTTTTGACACGCAACTATTAATTTTATTTTTATTTAAACTTTGTCTTTGTGACCATGTGGTAATAGTTCAACTATTGACGGTGAAGAAGTAGCCAATTTACCTTGTTTTTAGTCTAGTGATATATTTTTCACTGTAAGTGTAAGAGTTTGCGAAATTAATTCTCGTAAATAATATATGAGATATGTATAACTTAAATTTCTCTTAAATCAAAAAATAAAAAGAAAATGAAGTAGCCAATTAATGTTCATAATAAATTTCCAGAAATTAAACAAGTGCAAATATATTGTCCCACCGACCAAACAAATATGAGAAAGACTCGTATAACTATGAGCATCATTTGAATGTTTTGTTAAGGAGACGATGGTCGGTTTTGCAGTTTCTGGACTATATTCAAAGTTGGATTTTGTCGGCTACAAAAATATGATAATAAAGTTTGATGAATATAGTATTTAGAGGAGAATGATTGATATCAAGAAATAGATTTATGATTCTCTATCGAAAAATTTTCGTCAATCAATTTGAACTAATATGAGTCTTTCATATATTTACATGTGTAAGTCTTATCAATCATGTGAGATACTGACACATCAGTTCGTACTGATACAAGAATGTTCTTTCTTCGTCTATAGAAATTGCAATCATTGAAAACCGTGGAGGAAGAAAACCCATACATGGAAAGGCGTGCACAACATTTTTAATTTTTTTTTTACGTGCATATCTCAATGACAAAAAAAAAAAAAAAAGTTAAGGGTTGCTATTCATTCAATCCGAATTATATCAATCCTCTCATGTGAGGTGGTTGTCACACACAGGTAGCACCCATTTTCTTTCTCATAGATTAATAGAAGAGTTTTTCCTAAGTTAAAACATAAATTCTTCACTAGAAAGTAGTGGTGAGCCACTTAGATGTGAGAGGGTGCACAAGCAACCCTTCAAATACTTGAAAACAAAATTCTTTTTTCTTTTTTTTTGATTTAAAAAAAATTATATTAAACACTTTTACTGAACGAGTACACCCTTAATCTTAAATTTCTGATCCCGTTACTACCAAAGCATAAAATTCTTTACTGGAAAGCTTTTCCTAGCTTCCCTTTTCTCTAGTAAAATAACGTGTCAGTATTTGATTTTTGACCATAATAGAGCTAAATTGAATTTACTCTCCACCTGAATTGACTAAATTGAAACTTTTTAGAAATAATAGAGTTAAATTAATTTTTTTTAAAATAATAGGAATTAAATTAACTAATTTTGAATAATAGGGATGAATTTACAATTTTTTTAAAAAAAAATAAAAATTAAATTGACTAGAGACAAAATTAAAAATTTAGAAAAATAATAAATACTATATATGCTATTTTCCTAACAAATACAATTAAGATATAACTTTTTTTTTTTAGCGATATCAGGACCGTGAAATTAATAATAGAAAAAAATCGTTTTCTTCTAATTTTTCTGTCTATTTCGAGCGATCCTGATCGCAACACAGGGTCACAAAAAACGTTCAAAGTGTCATAGCTCTTAGTCAAAGTTTGACATTCTACAAATTAAAGCAGCACCTACACACATCTATAAATAGCCATCTTTTCTATCCCTTTTGGCACATCATTAATCAAATTAGAAAGCTACAAATAGCAGCGGAGAGAAACATAGAGAGAAATGGATTTACTTCAGCTTCTTAGTTTGGCCATTTTTGCTATTCTTTTGTTGATCATGTCATGTAGGATAATGTTTTCATGGTGGATTTTGCCAAATCTAGCATATAGAAAGCTCAAGGCAAATGGGTTTTCTGGTCCAACACCAAACTTTCCTTTAGGAAATTTGAACGACATGAAAAAGAAGGCTGTTTTTTCCTCGTCCTCGGCCTTTGGCATCACCCATGACATACACTCCAGAGCATTTCCATATTTTGCTCTATGGCAAAAATCTTATGGTAAGTCTCAAGGTTACCAAAATTAATCTCACCTATATCTAAGCTCCATGCACTAGTTGGTGAAAGGGCTAAATTTCTCGTGCTCGGTCGTGGGTTGGCCATATTTGGAAACGTGGTAAAGAGTTTAAAATTATCATTGTCGTATTTAAAAAAGTAGGATTTATTAATTTTTCGATGGTATAATATTTTCAGAATATTTCAAAATCCATGTTAAATATCTTGCCAAGTTAATTAATACTACTGCATGCTTCATGCATGTTTTCTCCACATCTTTTTATTTCTTGCGATGAATGCTTTAGTTATACACAGTTTACGAGTTGTCAGAGATTATATATCAAGTATGTAGCCACATTAGTGCATGCTCCATTGTGAGGTGCCGGCTACACATGCGTATCGTTTTTTAGACCAATCCTATCCTGTTAATATCTGCTGATTATACTGTACATTTATTGTAGGCAAGGTATTCAACTATTGGTTGGGCACAGAACCATTTCTATATATTGCAGACCCAGAGTTCCTCAAGAAGATGTCAACAGGTGTGCTGGGAAAAAGTTGGGGAAAACCTACTATCTTTAAGAATGACAGAAAACCCATGTTTGGTAATGGCTTAGTCATGGTGGAAGGTGATGACTGGGTACGTCACAGGCATGTTATTACTCCTGCATTCTCTTCAGCCAACTTGAAGGTGTGTGATCATACACTTTTCTAAATTTCGCACATAACGAGAATTTCGTGCGCAAATTTGCCTTTGATAGTTTTTTTTATTATATTATCCTAATTTTTGAATTGATCTTTTAGATGGTTGAACATTTCACTTTCAAGTATAAAATGGCCGGTGGTTCTAAACAATCAATTTTTTATAAATATAATAGTTACACGTGTCATTATTTTTCGTAGACCTTACATACTTTTTCGTGGGGCTACCTATTCTTTCTGATTGTTTCTAGACATAATTCCTAACTTGGTATTTAATTAACAGGCAATGTCAAGGTTAATGATGGAGTCAGCCACAAATATGCTAGACCGCTGGATCACAAAGATCAACTCCGGAAAGCCAGAAATTGATGTAGAGAAGGAGATAATAAACACAGCAGGAGAAATAATTGCAAAAACTGGCTTTGGTATAAGCTACGAGAGTGGTCAAAAAGTGTTTGAAAAACTAAGAACCATGCAAATCACACTCTTCAAATCTAATCGATATGTAGGGGTACCCTTTAGCAAATACATGTGCCCTAAGCAAAGCTTGAAGGCAAAACATCTAGGGAATGAGATTGATGCGTTGCTTTTATCAATAATCAAGACTCGAAAAAGATCAAGTTGCAGACATTCTCAGCAAGATTTGCTAGGTCTATTGCTTTCAAGAAAAGATGTTAATGGCCGTCAGAATAAGACCCTGACGACGAGAGAGGTTGTTGATGAGTGCAAAACGTTTTTCTTCGGGGGGCATGAGACCACGGCCTTGGCACTCTCATGGATGTTGCTTCTACTAGCCATGCATCCAAAATGGCAAAATCAACTCCGAGAAGAGATTAAGGAAGTGATTGGAGACCAAGAGCTTGATCCAACATTGCTCAATGGACTTAAGAAGGTAAGATAAAATCCTTTATTATCAAAATACACATATTGTCTAATTAAGCATCTTGAGTTTAAATCATTAAGTGTAAAAATTAAATAAATGCATCATTATTTCATTACTATTGATCTTCTAATAACATTTTTATATTATTAAGGAATCCAAATACAGTTTGGAGTCATGCCCTGACAATTTAAGGGCTAATTAAAACTAATTGTGCGTGTTGTGCATGGAAGGATGGATCTAGTATAATACCAACTGTGATCTTCATGGCTCAATTTTTTTTTAAAATATGCTTTTTATCCCAAATTTTTTAAAGAAATATGTATATTTTCTTATAGGATAAAAAGTTAATTAGTCTATTGGAAAAATATTAGTGTAGTAGACCCCACAAATAATACCACTTATTTTTCAAAAAATACACTCTCAAGTGCACGTGTCACCATAATTTATTATGATTGTGCATATATACGATTGTGGATATACGATGTTAGTGGTCTTTTCATTCTTTGTGTGCATTGACAATTTTGAATGATTAAAATTGTTGACCACACGAGGTCGGGAGCTGCTCTGGAATTTTCAATGATAAAACTTGTTCACCACTCCGCCGACCCGTACCTCAAGTACACTTTATGATCAAGATTATTCCCAGTGAGATCCGTGGCAACACCCTGTAGAGCTATGACTATCAATTTACATACACAAGTTGACTTGGTTCAAGATTTTGCGACCAAAATCAATCTAAAAAAGTATATAAATTTGAACATTGGTCTCATTGTGGATATATAAATTTGATACCACGAGCAACTTGATGAAACTACCGCAACATCATAGATGTTTTGAATGGAAAATTCTTCGATTCAGTTGCACAAACCCAATTGACTTTATAATAGTTGGATTCATGTGATGTGAATTTCATTAGTTATGAATTGAATGTTGAACTAACCTATATATAGCAACCCATTTTAAAAAATTCAAGCATAAGCATTTAGTCATACGTTGGTTTGAAAGTAATTAATGACACCCATTTCATTCCTATTTATCAGGACAAAATAATTAGCCTGAATTACTAATGAAATTAACACTAACTTATTATTAATCACATACTTATTATGTCTCTGTTCAATATCGGACATTGTTGTGTTAAGAAGAGAGAAAGTGCTAGAACTGTTGGCTCTTTCTTTCTTTGTTTTTTCAATCTTCTTCAAGTTTGTTCTCTAATTTTTCATCTTTGCCAGTTAATTTACAAAGCTATTATTCATAAAATGCAGATGGGATGGGTGATGAATGAAGTCTTGCGACTATACCCACCAGCACCAAATGTACAACGCCAAGCAAGAGAAGACATTCGAGTAGAAAATGTGGTGATCCCAAAAGGCACAAACATATGGATCGATGTTGTAGCCATGCATCATGACAAGGAGCTTTGGGGTGAAGACATGAATGAGTTCAAACCAGAGAGATTTCAAGAAAACTTGCATGGTGGATGCAAGCACAAGATGGGGTTTTTGCCCTTTGGATTTGGAGGGAGGATGTGTGTTGGTAGGAACTTGACAATGATGGAGTACAAGATTGTGTTGACAATGATCCTCACTAAGTTTTCCATATCCCTCTCTACAAATTACCTTCACTTTCCAGCAATCATGCTCTCCCTCAGGCCTTCTCAAGGCCTTCCTCTAATTCTGGAACCTCTTTACTGGTAGGTATTAAAACTGGACCAAACTAAAACTTATTTCATTAGTTGGGGTCGATTATGTAAATTTGATAACGCCAGCCATAGTTAGACTGGTAGTTGTTCATATGTAGGTAAATTCAATTGTTTTTTCCTACCGTGCAGTTGAGCCCGGATGTCCCTCCATTAGTTAGGGTTAGTGATATGAATGTTTGGCGGACTACATATATGTTTTAGATGTATGTCTATAGTTTGTAACATACATATTTAATGGACAGTCTTACATAGCTATTTGTATTTACCGAGTTGGAATGAGATTAATAGTTGTTCAGTTCCATTGCATTGACTTTCTATACCAATTTTCAATAAAGATGTGTGTAAATTTCTAGCCCTTCATCAATTTAATAATTAAATAAATTAACTAAGTAAACTTGTAGGAAAGTAAATTTGTTGCAACAACTATAAGAACACAAAAATTTTAACGTGGTTCAACCAGCTAGGTCTACGTCCACGCGGCCACTCCCTGGCCTAACAAACCAATTCACTAAGTTTCAAGATATTACAGATACCAATGGAACTTACACAATTGAAAACTCCCTCTTAACCCTTGCCGCCTAGGTATAAGACTCCAATAGTAGATTCTCTAGTTTGGTGAGCTTCCCTTGACTTACAAAAGTTATTTCTCGAAGAATGTATATAAAAACATAAACAAAAGAGTCTTGAAACTCTAGAGGGATTGGTCAATTCATATATTTAAAACACACCGTGTTGCAACACTATTTAGAATATTCAGTACACTCTGTTACACAACATGTTGCAACACGACTCGACACAGACTTCCTACACCTAACTTCACGTTTCAGCTTCTTATACTCTGCTCATTGCTCGCAATCCTTCAATTGACAACTGATATGCCTATTTATGGAGCTTTGGTGCAGACGACAAATATAGGTAGGAGTGTCTTCAAGGTTATCTCTTTAGTACAACAAGAGTTCTTGACAGCTTGAACTTTATCACCTTATCACCTTATCCCTAAAGATGTAAGAACTCTTCAACGCATAAACTCTATTTGAACTTGGACTCTTCATAACTAGAATACTACTTGCACTAGAATACTTCATAGTAGCTTACCTGCAATCACAAAAATTCTACACGCAATATCCACACAATAATATCCATAATTTTTGCTAAAAAATAGCCAAATTTTTTTTAGCTAAAATCAGATCTTAACAATCTCCCCATTTGGCTTTGTTTCGGCAAAAAATCATAAGTAATGGTTCGTATAACATTCAGCCAAGTCTACCATCAAATTAGGCAGTGTAATAAATTAAACCTAATCAAACCATGCATAAAGTAAACCATTGTCTTGTGGGTCCATCTCCCCTTTTGACAAAATAAACCAAAGCAATAGAATAGAGTAGCAGAGCACGACGTATAACAATAAAGTAGCAACATAGAAGCATAATAGTGTATCAGAGCAAAATTAACATAAAAACAACAAAGTATAATACTAAAAACTGTAAAGTATCAGAGCAATAAACATCAAGCACACGAACATTCACGCAGTGGATGTGGAGATGAAATCAAGTATGGTCTGTTGACAACCATTATCTTCTGCTGATTAGCTTTAACAGTGGCTTGATCATTGCGCAGCTCTAGACTTCATCCTGAAGTTTCTGCACCTATTGCAACAGCGCAGCAGTAGTTGTTGTAGAAGCTGTTCCAACATTGCCTTCAGCTCGAGGCTTCCCTTGAATATTAACTTTATATTGACCCTGCAAAAACTTGGACAAGTGGATACTATGCTTGCTTTCAAGAAACCTGTAAAATAATGGCCTAGCAATTTCTCAAGAAAATGAAGTAGTGAGTAGAGAATAGATAAGAGAGAAATTCGTGTGAGATAATGAGAAGCCTTAGATTAGCAAACTTTGTGGAAGAAAGAGTTTTTCAATGATTAGACTCCTAGAGTTAATAGAAAACAATGAGACACAAGTTTATTGGACATAAAACTCTCTTGAATAGTCACAACTTTTTAACTTACCAAAGTCAACACATATCTGCCATGTCATCAAACAGATTTGTCTCCAAAAACAAACTTTTTTTTTCCTTTTTTTTTCTTTTTCTTTTGTGTTACGGCACAAGTTTAGTCTAAAAGATTGTTTCAGTACATGTTGCAACATAACTTCATCAATCAGCCACTTAAGCACTTAAATTTATAAATTATTTCTTAAACATAAAAAAAAAAATGATTGTCACACACAATCCACATTCATTGTGATTTCATCAACAAGATTTATTCAATACTTAAATCACACAAGAATTTATAACTTGAACCATGTGTATGTGTGAAAGCTATATAAATATCTTTCTCGAAATTCCTCAGAATCAGGATTTGCAAGATTTAGAATTTAAAACAACCTGTTCAAACAACTTGATCGTTAAATCACATTACAAATTCTTTTCTTCATTTTCATATGAATATTGGACTTGGTAGCTTTCACTCTAAAACCTTTAATCTGGTCTAGGTAGTTTTTTTCAGTCTCCACTTTCTCTTTTTTTTTTTTGCTTTTGTTTGTTTGTTTTTTCTTTTTTCATATCTTTTTCCCTTTCATGAGTGAATAGAGTACATGAACGGATAAAGAGACTTTTCTTTATATCCAGAGTCACTAGAAAGTTCAAATTTATGCACTTGCAAACCATTAAAATCAGTTTATCAATCAGATCAAAATATAGTGTGCACAAAAAGTATGGTTCAAATAATAAATCTCAAGTTGATTTAATTATTAAACTTTCACATTTCTTGAAACTTATCACTTTCATATTTCAATGTATGTACCAACATTAATTGGTACAAATACCAATAGTTTTTTTCAAAACTTCAAGTCTCGCAGAGTTAAGTGCCTTAGTGAAAATGTTTGCTAGCTGATGTTTTGTTGCAACATATTCTAGAACAACTTTTTTTGTTTCAACAAGCTCACGAATAAAAGGATGTCGGATATTGATGTGCTTATTCGTGAATGTTGCACAGGGTTTTTAAAAATGGTTATGACACAAAAATTATAACAAAAAATAGCTAAAACTTCTTGTTTAATGCCATAGTCTTCCAACATTCGTCTTTTAAGTCTTCTTTGACATTTTTGAGTTCAAACTGTGAGGTAAAGCATATATACTTGACCATTTTATGAGCAAAAAATGCTCCTATCCTGAAGCAATAATTAAGTTCTAATCTGAGTCGACCTTGCGTGGATGCCCTCCAAATGTACACCGCTCGAATGCTGATCTTTGACAGACCAGCATCGATTTTGCAAACTACAATAATTTGTGAGCTGTTCTCAACTTGATCATGATGCAATTTAGCCTATAAAATATGTAACACAAATTCCTTAATTTAGCAACTTTGAAAAAAGTTTCATTATTTAAAGTCTCATTATTTATCTTACAATTTCATAACATCATTCTGTAGTAGATGTGCAAAATGTCTACACTTTTTATACCTTCGTTCAGAGTAATTGTAATACCTCAGCAGCATTTGATCAGCTTGGTAGTTATGAACATCATTGTTCTACTTGTATCTATCTACCAGATATACATATACATAGACTTGCATTAAACACACAAGGGAGAATTGGAATGGTTACAAATGTCGCAATATATATGTCTATATATATATATATATATATATATATATATATAGCTGGCAAATGAAAATTGATTGTGATCATATAGTTTGAGAATGAGATATTGGTATATTTTCAGTTGATTTCCAGCTGCCATCTAGCACTAACATACTAAGAGTGCTGGACTTCAAATTGCACGTAGGCTGAAAAATGTACATGGTAAACCTTGGTCATATGAAGTAAGCCAGGCCCTAGTTTTGCTCCACATCTGCGTACAACCGACTTTACGAGTGAGCCTTATCCTTTCTAGACCGAACATAATTAGAGTTTTATACACGAGCTGTCCTTTATGATAAATAGGCAAGGATTTGAAATTTTGCCTCCCCTCGTTGGTGTAATTATCCATACAATACATGGCCAATTAAATTGTCAGAAGTACGTTTGGGCATGATCTACTGCTTCAGGAAGAAATTTCACTTAGTGGGTATATCAAGAATTCTAGTTTCAAATAATTTATCGGCATGAAAAGTGATAGTCAACACCATGGAGAGGTGATACCACTATTAGACTTTTCTGTACGAGGAAAACACAAATCTCTGATCATTTAAATTTTCACTTCCTACATTGAAGATTTTTCAATTCACGCGTATAATGTCTTATAATAGTATGAGTAGTTTATTAATGAGTGTTACATATTTAAATAATAATTTGAGTTAGTTAATTATAGATTTGGAGTCAAAAATAATTAATTTTAAACTTATAATACTTTTTACCAAAAAAAAAAATTTATAATACTGGTCTCATTTGTGAGTCTAAAATTGACAATATAAGATCGCTTCCTAATGATGCAAAATAAAGGTCAGAAGCAGCCTCCCCATAGATGCATATAATACAATACTGCGACCACGTAAAACAAATAAACAAATGAATTATTTTGAATGCTTTTGCAGACATATAATATTCAACATAAGGAAGAAACTTTAAAACGAATGGTCATTTGAAATGGTCGCACACAATGGTGATATGTTGCCTTCAATTACATATGAAATCACTTATTGTAAATTTTATTATGATGGTCCCCATTGAGTTCCGTGGATTCTTTTATCAAAAAGTGTATCTTCCGGTCCTTTTACTAATTTTTCTTGACATATTACTAATTCTTAACGAACTAATATCCGATTTAAGTATCTCTCTAAAATCTTAAAAGTTAAATTTTCCATAGAAATAATCATCAACATCATTGTATGTGTGGTGAGAAGTGTCTCTTTTTAGTTGGTCTCACACGTTCTTTGTATATTTTGCAGCACCCATTTGCATAGCTTGCTGAAATTCGACCCCTTCTATTTCTTTCGAGTACCAATTTTTTTTTTCCGACAAAAAAATATCTCACATTTTTTAGTGTGTACTATATAATCCTAACGTTCTATAATTGGAAACATATCTTGATTGCTATATTGTTTGTCTAGTGCCCTATTGTAGATTCTATATGCTATTGTTTGTCTAGTGCCGTATTGTAGATTCTATATGCCATAAGTGGCATAAAATATTAGGACCAGTGACATCGCATGATAAATGGTTATAAGGTTTTAATTAGACTATTCCAAGAATATGGTCCAAACACGGAGGATAAAAGTTCTTTGTCAGCTAGTTCTTGAGATCTAGGGTGGGGATCATACATGTTAATCATGTCACCTTTTTTCTTTTTTTTTTTTAGTTTCAATTATGTTACCTCTGAAGCATACAAATAGCCACAAGCTACATTGATTCAATTCATTGAATAATATTGAATTATCATATTATTTAATTAAAAATTTAAATTGTTAGATATAGTAGTTAATTATTTTTACTTATTATTTTTAACACGCTTCTGTATGTGTAGACGAAATTCTTGTTGAGCCTTGTGAATGAACTTTTATTTTTAAATAGATGATTACGAGACTTGAACCTAAAATCAATTAGTAACGTTCATGAGAGCATTAAGGCTGTGGGCTCTCATGCCCTCTGAAGAAAAACGTTAATTACCAGTTAATTACCAAGTTAGTGACCAGGCTTGCAAACAATAAAAAAGCACAAGTAGCACCCTCTTTGCGTCTCACTAAAAATGACATATGTAACCATTACATCGACCAAAGACTGATCGTTTAAAGTAACCTGCCATTTCGAATCTTCTTTCCCAAGTTAATGGTGATATTAATAAAAGGTAGAAATATATCACCAGAAACGTACTTGAAAGTGAAATAAATTATACAAAAGATCAATTCACAAATTAAAATATCATAATAAAAAACTATTCGTTTAAAGAAACTCTCGTTATATGCGCGATCTGAAAAAGTGTATAAATCACACACTACCTACAATAAATGTCTAGTATTGTCAGTAGATATATATTAATCGATATAACATGGGATTAGTCTGACAAACGTTTGATGTATGTGGTGCAAGGGTCTCATGCACATGTACATGTGAGGGCGACACCCCACACACACTATTAGAAAATATTAGTGCTGTTGTGTAACTTATGTGTTTTTGAACTTTTGAAAAAATTAGAAATAAGTTTTCGGGAAAAAAAGACAATATATAAAACTTACTTGACAAGAACAGAATGCATAAATTAGATCGAGTCTTGGATTTCATCCAATCTCCTTATGGTTTTATTGCCCTGCACTGGTGCTAATGGCTCAATGGCGCAAACATCCCAGGATAATCTCTCTTACGTTAGCAGCACTACAAAATATAAGAACAACGAACTAGAATAATGCAGAAGTTCTCTCTCGTAATTAATAGACTATGAAAGTTGAACGAAAATGATGAATGAATTTCGTTTGGGTTTTCAAGCTATTTATAGAAGGTTGTTACCTATTCAGACAGGTACATGCAAATTCTGACCAACTGCATGAGGTGTGTTTTGGACAAAAATTGTCCAGAACTGACAAATGACAATTAAGACAAAACTGTCTGATAACTGCAAAGCTTCCAGAATTAGCTGTCTGCAGAAACTTCTTAAATTAATAAAATTATATTAATTATGATTTTGTTATTCTTTTGTCCAAAAAGATAGAGCCACTAGAGTCGCGACGCGCGCAGATGTGTGGTGGTTTAGACCTAACCTTAGGTCATTTCTCGTCTAAAGGCTATTAGTGCCCCTTGGGGCCAAACCCCAAGTGTCAAAACTTGAGATATATAAATTGAAATAAATGACTTTATTTTTTCGATGTGAGAATCTTCAAATTCCACTATATTTCAACTTCTAAGTTAACTTTATATATTCCTCATTTTCAATTCTCCAACTTTGAGTTTCAATTTCTCATTCATTTCTTATTGGTTTTAACCAAGTGAATATAATACGCGCATTCCCTCGACGAGACGAATGCGTATGTACTTAGTTCTTCTCTAAATGTAGTACCCACTTAATAATTGTTTCAAAGGTGGTCAAAATCACTTGGGATAAAACCCAATAACACCACACACTTCATGTCCGAACATGTTCTAGGGTGTATGTCGTGGGTGATGCTAAGGCCCGAGGAGGAGGAAAAATCATCCTTCATTTTCTTGTCATTCAAATTTCCTAGAGGGAAGCTTGGTGTTGGACAAGAAAACCCATTTTCCCTAAGCTTTCGATATGCTAGATTTGGCAAAATCCACCATGCACGAAAAGATTATCTTACACGGCATGATGAGCTAAAGAAAAGCAAAAATGGCTAAACTAAGAAGTTGAAGAAGCTCAAGAAAATCCATTTCTCTCTCTATATGTTATCTCTCTGGTGACTAAATGCTGCTCTCTCTAGCTCTCTAAGTTGTGTACGTAGTGATGTGCCAAAAGGATGGAACAGAAGGATATTTATAGATGTGTGTCGGTGCTGCTAGAGTGTCCCAACTTTGACTTTTTTGACCCTGATTGCATGGTCTGTGTTGTTTTTGTATGTATCATAGTTTTTTTTTTCTTATGTTAATGTGTCTGCTCCTTTTGCATGCATGTTTCATGTCTTTCGTGATTTGTCAACGTTTGGTTTTTTCATGTCAATTACGGCTCCAACCCAGTACACATTGTCTATTGAAGCAGGCCTACCAAACCCGTCCCCCATATCTCGCCAAAAAGTTGTTTTTTTGTAAGTTTTTGTTGCTCCTTTTTTTTATTTTTTGTTTTTATTTTTTATTATCTAGGATTAGCCCACAAGCCATATATTGGATTAAACACCATCAAAGGCATTTAGTCCCATGACGGACACGTCATCGGCATCCCACCACTTGGCCAAATAACTGAGTGTGAACCAAACTTGGAAATAAAGCGGCACGACACAAAACATGCACCAGTTCAATCAAGAGTTTGATTCTCAGAACAGTTAGCAAGACTCAAACCTGGGTTGTACCGTTATTCGCCTTCTGCCACTTGCCACTGGGGTGACCCCTTAGGGTCAAGTTTTTGTTGCTCGTTGCCTAAGTTTTTTCTTTTCCACATCCAAAATTTGGGTAAAAAAATTAAAATACGATATATTATAATTAGATATTTTAAATTTAAACCATAATTTTTTTGATATCCATTATAACCAAAAAAAAAAAAAAAAAAAGTTCTTGCCGCTCGTTGCGTAACTCCTTGTTTCTATTAGACAACAATGTATGTCCTGACGTGGCAAAGAAAAATTGAGTTGACTATTCAACCATAAACAGCAATTATCAAATAAAAGCAAAAGAGTCGCCAAAAAAATTGTGTTTTGACCTACTAATTTGGACGCAAGAATATTAACTGGTCATGTGTTTCGATGTTTCACACCCAACATTGTGTGTCTGAAGAAGTTCCACTCATCAAAAGGAAAATAATAATAATAATAATAATAATTCTAGTTGTAGTCAAGATCTGCAGGTCTTTCCATCCATGGGATTTTCTTCATATAATCTTTCCATGGTATTCTTTTATTTCAAATTTCTGCTTATGCAAAATTATTCTCCTCTAATACTTAATTCATTAAAACTTCATTATTAGGTTTCCTTTTTAAGCATCTAAAAATAATGAGGGCTAAATAAAAACACATTAATTATTTAGCATAGTACATTGTTATGTTTTTGGTGTTTTCTTAATCAATTTAAATGATGATAGGATTGTACTTTCGAAGACGCGGGGAATATTTTGCTTTTTCTTTTCTTGGGCACAAAGGTGTAAGACTTATTATGGGGGCGTTATAGTCATTATATAAAAATCTCTTTTGTAGGTCATTACTAAATAATAACTCTGGAAAAATACCAAAAGATGAAAAATAAGTGTAAAAGAAGGAAAAAAGACATATCACATGGGATCCTTGTTGAAAGGTTTATATGAACGGCTACAACTAATGACGGAGTTATTTATGGACCAATGAAGGCTACACTATTAACGAATGAGTTGAGACTGTGTTTTTTTAAAACAGTGTGTGTATTTTTACATTGAAAACTAATTTAACTTTATTAAAAAAAATTAAACATATATGGTACCAAATTATGTGTTTTCAATCTCTAATAAACAATAATCATGGATAAACCCTTGATTACAACACTTAGGAAATTGATTTTCTTAAAATTAAGTCTCATATTCATACCATAACGTGATGTTTAGTGCCCTTGAAAGTTGAAACCATATTCGTTAGTGGTTAAGAAGCATTTATGAATCTGACAATGTGAACATTGAAAGTATGAGGACTTTAATTTGCCATGTGAGCAATTATATATGTGAACTCGGAAACTGGCTACCACTGAGATATAGGTTTAGCTATAGGTGTTAGTCCAATCATATATTAATAAATGTTGATGTTATTTTTGAATTATTAAATCTTCATTCATAATTTTATTCTAACAAACGTGATTGGTATTATAAGTTTAAGAAATAACTATTTGAACTTCAAATTAAGTGATTCAAAATGGTTAATTCAAATTATCACTTAAACCTACAACACTCAATTATAAATCATACACTTAATACTCGGTGGAACATTACACACACTGACTATTGAAAACCTGACATCATTGTCAGGCGTATAGATCAGACAGTGTAGGATATATTACACACACCCTTGTTGAAGACTTGACATCCTCATCAGGTGCACAATAAAGGTGCAAGATATGTTGAATACCTGATGTCCTCGTAAGGTGCACAGATGAGACAGTGCAAGATTTGTTGAATAGAAGACTTTCTTGTCACGTGTTGGTGAGGCGGTCCAGGATTTGTTGAAGACGTGACGTTCTCATCAGGTGTATAGACGAGGCACTGCAGGATTTTAGAGATGGCAAATGATTAGCTCTAAATACTATTTTTCTGTATTCCAAACCTAGTATCTCTGGTCCGCAAACAGTGTTTTAAACTTAAGAAATACTTGCTTAGATCTCAAATCAATTTACCTAAAATGGTTAATCAAATATATTATTTAAATCTTCAACACCCATTCATAAGTCACACATTTATCACTTCTTCCACTAATGAGAGATATTGCAACCATACTTATATGATTATCGTCTATCACATGTCGATGTTGTCCATATCATTGACTCTTTGAACAAGGAAAAAATGCATCATCGTCTAACATTTTTCACCTAATTCACCTAGGGAGAAAATATATTATTGTTTGACCTACACATTGCAAATAATGTGTTCAACAAGCTTATTAGAACACAAATACACCCTGATTAGTCAAGCTTTGTTACGGACAAAAAAAACAAAAAACTCAAGCTTTTGTTTACCAAAAAAAAAAGAAGTCAAGCTTTTGTATTTAGATCTCCTACCTTTCATCTTGCTTTGAAATTGCAATTCACTGCGAATTATATTTAACTAGCTTATACGTACTGCATAAATATTGCGACTTATTTGTGAACTATATTTTTTTTTTCATAATTTGCATATTTTAATAGCAAAGTCCGAAATAAGTTGATTGGATGGGGCCGTGAGGAAAGAGTTATTCACTTTATAATTAAATACTACGTTGTTGATTCTTGTAATAATGCAAAACATGATAATAATGAATTTATGAAGAAGATTAATCAGGTCAAGGAGGGGCGGTATCATGGGAGAAACCGTGGGGGCAAGCACAAGTGGAAGAGTTAAATTCCTATGTAATATCATTAAAAAAAAATATTTTGACCTCCTAATGTTAAATTTCTAGCTCCGCCTCTGAGATCAAGCACAAGTGGAAGAGTTATATAAGTCATGTTTATTTTTGTTATTTTTTGCATATCGTTTGGGGAGTAATTAGTATTTTAGTCAAAACTAGTTAGTAGTAATAGTTCTTTTGTCCTACATCGATTAGCTAAATAGTCCATAGCTAATTAAATAGAAAGTGCAACTAGTTTTATATATATATATATATATTTCATATTTTGAGTTTGTCTCTAGCAGTTTTGAGTTACAATAAATAAAATTCTTGTTTCAAAGCATCTTCTAGAACACATGTAGTTAAATCCTTATTTTAAGGTGTCCCCTAATTAAATGTATCTAGTTTTTTACGCTTTCGTCCTACATCAATTAAAATCTATAGCCATTGACAATCTTATAAAACCAAAAAAGAAAAAAAGAAAAACTCTTTAACTATAGGTGATATTAAAGGACCTATTTAAATGATTCTATATAATACGTTGATTTCGAAAAATAAATTTTTTTTTTTTTTGTGTATACTTCATGTTAGTTTATTGAATTTTTTTTTTCAAAATTAATCATGCTACAAGATTTTTAAAATCTTATACTTTAGAGATTCTAAAAGAGATTCTTATGTATAAATTAAAATATTATTTCGAGAAATATGTCGATTTCTTACGTTTTACTTTCGATGGAGTGATTCACGAGTACAAATTTCAACGACCATAACGATCATAATTCTTTGATGGAAGGTAGTAACAATGATCGACAAAGACAAATAACTATCGCTTTGAAATTAGATGAATTGGTAATTAAGAACAGAGGAAAGCAAAAAGAGAAATGTTATCCTTTTGACACGCAACTATTAATTTTATTTTTATTTAAACTTTTTCTTTGTGACCATGTGGTAATAGTTCAACTATTGACGGTGAAGAAGTAGCCAATTTACCTTGTCTTTAATCTAGTGGTATATTTTTCATTATAAATGTAAGAGTTTGCGAAATTAATTCTCGTAAATAATATTTGAGATATGTATAACTTAAATTTCTCTTAAATTAAAAATGAAAAAGAAAATGAAGTAGCCAATGTTCATAATAAATTTCCAGAAATTAAACAAGTGCAAATATATTGTCCCACCGACCAAACAAATATGAGAAAGACTCGTATAACTATGAACCAATATGAGTCTCTCATATATCTACATGTGTAAATCTTATCAATCATGTAAGATACTGACACATCAGTTCGTACTGATACAAGAATGTTCTTTCTTCGTCTATAGAAATTGCAATCATTGAAAACCGTGGAGGAAGAAAACCCATACATGGAAAGGCGTGCACAACATTTTTAATTTTTTTTTTACGTGCATATCTCAATGACAAAAAAAAGAAGAAAAAGTTAAGGGTTGCTATTCATTCAATCCGAATTATATCAATCCTCTCATGTGAGGTGGTTGTCACACACAGATTGAACCCATTTTCTTTCTCACAGATTAATATAAGAGTTTTTCCTAAGTTAAAATATAAAATTCTTCACTAGAAAGTAGTGGCGAGCCACTTAGATATGAGGGCGTGCACAAACACCCCTTCAAGTACTTGAAAACAAAAATCTTTTATTTTTTTATTTTATTTTTAAAATTATATTAAACACTTTTATTGGACGAGTACACCCTTAATCTTAAATTTTTGATCTCGTTACTACCAAAGCATAAAATTCTTTACTGGGAAGCTTTTCCTAACTTCCCTTTTCTCTAGTAAAATAACGTGTTAGTATTTGATTTTTGACCATAATAGAGCTAAATTGAATTTACTCTCCATCTAAATTGACTAAATTGAAACTTTTTAGAAATAATAGAGTTAAATTAATTTTTTTTAAAAATAATAAGAATTAAATTAACTAATTTTGAATAATAGGGATGAATTTACAAATTTTTTTTAAAAAAATAAAAATTAAATTGACTAGAGACAAAATTAAAAATTTAGAAAAATAATAAAGACTATATATGCTATTTTTCCTAACAAATACGATCAAGATATAACTTTTTTTTTAATTTTTTATTGCGATATGAGGACCGTGAAGACCAACGACACGAGAGGGGTTGGTGGTACTCGTTTTGAGCCGTATTGACATTGACATGGAATAACACCCAACGTTGACAAATCATAAAGGATATGAAACAAAAGTAGACAAAAATTAATAATAGAAAAACTCGTTTTCTTCTAATTTTATTTTCTATTTCGAGCGATCCTGATCGCTACACAGGGTCACAAAAAACGTTCAAAGTGTCATAGCTCTTAGTCAAAGTTTGACATTCTAGAAATTAAAGCAGCACCTACACACATCTATAAATAGCCATCTTTTCTATCCTTTTTGGCACATCATTAATCAAATCAGAAAGCTACAAATAGCAGCAGAAAGAAACATAGAGAGAAATGGATTTACTTCAGCTTCTTAGTTTGGCCATTTTTGCTATTCTTTTGTTGATCATGTCATGTAGGATAATGTTTTCATGGTGGGTTTTTCGAAATCTAGCATATAGAAATCTCAAGGCAAATGGGTTTTCTGGTCCAACACCAAACTTTCCTTTAGGAAATTTGAACGACATGAAAAAGAAGGCTGTTTTTTCCTCGTCCTCGGCCTTTGGCATCACCCATGACATACACTCCAGAGCATTTCCATATTTTGCTCTATGGCAAAAATCTTATGGTAAGTCTCAAGGTTACCAAAATTAATCTCACCTACATCTAAGCTCCATGCACTAGTTGTTGAAAGGACTAAATTTCCCGTGCGGGGTTGTGGGTTGGACATATTTGGAAACGGGGTAAAGAGTTTAAAATTATCATTGTCGTACTTGAAAAAGTAGGGTTTATTAATTTTTCGATGGTACAATATTTTCAGAATATTTCAAAATCCATGTTAAATATCTTGCCAAGTTAATTAATACTACTGCATGCTGCATGCATGTTTTCTCCTCATCTTTTTATTTCTTGCGATGAATGCTTTAGTTATGCACAGTTTACGAATTGTCAGAGATTATATATCAAGTACGTAGCCACATTAGTGCATGCTCCATTGTGAGGTGCCGGCTACACATGCGTATCGTTCTTTAGACCAATCCTATCCTGTTAATATCTGCTGATTATACTGTACATTTATTGTAGGCAAGGTATTCAACTATTGGTTGGGCACAGAACCATTTCTATATATTGCAGACCCAGAGTTCCTCAAGAAGATGTCAACAGGTGTGCTGGGAAAAAGTTGGGGAAAACCTGCTATCTTTAAGAATGACAGAAAACCCATGTTTGGTAATGGCTTAGTCATGGTGGAAGGTGATGACTGGGTACGTCACAGGCATGTTATTACTCCTGCATTCTCTTCAGCCAACTTGAAGGTGTGTGATCATACACTTTTCTAAATTTCGCACATAATGAGAATTTTGTGCGCAAATTTGCCTTTGATAGTTTTTTTTATTATATTATCCTAATTTTTGAATTGATCTTTTAGATGGTTGAACATTTCACTTTCAAGTATAAAATGGCCGGTGGTTCTAAACAATCAACTTTTTATAAATATAATAGTTACACGTGTCATTATTTTTCGTAGACCTTACATACTTTTTCGTGGGGCTACCTATTCTTTCTGATTGTTTCTAGACATAATTACTAACTTGGTATTTAATTAACAGGCAATGTCAAGGTTAATGATGGAGTCAGCCACAAATATGCTAGACCGCTGGATCACAATGATCAACTCCGGAAAGCCAGAAATTGATGTAGAGAAGGAGATAATAAACACAGCAGGAGAAATAATTGCAAAAACTGGCTTTGGTATAAGCTACGAGAGTGGTCAAAAAGTGTTTGAAAAACTAAGAACCATGCAAATCACACTCTTCAAATCTAATCGATATGTAGGGGTACCCTTTAGCAAATACATGTGCCCTAAGCAAAGCTTGAAGGCAAAACATCTAGGGAATGAGATTGATGCGTTGCTTTTATCAATAATCGAGACTCGAAAAAGATCAAGTTGCAGACATTCTCAGCAAGATTTGCTAGGTCTATTGCTTTCGAGGAAAGATGTTGATGGCCGTCAGAATAAGACCCTGACGACGAGAGAGGTTGTTGATGAGTGCAAAACGTTTTTCTTCGGGGGGCATGAGACCACGGCCTTGGCACTCTCATGGACGTTGCTTCTACTAGCCATGCATCTAAAATGGCAAAATCAACTCCGAGAAGAGATTAAGGAAGTGATCGGAGACCAAGAGCTTGATCCAACATTGCTCAATGGACTTAAGAAGGTAAGATAAAATCCTTTATTATCAAAATACACATATTGTCTAATTAAGCATCTTGAGTTTAAATAATTAAGTGTAAAAATTAAATAAATGCATCATTATTTCATTACTATTGATCTTCTAATAACGTTTTTATATTATTAAGGAATCCAAATACAATTTGGAGTCATGCCCTGACAATTTAAGGGCTAATTAAAACTAATTGTGCGTGTTGTGCATGGAAGGATGGATCTAGTATAATACCAACTGTGATCTTCATGGCTCCATTTTTTAAAAAAATATGCTTTTTATCCCAAATTTTTTAAAGAAATATGTATATTTTCTTATAGGATAAAAAGTTAATTAGTCTATTGGAAAAATATTAGTGTAGCAGACCCCACAAATAATACCACTTATTTTTCAAAAAATACACTCTCAAGTGCACGTGTCACCATAATTTTTTATGATTGTGCATATATACCATTGTGGATATACGATGTTAGTGGTCTTTTCATTCTTTGTGTGCATTGACAATTTTGAATGATTAAAATTGTTGACCACACGAGGTCGGGAGCTGCTCTGGAATTTTGAATGATAAAAATTGTTGACCACACCGCCGACCCGCACCTCAAGTACACTTTATGATCAAGATTATTCCCAGTGAGATCCGTGGCAACACCCTGGAGAGCTATGACTATCAATTTACATACACAAGTTGACTTGGTTCAAGATTTTCCGACCAAAATCAATCTAAAAAAGTATATAAATTTGAACATTGGTCTCATTGTGGATATATAAATTTGATACCACGAACAACTTGATGAAACTACAGCAACATCATAGATGTTTTGAATGGAAAATTCTTCGATTTAGTTGCACAAACTCAAACGACTTTATAATAGTTGGATTCACATGATGTGAATTTCATTAGTTGTGAATGTTGAACTAACCTATATATAGCAACCCATTTTAAAAAATTCAAGCATAAGCATTTAGTCATACATTGGTTTGAAAGTAATTAATGACACCCATTTCATTCCTATTTATCAGGACAAAATAATTAGCCTGAATTACTAATGAAATTAACACTAACTTATTATTAATCACATACTTATTATGTCTCTGTTCAATATCGGACATTGTTGTGTTAAGAAGAGAGAAAGTGCTAGAACTGTTGGCTCTTTCTTTCTTTGTTTTTTCAATCTTCTTCAAGTTTGTTCTCTAATTTTTCATCTCTGCCAGTTAATTTACAAAGCTATTATTCATAAAATGCAGATGGGATGGGTGATGAATGAAGTCTTGCGACTATACCCACCAGCACCAAATGTACAACGCCAAGCAAGAGAAGACATTCGAGTAGAAAATGTGGTGATCCCAAAAGGCACAAACATATGGATCGATGTTGTAGCCATGCATCATGACAAGGAGCTTTGGGGTGAAGACGTGAATGAGTTCAAACCAGAGAGATTTCAAGAAAACTTGCATGGTGGATGCAAGCACAAGATCGGGTTTTTGCCCTTTGGATTTGGAGGGAGGATGTGTGTTGGTAGGAACTTGACAATGATGGAGTACAAGATTGTGTTGACAATGATCCTCACTAAGTTTTCCATATCCCTCTCCCCAAATTACCTTCACTCTCCAGCAATCATGCTCTCCCTCAGGCCTTCTGAAGGCCTTCCTCTAATTCTGGAACCTCTTTACTGGTAGGTAATAAAAGTGGACCAAACTAAAACTTATTTTATTAGTTGGGGTCGATTATGTAAATTTGATAACGCCAGCCATAGTAAGACTGGTAGTTGTTCATATGTACGTAAATTCAATTGTTTTTTCTTACCGTGTAGTTGAGCCCGGATGTCCCTCCATTAGTTAGGGTTAGTGATATGAATGTTTGGGGGACTACATATATGTTTTAGATGTATGTCTATAGTTTGTAACATACATATTTAATGGACAGTCTTACATAGCTATTTGTATTTACCGAGTTGGAATGAGATTAATAGTTGTTCAGTTCAATTGCATTGACTTTCTATACCAATTTTCAATAAAGATGTGTGTAAATTTCTAGCCCTTAATCAATTTAATAATTAAATAAATTAACTAAGTAAACTTGTAGGAAAGTAAATTTGTTGCAACAACTATAAGAACACAAAAATTTTAACGTGGTTCAACCAGGTAGGTCTACGTCCACGCGGCCACTCCCTGGCCTAACAAATCAATCCACTAAGTTTCAAGATATTACAGATACTAATGGAACTTACACAATTGAAAACTCCCTCTTAACCCTTGCCGCCTAGGTATAAGACTCCAATAGTAGATTCTCTAGTTTGGTGAGCTTCCCTCGACTTACAAAAGTTCTCTCTCGAGAACACACATTCTTCTCTCAAAGAATGTATATAAAAACATAAACAAAAGAGTCTTGAAACTCTAGAGGGATTGGTCAATTCATATATTTAAAACACACCGTGTTGCAACACTATTTAGAATATTCAGTACACTCTGTTACACAACATGTTGCAATACGACTCAACACAGACTTCCTACACCTAACTTCACGTTTCAGCTTCTTATACTCTGCTCATTGCTCACAATCCTTCAATTGACAACTGATATGCCTATTTATGGAGCTTTGGTGCAAACGACAAATATAGGTAGGAGTGTCTTCAAGGTTATCTCTTTAGTACAACAAGAGTTCTTGACAGCTTGAACTTTATCACCTTATCACCTTATCCCTAAAGATGTAAGAACTCTTCAACGCATAAACTCTATTTGAACTTGGACTCTTCATAACTAGAATTCTACTTGCACTAGAATACTTCATAGTAGCTTACCTGCAATCACAAAAATTCTACACGCAATATCCACACAATAATATCCATAATTTTTGCTAAAAAATAGCCAAATTTTTTTTAGCTAAAATCAGATCTTAACAATCTCCCCATTTGGCTTTGTTTCGGCAAAAAATCATAAGTAATGGTTCGTATAACATTCAGCCAAGTCTACCATCAAATTAGGCAGTGTAATAAATTAAACCTAATCAAACCATGCATAAAGTAAACCATTGTCTTGTGGGTCCATCTCCCCTTTTGACAAAATAAACCAAAGCAATAGAATAGAGTAGTAGAGCACGACGTATAACAATAAAGTAGCAACATAGAAGCATAATAGTGTATCAGAGCAAAATTAACATAAAAACAACAAAGTATAATACTAAAAACTGTAAAGTATCAGAGCAATAAACATCAAGCACACGAACATTCACGCAGTGGATGTGGAGATGAAATCAAGTATGGTCTGTTGACAACCATTATCTTCTGCTGATTAGCTTTAACAGTGGCTTGATCATTGCGCAGCTCTAGACTTCATCCTGAAGTTTCTGCACCTATTGCAACAGCGCAGCAGTAGTTGTTGTAGAAGCTGTTCCAACATTGCCTTCAGCTCGAGGCTTCCCCTAAATATTAACTTTATATTGACCCTGCAAAAACTTGGACAAGTGGATACTATGCTTGCTTTCAAGAAACCTGTAAAATAATGGCCTAGCAATTTCTCAAGAAAATGAAGTGGTGAGTAGAGAATAGATAAGAGAGAAATTCGTGTGAGATAATGAGAAGCCTTAGATTAGCAAACTTTGTGGAAGAAAGAGTTTTTCAATGATTACACTCCTAGAGTTAATAGAAAACAATGAGACACAAGTTTATTGGACATAAAACTCTCTTGAATAGTCACAACTTTTTAACTTACCAAAGTCAACACATATCTGCCATGTCATCAAACAGATTTGGCTCCAAAAACAAACTTTTTTTTTCCTTTTTTTTTCTTTTTCTTTTGTGTTACGGCACAAGTTTAGTCTAAAAGATTGTTTCAGTATATGTTGCAACATAACTTCATCAATCAGCCACTTAAGCACTTAAATTTATAAATTATTTCTTAAACATATAAAAAAAAAATGATTGTCACACACAATCCACATTCATTGTGATTTCATCAACAAGATTTATTCAATACTTAAATCACACAAGAATTTATAACTTGAACCATGTGTATGTGTGAAAGCTATATAAATATCTTTCTCGAAATTCCTCAGAATCAGGATTTGCAAGATTTAGAATTTAAAACAACCTGTTCAAACAACTTGATCGTTAAATCACATTACAAATTCTTTTCTTCCTTTTCAAATGAATATTGGACTTGGTAGCTTTCACTCTAAAACCTTTAATCTGGTCTAGGTAGTTTTTTTCAGTCTCCACTTTCTCTTTTTTTTTTTTTGCTTTTGTTTGTTTGTTTTTTCTTTTTTCATATCTTTTTCCCTTTCATGAGTGAATAGAGTACATGAACGGATAAAGAGACTTTTCTTTATATCCAGAGTCACTAGAAAGTTCAAATTTATGCACTTGCAAACCATTAAAATCAGTTTATCAATCAGATCAAAATATAGTGTGCACAAAAAGTATGGTTCAAATAATAAATCTCAAGTTGATTTAATTATTAAACTTTCACATTTCTTGAAACTTATCACTTTCATATTTCAATGTATGTACCAACATTAATTGGTACAAATACCAATAGTTTTTTTCAAAACTTCAAATCTCGCAGAGTTAAGTGCCTTAGTGAAAATGTTTGCTAGCTGATGTTTTGTTGCAACATATTCTAGAATAACTTTTTTTGTTTCAACAAGCTCACGAATAAAATGATGTCGTATATTGATGTGCTTATTCGTGAATGTTGCACAGGGTTTTTAGAAATGTTTATGACACTAATATTATCACAAAAAATAGTTAAAACTCCATGTTTAATGCCATAGTCTTCCAACATTCGTCTTTTAAGTCTTCTTTGACATTTTTGAGTTCAAACTGTGAGGTAAAGCATATATACTTGACCATTTTATGAGCAAAAAATGCTCCTATCCTGAAGCAATAATTAAGTTCTAATCTGAGTCGTCCTTGCGTGGATGCCCTCCAAATGTACACCGCTCGAATGCTGATCTTTGACAGACCAGCATCGATTTTGCAAACTACAATAATTTGTGAGCCGTTCTCAACTTGATCATGATGCAATTTAGCCTATAAAATATGTAACACAAATTCCTTAATTTAGCAACTTTGAAAAAAGTTTCATTATTTAAAGTCTCATTATTTATCTTACAATTTCATAACATCATTCTGTAGTAGATGTGCAAAATGTCTACACTTTTTATACCTTCGTTCAGAGTAATTGTAATACCTCAGCAGCATTTGATCAGCTTGGTAGTTATGAACATCATTGTTCTACTTGTATCTATCTACCAGATATACATATACAAAGACTTGCATTAAACACACAAGGGAGAATTGGAATGGTTACGAATGTCGCAATATATATGTATATATATATATATATAGCTGGCAAATGAAAATTGATTGTGATCATATAGTTTGAGAATGAGATATTGGTATATTTTCAGTTGGTTTCCAGCTGCCATCTAGCACTAACATACTAAGAGTGCTGGACTTCAAATTGCACGTAGGCTGGAAAATGTACATGGTAAACCTTGGTCGTATGAAGTAAGCCAGGCCCTAGTTTTGCTCCACATCTGCGTACAACCGACTTTACGAGTGAGCCTTATCCTTTCCTAGACCGAACATAATTAGAGTTTTATGCACGAGCTGTCCTTTATGATAAATAGGCAAGGATTTGAAATCTTGCCTGCCCTCGTTGGTGTAATTATCCATACAATACACGGCCAATTAAATTGTCAGAAGTATGTTTGGGCATGATCTACTGCTTCAGGAAGAAATCTCACTTGGTGGGTATATCAAGAATTCTAGTTTCAAATAATTTATCGGCATGAAAAGTGATAGTGAACACCATGGAGAGGTGATACCACTATTAGACTTTTTTGTACGAGGAAAACACAAATCTCTGATCATTTAAATTTTTACTTTCTACATTGAAGATTTTTCAATTCATGCTTATAATATCTTATAATAATATGAGTAGTTTATAAATGAGTGTTACATATTTAAATAATAATTCGAGTTAGTTAATTATAGATTTGGAGTCGAACATAATTAATTTTAAACTTATAATATTTTTTACCAAAAAAAAAAAACTTATAATACTGATCTCCTTTGTGAGTCTAAAATTGACAATATAAGATCGCTTCCTAATGATGCAAAATAAAGGTCAGAAGCAGCCTCCCCATAGATGCATATAGTACAATACTGCGACCACGTAAAACAAATGAATTATTTTGAATGCTTTTGCAGACATATAATATTCAACATAAGGAAGAAACTTTAAAACGAGTGGTCATTTGAAATGGTCGCACGCAATGATTATATGTTGCCTTCAATTACATATGAAATCACTTATTGTAAATTTTATTATGACGTTCCCCCATTGAGTTCCGCGGATTCCATTATCAAAAAATATATCTTCCGGTCATTTTATTAATTTTTCTTGACATATTACTAATTCTTAACGAACTAATGTTCGATTTAAGTATCTCTCTAAAATCTCAAAAGTTAAATTTTTCATAGAAATAATCATTAACATCATTGTATGTGTGGTGAGAAGTGTCTCTTTTTAGTTGGTCTCACACGTTCTTTGTATGTTTTGCAGCACCCATTTGCATAGCTTGCTGAAATTCGACCCCTTCTATTTCTTTCAAGTATCAATTTTTTTTTTTTCCGACAAAAAAATATCTCACATTTTTTAGTGTGTACTATATAATCCTAACGTTCTATAATTGGAAACATATCTTGATTGCTATGTTGTTTGTCTAGTGCCGTATTGTAGATTCTATATGCCATAAGTGGCATAAAATATTGAACCAGTGACTTCGCATGATAAATGGTTATAAGGTTTTAATTAGACTATTCCAAGAATATGGTCCAAACACGGAGGATAAAAGTTCTTTGTCAGCTAGTTCTTGAGAGCTAGGGTGGGGATCATACATGTTAATCATGTCACCTTTTTTCTTTTTATTTTAGTTTCAATTATGTTACCTCTGAAGCATACAAATAGCCACAAGTTACATTGATTCAATTCATTGAATAATATTGAATTATCATATCATTTAATTAAAAATTTAAGTTGTTAGATATAGTGGTTAATTGTTTTTATTTATTCTTTTTAACACGCTTTTCTATGTGTAGACAAAATTTTTGTTGAGCCTTGTGCATGAATTGTTATTTTTAAATAAGTGATTACGAAACTTGAACCTAAAATCAATTAGTAACGTTCATGAGAGCATTAAGGCCGTGGGCTCTCATGCCCTCTGAAGAAAAACGTTAATTACCAAGTTAGTGACCAGGCTTGCAAACAATAAAAAAGCACAAGTAGCACCCTCTTTGCGTCTCACTAAAAATGACATATGTAACCATTACATCGACCAAAGACTGATCGTTCAAAATAACCTGCCATTTCGAATCTTCTTCCCCAAGTTAATGGTGATATTAATAAAAGGTAGAAATATATCACCAGAAACATACTTGATAGTGAAATAAATCATACAAAAGATCAATTCACAAATTAAAATATTATAATAAAAAACTATTCGTTTAACGAAACTCTCGTTATATGCGCGATCTGAAAAAGTGTATAAATCACACACTACCTACAATAAATGTCCAGTATTGTCAGTAGATATATATTAATCGATATAACACGGGATTAGTCTGACAAACGTTTGATGTATGTGGTGCAAGGGTCTCATGCACATGTACATGTGAGGCCGACACCCCACACATACTATTAGAAAATATCAGTGCTGTTGTATAACTTATGTGTTTTTGAACTTTTGAAAAAATTAGAAATAAGTTTTCGGGAAAAAAAGACAATATATAAAACTTACTTGACAAGAACAGAATGCATAAATTAGATCGAGTCTTGGATTTCATCCAATCTCCTTATGGTTTTATTGCCCTGCACTGGTGCTAATGGCTCAATGGCGCAAACATCCCAGGATAATCTGTCTTACGTTAGCAGCACTACAAAATATAAGAACGGCGAACTAGAATAATGCAGAAGTTCTCTCTCGTAATTAATAGACTATGAAAGTTGAACGAAAATGATGAATGAATTTCGTTTGGGTTTTCAAGCTATTTATAGAAGGTTGTTACCTATTCAGACAGGTACATGCAAATTCTGACCAACTGCATGAGGTGTCTTTTGGACAAAAATTGTCCAGAACTGACAAATGACAATTAAGACAAAACTGTCTGATAACTGCAAAGCTTCCAGAATTAGCTATCTGCAGAAACTTCTTAAATTAATAAAATTATATTAATTATGATTTTGTTATTCTTTTGTCCAAAAAGATAGAGCCACTAGAGTCGTGACGCGTGCAGATGTGTGGTGGTTTAGACCAAACCTTAAGTCATTCCTCGTCTAAAGGCTAAGTGCCCCTTGGGGCCTAACCCCAAGTGTCAAAACTTGAGATATATAAACTGAAATAAATGACTTTATTTTTTCGATGTGAGATTCTTCAAATTCCACTATATTTCAACTTCTAAGTTAACTTTATATATTCCTCATTTTCAATTCTCCAACTTTGAGTTTCAATTTCTCATTCATTTCTTATTGGTTTTAACCAAGTGAATATAATACGCGCATTCGCTCGACGAGACGAATGCGTCTGTACTTAGTTCTTCTCTAAATGTAGTACCCACTTAATAATTGTTTCAAAGGTGGTCAAAATCACTTGGGATAAAACCCAATAACACCACACACTTCATGTCCGAACATGTTCTAGGGTGTATGTCGTGGGTGATGCTAAGGCCCGAGGAGGAGGAAAAATCATCCTTCATTTTCTTGTCATTCAAATTTCCTAGAGGGAAGCTTGGTGTTGGACAAGAAAACCCATTTTCCCTAAGCTTTCGATATGCTAGATTTGGCAAAATCCACCATGCACGAAAAGATTATCTTACACGGCATGATGAGCTAAAGAAAAGCAAAAATGGCTAAACTAAGAAGTTGAAGAAGCTCAAGAAAATCCATTTCTCTCTCTATATGTTATCTCTCTGGTGACTAAATGCTGCTCTCTCTAGCTCTCTAAGTTGTGTACGTAGTGATGTGCCAAAAGGATGGAACAGAAGGATATTTATAGATGTGTGTCGGTGCTGCTAGAGTGTCCCAACTTTGACTTTTTTGACCCTGATTGCATGGTCTGTGTTGTTTTTGTATGTATCATAGTTTTTTTTTTTCTTATGTTAATGTGTCTGCTCCTTTTGCATGCATGTTTCATGTCTTTCGTGATTTGTCAACGTTTGGTTTTTTCATGTCAATTACGGCTCCAACCCAGTACACATTGTCTATTGAAGCAGGCCTACCAAACCCGTCCCCCATATCTCGCCAAAAAGTTGTTTTTAGAAAGTTTTTGTTGCTCCTTTTTTTTATTTTTTATTTTTATTTTTTATAATCTAAGATTAGCCCACAAGGCATATATCGGATTAAACACCATCAAAGGCATTTAGCCCCATGACGGACACGTCGTCGGCATTCCACCACCTAGCCAAATGACTGGGTGTGAACCAAACTTAGGAATAAAGCGGCCCGACACAAAACATGCACCAGTTCAATCAAGAGTTTGATTCTCAAAACAGTTTGCAAGACTCAAACCTGAGTTGTACCGTTATTCGCCTTCTGTCACTTGTCACTGGGGTGACCCCTTGGGATCAAGTTTTTGTTGCTCGTTGCCTAAGTTTTTTCTTTTCCACATCCAAAATTTGGATAAAAATATTAAAATGCGACCTGTTATAATTAGATATTTTAAATTTAAATCATAATTTTTTTGATATCCATTATAACAAAAAAAAAAAAAAAAAAGTTCTTGCCGCTCGTTGCGTAACTTCTTGTTTCTATTAGACAACAATGTATGTCCTGACGTGGCAAAGAAAAATTGAGTTGACTATTCAACCATAAACAACAATTATCAAATAAAAGCGAAAGAGTCGCCAAAAAAAGTGTGTTTTGACCTACTAATTTGGACGCAAGAATATTAACTGGTCATGTGTTTCGATGTTTCACACCCAACATTGTGTGTCTGAAGAAGAAGTTCCATTCATCAAAAGGAAAAAAATAATAATAATAATAATAATTCTAGTTGTAGTCAAGATCTGCAGGTCTTTCCATCCATGGGATTTTCTTCATATAATCTTCCATGGTATTCTTTTATTTCAAATTTCTGCATATGCAAAATTATTCTCCTCTAATACTTAATTCATTAAAACTTCATTATTAGGTTTCCTTTTTAAGCATCTAAAAATAATGAGGGCTAAATAAAAACACATTAATTATTTAGCATAGTACATTGTTATGTTTTTGGTGTTTTCTTAATCAATTTAAATGACGATAGGATTGTACTTTCGAAGACGCGGGGAATATTTTGCTTTTTCTTTTCTTGGGCACAAAGGTGTAAGACTTATTATGGGGGCGTTATAGTCAATATATAAATATCTCTTTTGTAGGTCATTACTAAATAATAACTCTAGAAAAATACCAAAAGATGAAAAATAAGTGTAAAAGAAGGAAAAAATATATATCACATGGGATCCTTGTTAAAAGGTTAATATGAACGGCTACAACTAATGGCGGAGTTATTTATGGACCAATGGAGGCTACACTATTAAATAATGAGTTGAGACTGTATTTTTTTAAAACAGTGTGTGTATTTTTACATTGAAAACCAATTTAGCTTTATTTTTTAAAAAAAATTAAACATATATGGTACCAAATTATGTGTTTTCAAAATTAACAAACCAAAGCAATAGAATAGAGTAGCAGAGCACGACGTATAACAATAAAGTAGCAACATAAAAGCATAATAGTGTATCAGAGCAAAATCAACATAAAAACAACAAAGTATAAAACAAAAAACTGTAAAGTATCAGAGCAATAAACATCAAGCACACGAATATTCACGCAATGGTTGTGGAGATGAAATCAAGTATGGTCTGTTGACAACCATTATCTTATGTTGATTGACTTTAACAGTGGCTTGATCATTGCGCAGCTTTGGACTTCATCCTAAAGTTTCTGCACCTGTTGCAATAGCGCAACAATAGTTGTTGCAAAAGCTGTTCCAACATTGCCTTCAGCTCGAGGCTCTCTCTAAATATCAACTTTATATTGACCCTACAAAAACTTGGACAAGTGGATACCATGTTTGCTTTCAAGAAACCTGTAAAACAATGCCCTAGCAATTTCTCAAGAAAATGGAGTGGTGAGTAGAGAATAGATAAGAGAGAAATCCGTGTGAGATAATGAGAAGCCTTAGATTAGCAAACTTTGTGGAAGAAAAAGTTTTTCAATGATTAGAGTCCTAGAGTTAATAGAAAACAATGAGACATAAGTTTATTGGACCTAAAACTCTCTTGAATAGTCACAACTTTTTAACTTACCAAAGTCAACACATATCTGCCATGTCATCAAACAGATTTGGCTCCAAAAACAAACTTCTTTTTTTTCTTTTTCTTTTGTGTTACAGCACAAGTTTAGTCTGAGATATTGTTTCAGTACATGTTGCAACATAACTTCATCAATCAGCCACTTAAGCACTTAAATTTATGAATTATTTCTTAAACATAAAAAAAAAAAATGATTGTCACACACAATCCACATTGATTATGATTTCATCAATAAAAAATTAGATTTATTCAATACTGAAATCACACAAGAATTTATAACTTGAACCATATGTGTGTGTGAAAGCTATATAAAGATCTTTCTTGAAATTCCTCAGAATCAGGATTTGTAATATTTAGAATTTAAAACAACCTGTTCAAACAACTTGATTGTCAAATCACATTGCAAATTTTTTTTTTCCTTTTCACATGAATATTGGACTTGGTAGCTTTCACTCTAAAACCTTCAATCTGGTCTAGGTAGTTTTTTGTGAACATGAACAAGTGGTTCCTGAGCTTTTGACTGCAAATAACTGTTTTCAAGAGTTTCTTATTTTTCCAGATTTGTTGCACCTCATGTTGCACTAACATCTGAAACATCGTCACTGGATGCTTCACATGTTGTTACGACATCTTCTGCAACAGGATTGGTTTCCATACAGTTAACATCATATTCTAGATCATCTGCTGCAACCTGTTTGAAATCATCAATCATAACATTAGCATATTCCATAATAGTTCTAGTGGCCAAGTTAAACACCCTAAAAGCTCAACTATTTTTGGCATATCCAAGAAAAATACCTTTTTCACTTTTTACATCGAACTTACTTCTTGGTTCTCTATCATTCAGGATATAGTACACCCTTCCAAAAACATGAAAGTAACTGAGTGAGGGTTTGCTACCTTTCCAGATTTCATATGGGGTTTTGCATGTACCTGATCTAAGATAAACTCAATTTATTGTGTGACATGCTGTGTTAATTGCTTCTGCCCAAAACCTATGCGGGATGTTCTTTTCATTTAGCATGACTCGAGCCATCTCATGAAGAACCTTATTCTTTCTTTCAACTACACCATTTTGTTGTGGTATTTTTTTGCTAAAAACTCATGTGCTATACCTTGTTCAGTACAAAATTTAGAAAATGCAAAGTTCTCAAATTCCCTACCATGATCACTTTTTATTCTAACAATCTTCTCTATGTTGCAACTTTTATCTGTTTTCAACATTAAACACAATTTTTGAATGCATCAAATGTGTCAGACTTTTCTCTAATAAAATCTACCCAAGTGTATCTAGAAAAATCATCAACACATACAAAAACATACCTTTTTCCACCAATACTTTTTGTTTGCATTGGACCCATAAGATCCATATGTAACAGTTCCAATGTCCTTTTGGTTGAGATATGTTGCAACATTTTATGTGTTACCCTTACCTACTTGCCGATCTAACTTGGTCCGCACACCTTGAATTTTTTACAATTCAACTTTGAAATACCTCGCACTGCACATGTGTTTACAATCTTGTTAAGCATTTTATAATTTAAATGACCTAACTTTTGGTGCCAGACTTCAGTAACAGCAAGTGAATTATTTTGACACAACAAAGATTGTGCACATGGTGAGGTCAACATATAACAATTGTATGTCGATCTAGTTCCTACAAGAACACAATTATTAGATTTATCAAACACTTGACACTCATCCTTGGTGAACTTGACAAATAACTCTTGATCGCACAACTGACTAATGCTTATAAGATTTGCCTTCAACCCTTCAACATGAAAAACCTTCTTTAATCTTGGAAAACCTTCAATAGCTAGAGTTCATTTCCCAAGAACTCAACCTTTCTCACAATCACCAAATGTTACTTGACCTTCTGAGCAACTTCGATAATTTGTCAACACACTACGCTCTCATGTCATATGTCTAGAACAACCACTATCAAAATACCATGAGTTAGTGGTATAAGCTTGTAATAAGGTATAAGCAACTAGACAAATGTGTACAGATTTTCTTACCCAGATTTGTTTCAAGTTCTGTTGCGACAAATCAACCCTTACTTTTGGTGAACTCCTAGATTTATCATAAAAGAAGGGATTGACAAACATACCCCTTTTCAAATCATCAATATACCTATAGCATCGTGGTCTGATGTGTCCAGATACGCCGCAGTAATGACAGATTGGAACAAATCTTTTTTGCTTTCCTTCTGAAATTTTTGCCTTTGTCACAGGAGATGTTGCAACATGCGGTTCCAGTTTCTTTGACAAAGATAGTTTTACCAGTTGAAGTACCTTCTTGGAACCCAAGTCCAGTATGATCTCCATTTGGCTTTTGAATTGACAACATATGATCAAGCTTCAAAGTACCTGAATTCAACATCTTCACATTTCACTGAGTTTGTTTCAGCTCCAGTTACAACTCTTCAATCTTCAGTTGACTCTTGGCTGCTTGGATCTGATGGTTTCTCACTGATTTTGTCAAGTCAGCTTTTTGTTCCTTCAATTCATTGATCTTTTCTTCAAGCTCTTGATTCTTCTTGTGCACAATCAGCCATTTTTCATACATCTCATTGTATGCTTTCATGATTCCTTTTTTATCCAGATCATCATCACTCTCTGTTTCTGAATTCGTGATGCTGTCATCTGATAGCACATGTTCTGTTGTGAACATTGTTGCAACAGATGGTGTGACATCAGTTGAAACAGTATTTCTGCCATTCTACCCTATTGCAATAGCAAACGCAACATAGTTGTTGGTGCGCCCTGTGTCACTTTCAGAAAAGTCATCTGAATCTTTATCACTCCAAGTGGTATTCATGGCTCTACTCTTGGTATTCACACATTCAGCCTGTATATAACCAAATCCTTCGCATTCTCTACACTGAATACCTTTATTTTTCTTTTTCTCCTCAAATGTTTTACCATTTTGCCTTCTGAATGTCTCAAGATTTGTTGTAACAGTCTACTTTCTCTAAAAAATCGCTGATTTTGATCCATTTCTCTACTTCTTCCATTTTTTTAGCACCTTGTTAAAATTCCTTGCGAGCAATGCTAAAGATTCAGTGATTTCTGCATCTTCATCATAGTAAGAGTTTTGATCATCTTTACTTTGAACTTCAGCTTGAAATGCAATGTTTTTCTCTTTTCTCTTTTGTTTAAATTTCATCTCAAATATCTGAAGCGAACCCATTAATTCATCCAGCTTCATGTCATCAACAACCTTTGTTTCTTCAATGACAACAACCTTGATGGCAAATCTATCAGGAAGTTACCGCAAGACTTTCCTCATAAGCTTTGAATCTGAGTATTTTTCACCTAATGCAAATGCCTCATTTGCAATGTCACACAACTTGCCATTGAAATTAACAATAGTCTCATCATCTTGCATCTTCAATTCCTCAAATCTTGTTGCAAGAATTTGAATCTTGGACACTTTGACGGCTGTTGTTCCTTCATATGCAGTCTATAAAATAGTCCAAGCATCTTTAGCAGTTTCGCAAGTTGAAATCAGTTTAAATTGATTTAGATTTACAGCATTGAAAATCGTATTTAAAGCCTTAGAATTATTGTTAGCCAAACGATATTCATTTGCGGTCCACTGATCCTCAGGTTTCGACACATCAATTCTTTCATCATTCTTTATTGTAGGATGCGCCCACCCTACGACGACTACCCTCCAAGCTCTTTCATCAATGTGATATTAAAGGACCTATTTAAATGATTCTATATAATACGTTGATTTCAAAAAGTAAATTTATTGCAACAAATGTAAGAACACATAAATTTTAACGCGGTTCAACCAACTAGGTCTACGTCCACGCGGCCACTCCCTAGCCTAACAAACCAATCTATTAAGTTTCAAGAGATTACAAACACTAACGGAACTTACACAATTGAAGACTCCCTCTTAACCCTTGCCGCCTAGGTGTAAGACTTGCTTAGTAGATTCTCTAGTTTGGCGAACTCCTATCGACTTACAAAAGTTCTCTCCCGAGAACACACCTTCTTCTCCTGAAGAATGTATACTAAAACATAAACAAAAGTGTGACGATCCAAACCTAGCATATAGACATTTTATTAGTTTGCATTTAATTTATTTTATTAAATTGCATCATTCTTGAAAAACGTGTCACGATACTGTTGCATTCACTTAAATTATATTCAATTGGCTTTTCTAAAATAATTATTTTATTATTTTATTTATTAGAATTTATTTTACTAACAATTTAAAATAATTTAATTTTACTATTTGAATGTGAAGCCTCGAATCCAAGAATAATTATTTTTATTGTTATCACCATTTGTATTTATTTAAATTATATTTAATTGATTTACATAAAGTAGTTAATTTATTATTTTCATTATTTGTATTTGTTTAGTTATATTTAAATGACTTGCCTGGGACAATTACTTTATTATTTTATTTATTAAAATTATCTTACATATTTTTTTTAATTAATTCGTTTTACTGTTCAAACAGGAAACCGGGCCCGAACCCAAACGAGCTGGACTATTTTCAATATTAATTACAATTATTCAAATTGAATTTAAAAGAGTTATTAGAAATGATTATCTTATATTTACTATTTATTTACATTTAATTGATCTAAATTGCCTGAGCCTAGAGAGACTTTTAATTTATTATATTTAATTATTCTGTGTGCATATTTGACTTATTTGCTATTTTGTTTGATTTTATTTGCTTTTATATGTTTTATTTATTAAGTTTAACTTGAGCCCGGGTAAAATTTTAAATTGCCTTATTTTCAGAATTTGATATTTTTCCCCATAGCATTACTGTATTTAATATATTCGTTCATTGTTGGAATGCGCATTTCATGTCCCGAGCGTGAGGAAAATAAATATTTTTAGCATCCCCAAATGAATAGTAAAATTTAGTTATTTTGGCCATTTAGCTTTCTAAATAATTTCTATTAAGTTAAACTAGTTATTAGTATTTTTTTTATAAGCCGAATCCATCAGCTAGGCCATTTATTTACTTAAGTTGTATATAATTGCACCTATAATAGTTAGTAGGCAAAAAAAAAAAAAATTAAAGTATTTTATTTCTCAAATTTCATATTTTTCTTCACTATATACATATTTATGGGCATACATTTATAAATTTTATGTACGTAGCATGTCGGGAATGTGAGTTACAAAAATATTTTGAGTATCGTAGAAATAGTAGAAAACAAGTTAAACTAATTAAACTATATTAATCTATTTATATATTATATATATATAAAACTACCTATTTATATATACATATATTATATTATATTATTATATTATATTATATATGTTAACAAGTCAACCAAACAAAACAAAAGGAAAAAGAATAGAAATGGAAACAGAGAACATACGGGAAAAAAAAGAGGAAAAAAAAAGAAATTCCAAAATCTTGAAATTTGATCTTTGGTGCTTGCATAAGAATATATTTGAGCTTCCATAGAGCATGTTCAAGCCTTCTCCATCTTGCTTAGGTGAGGGAGTTTCACTTTCTTGAAGCTTGAAGTTATTGCATTTTTGTTGAATTTTTTGATTTATCAATTATAGCTATAAAACTTGTTATGAATGCTTATTATGTGTTTATTAGGACCTATAGAGTTAACTTTTGAAGCTTGTTATCAAATTTTATGGCTAAATGTTGAGATTGAATGAAGAAGATGATGAATAGTGCTCAAAATTAGGGTTTTGCTAAAACTTGCTAAATAGATTGAATTGAGGCTTCCTTTAGGTGCTTTAGATGTTAGTGGAACTAGTCAAAGGTCCATGTGAAGTTGAATCACCCGAAACCGAGCTAAATTGCAAAATTAGTCAACTTTAAAAAGAGGACTTTTCTAGTTGTGAAATTCGGGCACATTTGGGCTATAGTTTGGGTATCCTTGGGGTATGGAAGCACTATTGGTGCTTTCGTTACGCGAAATTGGGGTTCGGATAGTATAGTTGTAATTAAAACTCGCTCGGGGCCTTCCCGAACTTTTGTTTCTAAAACAGGGTTTTATAATCTTATTAGGTGTCTTTTGGCTTAACTAGGAATGTAATATGATTAAAATATGGTTTGGTAACCTTGATGCGCACTTAGGAGAAGAAAAGCTTGGTTAAAGAAAGGAAGAATCAACCTAGGCCTTTGCATTTTGCATGTTTTAGTCTTTGAAGGTGAGGGAATCATCTTATATGTATTTTATTTTGATTATATTGTTATATTTGTGCATGCTTTGTTAGTTTCACAAGTAGTTGTTGATTTGCTATCTATGAACAAAATTGTAGACTAGATGTTTGTTTAAAGCCTTCAATGAAGTGTAAATGCTAAGTAATGGCAAAAAGTAGCTAAAAGTGTAGTATGCAAAATGAGCAAATATCTGGACAGCCTACTGCTCGTGAGTTCTAGAGCCATTTTGACATAGTAAACATGCTCAAAACTTAACGAAATTCTTATAGCAGCTTGATTAGGTAGTTTAGAGAAAATGTTGATTTCTAAGGCTTAGGCTATTTCAAACGTTTTGATAATCCGATTTAGCAATTTCAGAAATGTATCTGGAAATTCGCTGAAGCAGGGCAGTTTGCGCAGTTGCACGAGTAAGGTCCTAACTTGTGAAATTTAGATCGGAATTGAGTTCTGCTTGAGGCTAAAATTAACTACACTCGAAGAGCTTTCTTTTTATGTCAAAATTAGAGGATTTGGAGATCAATAGATTAGGTTACGGATTTGCTAAAGTTAGCTTTTGCTAGAAAACTTAGACTATTTTCATTAATTTGTTATTTGTATAGTCCATTGTTGTTGCTAAATAATTAAATTGTGAGTTTTTCCAAGGTATAATGTTATTTGGTGCACACTTAGGAAGGCTAATAATGATATTTGGGAGAATGTGCTTAAAGCTCTTGAACCCTACATGCAAGGTTAATTGCAAAATGGATGATAAAACATATTCTCGTGAAGTAAACTTGTCAGAATGCTAGATAAGTTAACCATGAAGATCTCATATCAGTTGAACTGTAATTGATTCTAGGTTGTTCATAATTATAAATTCTAGTTAAATTGCTTCTAACTTGGACTATTTACTTCATGTACGTGCTAAGTAATGTTTTACTTGCATTGTGTTATGCTAGTTTAAAGGCTAAGTGTTATATTTATATGAGTAGGCTAAGGTTGCACATTTGAACTAATTCAAGGAGATTTGGAGTGAATCTAAGCGATTCTTTTGCATAATTAGTCTAATCCAAGGTGAGGGAGTTACATTCTTTTGTGCATCTTAATTTGTTTTTACTGCTCATGAATTGTATAGTTCAATATGACTGCTTATAATTACGTGTACTTTGATATAAATAGACTAAATATACACTTGTCTTTTATTTATATTGATATATGGCTTATTTATTGTAAACTACGTGCGAGGGCAACCTACTTTGTTGTTCCTCATTTATGTGATTCTTGAATTATATTGCCATTGCTTGAATTATTATGATTGAATATCGGGTTGCGCAACCTTTTCGGACATGGTAGCGTCGAGAAACATGGGCATCGTCGGGCTTGCCGTGCTCCCTCGACTACTATGATACCTATTCCCTTCTCGCTGAGGCATACTCCACTACCCCAGAGGCGTGGTTCACCTGCTGGGCATGGACCTACCTCAGAAGAAAGGGTCGTAGGATAGGGATACATCCGGAGTATCCCAACTTGTTGGAGTAAGGGGTTTGCCGGCACTTGCGTGAAGTTCGTAGTTCGTGGCTCGTGATTGAAGACTTGAAGTGGAACCGTATCCTTTTTAATGTGGTTGACTACTTGTTACTTAAATCTTGTTCTTTATGTTATACATATATGCTTTCTTGTGTTTGCATATCATAATGCACGCCCGGTATGTTGCATCACCTCCCTCACTAAGTAACCTAGTTTTTTTTTTTTGGTCAAGAGTAACCTAGTTACTCATTCCTCCTTTCAACATATTTCAGGAAAAGCTGAAGATTGGATTGCCTCATGTGCAACCTGCTTGCTCTATTAGTGTGTAAAACATGTAAGAATGTGATCATGATATACTTGTATTGTATTTGAGACTTTGTGTTCATGTATGTATTTATGTTATATCAAGGAATGTAATATTAAAGTTTTAGTTTGTTTGATGATTAGGTACTAGTGGGCTTGTAATATCTTCTATTTGCTTTACTTTATTACTTAGTAGTGCATGCTTGTATGGATAATGAAAACTAGTTAGTTGGTTGGACACAAATTATAAGAAAGCTTGATTGATAGTATAGAGTGGTATGATAAGTGGGATAAAAAGATAGAACTTCAATGGATTTAATTTTGCATGCTTATGTGATATGATGTGGGGTTCCAAGGCTCAGATGGCCTTGAGGAGCTGGTTGACTTTATGAATCTTGAAAGTTAGGTTGTATGAATGGTTGATTGTGATTCAGGACTTGTATGTGACTGTTGACAGGTTTCTAGATTGACCTACATATAGGGGAAACTCCATTCATTTTTCCTAAAATTTTATGCCCGGGTTTGGATTTGGTTGAGAATAGCGTGATAAATAGGAGTCTCGATCTCGTGAGGGATCGAGGCGTTACAAAAAGAGTCTTGAAACTCTAGATGGATTGGTTAATTCATATATCTAAAACACACCGTGTTGCAATACTATTTAGAATATTCAGTACACTCGGTTACACAACATGATGCAACATGACTCAACACAAACTTCATACACCTAACTTCACGTTTCAGCTTCTTATACTCTGCCCATTGCTTGCAATCCTTCAACTGAGAACTGATACGCCCATTTATGGAGCTTTGGTGCAGACGTCGAGTATAGGTAGGAATATCTTCAAGGTTATCTCTTTAGTACAACAAGAGTTCTTGACAGCTTGAACTTTGTCACATTATCACCTTATCCCCAAAGATGTAGGAACTCTTCAACGCATAAACTCTATTTGAACTTGGACTCTTCATAACTAAAATACTATTTGCACTAGAAGACTTCGTAGTAGCATACTTGCAATCACAAAAATTCTACAAGAAATATCCACACAATAATATCGATAATTTTTGTTAAAACATAGCCAATAAAAACATTAGCTAAAATCAAATCTTAACAATGTGTGTGTTCATTGAAAAAATTGCCTTATGATAAAGTCGAATTTACTCTAAATTAGCAGGTACTTCTTGATCATACTCTTTATAATTCTCCCCAGGAGCAATAATAGGTATTGAGTTATGTAGGCCCATAATTGATTCTTAATATTTTCAACCCTTAAAATATCAGTCAATATAAACCACTTAGTTGTTCCAATATAAAGATTGGCCATAATTTTTTTGATTCGACTAGCCTAAATATAATTAAATTAGAAAGATATAAGTGAACTAATTTTATTTGACAAATCATATTCTAGTTAGACTTTGGATATCATTATTATTGTTATTGTTATTCCTTCTAAAAAGTTTGACAAAAAACAAACCAAAAAAAAAAATCCTTCTAAAAATTAAGCTTGATTAAAGGCCTAACCTTATTACTTAATTTCTAAACCTACAATCATCAAATAAATAATCTTTATCTCTTGTTGCCTTTCTATGCATAGGAGAAAGTAAGAGTGAAGTAGTCTCACGCCTTAGCCCATCGCTCAAGCATCGTTATCATAATGTAATAATGCATCTAGGATTGTGATTAGCTTGGAGGAATATTCGTGAATTTTACAATGCACTTTGAAAAGAGGTAAATAGAAAGACACTTCTTCATAGTAGTACCCCTTTGGTTTCTACGAATATATATATATTATTATGTCACGACATGGATATATATTGAATTACTAACACTACAAGAAAAACTGTCAATAGCGACGGTCCGTCACCTTTTCGTCACCAAAACAGTGACGAAAATTTTCATCCATGAATAGTGACAATTTGGAGACGGTTTGGACACAACATAAGTATTTCGTCTCCAAACTATCTCCACTGTCGACGATTTTGCAACGATTTTACAAGTCATTTTTAAATAATCGCTAATAGGAGACGGTTTGGAGACAATTTATTTATGGCGTCTCCAAACCGTCTCCGAAAAGGGTGACAGACCCATTTGTTCTGTAACCCATATTTTAAAAATAAATTATTTAAATTAAAAAAATTAATATTTTTTAAAAAAAAATCCAAAAGGGTGACGGAACCAATAGTCTGTCATCGAAAAGGGTAACGGACCCATTTGTTCCGTCACCCATATTTAAAAAAATATATATTTAAATTAAAAAAATTAGTATTTTCTAAAAAAAGTCCAAAAAGGTGACGGAACCAATGGTCCGTCACCAAAAAAGGTTACAAACCCATTTGTTCTATCACCTATATTTAAAAAAAATTTATTTAAATTAAAAAAATTATTTTTTTTTTAAAAAGTCCAAAAGGGTGACGGAACCAATGGTCCGTCACTGAAAAGGGTGACAGACCCATTTATTCCGTCACCCATATTTTTTAAAAAAAATATTTAAATTAAAAAAATTAGTATTTTTTAAAAAAAATCCAAAAGGGTGACGGAACCAATGGTCCGTCACCGAAAAGGGTAATGGACCCATTTGTTCCGTCACCCATATTTTAAAAAAAAAATTATTTAAATTAAAAAAATTAATATTTAAAAAAAATCCAAAAGGGTGACGGACCCATTTGTTCTGTCACCCATATTTTTAAAAAAAATATATTTAAATTAAAAAAATTAGTTTTTTAAAAAAAAAGTCCAAAAGGGTGACGGAACCAATAGTCCGTCACCGAAAAGGGTGACGGACTCATTTGTTCATCATCCATATTTTTTTAAAAAATTATTTAAATTAAAAAAATTAGTATTTTTAAAAAAAATTCTAAAAGGGTGACGGACCCAATGGTCCGTCTCCAAAAATGTTTTTTTTTTTGAATTTTATGGGAAAAATGTAAACAAAGACAAAAAAAATTAATTGACAAAATTAAAAAACAAAAAATAAATAAAAAAAGGGACGGACCACTTTGATCTGTCTCCTTCTCAAAGACAAAATATATATATATATATATATATAGTAATAAAATTAAAAAACCAAAAAAAATAAAAAAGGGGACAAACCAATCTCAAAGACAAAAAAAATATATAGTAATAAAATTAAAAAACAAAAAAAAAAAGGGGACAGACCACTTTGGTCTGTCTCCAACCAATTTTTCAAATTGGCTAAAGGAGAAGGACTACTTTGGTCCGTCTCCAAAGTCTGTGCCCTCAGCCAATTTTTTATAAATAAAATCCAAACCCTCATCCCCTATATACAACACCCAATACCCCACCCCACCCCACCCCCCACACCTCACATTAAGGTTAGATATATATGTATATTTTTGTATTTGTATATGTATATATAGATGTATATATATATGTAGATGTAGTTGTAAATGTATATGTATATGTAAATGTATAAATATATGTAGATGTAATTGCAAATGTAGATATAGTTGTATCGTAGTATATATATAAGTTTATATATATATATATATATATATAAGTATATATATGCATATATACCTATTTGTTGTTGGTAGATGTATGTTTATTTTTTATTTTTGTTTTTATTTTGGGTTTTTGCTTTATTTTTTTTTCAGCTTTGTTTTTCTTTTTATACATATATAAATATATAGTTTATATATATATATATATATATATATATATATATATATATATATATATATATATATATGTATATGCCTATTTTTTGAATATGTAGATGTAAGTTTTTTTTTTTTTGGGGGTAGATGTTTTTTTTCTGTTTTTTTTCTTTTTATACATATATATATATACCTAAATTTTGATGGTAGATTTTTTTTTTTTTTTTTGGGGGGGGGGGGGGGGGGGGGGGAGGGGGGGGGGGGGGAGGAGTGTTTTGTTTAGTTTTTTATTTTTCAGTTTCAGTTTTTTATTTTTTTCTTTATTTGTTATTTATATATTTTTAAAAAAATATGACATAATCAGAATTTGATAACTTTTTTATTTTGTAAATATTTTTTTAAAAAAATTTGAAAAAAGTGACGGAAATGAGACAAAATGTGAGGGAGACGGAACGGAGATGAAATGTAAACAGAGATGGAAATGAGACGAAATTATAAGGAGACAGAAATGAGACGAAATGTAAGGGAGACGGAACGGAGACGAAATGTGAGGGAGACGGAAATGTGAGCGAGACGAAAAGGTGAGGAAATATGAGGGAGACAGAAAGGTGACGAAATATCTTTTCGTCTCCATTTGAGAGGAAACAGTGATGAAATTCAAAAAAGGAGACGGGTCGAAAGGTGACGCCCGAGTTTCATCTCCGTTCCGTCTCCTTTTCAGATTGCAGATGGAATGGAGACATAAATATGCCGTCTCTGAACGCAAAATTTCTTGTAGTGTAATATATTTTGAATAGATTGAAATTGTGAAGTTTATTGACTTATATACAAAACTATTAATACTGCTTATGATGTCCTAATTATTCATAGATCTCAAAATTACTTTCTAAATATATATAAAAAAAATTACTTCTTAGATTAGGTATTTTTGTGTTTAAACCTGTTTGTGAAATCCTAAATTTACCTATTGAATTATGGATTCTTATATTTTAATACCTATATATATATATTGGTTTTTCTATTAGTATATAACATGTACTTGCAAAGTAAAGTAAAATAAATAAAGCACTATAACAGTTCAAGTAACAAAGTATGTATCACCAATGTCCATGCGGTAACATTGTCACGTCTTGAATAGTGCATGATTTCACGATTCGTCTACTTTTGGAAAACTACAAAATATTTTTTAAAATATTCTTTCTAGTTACACTTTTGCCTCGTATGATTTCAAGTTATTTTATGTGAAATTGACACAAATATTATGTCAAGATAATTTTCTTCATTAGCCAATGCGTGTATATATACAACAAAGGTCCCCCAATTGGATTTGGATCCCTTAGTAACACTACTTGTGTGATAATGTTATTAAGGAATGATCTTAATTATTTATTTAGTAAGAAAACATCTTGACCTTTAATTCAAAATCAAATAAAATTAACCCACAATCTCTCTCAATCTCTTTAGTAGTAAATAAGCTTTAAAAAAAGTAGAAAGATAGCAAATATAATCCTTTATTTAAATAAAATTTGATACCTCATCAACATTTTAATGTGTTGTTGTTAGTGATCTATACATATATATGTTGCTGCTAGTGATCTATGGCATATCATTTTTTTCTTTCTTTCTTGGAATAGTAGAGTGAGAGCTTGACGTATTTTACAAATAGAAGCAATTTTTTTTGCGTTCACATATGAGTCTAAAGATTTACAACTTGAAAAATAATGGTACAAGCAGGCAAGAGACTCGTAAAGATTTACAAATAAAAACCTTTTTTTGGGCTAAATGGTTTAGCTGATTCTTATTCTAGAGTTTGATAAAATGGGTGGAGAGAGAAAAATATTGAATTTTTATTTTTATTTTTTGGTAGAAGAGGGAAAGAGATTAGGAAATATTGTGAATTGATTTTGTTTGATTTTGAATCAAGGGTCTAGATGTTTTCTTATTTAATGAACAATTAAGATTTTTTCCTAATAACATTATCACACAAGCAATGTTATTAAGGGATCCAAATCCCTCCCGCCCTCCCCTAATTATAGGAGATAATCAAGTCAATCAAAGATAGCCTAAATCAAACTAATAAATATGTAAAACTAATTAGCCTATTTTATTTGCAGTAAGGCGATATATATGGGAAAGTAATAAATCTCAACACTTTCTCTCAAGTTAGAGAGTGAATGTCAAGAACTCCCAACTTGCGCAACAATTCATTAAAAACTTCTTTTCCCAATGGTTTAGTGAATAAATTTGCCAATTGTTGCGAATAAGCTACATATATAGTGACAATTAACCTTTCTTTATTTTATCCCTGACAAAGTAACAATCTATCTCGATATGTCTCGTCCTCTCATGAAATACTAGATTGATTGCAATATGAAGTGTCGCTTGATTATCACAATGCAATAAGGCTGGTAGAGGTGGCTTAACTCGAAGTCCTTCAATAGACTACGCAGCCATGATAACTCACAACATACTCCTGCCATGGCACAATACTCAGCCTCTGCTGAAGATAGAGAAATAGTTTTTTGTCTCTTTTTCCTCCAAGATATTAGAGATTTCCAAGAAACACACAATATCTGGTTGTTGATTTTTTCGTGGTTGGGCAACCAACCCAATCTGAGTCAGAATAAGCCTTCAACTGCAATGAGTTTTGTACTGGAAAAAAAAATGCCTTGTCCTGGAGTACTTTTGACATATTTCACAACACGTAAAGCAGCTTCCCAATGGGGTTCTCTTGGTTCATGCATAAAACGACTAAGCACGAGAACAACAAATATAATATTTGGCCTTGTAATCGCCAGATAAATGAGTCGCCCAACCAATCTCCTATATTTTTACGGATCTTCAAGTAGTTCCCATGTATCATCAAGTTTTATACCTTGCTCTATAGGAAAATAAACTAGGTGTGTGCCTAATAAACCAACATTATTCAGGATCTCAAGGCCATATTTTCGTTGCGATATACAAATTCCCTTTCTTGATTGAGATACCTCAATGCCCAAAAAATATTTCAAATCTCCAAGGTCTTTTATGCGGAAGCGATTATGGAGGAATTTTTTGATTTCGTTGATAGCTACAAGATCATTTCTTGTAATCACGATATTATCCACATAAATTAAAAGAGCAGTGAATGAATTTTTTGTTCGGCGAGTGAAAAGAAAATAGTCTGCTTTGGATTGGATAAAACCAGTTGCTTGTATAGCGTCATAAAATTTAGGAAACCACTGGCGAAAGGCTTGTTTAAGGCCATATAAAGATTTGTTGGGGCGATACACAATATGTTTCCCCTGTCGCCGAAGACCAGGTGGAGGTAACATATAAATATCTTCATGGAGATCCTTATGAAGAAAGGCATTATGAACATCCAATTGATGAAGTGGCCATGATTGGGCAGCTGCAATGGCAAGAAGACAACAGACTGTGACCATTTTTGTCATGGGAGAAAAAGTGTCATGACAATCCACATCCTCAGTCTAGGTGTAGCCTTTCGCAACTAGACGTGCCTTATATCCCGCAATAGTGCCATCATAATGATGCTTGATTTTATAGACCCAAGGACAACCAATAGGAACTTTGCCAGGAGGCAATAGAGTAAGAGTCCATGTGTTATTGAGCTCAAGGGCTTGAAGTTCGGAGGTCATAGCTTTATACCACTTAAGTATTCAACACAACCTCTCTATAAGTTTTAGGCTCGACACTTCAACTAATGTTAGTAATAAATGCCAAATGTGAAGGAGTATGTAAGAGGATAGTGAGTACCTACCGTTGAGAGTATGATTGGTTTGAAGCAGTAAATGTGATGACAAAGTCATGCAAGTGACATGGCAAAAAATGAGGGTGAACTAAATGCCGAGGTAGTATTACGTCAAGTAGCTGATCCGGTGCCGATGAGATAGATGAAATATTAGGGTCAACAACAGAAGTGGTAACAGGAGGTATGTTATGGCCATTTAAGGAATTGGAAAGTGTATCACCATCACAAGGAGGGGACATCAATGGGGTTGGAGATGGATGACTAGGTTCATTTGAAGGTGCAAAGGTGTCCTAGGTGACGAGAGGAATAGGAACACTATCGGAGGAAGGGTTAAGAGAAAGATCGGATATTTGATGAAATGGGAAGGAATTTTCATGAAAAACTACATCTCGACTAATAAAGAATTTTTTGGAAGACAAATCATAAAGGAGGTAGGCTTTTTTACCTTATGGGTATCCAACAAAGATGGCTTTATTTGCACGAGGAGCAAATTTGGAAGAAGGATGAACATAGGTAGCATAGGCGAGACATCCAAAAAAATTGAGATGACCATATGAAGGCGGAGCATTATTAAGTTTCTTGAAATGAGATTTCTTGCCTAGCAGGGAAGAAGGCATTCGATTGACTAGGCAAAAAACTATGAGAATACATTCCCATAACTATGAAAATGTAAACGAAGATGAGCTTGAAATCGTAAAGCATGAGCAGTTTCGAGAATGTGTTGGTGTTTGCGTTCTACAACACCATTTTAATGAGGCGTGTAGACACAGGTATGTTGATATATAGTACCTTGTTGATTAAAAAACTTTCGTAATGATGCAAATTCTCCTCCATTATCTACCCAAATGGTTTGAATTGAAGTGTGAAATTGATTCTTGATCATGAAAAAAAAAAGATTTAAGTAACTCTTGAGTCTCACTTTTATGGTGCATAAGAAAAACCCAAGTAAAATGGAAAAAATCATCTACAATTGTCAAAAAATAACGTGCTCCAGAGAGAGGGGGAATTTTATGTTGTGACGCCCAGACCTGGCATATAGATTTTTTTTTTAATTAGAAATTGCATATTTATTTTACTAAATTGCATTTTAATTAGATTTTTAATCCAGAATTTTACTTATCATTATTATCTATAATTATTAAATTAAATAATAAAATTTCATGAAACAATTACTTTATTATTTTATGAGAAACAATTAGTTAATATTTCATTATTGTAATTATTTTAACTGTATTTAAACAACTTGCCGAGAATAATTATTTTGTTATTTTAGTATTTTATTTACTAAAAGTCACCTTGTTAATATTTTAATTAATTTAAATTGCTAATTTAGTGTGAAGTCCTGAATTTGAGAATGATTATATTGTTATTATTTTACCCTTTAGATATTTGAGCTGCAATTAGTTGAATTACATGGAACAACTGATAGAATATTATTCTTGTTAATTGCTTTTAATTAATTTAAGGAATAATTGACTCCGGGATAATTATTTTTATATATTATATTGTTATCTAAAATTATCTTAGGTATTTTGTTTAATCGATTGTCTTTGGTTGAGTACGAAGCAGGGCCGGGACTGAGCGAGTTACTGAGACAACCCGATCTTTTAACCCTCATTTGTTTGACTTTGAGGGTTATAATCACATATTTAAAATGAGTATGTATATTTAAATATTAAAGAGAAATAAAACAAATAAATAAATAATGAAAAAAACCTAGCCACACAATTCTTGTATTTCACCGACTCTCACGTACTCTCACGCGCATGACCACACAACCTACCAAATCACTCTGAATTTTTTTTTTCACCTCTCACACGCCTCACACACACATTTCACCAACAATCAAAAAAATAACCTTTCATCCCCCACTACACCACTATCGTCGGGCAGAGAGAAAGCAAGAAGAGAAAAAAAAAAATAAACAAGAAAGAACTGTGGCAACCGCGACAGGAAGAAAAATAAAATAAAATAAAATCATCTAAGCTCAAGCCCTCTACCCGACGGCAAGCCCAATGGAAGGACTAGAATTAGATCAGAAACGGGAATTTAAATCAAGTGAGGGAGATATTTCTTATACATTTCAATTACTTGTTATATTTAATTAAAGTTGGGTATGATACGTGTATATGATTTATGCGAAGTATGATGCTTGAATGTTGATCTGTTGGTTGTAAGATGTTAAGCGCGTTCTCTTTTGCTTAAATTATTTGATTTAACTTATAGATTAGTGTTAATCAAATATTTATTTTATTGGGGTTAGTTGAAACTTATGTGTTTGTTGAAGTGCCTGAGAAGATTTTGTATCCTATTTTACATGATGTCTTAAGTCAAAATAAGATTTGCAAGATAGTCATTGCATAAGTATTTAGTTTTATGTGTGCATGTGCATGTTTCTGTTGACTGCCAACGCCGGCAGCCTATTACCCAGTGCCGGCAATGGCTGTTTAGCGAACTGCAGCCCCGTCAGAGGTGGTTGCAGCTCCGTGCCTTTTCTTTTGCTCATACGAATGGTGGTTGCAAGTTAATTTTGATAATGTAGTGTGTTAATAACTTGAAGTTAATGAGGTAATTAAAGGAGTTGAATCCAACGGTAAGTTAGTTAGACTAATGTAATTAAAGTAGTTAGAATTAGTCAAGTGTTTGAATTATGTGTAAGTTGTTCATGACTAGCTAAACAAGTTTTTAAAACTTTTTTGGTGGTTTGGATATTAGATTCATGATCTGGAAGCTAACTTAAGGTAAATAATGTATAGAATATACTTGTATGACTTATAAATTAGTTTAGCTACGTTTAAATGTCACACAATTAATAAGAGTACGTAATGAACAAGTACTTACTATGGCGAAGAGAACATGTAGTTAGTTAGTAAAGGAATAAAATTTAGACAGTTAGGCCTTCCACATGTTAATAAAAGTTAACTCTTTTAAGTGATCAATTAACTTAGACACCTTGACTAATAAGTGAAGGTTGGACATGAGAGAAAAATTGAACTTAACATGGTGGTAATCTTGTTCGATAAGCAAATCACTAAGAAGTAAGACTTTGATCAAAGACAGTGACACTAGCTAAAGACTATCTTATTATGCTATCTAAATAAGAATAAACACATAGAAGCAACTAACATTACCTCTAGTAAGAAATCTTTAGGTGTTAGAAATTGACATTTTTACTAGTTGCTATTTATGTCCTCTTCTCGGATGTGTAGTTAATTGAATTATCAAAGTTAATTATGAGAAGTTCTGCAGGGAAGTTTGAAACATTTAAAGTTAACTAACCATTGCTTTAGCTAGTATTTGCACTTGAGGTTTAACTTGCCATGAGGAATTGTAAAGGATGTAAGAACGGTTAGTTAGAACTGAAATTGGAATAAAGCTAATGATTTTATTATGTTGGTTATTCTAAGTTGAGAGAAAACTAATTGGCACTAAGAAGGGACTTAACATAGAGTAACTTAAAGAGTTGCATCACCCTTCTATGACTAATGTTTATCATTAAGTACTAAAGACAACTAGCTGTCAAATAGTTCTCAGTAAATCTTATTAATATCAGTTTGATTTGTTTATTTCACAAAAATGACTGTTTGCTCATTATTGCTAGTTGTTGTCTAAACAAGAAGAGTTATTTAATTTATAGAAATCTATCTTAATCACTTAATACCTTCTACCTACTATGTTCTAATACTTCGTGATTGGGGACAACCTACTTTGTTGTCCTCATTTCTGTGCCTAGTAAAAGGATAGAAGTTGTATGTACTATTTTTTGTTATCTCGTGTTGTTGTCTCGGGGTTGCGCAACCTTTTTGGACATGGTAGCGTCGAGAAACATGGGCGGCATCGGGCTTGCCGTGCTCCCTCGACTACTATGGTGCCTATTCTCTTCTCGCTGAGGCATACTCCACTACCCCAGAAGCGTGGTTCACCTGCTGGGCATGGACCTACCTCAGGAGAAAGGGTCGTAGGATCGGGATACATCCGAAGTATCCCAACTTGTTGGAGTAAGGGTTTTCCGGCAATTGGTTGAAGATCATAGCTCGTGGTTCGAGATTAAAAGTAAGAAGATGAACCGTATCCTTTTTAATATGATTGTTACTTATAATTGTATTCTTATTAAAGTGTTGATTAATGTTGAGTTGTTGTTTATTGTGTGAGATGTTCTACTGCTGTTTATGATTTGTTTCCGAGCTAAAATTTCTGAAATAAACTTGTAGCTTTATTTCCTTGACTTAGCATTTAGTCTTGCAATTGATTTTATCCCTTAGTCTTATTGTTACTTGAGCTACATGATACACTTGTTTATCTGCATTGCATGAGAATCTTGTGAAAACCTCTTCGGGTATTTGTCCACCTCCCTCACTGAGTATACTCATAATGTATACTCATTCCTCTTTTCTTTAACTATTTCAAGCGAGGCAGGCTCAGTTCCTCTGGAGACGAAGGAGGAGGCTCGAGAGTCTCCTTGAGTTCTTGTACCGTGTTGTGTGGTAGTTCCTGTAAATGTAGTAGTTAACATGTTGTCACGCCCTAACTCGACCCCACCTATAATCAGTCAGGACGCAACGGAATTTTGGCAGTATGACGACAGTAATTAAGACACCAAGGCTCTAAACCAACCTCTAAAAACACCATACAATCAAACTCTTCAACCAAACAACAATCAATTCCTCGATACCATTAACAACATACAACATAACCATATTATACAACAATCATTCTTAGACGATCTGTTCATAGTTATACGCCTCCGTTCTAACATAATACATTAACTTTAACATACATATCAAAATAGATTATAAACCAACTTAGTAATCTAAACAAGGTCAAAAGAAAGACTACTAAATTAACATCATTTAGTTCATTATTGATGGGTGCTTAGCCTAGGGTAAAATTAATGTCAATTCTAAGCCAAGTTTTAACTCGCAAGTGCACGAGTGATTGTAGTATAGTGTGCTAGTGCGAGGTCAAATCCACAGGGAGACAATTTGAAAGTTTGTAGAAAAGTGTAAGTAAAGTGCCTAAGTAATTAAACTAAATTAAATTGTAAATTGAGTGATTTGAATGAAAGTTAACTAAAAATAAAATAAAAGTGAAATTAAATGCGAAAACTAAAATTAAATATGAAAGTTGAAATTGAAGTTTGATCACTATTGGGAAAGGTTTAGGGATCGGATTCCTATGCAAAGTTGAATTCTAGGCTCGAACTTAGGATTTCCTATTTTGATGCAAAATTAGACTACAAGCCTAATTAATTAAATAATCATCTAAAGTTAACTAATTAACGGGTTAGACCTAGTTTAGAGGTGCAACGCTATCTCCAAGTCCTTTATCTAGCCGGAGTGTAGATTTGTCCTAAAATCCTAGGCAAACACATTAACTAATTAAGTGGAGGAAAACTAAGGTACAACCTATAGTTTTCACAATCAAGCCCAATTTATATATTTGATCTACCATATGAATTCCTATTAATTACTAGCTACAAGCATAATAAATTAATAGGATAAATAATAAAGCATGTAAATCCTAAATATAAAAATAGCATCAAAACAATCCAACCAAGTTCAAGACCATAAAATTAAATTATTGCATAGTAATCCTACCCTAAACAATGAATTAATTATTCATGTTCAACAAAACTGAATCAATATTATAAAAAGAAAGTAAATTAAACTTCTCCATAAATTAATTCGAATCTGTTGAAAATAATAATTTAATCTGAATCCCAACTGAAAATTGAAGAAGAATTTACGAAAAGAAATAAACCGAACTTGCTGCTGTTTTTTCCTCGTCGCCAAAGCTTTTTTTCCTTCGTTGCTTGCTGTTTCGCTCTCTGTTTTTTCCTTTTCTTTCCTCTGCGCCGCACTCCTTCTTTTTTCTCCTCTCCTTCTGCATAGTATCTGTTCCTTTATAAGCAAAATAGACCGCCCTAGCTTTGTGGGCTTTTGATCTACGTGGCCACTTTTCCTTTATAAGTGACAAAGTCCAATTTTGGACTTTGCTGACCATGTGCAAGCCTGTTGGCCAAGGCATTAACTAATGCCTTGGTCAACGGGCATTGACCCTCTTTTTTTATTCTTTTTTCTTTTTTTTCCTTTGTTTCAACAAATATTCTTGAATAAATTTCAAACTTTTTTTTTCAATAATGACTCATCTGCAATATTTGATTTTTTCCCAAACATGGTTCTAATTGCTCTTTCACGAGTAAATTCCTATATGCACAAAAACACAATTAAAGTGATCGACTTTTTCAATAAATGTGCACAATTAATTCTAAAAATGCAAGAGATAAGTCTAAAAAATATGACTATATCAATTATCTTTACTACAACTTATACATCATAAACTACAAAATAAATAAAGAACAACTAGTTTAATATACAAGATAATAGAGTATACAACATCTCAAGCATCAAGGACAAGACTCTGGCACATAAGACTCGCCCACATACGACACATTATCCCCTTCTAGAGGCACGTACCCGTAATCTTGCTCAAGGATACCTATATGCATGCAATAATAGAGAGTGACCTTATATAAACAAGCTCAGTGAGGATCCGATAGATCTCTAACAGTATTTACTATGTTCATTGGAAATGATCCTTTGAGCAAGTAAACACACAAATAAACATCAATACAATATAAACACATAACTATAATGACCAATCAATAAAGGATACTCAATTTGGTGTAGCTCCATACGCCATCACGATCTCAACCATTCTTCTTATAACTCCCCATTACTCATACACCCGAGGTACCTCACTAGCCTCTCCCTCCATGACACATCCGTCATGCGAGCTGGAGGTAGTCTCTGGTAGTCATGCCGTTATCAACCCGACAACCCGACGCTGCCCGAGAGGTGGCACACACATACCAAGACTCAACAATAATAATAAACATCATTCACAGGAGGACAGTCTAGCAAAACTGCCTATCTCCCGGTTCATTAATCATCAATCAATAATCATCAATAATCATCAATAATCATCCATTTCCATCAATGTAACATCAATATAATCATCAATATAACATCAATATTTAATTAAACAACAAACAACTAAGTTTGATGACAAAGTAGGCCATCCAACTTAACATGCATTAAACACGTAATCTAACCCTAGTCTAACCATCAACAACTCACAATTCAATCACTCAAACACCACCCAATCATCTAAAGGCTCTATTCAACAATTTAAAGAAAGACAATCTAAACTTCAAATAATCATATCTTACATTCTACTAATCCAAATCACTCCAAATCAGTTTCTAACACTCACCCATTCAATCAACTACATTAGTCCTCTCAGAAACCAATCAAGACACATCAAAATCAAGCCCAACAACCCAAAAATCTCAATGCACCTAGGCTGAAATTTCTGAATTTTCACCCAAACATCGCAATCGAAAATTCGGCATTATAACGGCGTTACCACGTAATTAACAAACTTTTAAAAATTGACGACAATCGATTCCAACCACAACAACTCAAGATAATCCTCAAATAGCCATTCTATCAACTTTAAATACCCGAAAATAAATAATTTCGCTACAATGGCTCAAATCTCGTAGTAATACACATAAACGATCCCTAGCACGCACTGATCAATAATATAACTTCAAATTAACATTCTAACGGTTCAAAATGTAGTTATGAGCAAAAACATAAAAAATGAGTTTTGAGATCTAGAATTTTTCTCTCACCTTTGATGCGATACAAGCCTAGATATGCGTGCAATACATGCCCAACAAGCGGAATCCAACTCAGCACGAAGTTCTATAGACAAAAACTAAGTTTTTCTATGAAAAATTGCTTTGAAAACTTGAAGAAAACCTTGGCTTATTCTCCCATGGATGTCTCGGCCATGTAGGTGTTTTTGAGTGTATTTTTGTGCTTTGTAAGTGTGTGTTGATGCTTATAAGTAGAAGTCAAACAATTAAAATATAAAGTCAAAGTTAATTTTTAGTCTTTTAATTCTATTTTTAGTCTTTTAATTCATTTCTTGACTATTTCTCGCTCAAACATTAAATTAACACTTAAACTAATTCTAGATAATATATTTTAGGTGACAAAGAATTTTACATTAAAATAGTTTCACCTAAATCAGCTTAAAACTCGTTTTCTTGCAAAAGAAAGTGTAAAAATCTTTAAAATTTCAAAACCGATTCCAAATCCGTTTTAATCAAACACGGGTCTATTAATACTCGAGGACTAGGTTTTAAAACATTTAAAACACCCCTGTAAAAATTTTAGCGGACAGGTGTTCAAAAATACTATTCACCAAAACCGACGATAAAATTTCTGATTCCGTTTTTGAAGAAAATTTCATGAATGCACACTTAGCATGTATTAGGAGTATTTATCACATAATTATCACATTCTAAGTCATATAGTACATAAACAGGTCAATTCATGCAAAACGAGGTAAAATACGCAAATCGAGATAAAGCAAAATATGGGGTCTCACACATGTAATCTTTTGAGGCCTGTGTGCCTTGTAAATATTTGATTAATGTAAATATGGAACTAAGCTAAAGTTCACCTAGGCTAGCGGTCTGTAATGTTTTTGGATGACATTAAGACTGTTAGCTATCTAATCTAGAACTCTATAGACTATTTTGCTAAGACTAGATAACTAGCGTTATCTTGGGAATTTCAATGTCTTATGTTATTTGTATAGTTTATGTATGTTAATTCCTCTGGAAACAGGTGTTGAAATATCCTATAAACAGGGGAGACTCTACTCGTTCTCCCTCATTTTTCGTGCCTCGGGTTTGGGTTTGGGACTCTGATCTCATGAGGGATCGGGATGTTACAGTTGGTATTAGAGCTTCCTTAGTTAACTCTCAGCCAAGACAGGGTCCTTGGGCTGTCGGGTAGCAAACCTTGAATTTACGCATATAGGCGAGTCCCGAATAAAGGTGTGTATCTGTATACGAGGCTTGTGTATTTTTGAATACAAGAGTACTCTATGAGTTATAACTATGTATATATGAAGATTGTATGAAATTGTATTTATGTGACTAGGTGCGTTTCTAAGTGACTCCATGAATAACTATTTACCTCAATTATTAGTAATAATATGTGTTTGAATTTTGTAAATTAAGTTGTTACAAATAGTAGGATAACTTGTTAATTAGACTAAGTGTTGTTAGCCTTAGTATAGTTAATAAATGTATAGTAGTCTAAAGTAATAATTATGCATATGAGATAAGTGCTTAGCATGTGAAATTCTATCACATATAATATGAGCATCTTATGAGAAGTCTAATGTAAATGACATCAACTACATGCATATATCACCCTTAAACTGGTAAATAATCTCTTCCCCTTTATAGAACAAAGATGGAAGAAGGTAAGCTACCGGGGGATGAGGGGTCATCAAGAGAGGAGATAGGTTATCATACCTCTATTACTAAGCAAGTTCGAGTACTGGTTCAAGTAGCAGAAACTATGCTAACGGTGGTACGGGGCCTTGAAATCCAGATTCTGCAAGAATCATTTGGAAGGGTGACTAGGGGAGAAAAGAGGCAACATGACTCCAAAGCAGGGCCAAATCAGACTGCTAAGAGGCCTTTTCAGCTCGTGCGCTATAGCTATTGCAAACGCCAGGGGCATTCTGTTGTAGATTGTTGGAAATGAAAGGGACATTGTACAGGTTGTGGAAGCCACTTACATCAAGTGAAATACTGTCCTAAATGGGAAACAGGAGTGAGTGGTACTACCCAGGGCAGTGCTGCAGATGGGGCTTCTACCCACAGGGATCTGGTTGTGGTATACTTCGTGGACCCGCAGGGAGTACTTCAGGGATTGGGTAAGAAACAAATTAGTCTCTTTCATATTTAAATAATTAATGTTGGCATACATTCATACTAATCTATAAGGAGTTGGAAGCATCAATATACATGACTGGTTTTCTACGGAGAGATGACGGTTGCAGTGGAGTTTCTTGTGGGATATTCTTTTGGTATTTTATTGGGAAAAATTATTTAATATCAGTCGACCTTTAACAGCATCTCTATTAGTAATATCATTTGGAAAACTCGGTTGGCCTTCTTGTTTGATATTGCATTTAGAATTCTTGTATGGCATTTCTATTTACGGAAGCATGATTACCTGGTGTTCCTTATAGGGACCTTTATTTGGTACCCTAATTCTGAATTTTCAATATGGAATTCTTTGCGGCATTCTTATGAAATTCTTCATGGATTCTTAATCAATAATTAGAACTAGTGGTATTCTTGGAGACCGGGGTTTATGATTCATATTATTTACTTGCATCTTGGCATTTACTTGGGATTCGGGATTTTAGAATGGGTTTCTTGTTCGACTCTTTTGTCGGGAATTCATATGTGGAGTTCTTTTTGGCATTCTTGGGCGATGCTTCTCTTCAGCAACAATTTTGACCAGGGTTATCATGGTTGATGTGGGGATTTCTTTTGAGAGTATGGAATTGCGAGGACGCAGTTCTTTGTAAGGGGGAAGAGTGTGACGCCCAGACCTAGCATATAGATTTTTTTTAATTAGAAATTGCATATTTATTTTACTAAATTGCATTTTAATTAGATTTTTAATCCAGAATTTTACTTATCATTATTATCTATAATTATTAAATTAAGTAATGAAATTTCATGAAACAATTACTTTATTATTTTATGAGAAACAATTAGTTAATATTTCATTATTGTAATTATTTTAACTGTATTTAATCAACTTGCCGAGAATAATTATTTTGTTATTTTAGTATTTTATTTACTAAAAGTCACCTTGTGAATATTTTAATTAATTTAAATTGCTAATTTAGTGTGAAGTCCTGAATTTGAGAATGATTATATTGTTATTGTTTTACCCTTTAGATATTTGAGCTGCAATTAGTTGAATTACATGGAACAACTGATAGAATATTATTCTTGTTAATTGCTTTTAAGTAATTTAAGGAATAATTGACTCCGGGATAATTATTTTTATATATTATATTGTTATCTAAAATTATCTTAGGTATTTTGTTTAATCGATTGTCTTTGGTTGAGTACAAAGCAGGGCCGGGACTGAGTGAGTTACTGAGACAACCCGATCTTTTAACCCTCATTTGTTTGACTTTGAGGGTTATAATCACATATTTAAAATGAGTATGTATATTTAAATATTAAAGAGAAATAAAACAAATAAATAAATAATGAAATAAACCTAGCCACACAATTCTTGTATTTCACCGACTCTCACGTACTCTCACACGCATGACCACACAACCTACCAAATCACTCTGATTTTTTTTTTCACCTCTCACACGCCTCACACACACACTTCACCAACAATCAAAAAAATAACCTTTCATCTCCCACTACACCACTACCATCGAGCAGAGCGAAAGCAAGAAGAGAAAAAAATAAACAAGAAAGGACAGTGGCAGCCACGACAGGAAGAAAAAAAAAATCATCTAAGCTCAAGCCCTCTACCCGACGGCAAGCCCAACGGAAGGACTAGAATCAAATCAGAAACGGGAATTTAAATCAAGTGAGGAAGATATTTCTTATGCATTTCAATTACTTGTTATATTTAATTGAAGTTGGATATGATACGTGTATATGATTTATGCGAAGTATGATGCTTGAATGTTGATCTGTGGGTTGTAGGATGTTAAGCGAGTTCTCTTTTGCTTAAATTATTTGATTTAACTTATAGATTAGTGTTAGTCAAATATTTATTTTATTGGGGTTAGTTGAAACTTATGTGTTTCTTGAAGTGCCTGAGAAGAGTTCGTATCCTATTTTACATGATTTCTTAAGTCAAAATAAGATTTGCAAGATAGTAATTGCATAAGTATTTAGTTCTATGTGTGCATGTGCGTGTTTCTGTTGACTGCCAACGCCGGCAGCCTATTACCCAGTGCCGGCAATGGCTGTTTAGCGAACTGCAGCCCCGTCAGAGGTGGTTGCAACTCCGTGCCTTTTCTTTTGCTCATACGAATGGTGGTTGCAAGTTAATTTTGATAATGTAGTGTGTTAATAACTTGAAGTTAATGAAGTAATTAAAGGAGTTGAATACAACGGTAAGTTAGTTAGACTAATGTAATTAAAGTAGTTAGAATCAGTCAACTGTTTGAATTATGTGTAAGTTGTTCATGACTAGCTAAACAAGTTTTTTAAATCTTTTTGGTGGTTTGGATATTAGATTCATGATCTGGAAGCTAACTTAAGGTAAATAATGTATAGAATTTACTTGTATGACTTGTAAATTAGTTTAGCTACGTTTAGATGTCACACAATTAATAAGAGTACGTAATGAACAAGTACTTACTATGGTGAAGAGAACATGTAGTTAGTTAGTAAAGGAATAAAATTTAGACAGCTAGGCCTTCCACATGTTAATAAAAGTTAACTCTTTTAAGTGATCAATTAACTTAGGCACCTTGACTAATAAGTGAAGGTTGGACATGAGAGAAAAGTTGAACTTAACATAGTGGTAATCCTGTTCGATAAGCAAATCACTAAGAAGTAAGAATTTGATCAAAGACAGTGACACTAGCTAAAGACTATCTTAGTATGCTATCTAAATAAGAATAAACACATAGAAGCAACTAACATTACCTCTAGTAAGAAATCTTTAGGTAGTTAGAAATTGACATGTTTACTAGTTGCTATTTATGTCCTCTTCTCGGATGTGTAGTTAATTGAATTATCAAAGTTAATTATGAGAAGTTCTGCAGGGAAGTTTGAAACATTTAAAGTTAACTAACCATTGCTTTAGCTAGTATTTGCAATTGAGGTTTAACTTGCCATGAGGAATTGTAAAGGATGTAAGAAGGGTTAGTTAGAACTGAAATTGGAATAAAGCTAATGATTTCATCATGTTGGCTATTCTAAGTTGAGAGAAAACTAATTGGCACTAAGAAGGGACTTAACCTAGAGTAACTTAAAGAGTTGCATCACCCTTCTATGACTAATGTTTATCATTAAGTACTAAAGACAACTAGTTGTCAAATAGTTCTCAGTAAATCTTATTAATATCAGTTTGATTTGTTTATTTCACAAAAATGACTGTTTGCTCATTATTGCTAGTTGTTGTCTAAACAAGAAGAGTTATTTAATTTATAGAAATCTGTCTTAATCACTTAATACCTTCTAACTACTATGTTCTAATACTTCGTGATTGGGGACAACCTACTTTGTTGTCCTCATTTCTGTGCCTATTAAAAGGATAGAAGTTGTATGTAAAGTTTTTTGTTATCTCGTGTTGTTGTCTCAGGGTTGCGCAACCTTTTCGGACATGGTAGCTTAAAGAAACACGGGTGGCATCGGGCTTTCCGTGCTCCCTCGACTACCATGGTGCATATTCCCTTCTCGCTAAGGCATACTCCACTACCCCAGAGGCGTGGTTCACCTGCTGGGCATGGACCTACCTCAGGAGAAAGGGTCGTAGGATCGGGATACATCCGAAGTATCCCAACTTGTTGGAGTAAGGGTTTGCCGGCAATTGCTTGAAGATCATGGCTCGTGGTTCGAGATTAAAAGCAAGAAGATGAACCGTATCCTTTTTAATATGATTGTTACTTATAATTGTATTCTTATTAAAGTGTTGATTAATGTTGAGTTGTTGTTTAATGTGTGAGATGTTCTACTGCTGTTTATGATTTGTTTCCGAGCTAAAATTTCTGAAGTAAGCTTGTAGCTTTATTTCCTTGACTTAGCATTTAGTCTTGCAATTGATTTTATCACTTAGTCTTATTGTTACTTGAGCTACATGATACACTTGTTTATCTGCATTGCATGAGAATCTTGTGAAAACCTCTCCGGGTATTTTTTCACCTCCCTCACTGAGTATACTCATAATGTATACTCATTCCTCTTTTCTTTAACTATTTCAGGCGAGGTAGGCTTAGTTCCTCTGGAGACGGAGGAGGAGGCTCGGGAGTCTCCTTGAGTTCTTGGACGGTGTTGTGTGGTAGTTCCTGTAAATGTAGTAGTTAACATGTAATCTTTTGAGGCCTGTGTGCCTTGTAAATATTTGATTAATGTAAATATGTAACTAAGCTAAAGTTCACCTAGGCTAGCGGTCTATAATGTTTTTGGATGACATTAAGACTGTTAGCTATCTAATCTAGAACTCTATAGACTATTTTGCTAAGATTAGATAACTAACGTTATCTTGGGAATTTCAATGTCTTATGTTATTTGTGTAATTTATGTGTGTTAATTCATCTGGAAACAGATGTTGGAATATCCTATAAACAAGGGAGACTCTACTCGTTTTTTCTCATTTTTCGTGCCTTGGGTTTGGGTTTGGGACTCTGATCTCGTGAGGGATCAGGGTGTTACATATGTGGTCCCCAAATATCATAGTGTATAATGGACAATGGACGAGTAGTAGAAATAGAACTTTTATTAAAAGGCAAGCGTGTTTGTTTTGCCAAATGGCATGCATCACAGACTTTATTAAAAGAAATTGAACTACCTAACAAAGATGTTCCTAACAAATTTAAAGAAGATGAATGACCTAAACGACGATGCCATAAATTAGCAGATGTACTAGTTACATGGCAAGATGGATTTTTAGTAGACGAATCTTGATCGGATGCCAACACCACCAAGTAATAAACCCCGTCACATTGCTTACCCAAGCCAATCGTCATCCTCGTAGCCAAGTCCTGCAAAATACACCATGTGGAAAAAAAGGTTATTGAGCAGTATAATCCTTAAGTCAACCGACTCACAAACATAAGGTTAACCTTGAAGGCAGGAACACACAAAACATCTTTCAAATAAAGGTAAGAGCTAAGAGATAAGTCTTTAGTAGAGCTTATTGGTACCTTTTCACCACTAGGCAATAACATGGGTTGCATAGGTGGATTCTCATATTTGTCCTTAAGCCAATGCGAGTTTGAAGTAATATATTATGTTGCCCTACTATCAATAATCCATTGGTCACCACTGAAATTCAAAAATTTAGATATACCTAGCATAGCATTGATAGCAGGGTTCATTGTAGGTTGGTGAACATGCACCTGTTGACATTAGGACTCAGACAAAGAGGGTATATCTTGAAGGGAGGGTCCATTTACACAATTGGTAGCAAATTTTCCTCGTCCACCCTTTGACTTGTTAGAGCCATGTAGCTTGTGTCCTAGTGGACACCCATGCAATTTATAGCAATTATCAATGATGAGACGATCACAATCACAATGGGTACAATGAAGCGGCTTATTGTTGGACTTATTGGATCCGTAGCAAACCGCCATAGCTGTGGGCTCTATCAAGGCTCGAGATGCACCCAGTTCCCATTGTTTCTCCTCCTCCGAGATAAGAGAATATGCCTTACGAAGGGTAGGCAAAGGGTTCATCAATAAAATTTGTCCACGCTTAGCACTGTATGTCTCATTAAGACCCATAAGGAACTGCATCAAAATATTTTATTCTTCATGTTCAGCATGGTTCCTCATGGTACCACATGAACATACAGGAAGATCATTATAGGAAACCAATTCATCATACAACTTTTTGAATTTAGTGAAATAACTTGCAACTGTCATATATTCCTATGAGAATGAAGCAAGTTCCCGTTTGAGTTGAAAAATTCTTGGTGCGTTACTTTAAGAAAATCACTCCTTAAGCTCTTCCTAAATCTCATATGGAGAGGAACAATAAACGACGTTGTTTGTAATATCTAGATCTACATATTTTAATATCTATACAAGCACCATGTCATTACAATGTTGCTAGAGAATATATTCGTCCAGGTTTTTCTCCTTCCTTGGTGTTGTAAGTGACCTATCTATGTACCCTAGCTTATTTTTGGCACAGCGTGAGATATACATAGATCAGCACCACGTTGAATAGTTTTCTCCATTAAGAAGTTTGGAAACAAGAACCATGCCCGAATGATCTGAATGATTGATAAAATATGGGCTAGAAGTCTCATGGCTGGAGACTTCTTTCATGGAACGTATTGTTAAACTTCTTAACTCGTCGTTAGTCATGATGAGGCGCAGTAGATAGAGAAAATTGTTTGGTTTGAGGAATAAAGTTTTCTGATTTGAAAAAAAAAAAACGTATGTCTTACTTGAAGAAAGATATGAGCTTTGAGGGAAAGAAAAAAAAAGATCTAATCTGAAGTAGCCAAAAAGCTTTTAAAAAAAGGTTTTGCTTGTTTTGAAGATTCAAAAGTCAACAATGACTTCCTTGAAGACAAAGAGAAGTGTTGTTACTTTGTTATTTGAAAGCTAAAGAGCTACTACTTGAAGGAAGGAAAAAAAAAAGACGGTTGCCTTGAGAGAAAAACGAGAGCTAGGTCTGATACCATATGAACCTGACACAAATATCATGCCAAGATAGTTTTCCTCATTATTTAATGCGTGTATATATACAACAAAGGTCTCGCAATTATAAGAGATAATCAAGTCAATCAAAGATAACCTAAATCAGACTAAAAAATATGAAAAACTAATTAGCCTATTTTATTTATAGTAATGCGATATATACGAGAAAGTAATAAATCTCAACATTTTAAATATGTTCTCGAGTTATTTTCATTCTTCCATGTTTTCAAAAGTTTTTAAGGATATTACTGATCGCGTCATTTTGCGCTAAAAAATTATAAGGTTAAATAATTGAAAATATTGCTTACCTTAAATTACCTCTAGTTGTGGCGAGTAGAGGGTCGATCCACGGAGATTGGGTTATCAGATTAAGTTAAGTCCTTAATTTAGAATTGTTTGACTATCTCCCGTCACGTATAAGTTTGATTAAGTCTAAAAGTCCACAAATATAGTAAATTAAGTCCAAAAGTCCAAGAAATGTCCAAAGACACGGTAGTAACTAGATCCAAAAGTGACTTGAACAAAGATACTAAATTGAAAAATTATAACACTTAATAATACAATGAAAATCCAAAGGGTTAATGATTCAGGGTGGTTATAGTTCGGTATACGCAAGTATAAAGCTATTGATTCAGATTAAAAGTTAAGTCCTTCAGAAATAGGGCTACAAGCTCCTACTACTGAAATGAGCCTTTAATTACATAAGTGAGAATATTAATTAATTAGCAAGACTGGATGTGTTGGTACAACCTAACGATATCCAATTTCTTAATTAATTAGCAAGATTGGATGTGTTGGTACAACCTAACGATATCCAATTTCTCAATTAATCTTTCACTTATGTAACCTGGAGGTGTCGGTACAACTAGACTAGAATCCATCCGAAGTAGTCTCGTATTGCCACAGGTTTACAAAATCGGGCGTATATGTATTTTTAATTAAATATAATATAACTACAAATATACGTATAATTAATCAAATAATACTTAGAAATAAAAATACGAGACTTTAATAAATCTGAATCAAAATATATGCACAAGAGTAACCTCACATGTAGCACCCCGAATCTCGGGTCTAGTGTGTCATGATAAACTTTAAAGTACAAGAAATCAAAATGAAAACCAAGAATCAAAGAATACTTATCGTGCTGAACGAATTTCGGTAGACCGGTATGATTTCGATATGTTGATGGCTTACTAGACCATCCCCTCGGGATTATTAATGTCACACAAACTAACTACTAACAAAAAAACTTAAAGAAATCACACAAATACTCACAAGAGCAACAGAAAATAAGCTAAGGAAAATCTGCCCATTTTGTTGCAAAAAATCGTGATATTTATAGGCAAAACATCAGGAGGGCGCTCGAGTGCCAGTCAGGCTCGCTCAAGCGCCCTTCTGCACTTTTTATTTTTATAATTTTTTTGTCTTTTTCCGTCTGCATTCTGCCGTTCAATTGTCTGTATTTTTCAAAAAGTGGCACTCGAGCGTAAAAAAAAGGGCGCTCGAGCGCGCTTCCGGCTGTGGTAGGTAAACTTTGACTCCGAACTTTGACCGGCTCGGTTGACTTTGACCATTGACTATTGACCAAAAAGTTGACCAGGTCTATTCCAAGGTTTTTCAACGTCCTGAATCAGTTTCCGCACTCGGTTTGGACAAATTCAATCTCGAATTGCTCGTTTTGAAGTTGTTCTACCATTTTTCTTTAGTGTTGCGCCAAATATTCACTCCAAAAGTTAGTTTTTTATGGTCGTTTTTGCTCTTTCTTCTTTAAAACCTATATTACATTAAATTTGTGTAAAATATACAATTAAGCTTGAAATAATAATGCAATATACATGATTCAATGAGTTAAAGTTTCTGAAATTATGGATTTATCAACCTCCTCAAACCCATTTTTTGCTTGTCCTCAAGTAAATGCATCAATTACTTCATAGATTCAAAAATATTAAATCTAAGCAGTAAATGTATTCATACAGTTAAATTTTATAAAATATAAGATTAACAGTGAATTTGTCTTCCAAACAATTTCACCACAAAAAATCATTTTGTATCTAAAATAAATGAAACCAACTTAATTACAAAAAATCCTTTGAGCCATTTTAAGCACTTGTAACTCAATTAAGAGGTAAGAAAATTAATCACGCGAAATTTATAAAATAAAAAATATTTTCTATGGATAGTCATGAAATGTTAAAACTCAACTACCTTCCAAATCATGTAATACTCCCATAGATTTTTTATAAATATATATTTTTATATATATATTTTTTATGAATAGATGACTCGAATGGTAGATGTTGGTTGATTCAAAGACTTTTTTGAAGTATTGTCTTTCTTCGGTTGAATTGTATTTGGTAAAAGAAGGCTTGTTTGGCAGGCTTTGTATCGATGGCTTTTTCATAACAAAAAAATGCTAAAAATTGATTAGAAGAAAGCATTTTGTTATGAGTTTCTTTTCTGGCTCTTTTTGCTGAATCAACACTTTTCATCTTTAAATGATAATGAGCGAGTCATCTAAATATAAATATATATATTTTTTAAATGAGTATACCAATCTAGAAAAATAAGTCAAATTTTAATTAAACACAACATCTCACATTGAAAACATCTCAATCTACTCCTTTTTTGATAATTAATCAAAAACTTCTAATTGAATCATGTGACATTGTTGGGATGTAATAATAATAATTAACAAGGTTTCAAAAAAAATATAGATACAAACTCAACTCTTAGCGGCTAATCATTTTTCCATTCCAAATTCACAGTTAATTTAAGTATTTTATCACAATCTAACCATATTTCAACAATTAACCACTCAATTTTAATTATTATGAATAAGTGAAGTAAAGTTTTTTTTATATATATCAGGATGGGATCAACTTTTTCCTCATCCTCAAACCCGAGCCTTACATTGCCCTCAATGAAAGAAAAAACTATGTAATGCAAATGAAAAAGAAAGATACAACCTGATAAATAATCCATGCAATGTTCTCAAAAACTTTTGAAAGAAGAATTGTTAAACAAAATCTCAAAAACCAACATTAGCCGTGAGTTAAATAAAAACTAAAATATTTCTAAAGAAAGATGAAATAAAAAATATAAACTAAAATAACATAGAAAGCACGCCACTGAATTATGGTAGTGGTGGCGGCTGAGGACCGGAGCCTGAACCTTTCATTGAAGCAAGTTCAGCTCGTAATGCAGCAAACTCTTCCCTCTGTGATTGCTTAAAATCAGCAAATTCAGCTTTCAGTCCACCTATTTCACCCAATCCAGCAGTAAAGTTAATGTTCATGGCTTGCAGCTCTTGGTACATTTTATTCCATCAATGATTCTTCGGATTGATCACCCCGTTGTTAGGAAGAAGTGACACCTTCAGCAGGTTGAAAGGAGGGTCGTGGAACATTTAATGCTAAGGGCATCTTTCGAACAGCGCGCTCCAAATGTTTAAGACTCTTTGTAAACTCCGATTCATCATACGAAATAATAGGAAAATCCATAAATGGCTCATCAGATGAAAAAAGGAAAATTAAATCGTTGAAGTAAAGAAACAATCAATCGAGGAAAACGAAGTGTAGATGTAGCATCAAACCTCCTCATATGATCTATAAGATTCATCATATTTTCTCCAATTACAGCCCCAACATCAAAAAGTGCACCTTGATAATTCCAATATAAAACTTATAAAACAACACCCGTCCTTTCTTGATCATGACCATATGGGCAAAGGTTCTTTTTAACAATGATATCTGTTAACCACATATCCCGCGGAAGGGAAGATCTCGTTATACATACACCGTGTCCAAGAACCGGACCCCCACACAAGTTCGTAGCAATTTCTAAATCTATAATTCTAGCAGGAAAATTCTTATTGCCCTCATAAAAAAATCCATGCCCACACAATATAGTCATGATATCAGCAGTAGTAAATGTAAAGTCAAAACCATCAATTGACGCAGTAAATATTCCATCATCATATGAAATATGCTCATAAAAAGGTCGAATGAGACGAGGAAAAATAATAACATCATCAAAAGGTGGGTGTAGAATGCAGTCAAGGAAATATCCCTCAAAATAATTAAAAGCACGGGTCCCACCTTCGGAAGCCCTCAAAACATCCAAAAAATCAGTTTCAGCCTTAATTTGAGCATTCTCAAATCGTGCGGTCAATGACAACCTATGTCTTTTCAGAGCCATAGTCTAAATAATAAACAAAAAAACTAAATTAGAAAAATTGTGAAAAACACAAAACAATATATATATATATATATATATATCTTTTCTTTTACCGTAAAAACTGTTTATACAAACAACACCAATTAATAACCCCAAAATCACCCGTAACAATACACAACATTGACTAGCCATCCGCTTAAATCCTCCAACAGTTAAACAATATATAAATCCTATAATGAGGGCAACAAGAAAATAAAGGATATAAATAGACATAAATATATGTACATAAATATGAAATTCCTATATATATATATTTTAATTTTCGAATTATTTTAATAGATTAAAATTAAAGGAAATCTAACAGAAAATTTAAAACTAAATTCTACATACATTCACATATACATACACATATACATACGCATATACATACACATATACATACACATCTGGAAAAAAAAAATCATACCAAAACGAAGTTTGGGAGATATAGAATAACAATAATCCATAAACAAGCAATAAAAATTATCCTAAAACCTTCAAATATGCGTAGATACATACATAGATAAAAATATACAAACAGATCTAAACTTGAAATAAACTGAAAAAAATGCAAAACTAAGATGAAAAGCAAGAAAACTCACCTTGGGTTGCGCATCTATAGTGGATTCGGGTTGAGGAAGGGTTTTTGATGATTTTGGGGGTTATTTCCGTGGGTGGAGGGGTTTGTTTTTATGTTTCATAGCTGCTGCAATCGGGGCTTATATTATAAGCCCCGACTGTAATAGTGATCTCGAGCGTGCTGCTGCAAAACTATTTTTGTTTTATATATATATATATGATAATAATATAACAACAATGTTAATAACAGAAATGAAAGAAAATTATACTTTTATTAGATATAAATATATACATTTATAAATATAAATACCATAATAACAAAAACCATAAAAACAAACCACACTATTCTTATTAAACATAAAGACATTATATAAAAGGAAATACAACATTATCTTCTAATTTTGGGAATGCAAAACAAAACATTTTTCTTTCTACCCAAAACGCATTTGATCCCATTTGATTAAGAGATAAAGAAAAAAAAGGTAAAAGATGAATGCACTTGCAAAAGAGTACACAACCATGGCAAATTGATCGTTCATGAGAGTTCCAAACATCATTATGCAGTTATAAAGAAATGAAAGAAAAAAATTTATAGAGAGAGAGAGAGAGCTTGAGAGATACGGCAATGGAGAAAAAAATGAGGAGAAGAAGAAAGAAAGAGGGCTTTAAACCCCTTGGTTAGGTCGTACAGCGCTGGAGCGCCTTTTAGGCGCGTTCGAACGTGGTTCTTCTCGTTTATGCCTTAAATGCTTTTGCAGATTCACAAAGTAGAAAGATAAAATCTTCTTCAAACCTATTTTTCTACAAGGCCACACTCTTCTTTTTATTATTATTTTTATTGTTTTTTTATAGTTTATTATAAAATAAAATTGGTACAAGAAAAATAAACACATTAATTTTTTACCACTCAATCAACATGAGAAAACTAAGTGTAAAATATACAAATGAACACCGACCGATAGTCATCCATCAAGATTCGAACCTTAAATCTGCTTCCAAAAGAAACAGATGGATCCAGATTTAATTTAAGAATATTTGAGTTTAGACTAAATTTAGAGTTCAACAACTTAATGAAGAGTTGTCCGCCAGTTTGGAAGGCAACACTAGAAGCCTAGAAAATGCAAAAATAGGATCCCAACCCTATTTCAGTTTCATACCTATGCAGCAAAGTAAACCACATCCGAACACCAAATGAATGGCATCAAAATCTGGATTGTAAATCTACCCGCCATAGCGTAAGAACTGGCCGAAGTAGAAGTGATTAATCACGTATCACATGCCCCTCAGAATGGTATTAGTTATCTTTCTCTCAAATACCATGAGAGCCACTACTTCCATAACGGTAGAAAAAGACCTCCTAACGTTGAAGTTAACACCAAATTAAAGCTAATTGGTAACCAAGCGACAACATCTAGGACGAACCTTGGAATGTTACAACCACGAGATCCTAGATTACCCAGAGATCACTTGGGTTCATGTGAGGCACACACCCTAGTACAAACAGCACCCTGTTTTATCCTCAGACAGTCAATATCGAATGTTGTCATTGTGTACCCATCCTCCCACCCATTTATGATAAGCTCGTCACACAAATTGTTAGAGTTTTTCCTTCTAACCGGGAATGGGCACTGGAACCATTTAATGTCAGCCAGCAAGACATGCACACATAGTTAAGTGTCGTAGTTTAACGTCTTCAGGCAAAACAATTTTATATATATATATATATATATATATATACACATATATATATCAATACTTTCCTTCGGTACTCGCATGGGGCCACAGCCAGTTGATCGCGTTGTTTTGCGCTAAAAAATAGTAAGGTTAACTGATTGAAAATATTGCTTACCTTGAATTACCTCTAGCTGTGGCGAGTAGAGGGTCGATCCACGGAGATTGGGTTATCAAGTTAAGTTAAGTCCTTAATTTAGAATTGTTTGACTATCTCCCGTCACGGATAAGTTTGATTAAGTCCAAAAGTTCAAAAGTCCAAAAGTCCAAAAGTACGGAAGTACGGAAAATTAAGTCCAAGAAATGTCTACAAAATGTCCAAAGATACAGTAGTAACAAGGTCCAAAAGTGAATTAATCAAAAGTACTAAATTAAAGAATCACAACACTCAACACTAAAAATCCAAAGGGTTAATGATTCAGGGTGGTTATAGCTCGGTATGTGCAAGTACAAAGTTATTGATTCAGATTTAAAGTTAAGTTCTTCAGAAATAGGGCTACAAGCTCCCACTACTGAAATGAGCCTTTAATTACATAAGTGATAAGATTAATTAATTAGCAAGACTGGAGGTGTTGGTACAACCTAACGATATCTAATCTCTCAATTAATCTTTTCACTTATGTAATTTGGAGGTGTCGGTACAACCAGACTATAATCCATCGGAGGTAGTCTCGTATTGCCACTGGTTTACAAAACCGGGCGTATATGTACTTTCAATTAAATATAACATAACTACAAGTATACATATAATTAATAGAAAAATACTTAAAAACAAAAATACGAGACTTTAATAAATCTGAATCAAAACATATGTACAAGAATAACCTCACACATACCACCCCGAATCTCGGGTCTAGTGTGTCATGATAAACATTAAAGTACAAGAAATCATAACGTAAACCGAAATAAAAGAATACTTATCGTGTTGTATGGATTTCGGTAGACCGTTATGATGTCGGTATGTTGATAGCTCACTAGACCCTCCCCTCGGGATTAAAACTTTGCACAAAACTAAGAATAATAATTAAAACACTCAAAACTCACTTCACAAATACTAGAATAGCACAATATATGCTAATAAGAGAAAATGGTACAAGAAAAATGAAATGAAGAATTGAGCATTTATAGAGAAATTTCGGCACTATTTACGGGCACTATTCATGGTACTATTCAAACCATGATGTCATCATTGTGTCAGCATGACGTCAGCGCCTAGATCATCATTGTGTCAGCATGACATCATCGCCTAGGTCATCATTGTGTCAGCATAACGTCATCGAAATTTACTATTCATGCGTTGATTTTACTATTCATCCGTTGACCGTTGACCGTTGACTTTACTATTCATGCTCAATCGATCTCTGTTTACACGTTGACTTTTACTATTCATGCGTTGACCGTTGACTTTACTATTCATGCATTGACCGAAAGTTGACCAAAGCTTCTTCAAGGTTTTTCAGCGTCCTGAATTCGTTTTCGCACTCCGTTTGGCCAAATTCAATCTCGATTTGCTCATGTCAAAGTCGCTCGACCTTCCTCCTTTAGTATTGTGCTGAACTTCTCATTCAAGTGTTGGCTTTTGTGGCCATTTTTGTTATTTCTTCTTCAGAACCTATATTGCACTAAATTTGTGTAAAATATACAATTAAGCTTGAAATAATAATGCAATATACATGATTCAATGGGTTAAAATTACTAAAAATATGGATTTATCAACCTCCTCAAACCCATTCTTTGCTTGTCCTCAAGCAAAAGCATTAAGTACTTCATAGATTCAAAAATAGTTAATCCAAGCAGTCAATGTATTCATACAGTTAACATTTTATAAAACACCAGGTTAACTGTGAATTTGTCTTCCAAACAATTTTTACCCCAAGAAATTATTTTGTATCTAAAAGAAAAGAAACCAACTTAACTACAAAAAATCCTTTGAGCCTTTTTAAGCACTTGTAACTCAATTAAGAGGTAAGAAAATTAATCACGCAAAATTTGTAAAATCAAAAATATCTTCTATGGATAGTCATAAAAATATTAAAACTCAACTACCTCCCAAATCATGTAATACTCCCTTAGAATTTTTTATATATACATTTTTTTTAAATTTTTTTATATGAATAGATGACTCGAGTGGTAGATGTTGGTTGATTCAAAGACTTTCTGAAATTTTGCCTTTCATTGGTTGAATTGTATTTGGTGAAAGAAGGCTTGTCTGGCAGGATTTATATTGATAGCTTTTTCATAACAAAAATGCTCAAAAATGGTTAGAAGAAAGCATTTGTTATGGACTTCTTTTCTGCCTCTTTTTGTTGAATCAACAATTTTGATATTTGAATGATGTTGAGCGAGTCATCTTCACATTTTTGTTTTTTTTTTTGTTTTTTGTTTTTTTTTCAAAGGAGTATACCGATCTAAAAACATAAGTCAAATTTTAATAAAACATAACATCTCACATTGAAAACGCCTCAATTTACTCCTTTTTTGATAATTAATCAAAAACCTCTAATTAAATCATGTGACGCTGTTGGGATGTAATAATAGTTAACAAGGTTTCAAAAAAATCTAGATACAAACTCAACTCTAGTGGTTAATCATTTTTCCATTCCAAACTTCACAGTTAATTCAAATATTTTATCAAAATCCAACCATATTTCAACACTTGACTACTCAAGTTTAATTATCTTGAATAAATGAAGCACGGAAAATGGAAATTAAAAATTTTAAAATTTTGGAAAAAAATTTTAGCAGGTGGTATCAACTATTTGTTCCTCCTCAAACCCGAACCTTACATTGCCCTCAATGTAAGAAAGTGATGCAATGCATTGCAAATTAAAAAGATAGATACAACCTGAAAAAAATTCCAAGCATTGTTCCTCAAATGGTTCTGAAAAAAGACTTGTCATTAAAAGCTCCAAACACCAACGTTAGCTATGAGGATAAAAACAAAAGTGATCCAAAATGAAATTTAAACTGAATGATATATACAATGTGATTTCGCAAGGACGAAAAAAAATTTATGGTTTTTTTTTTTTTTTTAAAAAAAAGAGAAATTTAACAAACCAAATTAAAATATACACAATAAATATCCTTTAATGGTTTGCTAACAAATGCATTGGAGGAGACTCATAATATATACACTAATAAATATATAGCCATAACAGTTGCTGAAAATTATGCAGAGAGGGTTGAAGCCACACCAGATTACCAAAATCGTTAGAAGACCTTAGTGACAAGATTAACTAAAGACATTCTCGAGACATATCAAAAATTCAACCCCTAGATCCAATATTCAGAAGAACTAAATCCAAATAGGTTTTTTTTTTTTTTTAGGCCCGCATGTGAGGGAGTTCGGACATTGGCTAGATCTACATCCCCAGTTTCAACAAATCATTATCAAACATCCACACTCCATTTTTTTTATCCCTTCGGCTTGTTTTTTTTTATATATATACCAGATTCAACATCAAAACAAAATTAGTGTATATACTAGGTAAATAACCACAATAAAAATCAGATTACCATACAAAAAAACATAAAAATAAAACTCACAAATTTTATTCATGGAAATGGAAACGGTACATTAACTTAACAAATACAACAACAAAACAACTACTTATATTATAAGCCTACTTTTTTTCTCTTTTCCCAGGAACTGGGCAGTTCATGATGAACTACCCAAGCCAAATAAAGAAGAATCACAATAATAACACCAAGAACCACAAGCAACGACTCATCTGCCGTGAGACTTTTAAACAACACCATCTTCGTGGAAATTTTAACAAAAAAAACTGAAGACGGAGAAGTTTTGTAGGGAGAAAGGTAGGAGATGGAGGTGGCAAGGAGGAGATAAAAAAAATGATAGGGTTAGGGTTTTTAAAACCGTTCAGCCGCCCCTTTTTTTCTTTTTCTTTTTTCAACAAAACAAACAAAAAAAAAACAACACAACTTATTACATAAGCCTAAAAACTAAAAATCTTTTCTTCCTTCATGGATTCGTCCCATCCTAATCACAAGATAGATGAGAAAGATGTACAAGAAGAAGAATAAGGCAAAAATTGCCACAATAAGAAGCAAAACTTGGTCGGTCATTTTAAGTTGATGAAACAAGTTTGGGAGATTGAGAGAAAATTGTGATTGTTGTGTGAGAGAGATTGAGGTGTCGGCGGTGAAGAGAAAAAAGAATGAGGGAAAGAAAGATTAGGGTAAAAACCCTTTTTACCGACCCCCCACTTTTTATATATATATTTTTTTTAAACACATTTTTTTTTTTTGATTTTTTTAAAATAGATGTAAATTAAAACAAGCACACATAATGACAAGAAAATGCAAACATATTAGAATTCACCCTTAAGATGGTCTCACACAAAAAAGAAGCCCGGGAAATGCAAAAATAGGATCTTAACCCTATTTCAGTTTCATACCTATGCATCAAAGTAAACCACATCCGAACACCAAATAAATGACATTAAAATCTGGATAGTAAATCTACCCGCCATAGCGTAAGAACTGGCCGAACCAGAGGTGATGAATCACGTATCACATGCCCCTCAGAATGGTATTGTTATCTTTCTCTCAAATACCATGAGAGCCACTATTTCCATAACGGTGGAAAAAGACCTCATAACGTTGAAGTTAACGCCAATTTAAAGCTAATTGGTAACCAAACGACAACATCTAGGATGAACCTTGGAATGCTACCGCCATGAGATCCTAGATTACCCAAAGATCACTTGGGTTCATGTGAGGCACACACCCTAGTACAAACAACACCCTGTTTTATCCTCAGACAGTCACTACCGAATGTTGCCACTGTGTACCCATCCTCCCACCCATTTAGGATGAGCGCGTCACACAAATTGTCAGAGTTTTTCCTTCTAACCGGGAATGGGCACTGGAACCATTTAATGTCAGCCAGCGAGACATGCACACACAATTAGGTGCCTTAGTTTAACGCCTTCGGGCAAATTTTTTTTTTTTTTTAAAAAACTAACAGACTAGCTCTTCCAGAGGTTTCTGTATTCACGCCATCCAGTACTTTTCTTCAGCACTCACATGGGGCCACAGCCAGTTCCATAGGGTCAAGAGCAAGACAGTGAGGTTTTACGTTATAGACAATACCGTCTGGTGAATGCTCTCACTCCTAACTACCTTATCAAGTAATGCCCAAACAGACCCTAAACTACATTAAGCTGGTGGAGTGGCAAGTACTGTTAGACAGAGTTGCACTGATCAGTCAACCGCACACAGAAACGTACAGTGACCACTAGTATTATAGCAAAAATACCTGAATGAGTGCTTCTCAGGGTTTAGACCCAAACTACATTAAGCTGGAGAAAGACTCATTTGGTACGAAAAAAAAAAAATAAATAAATAAATCATAGGTTGCCTCCTAGGAGCGCTAAGTTTAACGTCTTCAGCCAGACAGAATTATTTTGAAATTGCTATTCTGCAGGGATTGGATTCTTAAGTTCAATTGATTCTTCACCCCAATTCTTTAACTGGATTGCTAGTTTAAGTCTTTGTCCATTTACAAACATAGTTTTCCCATTTGTTTTATCTTTTATCTTGACAACCCCAGACGGAAAAACTTGTTCAACCTTAAATGGTCCATCCCATCTGGACCTCAATTTTCCTGGAAACAATCGTAACTTAGAATTAAATAACCACACATCTTCTCCAGGAATAAATGACTTCCGAATAATCATTTTATCATGCGTTCTCTTCATTTTCTCACTGTAAATCTTGGCATTCTCGTATGCTTCTAAACGCATCTCTTCAAGTTCATTTAGATGGAACAACCTGTTTTCACCAACTTTCTGCAAGTCAAAATTCACAGTTCTAATTGCCTAGTAAGCCTTATGTTATAACTCAACAGGTAAATGACATGCTTTTCCAAAAACTAAACGAAAAGGTAACATTCCTATGGGAGTTTTATATGCAGTTCTATATGCCCAAAGTGCATCATTCAATCGAGTGGACCAATCCTTCCTATCAGGTCTAACTGTCTTTTCAATGATTGATTTAATTTTCCTATTAGAAACCTCAACCTGTCCACTAGTTTGTGGGTGATATGGAGTTGCAACCTTATGAATGACTGAGTATTTCTTCAACAATTTTTCAAAAGTTCGGTGAATGAAATGACTTCCACCGTCACTAATGATGGCTCGTGGAATTCCAAACTGACAGAAAATATTTTCTTTTATGAATTTCATCACGACAGTGTGATCATTAGTCCGAGTTGCAATTGCTTCAATCCATTTAGACACATAATCAACACCAACCAAAATGTATTGAAAACCAAAGGAGGTGGGGAAAGGACCCATGAAATCAATACCCCAAACATCAAAAAGTTCACAAACCACGATGGGATTTAAGGGCATCATATCCCTTTTTCCCATGTTACCTGCCTTTTGGCATCTTTCACATGCTTTGCAAAACTCATGAGTATCCTTGATTAATGTGGGCAAATAAAACCCGCTTTGTAGTACTTTGATAGCTGTCCGTCGTCCTCCAAAGTGTCCTCCACATTCCTGCGAATGACAAAATGACATGATGCTTAGCTGTTCAGACTCGGGTACACATCTACGAATAATTTGATCAGAACAAATACGGAACAAATGAGGATCCTCCCAGAAATAATGCTTTGCAATTGAGAAAAATCGGTCTCTCTCAACCTTGTTCCACTCCTTGGGTATTTTACCAACTGCAAGATAATTCACAATATGAGCATACCAAGGAAGTTTAGGAGCAGAAATTAACAGCAACTGTTCATCAGGAAATGTATCTCTCAATGGTAATTCATTTTCTGTTTCCTGAGTTACAATCCTTGACAAGTGATCAGCAACAACATTTTCTCGACCTTTCTTATCTTTGATTGTTAAATCAAATTCTTGAATTAATAACAACCATCGAATAAGCCTAGGTTTAGCATCTTTCTTTTCCAACAGGTATCTCAATGCTGAGTGGTCAGAATAAATGATTATTTTTTACCCTAACACATAAGACCGAAACTTTTCTAATGCAAAAACTACAGCAAGCAATTATTTCTCTGTGGTGGTATAGTTTTTCTAGGTATCATCCAAAGTTCGGCTGGCGTCATAGATCACACAAGGAACACGATCCTTGTGTTGACCTAATACAGCTCATATGGCATAATCTGAAGCATCACACATAATTTCCAAAAGAAGAGAGTAGTCTGGTGGTTGAATCACTGGAGTAGTGGAAAGTGCATTTTTCAGTGTTTCAAAAGCAGTAACACATTTTTCATCAAACTGAAATGGAGTATCCTGTGCCAACAAATTTGATAAAGGTCTAGCAATTTTACTAAAATCCTTTATAAATCGTCGGTAGAAACCAGCATGTCCAAGGAACGATCTCACCTGTTTAACAGTTGTTGGAGGGGACAAATCAGAAATAATATCAACCTTAGCTTTATCAACCCGAACTCCTTCCTTGGATATAATGTGTCCGAGAACAATTCCTTCTTGAACCATGAAATGACTTTTCTCCCAGCAAAGTATGAGATTAGATTCCTGACATCTTTTCAACACCAAAGAAAGATTATTCAAACAAGTGTCAAATGAAGAGCCAAAGATAGAAAAATCATCCATAAAGACCTCAACAAATTCATCCATCATATCAGTGAAAATAGACATCATGCAGCGTTGGAAAGTGGCTGGTGCATTACAAAGGCCAAAAGACATTCTTCTATAAGCAAACGTGCCAAAAGGACATGTAAAAGTTGTCTTTTCCTGATCTTCAGGGTCCACAGGGATTTGATTGTATCCCGAATACCCGTCAAGAAAACAGTAATAACCTAGTCCTGCCAACCTGTCCAAAATTTGATCAATGAATGGTAAAGGAAAATGATCCTTTCTTGTTACATCATTGAGTTTCCTATAATCAATACACACACGCCATCCAGTTGTGGTACGGGTAGGTACCAATTCACCTTTATCACTTGTCACCACAGTGATTCCTGATTTCTTAGGTACAACCTGTATAGGACTAACCCATTTACTATCCGAAATAGGATAAATGATACCTGCATCTAACAACTTCACTATTTCCTTCTTTACAACTTCTCTCATGTTCGGGTTCAGCTTACGTTGCATCTCTCTAGATGTCTTGGCTCCATCTTCCAAATTAATCTTATGCATGCAAAAAGAGGGATCTATTCCTTTAAGGTCTGCAACAGTCCAGCCTAATGCTTCCTTATTCTTAGACAACACATCTACAAGCTTAGCTTCCTTCTCCAAAGAAAGGTTAGAAGCTATAATAACTGGAAGTGTTTGATCTGCCCCTAGAAAAACATACTTGAGATGACTAAGAAGTTGCTTAAGTTCCAACTCAGGAGGAGATTGTATAGAAGGAAGCATGGGTTCTTTAGAAAGAGTCAAAGATGGTTCTATTGCACAAATCTGAAATTTTCATCAAATCTTAAATTGCTTTCTAAAGATTCATTGGATTTCTCCTCAAACCTACTCAACACTACTTCATCATTATTCAAAGCATTCTCCAAAAAATCTTTTTGCATAAGACTAAGGAAAGACTCTTCAATTAATGGATCAATCTTATCAAGAATAAAACATTCAAGACCATCATCTCCATCTGCAAACCTAGCAGCATTAGCAACATTCAACTTTACCTTAATATCTCCAAATGTAAACTCCAATTCTCCAGTTGCACAGTGAATTTTTGCATTAGCTGTTGCTAAAAATGGTCTCCCTAGTATAACTAGAGTTTGGAACTTTTGAATTTCTCCTGGTTCCATATCTAGCACAACAAAATCCACAGGAAAATAAAATTCATCAACCTTTATCAACACATCTTCAATCATACCCCTAGGAATTCTAAGTGATCTATCAGCCAGTTGAAGGGTGACAGGAGTAGGTTTCAATTCTCCTATATCTAACTACTCAAAAAGATTAAAGGGAAGAAGATTCACACTAGTTCCTAAATCAAAAAGGGCATGATCTACACAATGATTACCAATATAACAAGGAATGGTAAATGCACCTGGATCTTTCAATTTTGGTGGAACATGAGAAGTAAGAATGTTGTTTACTTTTTCGGTCAACCTTACTTTGTTTGATATCAAAGCTGAATTCCTCATTTTATGAGTGCACAAATCCTTAAGAAACTTTGCATAAGCAGGAATTTTCCTGATAATTTCTAACAGAGGTAAATTGATTTTCACTTGCTTAAAGGTTTCAAGCATTTCTTCCCTCTTTGAATCTTTATTAGGTGGATTACCTAATGCCTGTGGAAAAGGTGCCTTGGGACTTAGTGTCAATGGAATATTTTCATGTGAAATTAAAGTTTCAGGTTCATTTGCAGTTTCTTTTGATGAATCAACAATAACTTGAGACTTGGCTTTTTGCTTTGCAAGTCTTGCATTTTCGTAAGTTTCGACACTTACCTTGTTATCAACTTTCTTACCACTTCGCAATGTAGTGATAGCTTGAAGATCTTCCACTATTTGACTTGTGGATGCTACATGGGCCTTACCTTTTGGGTTTCCATCTGATTGGGCAGGGAGTGTTCCTTCTTCCCTTTTCTGAATTATGTTAGCTAATTGCCCAATTTGTCTTTCCAAGTTGGCAATTGCCTTTGTATGTGTACTTACCAGTTGCATAGTTGGTTCCCAACTGTGAAGCTTTTTCAAAACCTGTTCTTCAAAAGTAGTCCCATAAGAATTGGAACCTGAATTAGAGCTCGTAGGTACCTGTCCTTGTGGAACTGAATAAAATCCTAGAGGATAACCTCTTGGTCTTTGTTGTTGAACATCTTCCCGATTCTGATCCCATCGGAAATTTGGATGATCTCGTGTACCTGGATTATAAGTGTTAGAGAATGGATCATAATTGCGGGGATATCTATAAGCAGCACAAGCTTGTTCTGAAATTGAATTGGTATTTGATGCAAGAACACCTTCACCTGAATCAACTACATGCAATGATTCTTTCCTTTTAACCATTTTTTCCAAAGCAAGAGTTAGGTTTTCAATCTTTGATGTCAAAGAATTGTAATCATTTGAACCTACACTTTCTCTCCTTTCTCTAGATGAAGATGCACGCTTTCGTGAATTATTGCTCAGTTTTATGAACAATTCTGTGGCTTCTTCTGGAGATTTTTCAAGAAGTGAACCATTACAAGCTAAATCAAGCAAACTTTGATTATGCTCATTTAACCCTTGATAGAAATTCTGAGCTAATTGCCAATCTGGAATACTATGGTATGGACATTCATAAATTAAGGCTTCAAATCTGTCCCAACTCTCATGAAGTGCCTCTCCAGGTAATTGAGAAAAATTATTTAATTGATTCCTACATTCATTGGTTTTTGAAGAAGAGTAAAATCTTTCAAGAAATTCTCTTTGCAATTGTCCCCAAGAAGTGATAGAACCAGAACGCAATCTGTAAAGCCAATTTTGTGCTTGACCCATTAAAGAGTAAGGAAACAATCTCAACTTAACAACCTCTTCCGAGGCAGTTCTAGTATTGATCGATCTGCATGTATGAACAAAAGTATTAATGTGATCATACGGGTTTTCATTGGAAAGACCGTGGAACAAGGGAAGCATTGAAATCATGTGAGACTTTATTTTAAAACCATCATCAGTTTCAGGTAAGGCGATAGCTCGTGGAGGAACATAATCTTGTGGTGTGAAAAAATCTTTTATGCTCATTCTCACATTTCCTACTTCTCTACCTTCCACTTGATCCTGATTTTGGTTTTTATTCAGATTTTGATCAGCCATGATTAGAAATTTATGTGCTTTGTTTCTGAATTTAAAAGTTTTCTCAATTTCTGTATCAAAAACAAAGATGGGTGGCTTTAAAGATCTCCGACCATGCATACAAAATTAAAACATGAAAAAGAAACAAGAAAAAAAATGAAATAAAGTCTATACAAAAAAGCAAAATTGACTTAAATAAAAATAAAAACTAAAATCTAAAATATATACATATTAACACTTATATATATAAATCAAAAACTTACCTTATTTGATGAACACCGATCCCCGGCAAAGGCGCCAAATTTTGATCGCGTCGTTTTGCGCTCAAAAATAGTAAGGTTAACTGATTGAAAATATTGCTTACCTTGAATTACCTCTAGCTGTGGCGAGTAGAGGGTCGATCCACGGAGATTGGGTTATCAAGTTAAGTTAAGTCCTTAATTTAGAATTGTTTGACTATCTCCCGTCACGGATAAGTTTGATTAAGTCCAAAAGTCCAAAAGTACGGAAGTACGGAAAATTAAGTCCAAGAGATGTCCACAAAATGTCCAAAGATACGGTAGTAACAAGGTCTAAAAGTGAATTAATCAAAAGTACTAAATTAAAGAATTACAACACTCAACACTAAAAATCCAAAGGGTTAATGATTCAGGGTGGTTATAGCTCGGTATGTGCAAGTACAAAGTTATTGATTCAGATTTAAAGTTAAGTCCTTCAGAAATAGGGCTACAAGCTCCCACTACTGAAATGAGCTTTTAATTACATAAGTGATAAGATTAATTAATTAGCAAGACTGGAGGTGTTGGTACAACCTAACGATATCCAATCTCTCAATTAATCTTTTCACTTATGTAATTTGGAGGTGTCGGTACAACCAGACTATAATCCATCAGAGGTAGTCTCGTATTGCCACTGGTTTACAAAACCAGGCGTATATGTACTTTCAATTAAATATAACATAACTACAAGTATACGTATAATTAATCAAAAAATACTTAAAAACAAAAATACGAGACTTTAATAAATCTAAATCAAAACATATGTACAAGAATAACCTCACACATACCACCCCGAATCTCGAGTCTAGTGTGTCATGATAAACATTAAATTACAAGAAATCATAACGTAAACCGAAATAAAAGAATACTTATCGTGTTGTATGGATTTCGGTAGACCGTTATGATGTCGGTATGTTGATAGCTCACTAGACCCTTCCCTCGGGATTAAAACTTTGCACAAAACTAAGAATAATAATTAAAACACTCAAAACTCACTTCACAAATACTAGAATAGCACAATATATGCTAATAAGAGAAAATGGTACAAGAAAAATGAAATGAAGAATGGAGCATTTATAGAGAAATTTCAGCACTATTCACGGGCACTATTCACGGTACTATTCAAACCATGATGTCATCATTGTGTCAGCATGACGTCATCGCCTAGGTCATCATTGTGTCAGCATGACGTCATCACCTAGGTCATCATTGTGTCAGCATGACGTCATCGAAATTTACTATTCACGCGCTGATTTTACTATTCATCCGTTGACCGTTGACTTTACTATTCATGCATTTACTTTTACTATTCATGCTCAATCGATCTCTGTTCACACGTTGACTTTTACTATTCATGCATTGACCGTTGACTTTACTATTCATGCATTGACCGAAAGTTGACCAAAGCTTTTTCATGGTTTTTCAGCGTCCTAAATTCGTTTTCGAACTCCGTTTGGCCAAATTCAATCTCGATTTGCTCATGTCAAAGTCGCTCGACCTTCCTCCTTTAGTATTGTGCTGAACTTCTTGTTCAAGTGTTGGCTTTTGTGGCCATTTTTGTTATTTCTTCTTCAGAACCTATATTGCACTAAATTTGTGTAAAATATACAATTAAACTTGAAATAATAATGCAATATACATGATTCAATGGGTTAAAATTACTAAAAATATGGATTTATCACCAGTTCCACAGGGTCAAGAGCAATACAGTAGGGTTTTACGTTATAGACAATACCATATGGTGAATGCTCTCACTCCTAACTACCTTATCAAGTAAAGCCCAACAGACCCAAACTACATTAAGCTGGTGGAGTGACAAGTACTGTTAGACAGAGTTGCACTGGTCAGATAACCGTACACAGAAAACGTACAGTGACCACTAGTATCACGACAATTATACCTTTATGAGTGCTTCTTAGGGTTAAGACCCAAACTACTTTAAGCTGGAGAAAGACTCATTTGGTACTAAATATAAATAACAAAAAAGAATAAAAATAAAATTTAAAACCCTAATATCTCTAGACATCCTAGGTTGCCTCTTAGGAATGCTAAGTTTAACGTCTTCAGCCAAACAGAATTACTTTGAAATTGTTACTCTGCAGGGATTGGATTCTTAAGTTCAATTGACTTCACCCCAATTCTTTAACCGGATTGCTGGTTTTAGCCTTTGTCCATTTACAAACATAGTTTTCTCATTTGTTTTATCTTTTATCTTGATAACCCCAGACAGAAAAAACCTATTCAACCTCAAATGGTCCATCCCATCTAGACCTCAATTTTCCTGGAAACAATCATAACTTAAAATTAAATAACCACACATCTTCTTCAGGAATAAATGACTTCCGAATAATTATTTTATCAAGCATTCTCTTCATTTTCTCACTGTAAATCTTAGCATTTTCGTATGCCTCCAAACGCATCTCTTCAAGTTCATTTAGATGGAGCAACCTGTTTTTACCAGCTTTCTGCAAGTCAAAATTCACAGTTCTAATTGCCCAATAAGCCTTATGTTGTAACTCAACAAGTAAATGACATATTTTTCCAAAAATTAAATGAAAATGTGACATTCCTATGGGAGTTTTATATGCAGTTCTATATGCCCAAAGTGCATCATTCAATCGAGTGGACCAATCCTTTCTATCAGGTGTAACTGTCTTTTCAAGGATTGATTTAATTTCCCTATTAGAAACCTCAACCTGTGCACTAGTTTGTGGGTGATATGGAGTTGCAACCTTATGAATGATTGGGTATTTCTTTAACAATTTTTCAAAAGTTCGGTGAATGAAATGACTTCCACCGTCACTAATGATGGCTCTTGGAATTCCAAACTGATAGAAAATGTTTTCTTTTATGAATTTCATCACAACAGTGTGATCATTAATCCTAGTTGCAATTGCTTCAATCCACTAAGACACATAATCAACACCAACCAAAATGCATTGAAAACCAAAGGAGATTGGGAAATGACCCATAAAATTAATACCCCAGACATCAAAAAGTTCACAAACCAAGATGGGATTTAAGGGCATTATATCCATCTTTCCTATGTTACCTATCTTTTGGCATCTTTCACATGCTTTGCAAAACTCATGAGCATTCTTGATTAATGTGGGCCAATAAAACCCACTTTGTAGAACTTTGATAGTTGTCCGTCATCCTCCAAAGTGTCCTCCACATTCCTGCGAATGACAAAATGACATGATGCTTAGCTGTTCAGACTCTGGAATACATCTGCGAATAATTTGATCAGAGCAAATACGGAACAAATGAGGATCCTCCCAGAAATAATGCTTTGCTATTGAGAAAAATCGATCTATTTCAGTCTTGTTCCATTCCTTGGATATTTTACCAACTGCAAGATAATTCACAATATGAGCATACCAAGGAAGTTTAGGAGCAGAAATTAGCAGTAATTGTTCGTCAGGAAATGTATCTCTCAAGGGTAATTCATTTTTTGTTTCCTGAGTTACAATCATTGACAGATGATCAGCAACAACATTTTCTCGACGTTTCTTATCTTTGATTGTTAAATCAAATTCTTGAATTAATAACAACCATCGAATAAGCCTAGGTTTAGCATCTTTCTTTTCCAACAGGTATCTTAATGCCGAGTGGTCAGAATAAATGATTATTTTTTACCCTAACACATCAAAAACTACATCAAGCAATTCTTTCTCTGTGGTGGTATAGTTTTTCTGGGCATCATCCAAAGTTCAGTTGGCGTAATAGATCACACAAGGAACACGATCCTTGCGTTGACCTAATACAGCTCCTATGGCATAATCCGAAACATCACACATAATTTCAAAATGAAAAGAGTAGTCCGGCAGCTGAATTACTGGGGTAGTGGAAAGTGAATTTTTTAGTGTTTCAAAAGCAGTAACACATTTTTCATCAAATTGGAATGGAGTATCATGTGCCAACAAAATTGATAAAGGTATAGAAATCTTACTAAAATCCTTTATAAATCGTCAGTAGAAACCAGCATGTCCAAGGAACGATCTCACTTGTTTAACAGTTGTTGGAGGAGGCAAATCAGAAATAATATCAACCTTAGCTTTATCAACCCGAACTTCTTCCTTGGATATAATGTGTCCAAGAACAATTCCTTCTTGAACCATGAAATGACTTTTCTTCTAGCTGAGTATGAGATTAGATTCCTAACATCTTTTCAACACCAAAGAAAGATTATTCAAACAAGTGTCAAATGAAAAACCAAAGATAGAAAAGTTATCCATGAAGACTTCGACAAATTCATCAATCATATCAGTGAAAATAGACATCATGTAGCGTTGGAAAGTGGCTGGTGCATTACAAAGGCCAAAAGACATTCTTCTATAAGTAAACGTACCAAAAGGACATGTAAAAGTTGTCTTTTCCTGATCTTCAGGGTACACAGGGATCTGATTGTATCCCGAGTACCCGTCAAGAAAATAGTAATAACCTTGTCCTGCCAGCCTGTCCAAAATTTGATCAATGAATGGTAAACGAAAATGATCCTTTCTTGTTGCAGCATTGAGTTTCCTATAATCAATACACACACGTCATCCAGTTGTGGTACGGGAAGGTACCAATTCATCTTTATCATTTGTCACCACAGTGATTCCTAATTTCTTAAGTACAACCTGTATAGGACTAACCCATTTACTACCCAAACTAGGATAACTGATACCTCCATCTACCAACTTCACTATTTTCTTCTTTACAACTTCCCTCATGTTCGGGTTCAGCTTACGTTTCATCTCTCTAGATGTCTTGGCTCCATCTTCCGAATTAATCTTATGCATGCAAAAGGAGGGATCTATTCCTTTGAAGTCTGTAACAATCAAGCCTAACGCTTCTTTGTTTTTAGACAACACATCTACAAGTTTAGCTTCCTGCTCCAAAGAAAGGTTAGAAGCAATAATAGCTGGAAGTGTTTGATCTGATCCTAGAAAAACATACTTGAGATGACTAGGAAGTTGCTTAAGTTTCAACTCAGGAGGAGATTATATAAAAGGAAGCATGGGTTCTTTAGAAAGAGTCAAGGATGGTTCTATTGCACAAATCTGAAGTTGTTCATCAAATCCTAATTTGCTCTCTAAAGATTCATCAGATTCATCCTCAAACCTACTCAATACTACTTCATCATCATTCAAAGTATTTTCTAAAAAATCTTTTTGCATGAGACTAAGAAAAGACTCTTCAATTAATGGATCAATTGTATCAAGAATAAAACATTCAAGACCATCATCTCCATCTACAAACCTAGCAGCATTAGCAATATTCAGTTTTACCTTAATATCTCCAAATGTAAACTCCAATTCTCCAATTGCACAGTGAATTTTCGCATTAGCTGTTGCTAAGAAGGGTCTCCCTAATATGACTGGAGTTTGGAACTTTTGAATTTCTCCTGGTTCCATATCTAGCACAACAAAATCCACAGGAAAATAAAATTCATCAACCTTTATCAACACATCTTCAATCATGCATCTAGGAATTCTAAGTGATCTATCAGCCAATTGAAGGGTGACAGGAGTAGGTTTCAATTCTCCTATATCTAACTGTTCTAAAAGATTAAAGGGGAGAAGATTCACACTAGCTCCTAAATCAAGAAGGGCACGATCTACACAGTGATTACCAATATAGCAAGGAATAGTAAATGCACCTGGATCTTTCAATTTTGGTGGAACATGAGAAGTAAAAATGCTGCTTACCTTTTCAGTCAATCTTACTTTGTTTGATATCAAAGCTGAATTCCTTCTTTTTTGAGTGCACAAATCCTTAAGAAATTTTGCATAAGCAGGAATTTGCCTGATGATTTCTAGTAGAGGTAAATTGATTTTTACTTACTTAAAGGTTTCAAGCATTTCTTCCCTTTTTGAATCTTTATTAGGTGGATTACCTAATGCCTGTAGAAATGGTTCCTTGGGACTCAGTGTCAATGGAATATGTTCATGTGAAATTAAAGTTTCTAGTACATTTGCAGTTTCTTTTGATGAATCAACAGTAACTTCAGAGTTAGCTTTTTGCTTTGCAAGTCTTGCATTTTCGTAAGCTTCGACACTTACTTTGTTATCAACTTTCTTACCACTTCGTAATGTAGTGACAGCTTGAAGATCCTCCACTATTTGACTGGTAGATGCTACATGGGCCTTACCTTTTGGGTTTCCATCTGGTTGGGTAGGGAGTGTTCCTTCTTCTTTTTTCTAAATTATGTTAGCTAATTGCCCAATTTGTCTTTCCAAGTTGAAAATTTCCTTTGTATGTGTACTTACCAGTTGCATAGTTGGTTCCCAGCTATGAAGCTTTTTCAAAACCTGTTCTTCAAAAGTAGTGCCATAAGAATTGGAACCTGAATTAGAGCTCGTAGGTACCTGTCCTTGTAGAACTGGATGAAATCCTGGAGGATAGCTTATTGGTCTCCGTTGTTGAATATCTTCCTGATGTTGATCCCGCCGGAAATTTGGATGATCTCGTGTACCTGGATTATAAGTGTTAGAGAAAGGATCATAATTACGGGGATATCTATAAGCAGCACAAGCTTACTCTGAAATTGAATTGAGATTTGGTGCAAGAACATCTTCACCTGAATCAACTACATGCAATGATTCTTTCCTTTTAACCATTTTTTTCTAAGGCAAAAGTTAGATTTTCAATCTTTGATGTCAAAGAATTGTAATCATTTGAACTTACATTTTCTCTCCTTTCTCTCGATGAAGATGCACGCTTTCGTGAATTGCTGCTCAGTTTTATGAACAATTTTGTGGCTTCTTATGGAGATTTTTCAAGAAGTGAACCATTACAAGCTGAATCGAGCATACTTTTATTATGCTCATTTCACTACAAGAAAACAGCGCACGGGCGATGGATTTGGGCGACGAATTTTTTTCGTAGTAAATTGGCTATGGATGGGCTACGGAATTGCTACGGGCAACTAAGTCCGTAGCCCATCCGTAGCCAACTTAGGCCACGTTGAAATTGCGACAAAAAATGACTACGGATTGGCTACGGACAATTATTTTAATTATAAAAAAAATAAAAAAAAATATTCTGTAGTCTAGCCGTGACAAATTTGCTACGGATTAGCTACGGATTATTTAATTAATTCGGCAACAAAATTCATAACAAATTCCGTAGGTATACGGTGGCCAAATAGCCACGGATTGGCTACGGACTATGTATTATTCAAAAAAAATATCCATAAAAAATAAAGGACCGAAGGGAAAAATAAAAATAACAAATTCCGTAGCTCATCCGTGACAATTGGCTACGGTTGGGCTATGGATTTCCTTTCTTCCGTAGCCCATCCGTAGCCAATTGCCACGGATGGGCTATGAACTTTCAGAAAAAAATGAGATTTATCGATTTTAATTTAAATTATGAAATTTTGATTGCACCTACAATGTAGTAAACTTCACTTGAGATGCTAGTTTTCCATATAAAAATAAATTTGGTCCGTATTTTATTATCGTGCGTATTTTAATAGAAAAATCTCTTACGAAGTCATTAGCCGTTTAAATCGAAGTTATCATGTCCTTACTTAACATTGCATTAATGTTAATAAACGTTCAATCTAGGGGTTCAAAAACTCTCACATTATGTCTAAACTTCACAAACATGAAAAATATAAAGATATAAACATGCTTTAATACGTTGTTCCTACCTATTAACAAGTTAGAATTCATACTATTAGGGGTTCGTAGCCCATCCGTGGCAATTGGCTACGGATGAGCTACGGATTTCTATTTTTTCGTAGCCCGTCCGTAGCCAATTGCCACGGATTGTCTACGGATTTTAAAAAAAAATGATTTATCGGTTTTAATTTAAATTACGGAATTTTGATTATACCTACAACGTAGTAAACTTCACTTGAGTTGCTAGTTTACCAAAAAATAAATAAACTTGGTCCGTATTTTATTATCGGGCGTATTTTAATTGAAAAATCTCCTACGAAGTCATTAGCCGTTTAAATTGAAGTTATCATGTCTTCACTTAATATTGCATTAATATTAATAAACATTCAATCTATGGGTCCAAAAACTCTCACATTATGTCTAAACTTCATAAATATGAAAAATATAAAGATATAAACACGCTTTAATACGTTGTTCCTACCTATTAACAAGTTAGAATTAATACTATTAGGGGTCCGTAGCCCATCCGTGGCAATTGGCTACAGATGGGCTACGAATTTCCATTTTTTCGTAGCCCATCCGTAGCCAATTGCCACGGATGGGCTACGGACTTTCAAAAAAAATGAGATTTATCGATTTTAATTTAAATTACGGAATTTTGATTGCACCTACAACGTAGTAAACTTCACTTGAGTTGCTAGTTTACCAAATAAAATTAAATTTGGTCCGTATTTTATTATCGTGTGTATTTTAATAGAAAAATCTCATACGAAGTCATTAGCCGTTTAAATCGAAGTTATTATGTCATCACTTAACATTGCGTTAATTTTAATAAACCTTCAATCTAGGAGTCCAAAAATTCTCACATTCTATCTAAACTTCACAAACATGAAACGCTTTAATACGTTGTTCCTACCTATTAACAAGTTAGAATTCATACTATTAGGGGTCCGTAGCCCATCCGTGGCAATTGGCTATGGATGGGCTACGTATTTCTATTTTTTCGTAGCCCATCCGTAGCCAATTGCCACGGATGGGCTACGGATTTTCAAAAAAAATGAGATTTATCGATTTTAATTTAAATTGCAGAATTTTGATTGTACCTACAACGTATTAAACTTCACTTGAGTTACTAGTTTACCAAATAAAAATTAACTTGGTCCGTATTTTATTATCGTGCATATTTTAATTGAAAAATCTCCTACGAAGTCATTAGCCGTTTAAATTGAAGTTATCATGTACTCACTTAATATTGCGTTAATATTAATAAATGTTCAATCTAGGGGTCTAAAAACTCTCACATTGTGTCTAAACTTCATAAACTTGAAAAATATAAAGATATAAACACGCTTTAATATGTTGTTCTTATCTATTAATAAGTTAGAATTCATACTATTAGGAGTCCGTAGCCCATCCGTGGCAATTGGTTACGGATAGGCTACGGATTTCCATTTTTTCGTAGCCCATCCGTAGCCAATTGCCACGGATGGGCTACGGACTTTAAAAAAAAAGAGACTTATAGGTTTTAATTTAAATTACGGAATTTTGATTGTACCTACAACGTAGTAAACTTCATTTGAGTTGTTAGTTTACCAAATAAAAATAAACTTGGTTCGTATTAGCTACGAATGGGCTACGGAATATCTTTTTTCTGTAGTCCATCCGTAGCCAATTACCACGGATGGACTACGGACTTTCAGAAAAATGAGATTTATCGATTTTAATTTAAATTACGGAATTTTGATTGCACCTACAATATAGTAAACATCACTTGAGTTGCCAGTTTTCTAAATAAAAATAAACTTAATAAACTTCAATTGGCTACTGCTAGGCTACGGATTTCAATAAAAAAACGAGGTTTATCAATTTTAATTTGAATTATGGAATTGTTCTTTACTTAATAAATAATATATATATAAGTAGTAGTAGTAATAATAATAATAATTATTATCATCATCCTTTTATTATTATTATTATATATATATATATATATATATATATATATATATATAGTATTTTTAAAATATTTAGTTTTCTATGAAGAAGAAAAGTACTATTCATAAATTATTTATGTAGTAAGAACGCAATTTATACCTTTTTATGGTTTGACATACATATATTTGGCAGTCTCAAATAGACAAAGCCATATTAATATGGGATTTGTATAAAGGTCAAAAAATAAAAAGACTTGACATTTATGCATAGAATTATCTATGTAATAAAAATATAAGTATCATAACCCTTCAAGTAGAATAATAATTTGATAAAAAAAAATTGAATAATTAACTCTCTTTCCCGCCGAAAAAGGGAACCGGCTATCATAACCCTTCAAATAAAATAATAATTTAACAAAAAAAAATTGAATAATTAACTCTCTTTCCCGCTGAAAGAGGGAGCCGGCCGACCAACGACATCTTCTGACGAGGACAGAGAGTTAGCAAAACCCTATGTCTTCGCCGGACGAGGGCGCCAGCCTACCGGTGCCCTCGTCCAGCAGGCCAATTTTATTTTTAAAGGTCTTAATTAAAAAGTCCAACACTAGAACTTTTTTTCCCTCAAATCATCCCTCACTTTCTTTCAAACCCTTCCTCCAAATCATCTCTCTCACTCTTCTCTTTCCCCCCAGACCATGTGTATGTGTGGTAGCATAGATCTAGAGGCAGGGACACTATTTTTTGTAACTTTTTCTCTCGGTGTCTAATGCACCACTACCATCACCGTTTGTGTCTACCATTACCACCACTGCCTCTCACTTTCTCTCTCGATCAGCGATACCATCACCACCTTTTCTTGGCGCTAACACCTCTCACTCTCTCTCTCTCTTTACCGTCAACAACACACGTATTTTCTCATTGATAACACCACCAGCTCTTCTCGGCGTTGTCACTACCACCTCTTGTCGTGACCTCACTCGTGAGAAGGTCCATACGCCCCCTCCAAATGGACCGATGGCAAACCCTAAAAGCTCAGTACGTAAGAACTCATCTCCACCTCTCTCATTTCAGATCTATTTTGTTTGTGGATGTAGGATGGCTTACATGTGTAGAGTGTAATCTCTCTCCAGAATATTTAAGGTTTCATACCGTTGATGCTTATTCAGATCGAAGAACAGCAAGATCTAAAGTATTTATGTCTAAGCAATTCTGTATCTATCTTTGTTAGCAGTCAAATGCCGATCATATATTGAATACGTAGCTTTCTCAAATTATTCATCTACTTGGTTTTAATTCTCACCTTTCTGTTGAAATCACGCACACACACAGCTCACTATTCATTCAGGTACATATTCACTTTTCAAATCGAATTATTATGTTGTTTTTTCTCTGTTTGACAATTTAATTTAATAAATTCTCTTTTACATTTTTGTATTATTTCTTTAGTAAATTTAGCTTGTAATTTCTCTGGGTATTTTTTCTTTTGCTTTAAAAAATTGAATCATTTTCTGGGTTGTGTTTGTAAACCAAGTTGGTGCTCTTGGTCCATTTATATCCAATCATTATTGAATTGTGATCTTGTTAGTTGAGTCATTCTCTTTGGGTTTTTGTTTTGGAGTTTGCAAGCTGCTAAAATTAATCAATAAGCCACTTAATCGAAGAATTTTGGAGTCTTCAAGCTGTACATAGAATCTTTGCGTATAGCATCTTTGCTACAACATGAGGTATATTCAAGCTGACAGCTCTTTCTAGAGCATCTTTGTTTGGGTCTTTACACTCATCTCTCTGAGTCTCTACAAGAAAGCACACACTACAAGTACATATTTGAGAAATAGACATTAATAATTGACTATTAAGATGTAAAATAAGGTGCAGATAAGCCACTTAATCGAAGAAAGTTATTTACTGAGCTTATATGCTTGTGAAATTGAGGAACCTATATTTCATATAAGTGGAACATAAGAAATAAAGGCACATTTGGTAAATATCATTAATGATCTTCAAGAGAAAACATAATGTAGTTGCACTTTAAAAGCTGCTAGATTAAGTTGGTAAATGCTCAAAATTAGAAGAAAGCAATTCCTAGAGTTAATAGCTACGTCGCTGGGTGGCCTTTAAGGCATGAAAGCATGAAGCAAGAGAAATAAAATCATACTCTTTGGTTTCAAATTCATTATCACTTTATTACTCTTTGGGAATTTGTATTAGGAGATGGCTATTTTGGAGTTATGGATTAAGGCTGAAACTAATCCAACCATGATTGAAATAATGTTCATCTGATTGTAAAGGTTCATAAAAAGTGAATGTCGTAGAAGTATTGAAAAACTAATTCGGCTTCTTCCATGGGTTTTTGTAGTAATATTTGTATGTATATATGTTGCTTTTAACAATAGGTGTCTGCCTATCCAAAGTAAACCTTGTTTCTTGTACACGCCGAGGATTATTCCTTTACATCTTTTGTCAATGGAACTTGAGCAGTGACGGATCTACTCTTAGGATCATGGAGCTGTAGTCCTAATTGTCCCTAAAATCATTTTGCTTTCAGATCTACTCTTATGGCCTAAAGATGGACATGATTTTGGTAGAGGTGATAGAAGAAATAGACCATTGAAGAGAAAAATTGGATTATTAGTCCATACAGGTATGGCCTCTATTTTATGCTCTCAATGTACTTTAAGTCAATGATTAAATGTGTGTTAATGCTAGATTTAATATAATAACTCCTTGTTATGATACTTATTACATTTTGACTGTGAGTGTAGACTTTAATTGGATTTGATTCTTCTAGGTGAATTTTGTTCGCTTATGATTTCAACTTTGTCTTCCTATCTAGTTCAACAAAAAATTAAGGATTAGTAGGAGTGAAAGAGCTAATACTTCCTTGATTACTTTAAACATGTGGAGGAGTTAATTTTTTTTTTTTTTTGTATTCTTGCAGCGCATAAATTTGGAGTTGAGAGTTGTATTGTTGTGGATGTCTTTTATCCCGATGTCTTTTGACTAAACGTGTTAAACTAAAATCCTCACATACTTTATTTTCAGTGGTTATTATCTTATCATTTCCATTATTAACTACAATTGCCATGCGTTTATATGTGTTGCTTTTGTTGTAAATATTTCAAAACTTTATAGTGGTTTGGATTGGTGCAAAATTTATGGATTCATATCTTCAAAGCGCTGTTAAATGTCTTTTTTTTTTGTAGTGAGTGAAATGATTACTTCCAAAGTTTTCAATTCAAATTTATAAATGTAGTAAGTAGTGAAATTGTTTGACAGTAGGACATATACCTTTATTTTGTCACCCATTATGACACATGTTTCTTTCTAACAGTTGATGGATATTAATGAAAGCCCTGTTTACGTTCTTCTCAACCCTTCAATCAATCCTTTGCAAAAGGATCTTCTTGTTACCATTTATGAAAGTGGTGAGTTGACATTTATGTTCACATTAATCTTTTGATGTTAAAAGAGGAAGAAATAGAAAAAGAGACAAAGACCTACGAGGACAAAATGAAAGGAAAGTCCACCGTCTCTGAATTCTCTCTGAATTCCAGCACTAAATTCTTAATATACAAAACTATATTTTCTGATATTTCTTTGTTGAGATATGCACCCTTCTTTCTGGTAGCAGCAAATTTTCATGATACTTACAGATAACAATTCTTTGTATAGTAGCTGCTCATATTACTAGCATACACAGTGCTATCAAGATGCTGAATAGCAGAATCAGAATCCTTCATCACTATATTTTTTCTATGCAAAAAGGTAAATGTCTGTTCTTTTGGAGGTGATGCTTATAAACAGAAATGGGTTTGTTGGTTGAGATCAAGAATTCTAGGTTAACTTTATTAGGATAAGGAATGATTGGAACTACCTGGAAATTGATGTGCTGCCATATGTTACTAACCATTAAACATGGTTTAGTTTTTGACATGTGTACATTATAATCGGAGACCATTGTGTTAATGAACAAAATAAATTAATGCCGAAGAGAAAGAGCAAGATAATCATATTAATTTGGTTTGGTTATTTAGATAAGCTAGAAGTTTTTAATAGTATATCAAGATTCATGGGCACTTCTAAGAGATTGTCCAAGATATGTTGATAAAGGAAGAAGCTTTAATCTGGTTTTATAGGATCTGATGAAAGTTTAAGTATTTTAAAAATGGTGACAAAGGAAGAAGCTTTAATTCGATTCTACAATATGATTTTATTGCTAAACCCTGTTACTTTTTTTTTATATTTAAATCTATATGTTTTCCCTTCCTTAGATGTGAGAATTTCCTGCTTGAGAAGAGAAATGAGAACTTGTTACCTAGTGAAGTTTTGCATTTGACCTGTACTTTTTTCTCATTATATGCTCCGTCTCTCCTCTGAGCTTAATGATTTGCATTATAGATATCTATAAATATGTTTTCCTTTAGTCTAGAAGTAACAAATTGTCATACTTTGCTTGGATATTCCTTGCAGATATCCAAGGAATATATGGTTTTAACCAGTTTGTTAAATCGCTTTTGTGTTTTGTTGTTTTCTTTTTCCTTTAGTTCATTAGCTTTTTGTAAAAGGAAAGAAATTTTCAGGTACCACATGAAACTTATAGAACCAATACAAAGAGAAGAACTGACGAAGGAGTCCACAAGTGAGTCAAAAAAGGGGCGCATCTATGTATTCGATTGAAGGACAACCACTGATAAATCCGTATTTTAGTAACTTTAACCCATTAAATCATGTATATTGCATTATTATTTCAAGTTTAATTGTATATTTTACACAAATTTAATGCAATATAGGTTTTAAAGAAGAAAGAGCAAAAACGTCCATAAAAACCAACTTTTGAAGTGAATTTTCGGCGCAATACTGAAGGAGGAAGGTAGAACGACCTTGACATGAGCAAATCAAGATTGAATTTGACCAAATGGAGTGCGAAAATGGATTCAGGACATTGAAAAACCTTGAAGTAGATTTGGTCAACTTTTTGGCCAAAGTCAAAGTCAACGGGTGAATAGTCAAAGTCAAAATCAACTTTTGGTCAAAGTCAAAGTTAACGGGTGAATAGTAAAAGTCAAATTCAATGCATGAATAGTAAAATCAACGTGTATATAGTATTTTCGTTGACGTCATGCTGACACAATGTGATCTTAGCGCTGACATCGTGTTGACACAATGCTAACTTTGGCGTTGACATTGTGCTGACAGATTGATGACATCACTGCGTGAATAGTATATATGAATAGTGCTAAATTTCTTCTATAAATACTTCATTCTTCATTTCATTTTGTTTGTACCATTTTTCTCTTCTTAGTTCAATTTCTTCTACTGTAGTATTTGTGAAGTGAGTTTTGAGTGTTTTAATTATTATTCTTAGTTGTGTGCAAAGTTTTAATATCGAGAGGAGGGTCTAGTAAGCCATCAACATATTGAAATCATACCGGTTTACCGAAATTCGTTCAACACGATAAGTATTCTTTTATTTCGATTTTTGTTATGATTTCTTGTACTTTAAAGTTTATCATAGCACATTAGACCCGAGATTTGGGGTGGTACGTGTGAGGTTGTTCTTGTACATATGTTGTGATTCAGATTTATTAAAGTCTCGTATTTCTATTTCTAAGTATTTTTTGATTAATTATACGTATATTTGTAGTTATGTTATATTTAATTGAAAATACATATATGTTCGGTTTTGTAAACCAGTGGTAATACGAGACTACCTCGGATGGATTCTAGTCTGATTGTACCGATATCTCTAGGTTACATAAGTGAAAGATTAATTGAGATATTGGATATCGTTAGGTTCAACCAACACATCAAGTCTTGCTAACTAATTAATCTTATCACTTACGTAATTAAATGCTCATTTCAGTAGTGGGAGCTTGTAGCCCTATTTCTAAAAGACTTAACTTTAATCTGAATCAATAACTTTGTACTTGCGTATACCGAGCTATAACCACCCTGAATCATTAACCCATTGGATTTTTAGTGTTAAGTGTTGTGATTCTTCAATTTAGTACTTTTGATTAATTCACTTTTGGATCTAGTTACTATCGTATCTTTGGATGTTTTGTGGACATTTCTTGGACTTAATTTATCGTATGTTTATACCTTTGGACTTTTAGACTTTTGGACTTAATCAAACTTATCCATGACGGGATATAGTCAAACAATTCTAAATTAAGGACTTAATTTAACTTGATAATCCAATCTCCGTGGATCGACCCTCTACTCACCACAGCTAGAGGTAATTCAAGGTAATCAATATTTTCAATCATTTAACCTTTTACTATTTTTGAGTGCAAAACGACGCGATCAAAATTTAGCGCCGTTGCTGGGGATCAGTGTTCATCAAAGAAGGTAAGTCTTTGATTTATATATATAAGTGTTTATATGTATATATTTTAGATTATAGTTTTTAGTTTTATTTAAGTCAATTTAGCTATTTTGTATAGACTTTATTTCATTTTTTTTTTTTGTTTCTTTTTCATGTTTTAATTTTGTATGCATGGTCGAAGATCTTTAAAGCTACCCATCTTTGTTTTTTATACAGAAATTGAGAGAACTTTTAAATTCAGAAGCAAAGTATATAAATTTCTAATCATGGCTGATCAAAATGTGAATCAAAACCAAAATTAGGATCAAATTGAAGGTAATGAAGTAGGAAATGTGAAGAGGAGTATAAAAGATTTTTCTACACCACAAGATTATGTTCCTCCACGATCTATCGGCTTACCTGAAACTGGTGATGGTTTTAAAATAAAGTCTCACATGATTTCAATATTTCCCATGTTCCACGGTCTTTCTAGTGAAAACCCGTATGATCATATTAATACTTTTGTTCATACATGTAGATCGATCAATACTAGAACTGCCTCGGAAGAGGTTGTTAAATTGAGATTATTTCCTTATTCTTTAATGGGTCAAACACAAAATTGGCTTTACAGATTACATTCTGGTTCTATTACTTCTTGGGATCAATTGCAAAGAGAATTTCTTGAAAGATTTACTCTTCTTCAAAAACCAATGAATGTAGGAATCAATTAAATAATTTTTCTCAATTACCTGGAGAGGCACTTCATGAGAGTTAGGACAGATTTGAAACCTTAATTTATGAATGTCCACACTATAGTATTCCAGATTGGCAATTAGCTCAAAATTTCTATCAAAGGTTAAATGGGCATAATCAAAGTTTGCTCGATTCAGCTTGTAATGGTTCACTTCTTGAAAAATCTCCAGAAGAAGTCATATAATTGTTCATAAAACTAAGCAACAATTCACGAAAGCGTGCATCTTCATCTAGAGAAAGGAGAGAAAGTGTAGGTTCAAATGATTACAATTCTTTGACATCAAAGATTGAAAATCTAACTCTTGCCTTGGAAAAAATGGTTAAAAGGAAAGAATCATTGCATGTAGTTGATTCAGGTGAAGGTGTTCTTGCATCAAATCTCAATTCAATTTCAGAGCAAGCTTGTGCTGCTTATAGATATCCTCGTAATTATGATCCGTTCTCTAACACTTATAATTCAGGTACACGAGATCATCCAAATTTTTGGTGGGATCAAAATCGGGAAGATGTTCATCAACAAAGACCAAGAGGTTATCCTCCAGGATTTCATTCAGTTCCACAAGGACAGGGACCTACGAGCTCTAATTCATGTTCCAATTCTTATGGGACTACTTTTGAAGAACAGGTTTTGAAAAAAGCTTCACAGTTGGGAACCAACTATGCAACTGGTAAGTATACATACAAAGGCAATTGCCAACTTGGAAAGACAAATTGGGTAATTAGCTAACACAATTCAGAAAAGGGAAAAATGAACACTTCCTGCCCAACCAGATAGAAACCCAAAAGGTAAGGCCCATGTAGCATCTACAAGTCAAAAAGTGGAGGATTTTCAAGTTGTCACTACATTGCGAAGTGGTAAGAAAGTTGATAACAAGGTAAGTGTCGAAGCTTATGAAAATGCAAGACTTGCAAAGCAAAAAGTTAAGTCTCAAGTTACTGTTGATTCATCAAAAGAAACTGCAAATGAACCTGGAACTTTAATTTCACATGAAAATATTCCATTGACACTGAGTCCCAAGGCACCCTTTCCACAGGCATTAGGTAATCCACCTAATAAAGATTCAGAAAGGGAAGAAATGCTTGAAACTTTTAAGCAAGTTAAAATCAATTTACCTCTATTAGAAATCATCAGACAAATTCCTGCTTATGCAAAGTTTCTTAAGGATTTGTGCACTCAGAAAAGAAGGAATTCAGCTTTGATATCAAACAAAGTAAGATTGACTGAAAAGGTAAGCAGCATTCTTACTTCTCATATTCCACCAAAATTGAAAGATCCAAGTGCATTCACTATTCCTTGCTATATTGGTAATCATTGTGTAGATCGTGTTCTTCTTGATTTAGAAACTAATGTGAATCTTTTCCCCTTTAATATTTTTGAGCAGTTAGATATAGGAGAATTCAAACCTCCTCCTGTCTCCCTTCACCTGGCAGATAGATCACTTAGAATTCCTAGGGGCTTGATTGAAGATGTGTTGATAAAGGTTGATGAATTTTATTTTCCTGTGGATTTTGTTGTGCTAGATATGGAACAAGGAGAAATTCAAAAGTTCCAAACTCCAGTTATATTAGGGAGATCATTTTTAGCAATAGCTAATGCAAAAATTCATTATGCAATTGGAAAATTGGAGTTTACATTTGGAGATATTAAGGTAAAGCTGAATGTTGCTGAAGTGACTGTATTTGCAGCACTCAAACCATGATATTTGTACTGCATTTGTATCTTAACTCTGGAATAAATGCAACACTTTAATACTTTCGATGCAATGTAGGAAAATACTGAAAAGTGAAGAATCAAGCCCAAAATTATACAAATTGCAAGTCAAGAAGTAAGAATGGGGAAGCATGAGAAGCGGTTGAAGAATGAATCTCATAGAAAAGAAACTTGGCTGAAACTAACACGAAATTGGACTCGAAACATTGATCCAAATGATCTCAAATAGTGACCCATGTCCGTTTTTGGCAAATCATATCAGTTTTTCGAGTAGAAACAGCCTTTTGAGCAAAACGCGGTGTGATTTTAGCTAAATTCCATCGTTTGAAGGGTCAAAACAGTGAAAAACGCCCAAAAATGCTGCGGTCAACAATCTGGTCAAAGTCAACAAACGAAAAAAGTCAACTATTTCATAATTTTGCCTATAACTAAAGCTTCAACCCTTTGAGAATTGGTGAGTTAATTTTGGAGTATTATCAATATTTTTGATATAATTCCGAGTTAATTCTATTTAGCTTTAAATTTTAGTTTTAGTTAATTAAGTAGTAGTAGAATACGGGGGAAGTCCCGCCTAGGTAGCTTTTATTCGGGAAAATTTTGCTCGAATAGCTACTTTTAGGGGGAAGTCCAACCTAAGTAGTTATTATCCGGAGAAGGTTCTACCCGAATAGCTTTTAATAGGAAAGCTCTTATCTGGGGGAAACTCATCCCTAATAGTACTTATTCGGGGGATATTAGCTCCGCCCGAATAGCTATTTTGCGTTGGACCTCTGCTCAAATTTCGAGAATCAGAAATACGCTTTCGTCGATATGGGGGAGCCTTTCTTGACTCTCTTTTATTTACATAACTCGTATTCATTTATGTCTGGGTAGATTGATATTTAGGGGTGAATATTTTAAATGATAGTATTTTAATATATGGTCTCAGATTTAGTTTATTCAATTCATATTGCAATGTGTGGCTTATTTTAATTCAGTATTTCATACGTAATGCTTTTAAGTAGACGTTATGATTGATTTACTTTCGCTTCATAAATATTATACTTGTAGTTAATATTATGAATGCATTACTTTCGTGCCGTATAAATGTTTTAATCATAAATTTATCCTTAGTTTAGTTTGTCTTGTTGTATGTGGTTAAAATAAGCTAAGTAGATTAACTAGGTCTATAGCTTTTTGCTTAATCGGGTGTATGCTTGTAGCTTAAACCCTTGCAGAATTAGATAAACTAGATATTGAACCTATATTAATGGTCTCATTTACATGTTCAAACCCCTTAGATCACCATCTCTCGTATTTCACTAATACTTAGTATAACTTAGATAATTTAGTTAGTTTAATTTAGTTTACATTTCTCGCACGTTACTCAAACCCACCTTGCGATTTGTCACTTAAACGCTTTAACACTTTCACACTACTTCACTAACTTAAACTAACAAGCTTCCCTGTGGTATGATTCCGCACTCATAGCACACTACACTATGAAGATTCGTGCACTTGTGAGTATTTTAACTTGGTTAGTTTTGCGCACATTTTAACGCACAACCCGATAGCATCAAGTTTTTGGTGTCGTTGTCGGGGAAGCACGGTATAGTTTAGTTATTGATAAAAGTATTTGTAAATTTGTTTAAAGTGTTTATTTTATCTGCTTTTCTATAAATAAATAAAAATTAATAATAATAAATATAAATATAAATATAAAAAATAAAAAATAAAAAAATAAAAAATAAATAAGAAAATTTATTTTTATTTTTATTTATTTATTTTATTTTTTTAAATTTAAAAATTTTGATTGATTGAAAAATGAGTCATTTTAATAATTCATCTAATCTTTTATCTATTACTGCTTGTAAAGTATATTAGTATTTTTAATCTTATAATTATTTTGTATTTAAAGTTTATAAGTCGTTGTATGCACGGGCGTCGTTCTTTGGATCCAGAACTCGCCCCGTTTGATCCTGAACTCGAGAAAAATTTGCGTAGGAAGTTAAAATTCCCAACGGTGGATCAAGAAGTAAATATCCCGCCTCTTCCTATAGCTCAACCTGTTAATTAACCTGTGAACCAACTAATAACTTTACGTCAACATTTTTCACCAGGTGATTTTGACTTTAAATTTGCCCTAGCCCCAACGGCTCTTGGCAATATAAATTTTGAGCTCAAAACAGGGATTATTTCAATACTTCCTTCCTTCTATGGAAAAAGCAATGAAAATCCTCACGCTCATATCGTGCAATTCATTGAAGCATGAACAACGCTTCATATTCCTAATGTGAGCCGTGAAAATATTCACCTGCGTCTGTTTCCCTTTTCATTGAAAGATAAAGCCAAACAGTGGCTAAATCATCTAGACGCAGGAGTGACCACTTCTTGGGGAGAACTTATTCGAAAATTTTTACATAGGTTCTTCCCAATGGCTAAGACTACTACTCTGCGAACGGACATCATGACATTCGCACAGTCAGACTTAGAGCCATTTCATGAATCGTGGGAAAAGTTTAATGATCTCAAGAATCAGTGTCCTCATCATGGGTTTGATCGTCCCGAACTCTTGCATTATTTCTTCAAAGGTCTTACCCCTCATAATAAGATGATAGTTAATGCAATGAGCAATGGAGGTTTCTATAACCTCACAGCGGAAGAAGCTTGGAGAAGAATAGAAAATATTGCTGAAGACTCTCTCCAAAACACTGCTGATGACAGAGAGAGTAAGAGCACCCAAAATCCCCAAAAGAGGGCATTGTTTGAAGTTAACTATAGTTCTAATTCCCAATTGACTGACAAAGTGGATGCCCTAGCTCATCAACCAAAAAAATTCATCTCTCTAGGGTCTTCTTCTTCTTCAGCTCCTCAGATCACAGAAGTTTGTACTGTATGTTCTGCAGTAAATCACTCTACTCTGGATTGTCCAATCGGCTCACAATTTCCTGAATTCATGCAAGAACAAGTTTGTGCCCCCCAAGGATATACAAGGAATTACAATCCGTATTCTAACACGTATAATTCAAGCTGGCGAGACAATCCCGCATTTTCGTGGCGACAAGGGAATCAAGAGACTCAGTTTCCTCAACATCAATATCAAAAAAGACAAGGAAACTATGAGCCTCATCAACAAAGTCAGCAAGGAAATGTTGACAATCGATTCCCTCAACAGCAATATCAGAGGCCACAAAATAATAACCCTCCTGGTTACTATCCAGTCCAACAGGACAATCCGTTCAGAACACAACAGAACAATGTCCCAGCTCTTCTTCCTGCACAGTCATCATCTGATGACAAATTTGACAAACTTATGCAAATGTTCCAAGTTCAACAACAGTCTATTGCTAAACTTGAAAGACAAATCGGGCAGATGGCCCAAACTTTAAGTAAGAGAGATGAGGGTAAGCTTCCATCTCAGACCATGGTAAATCCACGAGGACAGTGTAGCACTGTCCAAACTGCGACAGTACAAGAACAGGCCAAGGCTGTAGTTACCCTTAGGAGTAGGAAAACCATTGATAACCAGGTTAGAGTAAAAGTTAGGGATGTTCCAGAAGAAATTGAGGAATTAGAGGAATCTGAGATTGAGGTTTTAAGCAAAGATGTTCAAGATTGCCGTAGGAATAAAAACCTAATGGTAGAGCCTATAGTTGAACCATCCTCACGAGCACCTTTTCCCACAGCTCTATCCCGTCCATAGCCGATTGATGATCCTAAACAATTTAAGGTCTTAGAGCATCTGAAAGATATTAAGATCAATTTTCTATTAGTTGAGGTAATACAACAAATTCCAACCTATGCCAAATTTTTAAAGGATTTGTGTGTGAAAAAGAGACAGACCAACTCCATTCCTAAGAAGGTTCGTCCTACTAAAAAGGTTAGCAATATATGCACTAAAGGACTGCCTTAGAAGTGCAGTGACCCAGGAGCTTTTACCATTTCATACTTAATTAATGACCAACGCATAGAAAGCACCTTGCTAGACTTAGGATCTAGTGTTAACCTCATCCCTCACACAGTCTATCAAAGATTAGGTCTTGGAGTGTTAACACCGACTAATGCGACCCTCCAATTGGCAGATAGATCTGAGCGAAGACCTCGAGGTATTGTAGAGGATGTGATCGTTAGAGTAGGATAATTTTTGTTCCCAGTGGACTTCATTGTGTTAGATATGGACTTAGGCCCTGATAACAAAAATACTACTCCTGTTTTACTAGGCAGACCATTCCTAGCAACAGCTGATGCTATTATCTATTGTAGGATATGTATGATAGAACTAACATTTGGGAACATGAGAACTAAGCTAAGGGTTGCTGATGCAGCCAACAAATTGAATCAAGATAAAGAAGAAGAATGCTTCCATATTGATTCCATTAACTCATGTATAGATGAGTTTTTCCAATCGATTCTAACTCTTAATCAAGAAATAGCCGAGTTAGAACGAATTTTGTATGAATGCAACATTTCTCCTGAAATGGTTGCCTCCGCTTCCATTGTTGTTGATTCAAATAAGGACGATCAAGTAACAACTCATTTCCCTGAAGTTTCAGACTATCCCACAATTGAGTCCCTACCAGTTTTAGAACTCAAAACTTTGCCCCAGCATCTTAAATATGCCTACTTAGGACCTGATGATACTCTTCCAGTCATCATTGCCTCGGATTTGACTCTCGAGCATGAAGATAGACTGTTAAAGGTTCTAAGTACCCATAAACAGGCAATAGGTTATATGATTTCTGACTTGAAAGACATTGATCCCTCTGTGTGTATGCATAAAATTCATCTCGAGGAAATAGTTACTCCTTCTTGAGAATTTCAGAGAAGACTAAACCCAAAGATAGGTGATGTCGTCCACAAGGAGATCATTAAGTTGCTTGATGCAGGTATTATATACCCAATCATGGGTAAGTCCGGTACAAGTGGTACCGAAGAAATCTGGGATTACTGTGGTTCCAAATAATAAAGGTGAGCTAATTTATACACGCACCACAACAGGGTAGCGTGTATGCATTGACTATAGAAAGCTCAATTCCAAAACAAGGAAAGACCACTTCCATTTACCTTTCCTTGACCAAGTCCAAGATAGGATAGCCAGACAAGGCTACTACTGGTTTCTAGATGGGTATTTAGGATATAACCAAATCTCAGTCTTTCCTGAAGATCAGGAAAAGACTACCTTCACATGCCCTTATGGAACCTTTGCGTTCCGACGCATGCCTTTCGGTCTTTGCAACGTTCCTGCAACGTTTCAAATATGTGTGATGGCTCTCTTCTCAGACATGATCAAAAAGTTCCTGGAAGTCTTCATGGATGACTTCTCAGTATTTGGAACTACCTTCAACAAGTGTCTCACACATCTTTCTCTAGTGCTAGACCGATGCGTTGAAACAAATTTGGTTCTAAGTTAGGAAAAGAGCCACTTCATGGTTAGGGAATGTATAGTTCTGGGTCATGTTGTTACACGGGATGGAATCCATGTGGACCCAGCCAAAGTTGAGCTAATCGAAAAGCTGCCCGCACCCAAGACGGTGCGTGATATCCGATCATTCCTCGGTCACTCCGATTTTTATCGACGTTTCATCAAGGATTTCAGCCATATAGCCCGACCACTCTCTAGTCTTCTAGCAAATGATACTGAGTTCAAATTTGATGACAAGTGCTCATAAGCTTTTGAGAAACTTAAATCCTTACTATCTTCTGCACCTATCATCCAACCTCTTGACTACAGTCTCCCTTTTGAGATAATGTGCGATGCATCAGATTATGCAGTGGGAGCTGTATTAGGACAGTGTAGGGATAAACTACCTAACATGATATACTATGCCAGCAAAACCTTGGACGATGCACAAAAGAACTATACAACCACTGAAAATGAATTGCTGGCTGTAGTCTTCTCATTGGACAAATTCAGATCTTACATCTTAGGATCCAAAGTAATAGTATACACGGACCACGTAGCTTTGCGGTATTTACTGACCAAAAAGGATACAAAGCCCCATCTAATCCGTTGGCTATTACTCCTTCAAGAGTTTGACCTTAAGATCAAGGACAAGAAAAGAAGTGAGAATTCTATCGTCAATCATCTATCACGTCTTATACGTGATTCTCCTATTGACTCTTTGCCTTTCAAAGACACGTTTCCTGATGAACAACTTTTTGCCATCTCACATAAGACCCCGTGGTATGCCCACTTTGTCAATTATTTGGCTGCCCAAGAGTTTCCAACTCACTGGGGTAAAAGAGAAAAGGAACGGTTCAGGGCACAAGTCAAGTACTTTATCTGGGAAGATCCCTATCTTTTCAAGATTTGTGCTGTTCAGGTCATTGGGAGATGTGTACCTGAGGAAGAATTTGACAGTATACTCCAATTCTGCCACTCTGAAGCATGTGGTGGACATTTTGAAGGAAAAAGGACGACTGCCAAAGTCTTTCAAAGTGGGTTCTTCTGTCCCACTCTTTTCAAAGATGCCTAGAAAATGTGTAAAAATTGCCCACAATGTCAACAAGCTGGCTCTATTTCAAGAAGGGACATGATGTCCCTTACACCCATTCTCATATGTGAAATATTCGATGTATGGGGTATAGACTTCATGGGTCCCTTCCCTCATTCCTCAGGTTATACTTATATTCTTGTTGGTGTGGACTATGTGTCCAAGTGGGAAAGTTGTGGTCAAGTTCATTAAAGAGAACATCTTTTCTCGATTCGGGGTGCCACGTGTACTTATAAATGACGGAGGACAGCATTTCCGTCACAGGACACTAGAAGCCTTATTGAGAAAATACTCTGTCCACCACAAGATAGCAACGTCTTACCACCCACAAACAAGTGGGCAAGTGGAGGTATCAAATAGGGAGATTAAGTCAATTCTTTAGAAAACGGTTAGGCCCGATCGCAAAGATTGGTCAAGTCGTCTGCATGACGCATTATGGGCCTACCGTACTGCTTTCAAAACTCCCATCAGTATGTCCCCGTATAGATTAGTATACGGTAAAGCTTGCCACATTCCTATTGAATTAGAGCATAAAGCCTATTGGGCTATTAAGGCCCTGAACTTTGACTTACAACAAGCAGGTGAAGGCAGGAAGTTGGCATTGAGTGAACTGGAAGAGCTTCGTTTCGAAGCTTATGAGAATGCCAAACTCTACAAATAGAGAATGAAGAGAATTCATGATAGATATATTTTAAGAAAAACCTTCTCTCATTCTGATAAAGTTTGGTTGTTTAACTCCAAATTAAAGTTCTTCCCAGGAAAGTTAAGAACAAGATGGGATGGTACTTATGAAGTGCTTAAAGTATATCCTTCTGGAGTTGTCTTAATTAAAAATCCCACAAATGGGCATGTCATCACAGTCAATGAACAAAGATTGAAACATGCATTCAATCCAAATATGGTTCCTCATGAAGTTGAATCTGTAGAACTTCAGGACCTTGTAGGCATTCCATAAATGAGATTCTGCCAAGCTAAAGGCATTACAACATAGCACAACCGTCTGGCTGAAAACGTTAAACTTAGCGCTACTAGGAGGCAACCTAGATTTTTAAAATGCTTATGTGTGTTTATTTTCCTTTGTCTATATGATTTTATGATTTGCTTAGTCCTCTGTATTTACTTTGTTTATATATTTATAGATAACTCTTGAACCCCATAAAACAGGTTAAATGGTCTGGGTAGTTAAATTATTTGCTTAATATATTAGTTATTTTCCGTGACCATATTTCTTTATGATTTCTCCCCTATATATTTGTTTGACTATTTTTATTTTTAGTATAGCTAACTTTTATTTTTGTTGTGTTGATGATAATCTGTAAAATGCTATGTCTACTAATCTTTACTTGTAGAATGATACATCTTTTGGCAAAAGTTAGTAGAAAGGCTTTGACATCAACATAAAAATGCTTCACATCAGGTGATATCTTTCCTTACTACATTTTCCTTTATACCTGATCAACATGCGCTGTAGAGTAAGCAAACCATAGGTTTAGGGATGTAGCATTTGTCATTATATTCTTTCTTGCATATTACACTCTCATTGTCTTACATTGTTATTTGCTTGAGGACAAGCAAAGTTTCGGTGTAGGGGTGCGTGTATTTCATGAAAATCTTTTTCAAAATATGCAAGAAATACACTATTTGTGTTCATGAGAAAGAGTATTTGCCATATTACTTATTTAAAGGAAGATGATTAGATGATTTGAGAACTTTTATTGTTAGCTATGTATTGTGAAAAACTATGAGGAAACTCTGTAAGAAAAACTTTGGGGTATTGTATCCATGAGTAAACCTAGATGTTCTTCTTTTCTTCAATTGATAGCTATGTGATTATGAAAGGACTGAGATAGGATTACCATTTATTATAAGAACTTCTTGTGATTGAAACCTGAACTCTTATGCCATGTCTGTACAATATGTTATGCTATTTTGTCTGTATGTACACTCTGAAAAAAAAAAAAAAAAAAAAAAAAAAAAACAAAGAAAACTATGAAAAAAAAGAAAAAAAAAAGAGTTGTATATACCTTTACTGTTGAATAAAATTTTTGGTGTAAATATGTTGTAAATCTCTAAGCACCATTATCCTAGACATTGTAATTTGGGATATGTGCTATAGTGTAAGGTTTCGAGCCTGGATATCTCGGGTGATTAAGGCACTTAGGGGTCCCTTTGAAACCTGGCAACCTCAGTCATAATGGCGGGGGATTATTGGCCTTAAAGCCCGCAACATAGGATATTCAGAAAGCAAAGGAAACTGAACACTATATAGAGGTATTATTAGTTGTACTTTTATATTTCTGGCAAATGTTAAAGGGTTAAGGCATGATCAAGAGTTTGATTACAAATGTAGGTAAGAATATCAAGGTCCAATCTGTTCGTATAACATGAAAGTTGAGAATTGTATGAAGTTAACGTGCTTACTTTACTTCTAAATATGTACCCCGAAGCAATCAATAGTCGATTTCCAATAAGAGAACCTTTTTGAGAAAAAATTACAAAAGGTTCTCTTATCATGTTTGTCATTAACTGCTGAATAGGTTTAAGATAGTAGATTGCATTTCTCATGATTCACTTTTGGAATGTGTTTGACAAAAAGATAGGATAGATTATTGCATCTGTTTTTGACTTGTAAAAATTCTGCAAAAATTCACATTCACATTTGTTTTAAAGACAGTCTTGCTTGAGGGCAAGCAATGTTTAGGTTTAGGGATGTTGATGTGACTGTATTTGCAGCACTCAAACCATGATATTTGTACTACATTTGTATCTTAACTCTGGAATAAATGCAACACTTTGATACTTTCGATGCAATGCAGGAAAATACTAAAAAGTGAAGAATTAGGCCCGAAATGATCCAAATTGTAAGTCAAAAAGTAAGAATGGGGAAACACGAGAAATGGTTGAAGAATGAAGCTCATAGAAAAGAAACTTGGCTGAAACTAGCACGAAATAAGACTCAGAACATTGACCCAGATGATCTCAAATAGTAACCCATGTCCGTTTTTGGCAAATAATATCAGTTTTTCGGGTAGAAACAACCTTCTGAGCAAAACATAGGAAATTAGTCCTGCGCGCAGCGTGATTTTAGCTAAATTCCATCATTTGGATGGTCAAAACAGTTAAAAACGCCCAAAAATGCTGCGTCAACAATCTGGTCAAAGTCAACAAACGGGAAAACGTCAACTATTTCAGAATTTTGCCTATAAATAGAGCTTTAACCCTTTGAGAATTGATGAGTTAATTTTGGAGTATTATCAATATTTTTGATATAATTCTGAGTTAATTCTATTTAGTTTTAAATTTTAGTCTTAGTTAATTAAGTAGTAGTAGAATACGGGGGAAGTCCCGCCTAAGTAACTCTTATTCGGGAAAATTTTGCTCGAATAGCTACTTTCAGGGGGAAGTCCGACCCAAGTAGTTATTTTTCGGGGGAGGTTCTGCCCGAATAGCTTTTAATAGGAAATCTCTTATTCGAGGGAAACTCAACCCTAATAGTTCTTATTCGGGGGAAATTAGCTCCGCCCGAATAGCTATTTTGCGTCGGACCTCTGCTCAAATTTCGAGAATCAGAAATACGCATTCGTCGATATAGAGGAGCCTTTCTTGACTATCTTTTATTTACATAACTCGTATTCATTTATGTTTGAGTAGATTAATATTTAGGGGTGAATATTGTAAATGATAGTATTTTAATATATGGTCTCGAATTTAGTTTATTCAATTCATATTGCAATGTATGACTTGTTTTAATTCAGTATTTCATACGTAATGCTTTTAAGTTGACGTTATGATTGCTTTACTTTCGCTTCATAAATATTATACTTGTAGTTAATATTATGAGTGTGTTATTTTCGTGTCATATAAATGTTTTAATCATGAATTTATAGGTTGTACCATAGAGTCAATGAAACTATAGGTTGTACCATAGTTTCTATCTGTAAGGTTAATTCTTTAGTTTAGTTTGCCTTGTTGTACTTGGTCAAAATAAGCTAAGTAGATTAACTAGGTCTATAGCTTTTAGCTTAACCGGGTGTATGCTTGTAGCTTAAGCCCTTGCAGAATTAGATAAACTAGATATCGAGCCTATATTAATTGCTTCATTTACATGTTCAAACCTCTAGATCACCACCTCTCGTATTTCACTAATACTTAGTATAACTTAGATAATTTAACTAGTTTAATGTAGTTTACATTTCTCGCACGTTACTCAAACCCACCTTGCGATTTGTCACTCAAGCGCTTTAACACTTTTACACTACTTCACTAACTTAAACTAGCAAGCTTCCCTGTGGTACGATTCCGCACCCATAGCACACTACACTACGAAGATCCGTGCACTTGTGGGTATTTGAACTTGGTTTATTTCTGCACATTTTACCGCACAACCCGATCGCATCAGTTGCTAATGCTGCTAGGTTTGCAGATGAAGATGATGGCCTTGAATGTTTTATTCTTGATAAGATTGATCCATTAATTGAAGAGTCTTTTCTTAGTCTTATGCAAAACAATTTTTTGAAGAATACTTTGAATGATGATAAAGTAGTGTTGAGTAGGTTTGAGGAGGAATCTGATAAATTTTTAGAAAGCAATTTAAGATTTGATGAAAAACTTCAAGTTTGTGCAATAGAACCATCCTTGACTCTTTCTAAAGAACCCATGCTTCCTTCTATACAATCTCCTCCTAAGTTGGAACTGAAGCAACTTCCTAGTCATCTCAAGTATGTTTTTCTAGGGGCAGATCAAACACTTCCAGCTATTATTGCTTATAACATTTCTTTGGAACAAGAAGCTAAACTTGTAGATTTGTTGTCTAAGAATAAGGAAGCGTTAGGTTGGACTGTTGCAGACCTTAAAGGAATAGATCCCTATTTTTGCATGCATAAGATTAATTTGGAAGATAGAGCCAAGACATCTAGAGAGATGCAACGTAAGCCGAACCTGAACATGAGGAAAGTTGTAAAGAAGGAAATAGTGAAGTTGTTAGATGTAGGTATCATTTATCCTATTTCGGATAGTAAATAGGTTAGTCCTATACAGGTTGTACCTAAGAAATCAGGAATCACTGTGGTGACAAATGATAAAGGTGAATTGGTACCTACCCGCACCACAACTGGATGGCGTGTGTGTGTTGATTATAGGAAACTCAATGCTGCAACAAGAAATGATCATTTTCCTTTACCATTCATTGATCAAATTTTGGACAGGTTGGCAGGACAAGGTTATTACTGTTTTCTTGACGGGTACTCGGGATACAATCAGATCCCTATAGACCTTGAAGATTAGGAAAAGATAACTTTTACATGTCCTTTTGGCACGTTTGCTTATAGAAGAATACCTTTTGGCCTTTATAATGCACCAGCCACTTTCCAATGCTGCATGATGTCTATTTTCACTGATATGATGGATGAATTTGTTGAGGTCTTTATGGATGATTTTTCTATCTTTGGCTCTTCATTTGACACTTGTTTGAATAATCTTTCTTTGGTGTTGAAAAGATGTCAGGAATCTAATCTCATACTTAGTTGGGAGAAAAGTCATTTCATGGTTGAAGAATGAATTGTTTTCAAACACATTATATCCAAGGAAGGAGTTCGGATTGATAAAACTAAGGTTGATATTATTTCTGATTTGCCCCCTCCAACAACTGTTAAACAGGTGAGATCATTCCTTGGACATGCTGGTTTCTATCGACGATTTATAAAGGATTTTAGTAAGATTGTTAGACTTTTATCAAATTTGTTAGCACAGGATACTTCATTCCAATTTGATGAAAAATGTGTTATTGCTTTTGAAACACAGAAAAATGCACTTTCCACTGCTCCAGTGATTCAACCACCAAATTACTCTCTTCCTTTTGAAATTATGTGTGATGTTTCGAATTATGCCATAGGAGTTCTATTAGGTCAATGCAAGGTTCGTGTTCCTTGTGTGATCTATTACGTCAGTCGAACTTTGGATGATGCCCAGAAAAACTATACCACCACAGAGAAAGAATTGCTTGCTGTAGTTTTTACATAAGAAAAATTTAGGTCTTATGTGTTAGGGTAAAAAATAATCATTTATTCTGACCATTCGGCATTAAGATACCTGTCGAAAAAGAAAGATGCTAAACCTAGGCTTATTCGATGGTTGTTATTAATTCAAGAATTTGATTTAACAATCAAGGATAAGAAAGGTCGAGAAAATGTTGTTGCTGATCATTTGTCAAGGATTATAACTCAAGAAACAGAAAATGAGTTACCCCTGAGATATACATTTCCTGATGAACAGTTACTGTTAATTTTTACTCCTAAACATCATTGGTATGCTCATATTGTGAATTATCTTGCAGTTGGTAAAATATCCAAGGAGTGGAACAAGGCAAAGAGAGACCCATTTTTCTCAATTGCAAAGCATTATTTCTAGGAGAATCCTCATTTGTTCCGTATTTGTTCTGATCAAATTATTCGTAGATGTGTACCCGAGTCTAAACAGCTAAGCATTATGTCATTTTGTCATTCGCAGGAATGTGGGGGACACTTTGGAGGACGATGGACAACCATCAAAGTTTTGCAAAGTGGGTTTTATTGGCCCACATTAATCAAGGACACTCATGAGTTTTGCAAGGCATGTGAAAGATGCCAAAAGACAAGTAACATAGGAAAAAAGGGAAATGATGCCCTTAAATCCCATCGGGGTTTGTGAACTTTTTGATGTTTGGGGTATTGATTTCATGGGTCCTTTCCCCATATCCTTTGGTTTTCAATACATTTTGGTTGGTGTTGATTATGTGTCTAAATAGATTGAATCAATTGCAACAAGGACTAATCATCACACTGTTGTGATGAAATTCATAAAAGAAAACATTTTCTGTCAGTTTGGAATTCCACGAGCCATCATTAGTGACGGTGGAAGTCATTTCATTCATCAAACTTTTGAAAAATTGTTGAAGAAATACTCAGTCATTCATAAGGTTGCAACTCCATATCACCCACAAACTAGTGGACAAGTTGAGGTTTCTAATAGGAAAATTAAATCAATCCTTGAGAAGACAGTTAGACCTGATAGGAAGGATTGGTCCACTCGATTGAATGATGCACTTTGGGCATATAGAAGTGCATATAAAACTCCCATAGGAATGTCACCTTTTCGTTTAGTTTATAGAAAAACATGTCATATACTTGTTGAGTTACAACATAAGGCTTATTGGGCAATTAGAACTGTGAATTTTGACTTGTAGAAAGCTGGTAAAAACAGGTTATTCCATCTAAATAAACTTGAAGAAATACGTTTAGAGGCATACGAGAATGCCAAGATTTACAGTGAGAAAATGAAGAGAACGCATGATAAAATGATTATTCGTAAGTCATTTATTCCTGGAGAAGATGTGTGGTTATTTAATTCTAAGTTACGATTGTTTCCAGGAAAATTGAGATCTAGGTGGGATGGACCATTTAAGGTTGAACAAGTTTTTCCGTCTGGGGTTGTCAAGATAAAAGATAAAACAAATGGGAAAACTATGTTTGTAAATGGACAAAGGCTAAAACTAGCGATCCAGTTAAAGAATTGAGGTGAATAGTCAATTGAACTTAAGAATCCAATCCCTGCAGAGTAACAATTTCAAAGTAATTATGTCTGGCTGAAGACGTTAAACTTAGCGCTCCTAGGAGGCAACCTAGGATTTTTAAATTTTATTTTTATTCTTTTTGTTATTTTTATTTAGTACCAAATGAGTCTGTTGGCCTGAAAAGTCTATAATCTTTATTTTGATAATAACAAAACATCTTAATTGTGCTTTACCTTTTTTTTGTAAGACCTTCATTCCAAAGCAAGTCTACATCAACATTGGATCAAGTTGTTTTTGTCAAGAGTAGAAAGCCTTTTGGATCAAAGACCAAGCACTATCAAATTGTATCCAAGCCTTAAAGAATTCAAGTTATTGACTCGTAGATAAAGAGGGAGTCACAAGGAAGGAGAAGTGGTGACACAAGGGGTACCGACCTTAAAAGTTGTCGCTTGCCTAAGTATGATTTGTATCGCTCAAAATTTCTCAAAAAAAATTGTTTTCTCATTTCAAAATCTTTCGTAGAAAAATTTTTTATTTCAAAACTCTTGTTTCTGAAATCATTTTATAAAAATATCTTTTCAACTGTTTGAAATTTTTTTGGGATGATAAAAAATGCTAAGAAATATCTTTTTTTTAATATGCCCAAATATTTCTGGGATAAAAACAACCTTTTCAGCATTTTTTATGGCATCCGGGCATTACCAGCATTTTCCGGTAGCCCGGATAGAAGGTGCAACGCCCGGCAGAAAGGACTTTTCTGGGCGATACATGCTCCTTCCAGGCGCCCGGATCAGTACCTCAGCGCCCGGATGAGTTAACGGGAAAATTCGGTAATCTTGCTTAAAATCCGATTTTTGTCTAATCTTTCCCTCTTTTTAAGCCATGCCTTCTCACCCTCAATATCATCTCTCCAAGCCACAATTTTCAGGTTATCAAAGAGCTTTCATATCATTCCTATTAAGAAATCTTGAGCTATCATTATCATATCTTTTGAGCATTCAAATCATTTTTCAAAAGTGTAATATCAAACTCAAATAGGAGTTTAAATTTTCATTTATTCTATCACATAATCTTTGTAATACATTCTTTCACATAGATTGAGAGAACCATTGTGAGAAGAAGTATTGTAATCCTTTGTGGACTCAAAGAAAGAGAGAGTAGTAGGTTAAGCTTCACCTACATTTGAAGGAGCTTGTGTGACTCTTGTGGACTCAAGAGTAATTGTAGTTGGTTCTTGCTTCACCAACATTTGAAGAAGCATCATAGTGAAGTGTTATTAAAATTCTAAGGGAAGAGAAAACCTTAGGTGGTGGACTAGGCCCCCGGGAGTGCGAACCACTTGAAAATCATCGTGTTTGATTTCTCTTACTCTATTCTCTTTATTTCCAAGTTATTTACTTTCGTGTGGATATTGCTCATTTTAATTACTTGGTAATTGTTGAGATATCTATTTGAGATTTTACCTTGAAACTCTAATTGCATATCTAGTGTTAAATATTTATATGCTCACCAAGTGTTTGATAAATTGCCTACAAGAGCTTCTTGTGTATTATCAATCCTTACTAGACATTGCCTCTATATTAATAAATTTTAAATTCCTTACTCTTGCCTACACAACCTAATTCACCCCTCCCCCCCTCTTTTAGGTTATTAAGGAACAACAAGTGGTATCAAGAGCTAGTACTCTACATATAGCTTAACATCTAGTAGAGGATCCCTATGGCAAGCTCATCAATGTCTAATATAGTTGAAGGACAATCTTCCTCTAGACCACCATTGTTTAATGGAACAAACTATTCTTTTTGGAAAACTATGATGAGAATCTATATTCTAGCAAATGACATAAGAGTTTGGAATGTGATAAAAAATGGACCAATCAATCCTACTTTAACTAAAAAGGAAGGAGAACAAAGTATCACTACCCCCAAACCGGAAAAAGATTATAATGATGATGACTTCAAAATGTGTGAAAGAAACTATAAAGCTATGAATATGCTATATCTTGCTTTAGATTCAAATGAGTTCAATAAAATTTCCGGATGCAAAAGTGCTAAAGAAATTTGGGATCAATTAGAAGTTACATATGAGGGCACCAACCAAGTTAAAGAAACTAGAATAAACATGCTTGTTCATAAATATGAAATGTTCAAAATGTCTTTTGATGAAAATATAGAACAAATGTTTTCTAGATTTACCGATATTGTTAATGCTCTAAAATCTCTTGGAAAAGAGTATTCTAATGAAGAATTGGTAGGAAAAGTTCTCCGAAGCTTAACCGAGCCATGGGAAGCTAAAGTAACGGCTATTGAAGAAGCTAGAGACCTCAAAACTCTTACTCTTAGTGAACTTATGGGATCTCTTATGAGTCATGAGTTGAAGAGGAAAGATCGAGAAGAAGAAAAGAGGAATAATAAAAAGTCACTTGCGCTTCTTGCATCAAAGGCTTACTCAAGTGATGAAGAAGAAGAAAACAAAGAAGATGATGATGAGATAGCTCTTCTTACAAGGAACTTTAAGAAATTTCTTAAATTCAAAAAGGTAAGCTAAGCTCCCTACAATAGGTTTATGAACAAAGGAAGAAAGAAATCAAAAGAAGAAGGAAGATGCTTCAATTATGACAAGACTGGACAAATAAAAGCAAATTATCCAAAACTAATCAAAACCAAGAAAGAAAAAGCCTTGAAGGCAACATAGGTTGATGACGATGCATCAACCGGTGAGGAAAGTGAAAATGAAGAAGTGGCAAACATCGTTTGTCTTATGACAAAAGAAGATGATGAGGTATGTTCTTCCTTTAACTCCGAATATTACACCTCTAGCTCATTAATTGAAAATGAATGTTCTTTTGAAGAATTACAAAATGAATTCTCAAAAATGCATGATAGTTTTGAAATTGCAATTTTTAAGATACATGAACTTCAAAAAGAGAATAATACCTTAAAAGAAGAAAATAAGTTGCTTGAAAAAGATCGAAATTTTGCTCATGAAAAAGCACTTAAAGTTCATTTCGAAAATAATAATCTTCAAACAAAAATTGAAAAGCTTGAAAAAGAAAATCAAGGATTAAATAAAAACCTTGTAAGATTTACAAAAGGAAAAGAAAACCTTGATAAAATGCTTGGTTCTCAAAAAATGGCTTTTGATAAAAGTGGATTAGGATATGAACCTTCTTGAAAACAAAAATCTTTAAAAAGCTACTTTGTTAAAGCATCATCATCTACAAATGAAGCATCAACATCTAAAGGATTTCAAAAAACATGCACCTATTGTGAAAGACAAGGTCACATAACATCACATTGTAAATTTCGAAATATGATAGGTAGAGACTCCAAAATTCCTTCTTGGCTTAAACCAAAATGGATTATCAAAAGTGTTAAAAGTCAATACTAACAATATAGGACCCAATAGAACTTGGGGACCTAAATTTTGTTTTTGTATATAGGTTACCCTAAGGATGAAGTATGAAGGAAATTAGGTCATTGATAGTGGATGTTCAAGGCATATGACCGGTGATCCATCTCTTTTCTATGAGCCTATCAAAAATTACAAAGGTTTTGTGAGCTTTGGAAATAATGAAAAAGGTAAAATCATTGGTAAAGGTAGCATTGGAAATAAAATATCCATTCATGATGTGCTACTTGTGAAAGGATTGCAACATAATTTACTTAGTGTAAGCCAACTATGTGATAATGATTATTTAGTTGAATTTAAATCATCATGTTGCACCTTTTTTGACAAAATAAAAAATGTGGTGTTTACTGCAAATAGACACGAAAATGTCTATATTATTGACTTTGAAAGTATATCTTGCCAAAATATTGACTGTTTAATCACAACAAATGAAAGTTCTTGGTTATGGCATAGAAGATTACGACAGATTAGTATGGATCTACTTGGTAAACTCTCTCGAAAGAATCTTGTGAGAGGCCTTCCTAAGACCAAGTTTGAAAAAGATCATTTATGTGATGCATGCCAATTTGGAAAACAACATAGAGTTTCTTTCAAAACCATTAGCCATGTGTCTACATCAAAAGCTCTACAAAAACTTCATATGGACATTTTTGGACCAATGGATGTAATGAGTCTAGGAGGATCTAGATATGTTTTTGTTATTGTTGATGATTACACTAGATACACATGGGTGATGTTTCTTGCTTTCAAAAGTGATGCTTTCAATGAATTTGCAAAATTCTGTAAAAGAGTGCAAAATGAGAAAGGATACTATATTTCATGCATTCACAGTGATCAAGGCACGGAATTCATAAATGCATCTTTTGTGGAATTATGTGAACAAAATGGCATTGAGCATAATTTTTCGGCTCCTAGAACTCCTCAACAAAATGGGGTTGTTGAAAGGAAAAACCGAACTTTACAAGAAATGGCAAGAACAATGTTGAAAGAAAACAACTTGCCTACATACTTTTGGGGAGAAGCTGTCAATACAGCTTGCTATACTCTAAATAGAGTTTTAATTAGGCCTTCTCTAAAGAAAACTTCATATGAATTATGGAAAGGATGTCCTCCAAATATCTCACATTTTAAAATTTTTGGATGTAAATGCTTCATCTTAAATAATAAGGAGTATCTTGGTAAGTTTGATTCAAAGTCCGACGAAGGTATTTTTATTGGATACTCTTCTAGAAGCAAGGCATATCGAGTTTACAATAAAAGAACCTCTGTAATTGAGGAATCTATGCATATTAACTTTGATGAAACTAACCCATTTATGTCAAGAAAGGATGAAGACGATAGTATGAGCTTTCAACAAGTTGAAGAACAAAGTCAACCTATTCCGACAAGTGAAGAAGGCAATACATCCACAAGCAATCAGATTGATACCCAAATAGAGGAAGTACAACCAACTTCAAATGATCAAATCACATCAACAAATCAAGATCTCCCAAAGTGTTGGAAATTTGTCAAAAATCATCCAAATAATTAAATCCTTGAGGATCCATCACAAGGTGTCAGAACTCGTTCCAATCTAAATACTTTCTGTGAACATGTAGCTTTTATATCTCAAATTGAACCTAAAAATATCAAAGAAGCCTTATTGGATGATGATTGGATTATTGCTATGCAAGAAGAGCTTAATCAATTTGAAAGAAATCAAGTTTGGACCTTAGTTGAAAGACCTAATAATTACCCGATTATTGGTACAAAATGGGTTTTTCGAAACAAACTAGATGAATCCGGTAATGTAACTAGAAATAAGGCTAGATTAGTTGCTCAAAGATATAATCAAGAAGAAGGAATAGACTATGAAGAAACCTTTGCACCAGAAGCTCGACTTGAATCCATTAGAATGTTACTAGCATATGCATGTTTCATGAACTTCAAACTCTATCAAATGGATGTTAAAAGTGCTTTCTTAAATGGATATCTTCAAGAAGAAGTTTATGTTGAACAACCACCCGGTTTTGAAAACACAAATTTATTAAGTCATGTATTCAAACTTCAAAAGGCTCTTTATGGACTTAAACAAGCACCTAGGGCATGGTATGATAGATTAAGTAATTATCTACTTGACAACGGTTTCTCTAGAGGTAAACTAGACTCTACTCTATTTGTAAAAAGAAAAGCTAAAGACATCTTGCTTGTTCAAATTTATGTTGATGACATTATCTTTGGTGCTACTAATGAATCCCTCTGCAAGTACTTTTCTGAATGTATGCACAAAGAATTTGAAATGAGCATGATGGGAGAATTAAATTTCTTCCTTGGACTTCAAATCAAACAAACAAAAGAAGGGATCTTCATTAATCAAGCCAAGTACATTAAGGAACTCATCAAAAGATTCGGGCTTGAAACTGCAAAAGAAATGAGCACCCCTATGGGAATGTCAATCAAACTTGACAAAGATGAACACGGTAAATATCTTGATGAAAAGCTATATCGAGGTATGATCGGAACCCTTCTCTATTTAACTGCCTCAAGACCTGATGTTATGTTTTATGTATGCTTATGTGCTCGGTTTCAATCTTCTCCGAAAGAATCACACTTGAATGCTGTAAAAAGGATTATTAGATACCTTAAGAGTACCATCAATCTAGGACTATTTTATCCTAAAGACACATCTTTTGAACTTCTAGGATACTCCGATGCTGATTATGCGGGATGTAAGATCGATAGAAAAAGCACTAGCGGCAGTTGTCAATTTCTAGGACATGCCTTAGTCTCATGGTCTAGTAAGAAACAATATAATGTAGCTCTTTCAACAGCAGAAGCAGAGTATGTAGCTAGAGGTAATTGTGTTGCACAAATTCTTTGGATGAAACAAACTTTACTTGACGTTGGTCTCGAATATGATCATGTGCCTATCAGGTGTGATAATACAAGTGCTATAAGCCTATCAAAGAACCCTATTCAACATTCTAGAACTAAGCATATTGAAATTCGTCATCATTTCCTAAGAGATCATGTGCAAAAAGGGGATATTGAGCTTGTTTTTGTTGATTCCTTGCATCAATTGGCCGATATTTTTACAAAACCTTTGCATGAGAATCAATTTTGTGCTATTATATGAGAACTAGGAATGCTTTGGATCACATAACCTGACGAAATATTGCTTTTTTTGGCAAAATAGTGATCCGGGCGTTACTGCCTTCTTCCGGGCACCCGAAAGAAACATGTATCGACCGGAACATCACTCTCTGCCGGGCGTTACTACCCTCATCCGGGCGCCCGGAAAAAGGGCCTATCGCCCGAATCGAGTTGTTTGAAAAATCGAAATCTCCTTCCTCTCTTCTCACTTTTTCACACCTTCTCAAATATAAACTCTTTCTTCTCTCAATCTCTTCTATTTAATCACCAACATCTTCACCATCACTCACCATTATTTGCATCAAAACACTTTTTAATTATCAGTCTCTTGTGTTTTCATCATCAAAGCTTTCAAAATCTTCAACACCCAATCCTTAAAAAACCTTGTATACAAGGTGCTCGGTGAAATTCCTCAACTAAACCTTTCTTCTAACAAGCTTCTTCAACCTTCAAATTCAAATGGCACCACCAAGGGCTGTCTCCAAGAAACGCAAGCAAGGAGAATCTTCATCCTTTGGCCCTCAGATCATTGTAAATCCAGATGCTTTTCCACAACAAAACATTCTATGGGGTAAGATTTTAGATCCTCCCACCTTGCTTAATGATACTAGAATTTATCGGCTTTTAGATGCTCAAGGGTGGCTACCTATGTTAAGATTTGAAAACAAAGGCAATACTACATGGATTAGAGAATTCTATTACTATGTTAACTTAGACTTCACCACCATGAAACTAAATAGTCAAGTTAAGTCTAAGGAACTAGAATTAACTGCAAGTATTGTTGCTAGAGCCTTTGGGATTCCTAATCAAGGCACCAAACTTTATTCATATAGAGGTATGCCAGAAGGTGTTCTTGAAAACTTAGAAGCCAATGTTATAGAATTTCTGTGGGAAGGTACAGGAACAAGCTCCTTAGGATATCCTAAGACTAAGGATCTCACTCCAGAAAAGAAGCTGCTATTTTATATTCTTCATGAGGTCATTATTCCACGGGAAGTTAAGGATGGTTCAATTCCAAAATTCACTGCACGTTGATGTATTTGATGTATGAAGCTAAACGTATCAATCTTCCGCACATCATCATTAACCATATCATTCACACCAAGGAGGCTCAAAATCAACTTGCTTATGGGGTTCCCTTAACTCACCTTTTTGAGTCTTTAGACGTTCCACGAGATCATGAGTTTGAGGCCATTAGTAATAGATCCTATCTTCTCAATGTTACTAGCCTCACTCGCCAAAAGCTGAAAATTCATAACTCTCGAGTTCTCAATATTGGTGATGATACGAGTGATGATCCTCTTGTGTTTGAATCCCTTGATGTTGATCCCACTACTTTTAGAGATCCTATGGAACGGCAAGGCAGCACTGGTGTTGGCACTTCTCAAGGACAAAGGGCTAGACCATCTTCCTCTCACTCCTCCTCCCTTGATGAAATTCGTGCACACCTGAATGAACAAGATGTTCGTTTGGACAGAATGGAGCAAATGCTGAAAGCTTTATATGATCATCACATTGGTTCTTAGTCTGTGGATGCTTTAAGTTGTGTTATCTCCTCAAACATTTTTTTTCAGTTGGATCTTTCCTCAAACACTCCTGCTGTTTTTATCATTTAACATTGGTTGGATATTTTCTTTGCTTTCTTGTCATTAATGCGTTGCATTTTTCCTATCTCTTGTCTTATGCCTACTATTTGCTATAGAATGCTTTTTTGTGATGACAAATAGGGGGAGAAAGTATTGAAGTCAAAGTATTGAAGTAAATATGCCTATCATTGCACTTATTCAGGGGGAGTTTTTGCTTTTCAGGATCAAGTCTAAACTTTATCAAGCACAAATTCAGGGGGAGACCTCAATTCAAGTTTTATTCTTTATATTTCAAGTATTTCATGCTTGTTAACTTCAATGTTTTGTCATCATCAAAAAGGGGAAGATTGTTGGGCTGAAAAGGCTATAATCTTTATTTTGATAATAACAAAACATCTTAATTGTACTTTACCTTTTTTTAAGACCTTCATTCCAAAGCAAGTCTACATCAACATTGGATCAAGTTGTTTTTGTCAAGAGTAGAAAGCCTTTTGGATCAAAGACCAAGCACTATCAAATTGTATCCAAGCCTTAAAGAATTCAAGTTATTGACTCGTAGATAAAGAGGGAGTCACAAGGAAGGAGAAGTGGTGACACAAGGGGTACCGGCCTTAAAAGTTGTCGCTTGCCTAAGTATGATTTGTATCGCTCAAAATTTCTCAAAAAATTGTTTTCTCATTTTAAAATCTTTCGTAGAAAAATTTTTTATTTCAAAACTCTTGTTTCTGAAATCATTTTATAAAAATATCTTTTCAACTGTTTGAAATTTTTTTGGGATGATAAAAAATGCTAAGAAATATCTTTTTTAATATGCCCAAATATTTCTGGGATAAAAACAACCTTTTCAGCATTTTTTATGGCATCCGGGCGTTACCAGCATTTTCCGGTCGCCCGGATAGAAGGTGCAACGCCCGGCAGAAAGGACTTTTCCGGGCGATACATGCTCCTTCCGGGTGCCCGGATCAGTACCTCAGCGCCCGGATGAGTTAACGGGAAAATCCGGTAATCTTGCTTAAAATCCAATTTTTGTCTAATCTTTCCCTCTTTTTAAGCCATGCCTTCTCACCCTCAATATCATCTCTCCAAGCCACAATTTTCAGATTATCAAAGAGCTTTCATATCATTCCTATTAAGAAATCTTGAGCTATCATTATCATATCTTTTGAGCATTCAAATCATTTTTCAAAAGTGTAATATCAAACTCAAATAGGAGTTGCAATTTTCATTTATTCTATCACATAATCTTTGTAATACATTCTTTCACATAGATTGAGAGAATCATTGTGAGAAGAAGTATTGTAATCCTTTGTGGACTCAAAGAAAGAGAGAGTAGTAGGTTAAGCTTCACCTACATTTGAAGGAGCTTGTGTGACTCTTGTGGACTCAAGAGTAATTGTAGTTGGTTCTTGCTTCACCAACATTTGAAGAAGCATCATAGTGAAGTGTTATTAAAATCCTAAGGGAATAGAAGACCTTAGGTGGTGGACTAGGCCCCCGGGAGTGCGAACCACTTGAAAATCATCGTGTTTGATTTCTCTTACTCTATTCTCTTTATTTCCAAGTTATTTACTTTCGTGTGGATATTGCTCATTTTAATTACTTGGTAATTGTTGAGATATCTATTTGAGATTTTACCTTGAAACTCTAATTGCATATCTAGTGTTAAATATTTATATGCTCACCAAGTGTTTGATAAATTGCCTACAAGAGCTTCTTGTGTATTATCAATCCTTACTAGACATTGCCTCTATATTAAGAAATTTTAAATTGCTAAATCTTGCCTAAACAACCTAATTCACCCCTCCCCCCCCCCCCCCCCTCCCCCTTTTAGGTTATTAAGGACCAACAGAGTCTTTGTCCGGCTTAAAATAGTTTGGGTTGTGACCCTGAGAAACACTCATAAATGTATAATTGTCATGATACTAGTAGTCATTGTACGTTTTCTGTGTGCGGTTGTCTAACCAGTGCAACTCTGTCTAACAGTACTTGTCACTCTACCAGCTTAATGTAGTTTGGGTCTGTTGGGCTTTACTTGATAAGGTAGTTAGGAGTGAGAACATTCACCAGATGGTATTGTTTGTAACATAAAACCCCACTGTTTTGCTCTTGACCCTGTGGAACTGGCTGTGGCCCCATGTGATTGCCTAAGGAAAGTATTGGATGGCGTGAACACAGAAACCTCTGGAATAGCTAGTCCCTTGTTTTTATTTTATTTTATTAAAAAAAAAGATTTTCTTGCCCGAAAGCGTTAAACTATGGCACTTAACTGTGTGTGCATGTCTTGCTGGCTGACATTAAATGGTTCCAGTGCCTATTCCCAGTTAGAAGGAAAAACTCTGACAATTTATGCAATGCACTCATCCTAAATGGGTGGAAAGATGGGTACACAGTGGCAACATTCGGTAGTGATTGTCTGAGGATAAAACATGGTGTTGTTTGTACTAGGGTGTGTGCCTCACATGAACCCAAGTGATCTCTAGGTAATCTAGGATCTCGTGGCGGTAACATTCCAAGGTTTGTCCAAAATGTTGTTGTTTGGTTACCAATTAGCTTTAAATTAGCGTTAACTTCAATGTTAAGAGGTCTTTTTTCCACCATTATGGAAATAGTGGCTCCATGGTATTTGAGAGAGAGATAACTTATATCATTCTGAGGCGTAAGTGATTCGTGATTCATCACCTCTGCTTCGGCCAGTTCTTACGCTATGGCGGGTAGATTTACTTTCCAAATTTTAATGCCATTCACTTGGTGTTCGGATGTGGTTTACTTTGCTGCATCGGTATGAAACTGAAATAGGGTTAGGATCCTATTTTTGCTTTTCCCATGCATCCAGTGTTGCCTTCCAAACTTGCAGACAACTCTTCGTTAATTTGATGAACTCTAAATTTAGTCTAAACTCAAATTTTCTTAAATTAAATCTGGATCCAACTGTTCCTTTTGGAAGTATATTTAAGGTTTGAATCTTGATAGATGACTATTGGTCGGTGTTCATTTGTATATTCTTACACTTGTTTTAGGATATTTAAATAGTTTAAAATTCATGTATTTATTTTTCTCATGTACCAATTTTATTTTATTTTATAAAAAAAAAATTCTTGTAGAAAATAGTTTTGAGGAAGATTATATCTTCCTACTTTATGAATTTGCAAAAGCATTTAAGGCAGAAACGGGAAGAATCACGTTCGAACGCACTTAAAGGGTGCTCGAGCGCGGTACGACCTAACCGACGGGTTTAAAGCCCTATTTCTTTCTTCTTCTCCTCATTTTCCTTTCTCTCCACTACCGCCTCATCTCTCTCTCTCACTCTCTCAAAAAAAATTTCTTTCATTTCTCTATTTAGCTGCATTCAACACAATGATGTTCGGAACTCTCACACCTGATCAATTTGCCATGGTTGTGTACTATTTTGCAAGCATTTCATCCTTTACATTTTTTTATTTATCTCCTAGTGAAGTGTGATCGTAGGTATATTTGGAATGATTGAAGTTAATCATGCATTTCTAGGTTTAGGGGATAGTCTTCTATTGTTGTATTTTCATTTTTTTTATATAATGTCTTTATGATTAATAAAATAGTGTGGTTTGCTTATGGTTTTTGCATTTATATATTTATATTTATATTTTTATGTATTTTTATTTTTGAAAAGATATTTCTGTTAAATAATGTATATATTTATGTATATATGTATATATTTATGTTAGCCTGCTATGTGTATTTATTTATTATTATTATTTTTTTTAAAAAAATTACTGAAAAAAATGCAGCAGGGTGTTTGAGTGCCCTGCAGGCGCTCAAGCGCCCAATCACAGTCGGGACTTATAACAAAAGCCCCGATTGCAGCAGCTATTAGACCCTAAAAACACACCCTTCCCCCCCACCCCACCCCACCCCACCCCACCCACGGAAATCACCCACAAACCTCAACAAAACGCTTCCTCACCCCAAGTTTTCTCCAGATCTACATTAAGAGGTTAGTTTTTATGTTTTCTTTCTTATTTTCGCATTTATTTTCAGTTTATTTCAAGTATTAGATCTATTGTTATATATTTATTTACGTATGTATATACGCATATTTGAAGGCTTTAGGATGATTCTTACTGCTTACTTTCTGTTTATTGTTGTTCTATAGCTTTTAATCTTTGTTTTGGTATGATTTTTTCTTCAGATTTATGTATGTATATATGAATGTATATATGTATGTATATGTGTATGTATATATAATGTATTTAGAATTTGGTTAGATTTTAATTTTAAATTTTCTGTTAAAATTCCTTTAAATTTAATTCTGAAAAAAAATATGAAAATTTTTTTTAAAAAAAATTCAGATTTATGTAGATTCATTTATGTCTATTATTTTTGTTGCCTTACATCTAAGATTTATAAATTATTTACATGTTATTGAATTTCACCGGATGATTTATAATGTTGTGTGTTAAGGATAATTTTGCGGTTGTTATTTGGTGTTGTTTGAATAAATAGTATTTATGTAAATTAAAAAAAAAAAAAATATATATATATATATATATATATATATATATATATATATATATATATATATAAATAATTTTTTCTTGTGACTTTTCTGATTTAGTTTTTTTTTTTTTGTTTATTATTAAGACTATGGCTCCCAAAAGGCAGAAATTATCATTGACTGCAAGAATTGACAATGCTCAAATTGAGGCCGAAACTAATTTTTCGGATGCGTTGAGAGCCTCCGAAGGTGGGCAACGTGCTTTTGAATTTTTTGAGGGCTATTTTCTTGATTTTTTTTGCACCCACCTTTTGATGATGTTTCTGTTTTTCCTCGTCTCATTCGCCATTTTTATGAGCATCTTTCATACGATAATGAAAAATTTACTGCATTAATTGATGGTTTTGAATTTCAATTTACTACTGCTGATATCATGACTATACTGTGTGGGCATGATTATTTTTATGAGGAAAATATGGATTTCCCTGCTACATCTACTGATTTAAACATTGCTACAAATTTGTACGGGGGTCCGGTTCTGCCACACGGTATGGGTGTAAGGAGATCTTCCCTTCCAAGGGACATGTGGTTAACAGATATCATTGTTAAAAAAAACCTTTGTCTTTATAGTCATGATCATGAAAGGACAGGATTTATTTTACAAGTTTTATATTGGATTTATCAAGGTGTTCTTTTTGATATTGGGGCTGTTATTGGGGACAACATGATGAGTCTTATAGACCACATGAGGAGGTTTGATGCTATATCTATACTTCGTTTTCCTCGACTGATAATTTTTTTGTTTCAACGGTTTGATTTTCCTTTTGCACCTGATGAGCCATACATGGATCTCCCTATTATTTCATATGGTAAATCGAAGTTCTCGAAGAGTTTTAAACATTTGGAGCGCCTTGTTCGAAAAATGCCTTTAGCATTAAATGCCCCACGACCTTCCACTCAATTTGCTGAAGGCGCCACTTCTTCCCAACAACAGGTGATCAATCTGAAGAATCATTAATGAAAAAAATGTACAGAGAACTACAAGCCATGAATACTAACCTTGCTGCAGGATTGGGAGACATAGGTGAACTGAAAGCTGAATTTGCTAAATTTAAGCAGTCACAGAGGGAAGAGTTTGCTGCATTACGAGCTGAACTTGCTTCAATGAGAGGTTCAGGCTCAGGTCCTAAGCCGCCACCACCATCATAATTCAGTGGCGTGTTTTTTATGTTAGTTTAGTTATTTCATCGTGTCTTTTATATTTTAGTTTTTATTTAAACTCACGGCTAATGTTGATTTTTGAGATTTTGTTTGACAATTCTTCTTTCAGAAAGTTTTTGAGGAACATTGCTTGGATTGTTTATCAGGTTGTGTCTTTCTTTTTACTTTGCATTACATAGTTTTCTTTCATTGAGGGCAATGTAAGCTTTGGGTTTGAGGAGGAAAAAAAAGTTGATACCAACTTGATACCAAAAAAAAAAAAAATTTCTTCACTTATTCATAATAATTAAAATTTAATGATTAATTGTTGAAATATGGTTAGATTGTGATAAAATATTTAAATTAACTGTGAATTTGGAATAGAAAAATGATTAGCCGCTAAGAGTTGAGTTTGTATCTAGATTTTTTTTGAAACCTTGTTAAATATTATTACATCCCAACAGCGTCACATGATTCAATTAGAAGTTTTTGATTAATTATCAAAAAAAGAGTAGATTGAGATGTTTTCAATGTGAGATGTTGTGTTTTATTAAAATTTGACTTATTTTTTTAGATCGGTATAATCCTTTGAAAAAAAAAATGTGTAGATGACTCTCATTCAACATCATTCAAATATAAAAAATGTTGATTCAACAAAAAGAGGCAGAAAAGAAATCCATAACAAATGCTTTCTTCTAACTATTTTTGAGCATTTTTTATTTTTGTTATGAAAAGGCTATCAATACAAATCTTGTCAGACAAACCTTCTTTTAGCAAACACAATTCAACCGAAGAAGGGCAATACTTCAAGAAAGTCTTTGAATTAACCAACATCTACCATTTGAGTCATCTATTCATAAAAATAAAAAAAAAAAAAAATATATATATATATATATATATATATATACAAAAAAATAAAAAATATATATAAAAAAATCTAAGGGAGTACTACGCAATTTGAAAGGTAGTTAAGTTTTAACATTTCATGACTATCCATAGAAAATATTTTTGATTTTATAAATTTTGCGTGATTAATTTTCTTACCTCTTAATTGAGTTACAAGTGCTTAAAAAGGCTCAAATGATTTTTTGTAATTAAGTTGGTTTCATTTCTTCTAGATACAAAATGATTTCTTGGGGTGGAATTGTTTGGAAGACAAATTCACTGCTAATCTTGTAATTTTATAAAATTTAACTGTATGAATACATTGACAGCTTAAATTTAATATTTATGAATATATGAAGTAATTGACGCCTTTACTTGAGGACAAGTAAAGAATGGGTTTGAGGATGTTGATAAATCCTTATTTTTAGTAACTTTAACTCATTAAATCATGTATATTGCATTATTATTTCAAGCTTAATTATACATTTTACACAAATTTAATACAATATAGGTTTCAAAGAAGAAAAAGCAAAAAACGGCCATAAAAATCAACTTTTGAAGTGAATTTTCAGCGCAATACTGAAGGAGGTAGGTAGAACGACCTTGACACGAGCAAATCAAGATTAAATTTGGCCAAATGGAGTGCAAAAACGGATTCAGAACGCTGAAAAACCTTAAAGTAGCTTTGGTCAACTTTTTGGTCAAAGTGAAAGTCAACAGATGAATAGTCAAAGTCAAAGTCAACTTTTGGTCAAAGTCAAAGTTAACGGGTGAATAGTAAAAGTCAAAGTCAATTCATGAATAGTAAAGTCAATGTATGAATAGTAACTTGCTGACGTCATGCTGACACAATGGTGACCTTGGCGCTGACATCGTGCTGACACAGTGCTGACCTTGGCGCTGACATCGTGCTGATACATTGATGACGTCACTGCGTGAATAGTACATGTGAATAGTACCATATTTCTCCTATAAATACTCCCTTCCTCATTTCATTTTGCTTGTACCATTTTTTCTCTTCTTAGCTTAATTTCTACTACTTTAGTATTTGTGAAATGAGTTTTGAGTATTTTAATATTATTCTTAGTTGAGTGCAAAGTTTTAATCCCGAGTGGAGGGTCTAGTAAGCCATCAACATATCGAAATCATACCGGTCTACCGAAATCCATTCAACATGATAAGTATTCGTTTATTTCGATTTTCATTATGATTTCTTGTACTTTAAAGTTTATCATGGCACACTAGACTCAAGATTCGGGGTGGTACGTGTGAGGTTACTCTTGTACATATGTTGTGATTCATATTTATTAAAGTCTCGTATTTCTATTTCTAAGTATTCTTTGATTAATTATACGTATACTTGTAGTTATGTTATATTTAATTGAAAGTACATATACGCCCGATTTTGTAAACCAGTGGTAATACAAGACTACCTCGGATGGATTCTAGTCTGGTTGTACCGACACCTCTAGATTACATAAGTGAAAGATTAATTGAGAGATTGGATATCGTTAGGTTGTACCAACACATCCAGTCTTGTTAATTAATTAATCTTATCACTTACGTAATTAAATGCTCATTTCAGTAGTGGGAGCTTGTAGCCCTATTTCTGAAGGACTTAACTTTTAATCTGAATCAATAACTTTGTACTTGTGTATATCGAGCTATAACCACCCTGAATCATTAACCTTTTGGATTTTTAGTGTTGAGTGTTGTGATTCTTCAATTTAGTACTTTTGATTAATTAACTTTTGGATCTAGTTACTACCGTATCTTTGGATATTTTGTGGACATTTCTTGGACTTAATCTACCGTATGTTTATACCTTTGGACTTTTGGACTTAATCAAACTTATCCATGTTGGGAGATAGTTAAACAATTCTAAATTAAGAACTTAACTTAACTTGATAACTTAATCTCCGTGGATCAACTCTCTACTGGCTACAACTAGAGGTAATTCAAGGTAAGGAATATTTTTAATCATTTAACCTTACTATTTTTGAGTGCAAAATGACACGATCAACCACCCACAACGTCAGCGAGATCACCGATCAATACATCATTTTAAGACTTTTTTTTGTAAGTTTAAAACATTAGTTTTGTATATTATTTATATTTTTTTTATAAATTTACTATAAATATAATTTGTATATTTTAATTTATTTTTTTATAAATATTAATTGTTTTAGATTTTTGTAAATTTTAATTTTTATATTTAATTTTTATTTTTGTATAGAATTTACGATTTTTTTAACTTTTTTATAATATTAAATTTTTTGTAAATATCAATTTTCATATTTAATTTTAATATTTTGTAAATATTATATTTTTTAGTTTTATATTTAATTTCATAATTTTTTATTTTTTTAAAATTAAATAATTAATTGGCGACAGATTCGCTACGGACAAATTGGGTGACTGATTGGCTATGACTGATTTACGATCGAAATGATTACGGCTTGCTATTGACGTTAATAATATAAAAAAATAAAAATTTTAGTTGGCTACGGATTGGCTACGGAATAGAGGGCTATCGACCTTCTACGGATACCAATCCGTAGCCGTGGGCTATGACTGATTTACGATCGAAACGACTACGAATTTGTTACAGACATTAATAATTAATAAAAAAAATCAAAATTTTATTTGGCTACGGATGGGCTACGACTATTTTGCTACGCAAGTTATAAAAAATAAATACAAATTAATTTCTGAAATTGACTACGGATGGGTTACGGAATATCAATTTGGCGACGAGCCTTTTTACTACGGTCAGAATTCTGTAGCCCAGCGGTCGCCCGTCCCAACTTGGCTACTGCTAGGCTACGGATTTTGGCATTCGCCTCAGTCTTTTTTTTCTTATAGTGTTTAACCCTTGATAGAAATTTTGAGCTAATTGCCAATCTGGAATACTATGGTGTGGACATTCATGAGTTAAGGTTTCAAATCTGTCCCAACTCTCATGAAGTGTCTCTCCAGGTAACTGAAAAAAATTATTTAATTGGTTCCTACATTCATTGGTTTTTGAAGAAGAGTAAAATCTTTCAAGAAATTCTCTTTGCAATTGATCCCAAGGAGTAATAGAACCATAACGTAATCTGTAAAGCCAATTTTGTGCTTGTCCCATTAAAGAATAAGGAAACAATCTCAATTTAACTAACTCTTCTGAGGCAGTTGTAGTATTGATCGATCTGCATGTATGAACAAAAGTATTAATGTGATCATACGGGTTTTCATTAGAAAGACCGTGGAACATGAGAAGCATTGAAATCATGTGAGACTTTATTTTAAAACCTTCATCAGTTTCAGGTAAGGCGATAGCTCGTGGAGGAACATAATCTTATGTTATGAAAAAAATCTTTTATGTTCCTCCTCATATTTCCTACTTCTCTACCTTCAATTTGATCCTGATTTTGATTTTGATTCGGATTTTGATCAGCCATGATTAGAAAATTTCGTGCTTTGATTTTGGATTTAAAGGTTTTCTCAATTTTTGAATCAAAAACTAAGATTGATGGCTTTAAAGATCTCCGACCATGCATACAAAATTAAAACCCAAAAGATGAATGAAAATGAAATAAGTCTATATACAAAAACAAGATAAAATAAGAACTAAAATCTAATATATATATACATAATAATACTTATATACATAAATCAAGGACTTACCTTATTTAATGAACACCGATCCCCGACAACGGCACCAAATTTTGATCGCATCGTTTTGCACTCAAACATAGTAAGGTTAAATGATTGGAAATATTGCTTACCTTGAATTACCTCTAGCCGTGGCGAGTAGAGGGTCGATCCACGGAGATTGGTTATCAGATTAAGTTAAGTCCTTAATTTAGAATTATTTGACTATCTCCCGTAAAGTCCAAAAATACGGTAAATTAAGTCTAAAAGTCTAAGAAATGTCCAAAGATACGGTAGTAACGAGATCCAAAAGTAACTTGAACAAAGATACTAAATTGAAGAATTACAACACTTAATTATACAATGAAAATCCAAAGGGTTAATGATTCAGGGTAGCTATAGCTCGGTATACGCAAGTATAAAGTTATTGATTCAGATTAAAAGTTAAGTCCTTCAGAAATAGAGCTACAAGCTCCCACTACTGAAATGAGTCTTTAATTATATAAATGAGAAGATTAAATAATTAGCAAGACTGGATGTGTTGGTACAACCTAACGATATCTAATCTCTGAATTAATCTTTCACTTATGTATCCTGGAGGTGCCGATACAACTAGACTAGAATCCATCTGAGTTAGTCTCGTGTTGCCACTGGTTTACAAAATCGGATGTATATGTAATTTCAATTAAATTAACATAACTACAAGTATACGTATAATTAATCAAAGAATACTTAGAAATAAAAATACGAGACTTTAATAAATCTGAATCAAAACATATGTACAAGAGTAACCTCACACGTATCACCCCGAATCTCGGGTCTAGTGTGTCATGATAAACTTTAAAGTACAAGAAATCATAACGAAAACCAAGAATCAAAGAATACTTATCGTGTTGAACGGATTTTGGTAGACCGGTATGATTTCGATATGCTGATAGCTTACTAGACCCTCCCCTTGGGATTATTAATGTCACACAAACTAACTATTAACAAAAACACTTAAAAAAATCACACAAATACTTACAAGAGCAACAAAAAATAAGCTAAGGAAAATCTGCCCGTTTTGTTGCAGAAAATCGTGACATTTATAGGCAAAAATTCAGTCAGGCGCTCGAGCGCCAGTCAAGCGCGCTCGAGCGCCTTTTTGCACTTTTTATTTTTTATAATTTTTCTATCCTTTTCCATCTGTATTTAGCCGTTCAATTGTCTACCTTTTTCAAAAAGTGGCGATCGAGAGCGGAAAAGGGGTACTCGAGCGCGGTTCTGGCTGTAGTAGGTGAACTTTGACTGGATTGGTTGACTTTGACCGTTGACCAAAAAGTTGACCAGGTCTATTCCAAGGTTTTTCAGCATCCTGAATCCGTTTCCACACTCGGTTTGTCCAAATTCAATCTCGAATTGCTTGTTTTGAAGTTGTTCTACCATTTTCCTTCAGTGTTGCGCCGAATATTCGCTCCAAAAGTTGATTTTTATGGCCGTTTTTGCTATTTCTTCTTTAAAACCTATATTGCACTAAATTTGTGTAAAATATACAATTAAGCTTGAAATAATAATGCAATATATATGATTCAATGGGTTAAAGTTACTAAAAATACGGATTTATCAATTACGTGCTTTCAAAAGCTTGCAAATTTAATATAAATCTTGGGATCCAAAGGTAAATATGCATTTGCGCCATGAATAATCACAAAAGGTATCATTTCACACTTATGTATGATACAACATAATGAATGTGAACACCTGTACCATTCACTTCGAGCCATGTTATTGGGGCCATATTAATGGGTATCATACATCAACATGTTGTGAGATATTGCGCTATTATTTTAGAAGGGAGTCTTTTGTTTTTTGTGGTATGTGTTAAATTACTTTTTGAACTAAACTACCAAGGATTTAACCTTAATTTTCATATTGTTAGATCCATTATTGATTCCATTTTGTACATTTGCTGAGCAGACCAATCAAGCATTCTAGAAAATGGAAGGGAACTTCTCACCTCATAGTAAGCCTTGAATTCGAGTTCCATAGATCCGAAGCATTATATCACCAATTTTTTAGTATACCAATACAATCAAAAAATAAGAAAGCACCCTTTCTCCCAAAGTTATGGCCAAAAGGACGTTCTCCGCTCTTCTTTGATCTGTCATAGGACCAAGTGGCAATCTCGACTTGAGGGGTGAAAGAGAATATTTTGGGGTCAATCGACCACTGAGAAGCTTGCCATTAATTTATAATACAATACAACAAGAGGTCTGCATAAGTTAGGATTATAAACAAATTATACAACAACGGTAATCTATATCCTGAATTCAAACTAAGTATAGAGATATCCTAGCTATAGCATATCTGTTAGTTGACTACAAAGAGGGGATAAGATCACGATGGATCTAACAAGGGGAAATCACACATGAAAAAAAGAACACGAAAAAGCACCTTTACGTGCCAGGAGTGCGGCATCTAGTCATATTTGCTTCAAATCGAGTACCAGCATCCTTTCTTTGCTTTTTTTGTTTGAAATAGAACCGGACTGGGTATAATTCAGTTGTAAAGAAAGAAACCCCCAAAGTCAATTTATTTGCTTGAATGTTTGAACATTTTACCAATAAAGAAAATTTATTGGGAAAATGACTAGTTCGAATGCTAGGAGTGGTCTAATCCTTCATTTGATCGGACTGCTTTCATTTTTGTTTTCTGTTACACCACTATATGGTTATTTTTTACTTTTGTTATTCACATTATTGACATTTGTTATCGTATATGTGACTATGAACTTTCACTGCTTTCAAAACTTATGGTTTCATTATTCATTTTGTATATGTGTTTTATTATGTCTTATTGTTTATCGCATTAATTAACATAATCTACTATTGTAAATCACAGTCCCATGTTATCTTCTATTTTGGGAGCTACTACTTATTGATATATACCTAGAGAGAATGCCACTGCCCCCATAAGTTTTTACCTAAGTCCAAAACTCTCCCACGAGATTTTAGTTTTGCCCAGATTCTCCTGTGACATCAAATTCTATCAAACAAAGCCTTAACATTCAATGAAATTTTGGTTTTTTATTTTTTCATTGAGCTATTTAATTCTATTTTATTGCCTTTAATTTTTTTATGTCTTTAAAAAATTAATTTGTTGCAAAAAAGTTATATATTGGGTTAGGAAAAAAGATCGAATTCAATCTGAGATGTATATATATGTATAAGAAAATATTTTAAAAGTGAATCTATTTTTTTCCTAATCTTGCACGTAATACAATTTTTACACAATAAGATATTTTTTATAAGGTTAGCTCATTGCAAATAAATTATAATGAACCAAACCAATGATTATTTAGAATGGCTACTCTTCACAAATGCTCCTTGTGATACAGCGGAACTACAACATTTGAGTTTAAAAAAATATCGAATTAAATTTTAGATGTATATATATTATAAAAATGATAGATTTTCAAGTAAATATTATTTTTCTTTAATCTCGTGCATAACACAAATATAGTGCTCGAGTTGATGGCATTCCTCTCTACGGCTGGCACTTGAGGAACCACGGGGCACTCCATACAGAGCAAGCGTTGTTTTATAGGCTTTATCATATTCAGTCGGAAGAGTTTAGGTAATACTTTCAAAGTGACTCTCGACTAGAGAATCCAAGCACTTAATTAACCTTTATGGGCAAGTAATTCATTCCCGTTATTCCTTGGCTAAATAAATATAGCATTTTGGTGTGAATAAGAATCAGAGCAATCTCTAGTTTCGAATCTAGCCTTGGCATTAATCCCAGACCCTTAGTTCAAGCCTTCAAGTTCAATCCCAAAAGCTCAAGCCCAAAAAAAAATATATAAAAAAATATAAAAAAATAAATAAATATATATATATATATACTTCCACCTCGCTGACGATACATTTTCATTTATGTTTCGGACTATTTTAGACTTTCATTATTTTAACTCTTAGGTATAGATTTGGACATGAATGCAATGGGCTAAAAAATGAAATGAAACTGGGAATGGAACCACGGGGCACTCCATACAGAGCAAGCGTTGTTTTATAGGCTTTATCATATTTAGTCGGAAGAGTTTAGGTAATACTTTCAAAATGACTCTCGACTAGAGAATCCAAGCGCTTAATTAACCTTTATGGGCAAGTAATCCATTCCCGTTATTCCTTGGCTAAATAAATATAGCATTTTGGTGTGAATAAGAATCAGAGCAATCTCTAGTTTCGAATCTAGCCTTGGCATTAATCCCAGACCCTTAGTTCAAGCCTTCAAGTTCAATCCCAAAAGCTCAAGCCCAAAAAAAAATATATATATATATATATATATATATATATATCCTTCCACCTCGCTGACGATACATTTTCATTTATGTTTCGGACTATGTTAGACTTTCATTATTTTAACTCTTAGGTATGGATTTGGACAGGAATGAAATGAGCTAAAAAATGAAATGAAACTGGGAATTGAATAAAACTGAGAATGACAATGACATGCTTGGCATGCTATAGGAATAAAGAATAATAATGGGAATGCCTTATATAATATGACAAGATTGTTATTATATTATAATATTAAAAATAAGAATAAACATGTATATAACCATAAACATAAACATAATAAATAGTATTGATAATAATCATAACAACAACAATAAATAATATAACAATAATAATAATAATATAATAATAATAAAAGTAAAAAAATAATAATATTGATTAAAACAACAACAACAACAACAATAATAATATTAATAACAATAATAAAGAAAAAAATAAAATAATAATAATGACAATATAATAATGATAACAATAATAATAATAATAATAAATAATAAATAATAAATAAATAATAATAATAATAATAATAATAATAATAACAAAATAAAAATAAAAATAACAATAATACTAATATTATTATTATTATCATCATCATCATCATATTTATATTGATATTATTATTATTTTATTTTTGTTTTTATTATTATTATTATTATTATTATTATTGCTATTATTATTATTTTATTTTTATTTACTTATTACTTTTATTAATATTATTATTATTATTATTATTATTATTATTATTATCAATTTTATTATTTTTTACTTTGATTGTTATTATTATTTTATTTTTTTTATTATTATTATTTTTTTTTAATTTTAAATAATATTGTTATTTTTTATTATTAATGTATTTTTATTTTTTATTATCATTATTATTATTGTTTTTACTTTTATTTTTACTTTTATTTTTACTTTTATTTTTTTTTTTTTAGTTTTTTTTTTATAATAATAATAATAATAATAATAATAATAATAATAATAATTATTATTATTATTATTATTATTATTATTATTATATTTTTTAATTATTATTATTATTGTAAAACAAACTATATATAAAAGTTTTGTTATATGGGGGTATGGTAGTCAAGTTTATTCCTAAACACATGAGAATTGACTAATCTAATGTGTTTGCTCTGAAATGGCTATTCCCATGTATGCAGTAATGAGATTACCTTAGGAATGAGATTCTCATGTTCATTCCTTCATACCAAGTATAGGAATCGAAAAGAGTTGTAACTGTCATTCTATTCCCAACTCCATTTCAGTGTACCAATCGCTATCTTCAGGTAATTTTGGGGTTTTGCTTATGTATTTTGATTGGAGTTCTCTTCATGCATGAATGAGTATTTATTTATTATTTAGAGACTTTTGACCATTTGTTGGGTTAACTTTTTGTTTAGATGCTTTAAGACTTTCCGTGTTATATTTATGCTTTTTAGTTTATTTTCCTCATTGCCTTGCAGGCTTAGGTGGAAAGTTTCTTCTTAAATACGTGATAGTTGCGTTTCTAAAATTTACCTTGAACAAATTTGGGTGCGTGTTCATCTCAAAGATCTTTGTTATGAGGCAGGAACCTTTTTTGAATAGCATTATCTCTCCCATACAAAATACTATTATTAATAGGAGAATTTCCAATTATAATAATTCACTAATGGATCATTCTACCAAATTCTTAGATGATTATTCAAATTTTCACTTCCTGTATATTGAAGCTTTTCTAGTACACAAAGCTGACTTCCATTTATTTGGAAATAAGTCTTGTTTTCTTCTATATTGTTTATGTGCTGGTGTCATAGAGTAGTTTCTATATGACATATATGTGGCATAAAATATTGGACAAGTGACTTCGCATGATAAATGCTTATGATGTTTTGCTCTACTCCGAAGAATATGGTCCAAACACGGAGGATGAAAGTTCGTTGTCAGTTAGTTCTTTGAAACCAACAACGTAAAGCCAGATCCGAGGGTGGTGATCATATATACATGTTAATCATGCCACCTCAGTCACTGAAGCATAGATTTTGCTTTTAGACGGAATCCATAGATGTGCGGATGTGAAATAGAGAAGTGGGTCTCATGTGTGTGAAGCGTACTTTCTATTTTACATCCACAAGTGTGTGAATTTCGTATAGAAACTTTTCTCTTGAATCATACATATGGTCACTCACATAATCAGTAACTGGTAGTTAGGAGATATACACCGATCGTCAGTAAAAATACTCATATACGTACCAAGGGTTTAATATATAATAGAAACTTTTTTTGCCTTTTGTAAAAAAAAAAAGGGTAAATACCCAATTTAGTCCTTTATCTTTAGAATTTGTGTCAATTTAGTTCATATATTTCAAAATGTACATTTTTAGTCCTATATCTTTAAGGTTTGTGTCAATTTAGTTCATATCTTTCAAAATGTACCCTTTTAGTCATGTATCTTTATCATTATGTCCCAATTTAGTCATTACCTTTCAAAATAGTTGATGACTAACATGAATTATCATGACAAAGATATGGACTAAATTGGGATAAATGATAAAGATACAGGACTAAAAGGGTACATTTTGAAAGATATGGACTAAATTGGGACAAATGATAAAGATACAAGATTAAAAGGGTACATTTTGAAAGATATGGACTAAATTGACACAAACCTTAAAGATAATGAACTAAATTGGGTATTTACCCAAAAAAAATTAAATTCAGGGTGTGCCTCACAACAATGTGGCTTCACCCCAACATATAGCCAAGCTAGAATTGACCTAGCCTCAAATAACATGTGTTATAAGATATATATATACATATATATATATATATATATATATATATATATATATATATATATATATATATATATATATATATATATTTGTATAAGAAATCTAATGGTAGAAGGATCAATGGAGGCACATGTTAAGAGGTGAGAAATTATGGAGGTAGTGAACGATAATTAGAAGAGTAGAGAAAGATAAAAAAATGAGTTAGAGAGAGACTTAGATGGGATATCAAATAAATGGAGATACTAGATAAAACGACCCTCAGCACAAATAAGTGACTGCATCATACAAATGTGCGTGTAAATAACAGTCTATCCTTAGCTTTCCCATCTAATATGAGGTAAAATCCCAAGCCCGAGCACAATTACCAAAATACCCTTGTGGTGGGATGTACAGTTCGGGGCCTTGATGACCTCGGCCCCAAGATCCACTTTACCCGAGGCCAGAGTCCATAGTAGTGTAGATATGCAGAATCAATAGACCTCGGTCCGTGGATATATCTGAAAGACCTCGGGAAAAGTAGGTGTAACAAATTTGACACAATCTCATAAAATCAGGGAGAAATGAGAAAAGATAATCTTTTAGAAAAGTATAAATAACACTCACACTCTCATGCAAAAGATAACAAATACATTCTACACACTTTATTTTCATACTTATCTTTTTCAATCCAAAAGAAGCTACTAACTTAAATATCAGAGTGTTAACGTGAGCTCAACCCACAACGTTCTTTTTTGCCGAATCGGCCCAAACTAGTTTTCCAGAATTTTCACCGTTAACACCATCAAAGTTGTCTACCCAATAGTTGTTGACAATTATATAATAGTGCTTAATGTGATAGAGCAGTTTGAGCTTTAGAGGTTTTTTTTTCTGGATTCTTTGTCCTCTAGTTGCTGTATGACAAAACGCAAAGTTGTCATGACGTCTTTTAGTTTTGTGGTTGTATGAAAAAATTAATTAGTAATATTACGAGAGTTTGTGATAGGGAAAGAAAGTCTAAGGCGTTTTTGGAGTTCAAAGTTTAATTGGGACTTCAAGTCCACGTGAAAAATGTCTAGCTCTAGTATTCAACAATGAATTTCTAATGGTTAAATCCGGAGTTTGACTACATAAATTTGACCTTATAACAACTCCCTTTCTAAAGTTGACCTGCTGTAAGGTGTAGTGTTAAACTTCTTTACCTTCTTCCATTTTGAATTTCTTTAATGGTAGAATGGGTAAAATGTACAATATTTTCTATTTAGTATTTACCGAATATGCTAATTACTCTTGTGTAATACTACAACTATCTTATCGACCATTTATAATTTTAAAAAAGCAACACACACTCCAAAACTTTAATTATGTTCACAAAAGATATTAGTCACAAAAATTTATCACACAATTTCTCTCACTTACAACGAAAAGTATACTACTAGATCAAGTTCTTGGTAACTTTGGATATATATATTCCAGAAACAGCAAAACCGACCATCGTGCTCTTGATGAAACATTTAAATAATGCCTATAGTCAAATGAGCCTTTCTCATATTTGTTTGGCCGGTGGGTCCATGTTTTATTTAATTTTTGGAAATTTATTATATTAATACAAACACTTAGTACGTGATTATTGTTATTTGGTCACCCAATAAACTGCGTGGATGTCTAATCTTTTGCCCCAATTAAATTTGATAAGAAGGAAAAGTTGCAAGTGAGCTCCTAACGTCAGAAATTTAGGGTTAATCTTCTAAACATAAGCACAGAGTTGGCCAAACCAACTTAGCTCGTTAAGTCTCTCTATTTATTAGTATTTTTTATTTTTTTTTGGCTAAATCAACGAGGTAAAGATTTCATTAATTGTATATTACAAAAAAAAAAAAAAAGTTAATATAAAATTAGCAGTTATGTGTAAAAAGGACAACATTTGTCTTTTTGTTTTCATCTTTTACTTATTATCAATTCATCTAATTTCAAATCCATAGTTATTTGTCTTGTCATTGGAATGAGTACCTCTGTCAAAGAATTATGATCGTTATGGTAGTTTGAAATCGGGAAAATAGCACATCTAGTCTTTATTGTTTCTCCAAATTTTTAATTTTATCTCTATTATTTAAATTTAGTTTTTATTATTTTCTTAAAATTTTTAAATTCGTCCTTATTGTTTAACATTAGCTAATTTAGTTCTTATTATTTTCGAAAAAATTACTTTAGTCTCTATTATTTTTTAAAAAATTCAATTTAGCCAATTCAAGCATGGACTCAAATGAATCTTTTCGACATATAATTGGGACTAAATTGAACAATGTTGAACAATATGGACGAATTTAAAATTTTTTAAAAAATAATATGAACTAAATTGACTAATTTTAAATAATAGAAACAAATTTAAAATTTTAATGAAATAGTAAAGACCATTTGTTCAAATTTCCCTTTGAAATTTATACTTGTGACTCGCTCCATCGAAAGTAAAACTTAAGAAATCAGCATATTTCTCACACAGGAATTTAATTCATACAAAGAAATAAGCGCTTGAGCTGAAACTCTCGCATCAATTATATCTACTTGGAAACAATGATGGCTTGTATAAGTTTATCTCAATTTGGTAAGGCGAAATAGGATCACCCTAGCCCGTTGCCTTTCGATGATTCAATGTAGTTTCATTATTTAAATATTTTCTCATAAAATATTTTTTTTAATTTTTTGGTGTTTAGTAACATTAGAAAATTAGTCAACTGTAAAATATTTTTTAGTCAAATATTACGGCTAGTAAAAAATTTGAAAAAATATTTTCATGTCCTTTGAGAGAAGAAAATATTTTCATGTCTTTTGAGAAAATAATCAAGGTACATCTTTTCTTCCCGCACTATTAAATGAGGTCTTGTTGAAACCTTGATATTCCATTATTAGCCCTATCCTAACAAAAAAGTAATAATGTATTTTTTTTTTATTCAATAGAAGTTTAAAGTCGTATAACGTAATTAATGAGATTCAAGCACGTAACTTTTTGCATAAAGCGAGTAACATTACCACTAGACCAAATCCCTAGTGACTAATAATGTATGTTTTCCATAACATAAAGGTTGACTAATCATGTTTCAAATATTAAACTCAAAAGTTGGGTCAAATGATCGAATAACGATATCCTATATAAAGAATTTTAAGTTTCCAACTATGACTCTAACTTTCATTATACAAAAATATTTAATGTCAACATATATAATTAGACTAACACCTATAGCTGAACCCGTTTCCGAGTTCACATAATTGCTTTTCTTTGTTTTGGTCGTAAGTTCACGTAATTGCTCACATAGCAAATTAAAATGTCATACTTTCAATGTTCACAATGTCTGATTGATAAATGCTTCTTAAGTACTGATCATGATACTTTCAAGGGTAATAAACATGACGTTTTAGGTATGAACATGCGACTAAATTTTAAGAAAAATAAATTTCATAAAACTTTGTGGAATTCATTTGAAAATTTGATATCTTGTGTTTGGAATCACTTTTAAGAAAAATAAATTTCAAAATTTTGATTTCCTTAAACTTTATCCAAATCCTTGCTCAAATGTCAAAATTTGCAAATCCAAGCTTACCAAATTAGTTACTCATCGTTTGTGGACAAAACTACCCTATGAATTTTCTTTTTCTTTTTTAAATTCCATTGTTTTTTGCCTCTTGTCGCTCTACTCTTTTCTCGCTCTCATCCCTTTTTAGTTACTTCTTCTTTTTCTTCTTGCGAGTTTCTTAACTGACTAATTCCCTCTTCGCAATTTTCAATCCAAGCTTCCTCTTCATCTTGACAACTAGAAGTCCAAGGTTGTTGTCACAAGAGAACGAGGCAAAAACAGCAAGCTTATTAAGCATTGGTGTGTGTCATTCACTAACTTTTGTTTTGTTTTCATTCTCATTAATTAACTTAAGGAGAAGGTAGCCCTTATATGGAAAGTCTATTGTTTATAGAATAAAGGAAGTATATTTAAATAAAATATAATTACTAATTCAAATTTTATATGTGTTTCAAACACAATTTGCATTTACAGTTAGTTCCAAACAAGAGAATTCGTTAACAAATATAAATTTCACAAAATACATTTATAAATCAAATGCATTACACACCACACAAGTGCTTCAAAATACTCAAAAAATTGTTGTAGCGGTTCATATTAACCATTCAACAAGAATCCATGTGAGATATCTCTTTTAGTTCTTTTATAATTAATTTTCATTTTTTTCCTTTTGGTATTTAATTTTCCAGAGTTGTAATTCATTAATGACCTACAAAAAAAGATATTTGACTATATAGTCAAATAATATATATATATAAGCCTTACATTTTTGTGCCCAGAGAAGGAAAAAGCAAAATATTGCCCGCGTCTTGAAAAGTATAATCCTATTTCACTATTTAAAATATTGATTAAGGAAACACCAAAATTATAAATAATGTTCTATGTTAAATAATTAATGTGCTTTACTTAGCCGTAGTTATTTTTTGATGCTTAGAAATTAAGGAGCCTTAATAAGATAAGTTTTATAGAATTTAGTATATAAAGTACTAAAGGAAGAAAAATTTTGCATATATAGAATTTTGAAATAAAAGAAGACCATGGACTTATTATGAAGAAAATCCCATGGATAGAAAGTCATGTAGATCTCATCTAGAGCCGGCAGATGATTGTTTATTTTTTTAATGAGTGGATCCTCTTCTTCAAATTCATAAGTAGTAAGAGTGTAAAATCTCGAGAAGTATGTATTAAAGTAATCGGAACACATAAAAGACAAGGGTCAAACGCCTTAAAAAACATAAATAAAAATCGGCTCGCAAACTCGTTGTTTTATCTAATAGTTGTGGTTTATGGTTGAACAGTCAACTCTATTTTTCTTTGCAAAATAGTTTGGTCATAAAATGTTGTGTAATGGAAACGAAAAGTTAGGCAACGAAGCTTTCAAAAATACAACTTTTTGACATGAAATAACGAGGTTGACAAATCACAAAGGCCATGAAACATGCAAAAAAAGCAGACACAAATTAATAAGAAATTATATATATATAGATAGCAGCACCTACACACATCTATAAATACCCATCTGTTCTACCCTTTTGGCACATCATTAATCAACTTAGAAAGCTACAAAGAGCACAGCAGAGAGAAACAAAGAGAGAAATGGATTTACTTCAGCTTCTTCAACTTCTTAGTTTAGCCATTTTTGCTATTCTTTTGCTGATCATGTCATGTAGGCTAATGCTTTCATGGTGGATTAAGCCAAATCTAGCATACAGAAAGCTTAAGGCAAATGGGTTTTCTGGTCCAACACCAAGCTTCCCTCAAGGAAATTTGAACGACATGAAAATGAAGGCAATTTTTTCCTCATCCTCGACCCTTAGCAACACCCATGACATACACTCTAGAGCATTTCCATACTTTGCTCTATGGCAAAAGTCACATGGTAAGTCTCAAGGTTACCAACATATCACCTTTATCTTTCACTAATCAAATAATCTAGTGGTATCGGTTTTCTTAGTAAGCTCCATGCCCTACGGTTCAAAGGTCTATATTTTCCGTGCTAGGTCGTCAGTTTGACTCGCTTGGGAATGGGCGTACAGGGTTTAAAATTACCATTGATGTACGTAGAAAAGTTAGGGTTTATTGATTTTTTTCTATGGTACAATATTTTCAAAGTATTTTATTGGTGCATGTTAGATATCATATCAAGTTACGTTAATATAGCTGCATGCATGTTCTGTCCTTATTTTTCATTTCTTATGATGCATGCTTTAGTTATACACAGTCTATCAATTGTCATAGATTATATAGTGCACGTGTTATAGGATTTTTCTTGAAAACTTTGGGACATCGGCTCCACATGCGTATAGGATTCACGCAACCACATAATTAAGACATTTTTTAGATGAAACCTATCCATGTTAATATCTGATGACTATACTATACATTTATTGCAGGCAAGGTATTTGGCTATTGGTTGGGTACAGAACCATTTCTATATATTGCAGACCCGGAGTTCCTCAAGAAGATGTCAACAGGTGTGCTGGGAAAAAGTTGGGGAAAACCTACTATCTTTAAGAATGACAGAAAACCAATGTTTGGTAATGGCTTAGTCATGGTGGAAGGTGATGACTGGGTTCGTCATAGGCATGTTATTACTCCTGCATTCTCTCCAGCCAACTTGAAGGTCTGTGATCCATACACTTTTTCAAATCTCGTACATAACGAAGAGTTTCATGTATCAAATATCATTTTAGGAGTTTTTCATAACATAATTTCTAAATCGTGAATATAATTAGTCTTTTGTATGGTTGAGTATTTCACTTTTAAGTACTTTTCTAGTGATATATTTCTCCTTTTTACAAATATCACAACTAAATTTGGGAAAAAAGATTCAAAATAGCGGGTGGTTTGAACGATCAACTTTTGACAAATTTAATGGCAACACGTGTCATCGTTTTTAGAGCTTACATACTTTTTTGAGGCGCTACCTATTCTTTCTGATTGTTTCTGATTGTTTCTAAACATGCATAATTTCCTAACTTGGTATTTAATTAACAGGCAATGTCAAGGTTAATGATGGAGTCAGCCACAAATATGCTAGACCGTTGGACCACCATGATCAACTCTGGAAAGCCAGAAATTGATGTGGAGAAGGAGATAATAAACACAGCAGGAGAAATAATTGCAAAAATAAGCTTTGGTATAAGCTACGAGAATGGTCAAAAAGTGTTTGAAAAACTAAGAGCCATGCAAATCACACTCTTCAAATCTAATCGATACGTGGGGGTACCCTTTAGCCAATACATGTGCCCTAAGCAAACCTTGAAGGCAAAACATCTAGGGAATGAGATCGATGCGTTGCTTTTATCAATAATCGAGGCTCGAAAAAGATCAAGTTGCGGACATTCTCAGCAAGATTTGCTAGGTCTATTACTTTCAAGGAACGACATTGATGGCCGTCAGGATAAGACACTGACGACGAAAGAGGTTGTTGATGAGTGCAAAACGTTGTTCTTCGCAGGGCATGAGACCACGGCCTTGGCACTCTCATGGACGTTGTTTCTACTGGCTATGCATCCTGAATGGCAGAATCAATTGAGAGAAGAGATTAAGCAAGTGATCGGAGATCACCAAGAGGTTGATCCAACATTGCTCAATGGACTTAAGAAGGTAAGCCAAAATCCTATACTGTCAAAATACATTGATGAATTATCACTTCATTATCATTGATGTCTCTAACAACGCTATTATATATGTTATTAAGACATCTAAATCCGGAGAGATGATTTGGAGTCATTCCCACAATTCAGGGGTTAAAACTAATTGCGTGTGTGGTGCACGCAAGAACGGACCTACTATAATATGCCAACTGTCTCCATTAGTCCAATTTCTTTTCTAAAACATATTTTTTATCACAAATATTTTTTAAATATGTATATTTTCTTATAGTATAAAAAATTAATTTAGGCCACTAAAAAAATATTAGTGTACTAGAACTCACAAAAATAAAATTCTAGATTCAATCTTATGTACATGCTCTACCAAAGGAAAAATTGCACAAACAGTTTTTATTGTTTTCCCAAAATCTTAAATTCATTCCTATTGTTCAAAATCAGTCAATTTAATCCCTATTATTTTTTAAAAAATTTCAAATTCTTCCCTATTGTTAAAAATCAGTTAACCAATTTAGTTCCTATTATTTTTTTAAAAACTTCACTTTAGTCTATATTGTTCCCCTAAAAATTTCAATTTAGTTAATTTAGGTAGGGCCAGAGTGAAGTTTTTTGAAAACTATAAGAATTAAATTGACTAATTTTGAATAATATACACGAATTAAATTTTTTTTTTTACTAAAATAAATTTAAATTTAAAAAAAATAATAAAAATTAAATTAATTAATTTTAAACAATAAAAACGAATTCGAATTTAAAATTTTACAAAAATAATAAACACTATTTATATAACATCCCAAATACACACTCTCGAGTGTCCATATCACCATAGTTTATTAGATTAGACGTGCATAGTAGAAATCAGGTGGTCTTTCATATTCGTATGATTTTGAATGATGAAAGTTGTTGACCACACGGGGGATCTGGTGGGTCTCTGACTCTCTCTGTCGCTAATACCGCGTATCCCCAGTGAGACACGTGGCAATACCTTGAAGAGCTATGACTACCCATTTACATGCACATGCACGTTGACTACTTGGTGCTACAGTCACCGACCAATCAATCTAAACTAGAAAAAATTCTTATATCAGTTAGAACTGATCGATTAATCTTTCACATAATTAGTAGGATCTACACGGTGTAGGTTATAATAATATGTAAGAGATTGACAACAGTTTAAACTGATTAAAGAATTTTTTCTTAAACTAGTATACTTTATTGTCTTCCTTACATGGTAGATATAGAGAAATTATTCGATCAGTTTAAATTGACATCAATCTCTTGTGTGAAAATTTCTTACTAATGTGATAGATATTAATAGTTAAGTGTAGGTTGACCCAAGAACTTTTCGTAGGTATACAAATCTAATTTCACTATCACCTTGACAAAAATACCTCAATATCATAAAAACATTAGGAATATTTTAAATAAAAAATTCTAGAGCTTGACTACTTGAACCCAAACAATGTTACCGAGTGTCGTTGATCGAACCCAATAACAACCCGTTTTAGACAATCAAGCATAAGTAAATAGTCACGCGTTCTCTTGTATGCAATGACACCCATTGTTTGAAATTTTGAGCTGTCACTGTAGCGAGTCTTTCTCTTTTCTTTTCAATTTCTTGGTGGGATAGTATCATCAGCCAAAGTCAGAATTCCAAGTCTACATGTGCGCAAGTGAAATTAGTCTGAAGTCTTGTGAACAATTGTTTTAGGTCTCAAGTTATTTAACACAAAACGATTATCTTGAATTATTAATTGAATCAATACTAATTAACTTAATTATAAATCATATATTTATCACGTCGATATTCATTTTTTTTTTCAATTCTTTATTGGTTTGTTGTGTAATTCACCATAAGAAAAATAGACGTGGAAGAGGGATTTTAGCGATAGCACTTTTATCTGTCGCTAAATCAAAAAGGCGACGATCGGTCACTAATTAATTACGATAAAGCCACGGGACTGCAACTTAAAATTTTATTATTAAGTCATATCGCTAATTCGTGGCTAAATATTGGATTGATGACGAAATAGCGACAGAAACCTTCTGTCACCCGTGTCTGTTGTTCATGAAATTATTTTCATTTTTGCTAGTTAATTGACAAAGCTATTATTTCATGAAATGCAGATGGGATGGGTGATGAACGAGGCCTTGAGACTATACTCACCAGCACCAAACGTACAAAGGCAAGCAAGTGAAGACATTCGAGTAGAAAATAAAGTAATCCCAAAAGGCACAAACATATGGATCGATGTTGTATCCATGCATCATGACAAGGAGCTTTGGGGTGAAGACGTGAATGAGTTCAAACCAGAGAGATTTCAACACGACTTATTGCATGGTGGATGTAAACACAAGATGGGATTTTTGCCCTTTGGATTTGGAGGGAGGATGTGTGTTGGTAGGAATTTGACAATGATGGAGTACAAGATTGTGTTGACAATGATCCTCACTAAGTTTTCCATATCCCTCTCCCCAAATTACCTTCATTCTCCTGAAATCATGCTCTCCCTTAGACCCTCCCAAGGTCTGCCTCTAATTCTGGAACCTCTTTACCCAGGCGTTAAAACCGGACTAAACTAAATCTTATTTCATTAGTTGGGGTCGGTCATAAAATAAATTTGATGACGTAAGTTATAGTCATATTGGTAGTTGTTTCTTATACGTAAATTCAATTGTTTTCCATATTGTGCGGTACGATCCTAGATGAGACTCCATTAGTTGGTGTCACTTATATAGATGTCTATAAATCTGATGACGTCAGTTACATAGTTGTTTGTATCTTTCAATTCTTATTGAGTTCAAATGGGATTACTAGTAGTTCAATCCCAGTGCGTTTAATTTCTATGGCATTTACAATAAAGATGTGGGTGTTCATTGAAAAAATTTCCATATGATAAAGTGGAGTTTAGTCTGAAAAAGCAGGTATTTCTTGATCGTACTCTGTATAGTTCTACCCAGGAGCTATAATATGAACTGAGTTAGGTAGGCAATTCTTTTCAAGTTGTGAATACTCCATGAACATATGGTACTACTAGTGGTGGAGCGCTTGGGGACGGTGGGAGAGAAATTTACTTACATCTCGGGTTCGAATCAATTAAGAGGCTATTCTCCTTACGCAGACCATACTCTTCTAAATAGAGTCATATGTCCCAAGATTTGGACTTTGTTGTGAGTCTAAATAACTTTTCAAAGGTATTCCCTAATATAAAATAAATGGTACAACATTGCAATGCATTGCAAAAACAAATGACAACAAATATTAAGAGAATTCAAAAGGAATTTTACATGCATCTCATATGACACCAAATGGCTCCACCCAATTTCATTGAGCAATAAGAGCTTTAATTCTAAACATTTCTTCTTAAGCCTTTCATCTAAGAGGAAAGAATTCAACTATTTATCATTCTATCTATCTATATTCTTTTAATGTAACATTTACAGTTACTTAGATTTTCAACTATAATTTCATCGAAACTTGCACTTGCAGCTAAAATTCATTGTTATGTATGTCTTAACATAACAAATAAATTGTCCTGTATACCTGCAAAAATCTGCAAACATTTTGCGTCAGATGAATAAGACTGACTTCTCTCAGCACTATGAGAAAGAATCATAATAAATGAAGCGAAGAGTTTGAACCAAGATTTTCCAGATGAACGGGGTGGGGTGTTAGTATATCTAAACGAACTATTTAATAAGATCATTGATGTGGTGAACATAGCTAAACCTGAATCAATGTATCAGCCGATCAGATTATGGCAAGTCGTATCACAAGGATACGCACAATCTATTTCCTTGATTACTGTTCTCCCAAAGTACCAATCACCAACAGCCTCTGCAATAGTCTGCAAGAAATTTCCCAGTTGGTAATTAGCTGAAACTGCCTGAAGTTGTCTATCTTGGAAAGTACAGCAAATTTCACAGCAGAGGCAACAAGAAAGGCGAATTATAATCTAACACATTGGGACAACATAACGTGAACTTTTACAGTTTTTTAGATGTAAATTTGAGGCAGAGATCAATTCGTTCAATGAAGAAACTAATGTCTAGGACTGAAATCTTGTCTGAAGTCAAAGAGTGATTCTTTTTTTACGACATGGTTGAGCAATAAGAACATAACATGGACAAACTCAACAGATTTGGTGTCTGTCGAAGGCATATCACTTAAACCAGCACTGATTTTAGGCTTAATTCCGAGAAATGTTAAATGTACCAATCAGTTGAGATATGTAGTATGATTGAGATATTCGGCGAATAGGATTTACTCTGTTACAAGCATTAAGGTAATAAAGTTATCAAATGGGAGAAAGGAAGCTCGAATATGTAATTTACAGACCTTATTGTTTATTCTAGGAGAATCAGCTGCAAACCATGTGTCTTGAGATTCACTTTGGCAATGAGCAAAGCAAGAATTTATAAACATCCCTCCTCTTTTTGAAAATACGAAGAAAAACTTCAACGCTCTAAGCATATCTTTCCTGAATCCTGAACAAAAGTAAAGAAAACAATGCCTTCGTTAGGCAGACAGAAAATTGTTGTACTTTGGATAAATTGCTTGATATTGATATGATGATTGATGTTCTTTCTCGGACTAGCAAGCACTTCGAATCATAACAGGAAGCGAAAAGCTGTGTTTCTTTAGAAACGTGGAGAAAGTTAACCTTGCAAAATCTTTAATTGGTCGATGCTGCATTCTGCTGGATTAACCTTGCAGTGATTCCAGTCTCCATGAGGATCAGCAGAAGTTGGCACCAATATGTGGTGAAACTGTCAAAATGAGTAATCGCATCATTACAGAGCTTGCAGTAAGTTTCGTACATGCTACATGACTTGAGAAGTGTTGGTTGATATTTAATCTAATCTTACCTGGTAGACATCATATGCTGTGTTTAAGACGAAAAACGGTGTTCTTATGTATGTTAATGCAAACTGCGGGAAGAAGCACTGCGAGGAACACCAAAAAATCATGAGGATAATGTTTCGAAATCTTGAAACTGATCAAGAAAAATTAAAAGAGTTGGTGAATAGATACTTGCTCGGGATAGTAACGGAGCCTTGTGCAGTTCCTATCCAGATTCGCCACTACTCCCTGTCAAGAAGTATTCGCTCATGTAATAAACAACGGACATAATCATAAACGGCAAACAGTAGAAGATAGTATGTAAATTACTAATTATGCACTTTTAATGTTCCTAGATAGGATGAGAGCACCTAATTACATCTTTCGACAGCTTGACTACTTAGAACGTATGATTATTTCAATTTCTATGAGATCATGCAAGTGATAACTAATCGTTGGTGTCAGAAAAAAATAAAATCCGGCTATCTATTATATAATTTTTCAAGACAGACACTCATCAGACTGAAATCTGATTTCTTTTCGCGATAGGCATACCTGCAGAGAAACAATTTCTTCATAAAAAGATCGAAAAGTGTAGTTCAGATTTATGTCTCTTCTGCAAGGAATGACAAAAGATATTGTTAAACAGTAAGTAGAAAAATTAGTGAAAAAATCTCTACAGAGCAGGTGGAGCAGCTAATAACTAACTCATCCAAGAAGAATCCGCCATCACTCAAGCATTTTACAATTGCATTTCCAGGCAAATAGCTGGTGAAGTTGTCACAATGCAGAAAGGAGGCCAGACCTCCAGCAGAGCAACCAGAAAGCAAAGCCTGGATACAAATGCCGCAATTAAACAGCTAAGCATCGAGTCATGGATCCTCTGAGAAACGGAATTGTAGACCTTACAAGTAAGAACCGTCAATCCATCTACTTATTATTATCTAAGATGCAAGCATATGCAAATTCCAGCCATCGAGGCGCAACATAATTTGTATTTTGCGCAGCAGAATTTGCAAATTGGATGGACCTCAAGGGTAGTTAATGGAAATTATGACCATAATTTCACTGTGCACATAAGTGTTATTATGAGAATTCCACTTAAATTCAGGTCAAGCCCCTTTAAACTACATATTGACCTTACAAACGAAACTGCATTTTGACCGGATTTTGGTAGTACAAGGTTGTATCAACTACGGTCTAAGTATCTGAATGTCGTTATTTCTTGAAAGTGTAATTTTTTTCTAAATACGATGTAAGTTATTTATATCAGCTCACACTACTATTCTATTCTAAAATCAATGATACGATATAATAAACTTAGAAGATGAACATACCTTTTCAGCTTGTTCCAATCCTTTCGGGAGCAGATCCTCAATAATTGCTCGCCAAATCCTTTGCCCTCTGAAATAAAGCAATGAAGTCTGTTCTTCATCCCACATAACACAAATATTAGCAGACATTGAGAAAATATTAAAATCCAGTCACTAGACTTTCTAACAGAGGCCTAATGCCAGAATCATTCTAAAAGCAACACCTTGAAGTCCATTTGGAGGTCAAGAAGTGATAATATAAACGACATTGAGGCGCGACACGCGATAATAACACGTTAGTTTCATGGATTATGTTTCAAGATCAAATTTACAACTAAAATTACATCTGAAAAGAACAGAAATTTTCTGTTTATCAAATACAATGTCTCTTCTAGCTATGTCAGAGCCTACCTAAGCATTAGTGTACCGCGTGATACACACGCGCTAGAGAGAGCCTTGATGATTTGGAATGAGACAATTACAATGTCTAAAATGTTGGAAGGGGAGAGCAAAAGGAGAGATAGAGAAACTTACACCATTGTCAAATATAGAGTCACCAGCAAAAGAAGCACCATCACAATATCTAATCTTAACACGGTTCCAATTGTAAAAATCTGCAAATTTTCATTCGATGAAGTAATATTGATTGCTTTACTCATAACAACAATTAAGGTTAACATACAATGAACTGAAATTATAAAACAAAGCAGGTTTTGTGATTGAAAAATGAAGGTTAACATACAAAATAAGCAAGGGATGGATAAAATACAAAATGTCAACAAAGACATTGATGGCTCTTCCAAAATTGATTAATGGAGGTCAGTAGTGAAGCTAAACAAATACTCTATTTTTTATTTATTTAAGTTGAGGTCTAAACCAATATACATCACATATAAAGATGTTACATTTGCCGCCAGGGACAGATTTAATAAAGGGCTAGTTGGGGTTACAGTTCGTCAGCTCTCACTGACCCCAAGAGCGAAGTTATTAACAAGTGAATTAGAGTTATATTTTTTTAAAATGTGCGTAATTTTAAGCTATTTTTAGGCTAAAAAATCAATTTAGCCACCACTAAAAAAATTGTTCATATATAAGTGTTAAATTGTATGTTTTTAACCCCACTGAACAAAAATTATGGATTTGTCCCTATCTGCCCAATATCGATCTTGGGATCTCTCTCGGTTATTTTGATGGTTAGTATTGGAAACAAGTTACTTGCAACTAAGAGAGCAGCCCTTCACCATTCTAATTCATAAAATAGAAGACGTGTCTATTAGAATATATTCTTGTCACATATTGAAAAATCATAAATTTTAAAATCACCTTAAAAGATACTGAACTATTCCTCCTAATATTAATTAGTTTTAGGATGAAATCTCATGAGCCCTTGGTCCAATCTTGTTCAATCTTTCCGCGTGTCTCAGCTTCCTCCTATATTCCACATATGTTCAATCTTTCTGTTTGTGTCATCTTCTAAGTGTGACCATCTGTCAACTTGTTTTTTACTATACAAGTGATATTTTTTCATTCTACCTCCAAAAAGAGTGAGAAAAATTTACAAAGTACCATTTACATGATCGAAGGGCTAATCTGCCAAACTGTGCAAAAATATCTATTTTCCTGACTACCTAAACTACTCCAATAACAGTTGTCTAGGTCATTACCATCTTCTCTAAAGTCACCCGAGCAGATGTTTGGTGTGGGTTGTGAGGGCTACAGTCTTATTAGCCACACAAAATATTTAAAGTACCTTGATTATTTCAGTATGTGAAACCACTTCACCCACTTCTAATTTGATTAACAAACTCACTTAATTCCCGCTAATAAAACATTTTAGATTTTACCTCTTAAGTAATAAATGCCTTGTACTTGGTTAAAAATCGTGGATCAAATAATTATCTTACTACTCCTTATTACTTATCATAGTCCAAATTTATGGGATATCATTAATACTTGCATTATTGGGCAACAAGACTAAGATGACAGTTTGCTCATTTATTAGCAGACAATACGCATAAATGTACTCCCAATGAAAAAATCTTGAAAATGTCTGGATATTTAACGTCGAGACCTAATGTGAGTGTTGGGTGTCGACCCCACATATACTTAAATAATGCATCACTAATAATGTGAACATTTTAAAGACTGAAAAATATGTTATTCATCCTTCTAAAAACTAATCCCAGATAAAGACCTACTTCATGTGAGAGACAGGCGTCCTCAAGCTGCCCGCTAAAGACTAATCCCCTCCCAGCAATCTAACCGACAAGTTGGACTGACAAAGAAGGAAAAGCTTCGGACTGGCCACGAGGCATGGAAGATGAAAGCTGGAAATGGAAGACAGAAAGCATAGATACTCCAGCAGCAATAGGCTAATAGCTGTCTCTTTTGGCATCAACAGCTATCGAATCACGTGAAAAGAAGGGTGTATGAAAATCATGCCTTATTTAGAGAAAATATCACGTTATTTTCTGTGTTATGGGAAATTATTACACTATTTCTTATATTCTAAGACTTATTTTAAGAGACTCTCTATAATGACAAATCAGTAAAAAGTACTCCAACAGCCTCTCTAACTGGAGCTCCCTATAATTGGGAGTCCCTATTTCACCCACCAAACTTCTCAAATATAGAGAGCCAAAAAGTGGCTCATCACATTTGCAAAAGTGCTCCAATTGTCAAAAGAATGATTGTTTGAGTAAAATTGAAATAGAAACTTCCTGAAATAAGAATAAATTAAAACTAAAGAGTTTGTTGGAATGAAACTGAAATAAGGGACTCCTAAAGTTAAAGAGGTAATTTCAAACACTCTACATGTAGAGAGAAAAATAGAAAGGTTATTAGAGTTAGCCTAAAAACTATCAGAAACCCCCTGTGTTTTTCAAAAAATCAGCACATCACCCCCCTCCATTTATTTTAAACTAACACAGTTAGAAAAATAGATGAAGTGACCAATTTGCCCCTCTTTTAATATGCTTTGTAAGAGAGAGAAAACATATATAATTTTTTTCTTTTTTTTTCCTTCATCTCCACCCATTTCTCAAAATTTAAAAAAAAATCATTTTCCTCAACCCCCCACGCGTCAGCCCCCACCCATCCCCGTCAATCCCCCTTCTCCTCCCCCTACCCCCACCCCCATTAGCCACCCCCAACCCCACCTACCCGTCAGCCCCACCCCCCATCCCCGTCACCCCCTCCCCACCGGTCAACCCCCATCCCCGTCACCCTTTCCCCACCCAACCCCCTATCCCCATCCCCATCCCCCCCCCCTGTATATATATATATATATATATATATATATATATATATATATATTCTGATTTGTGTGTATATATAAATATGTATTTCTTTATATATATTTCAACTTCAAGGGCTTTTTGGTCAATTTATGCCTCATATAAAGTTCAAAAATTCGTCAAGCTGCTTCTTACGAGCATGTATTGCACATTCAACGGTAAAACTAATGGACTACAAACAGAGGGGGACGAGGTGATGAGTTTCAAAAAACATGAGGATTTTTTATAGTTTTGAAAACACAGGGAGGTAGCGTAATAATTTTACATATTACAGGGAGAAATATAATATTTTCTCCCTTATTTATCGTGCAACTATAGTACGTGACTGTAAATACCCATTTGGACCTGGGACATATTTGGCTCATGGGATCATGTCCCCAAAATGAGGTAATTCATTCAGCATCTTGATAAAGGATAATTCGGTTTCAAAAACTCTCGTTGTACGCAAGATTCAAAACAGAATCAAACATGTTGCCAAAAATATAAGATTCAATTTTTATCTCTCGTTTCTTTTTGGATTATGAATCAAGAATATTAATAATAGGAAGAAGACAATGTGTTTGGTCCAAAGAAAAGAGTATTGTGGATATTGATTAAGTTCAGTTAGAATTACGGTTTCGACTTTTATCGTATGCAAAAAAAAAAAAAAAAAGAGGTTATTGATGGATATGTGCATACCAGGATTTAGAGAGGCATTGTTGCTTAAAATGCCAGAGAACACTTCATATTTGGTCATGTAACGAGTTGATCCACGGTGAGTTTGAGCTCTATCCAAGCAAGACTTTATGTCATTGCACCACCCACCACCCTAATGTGGGCATTCAGTCAAAAATCAATAATTAGTTCACGACAATTGACATATTGTCCTACTAAACAAAAACATTATCATTGGATTATATACTAATTCCAATAATTCTACATATAAAAAACAACAAATTAGATAATATTAATTCCCTTTGTAATTCTTTTCTTTATTTCTAAAGGGTTATTATGGATCTACACTCGAATATCCACGATAATTTTCGAATCCTGTAAAATAAAATAGGATACAATGACATAAAATATATATATATAAACTAATGTTGTTTCAAGTGCTAATTGATTTTCCGTAGATGAGCCTCATGTCACAATTATAAGTGGCCCTAGATGTTGACACCACATGAAGGTCCACTAGCTCGAAAACCATCAAGCCACGCCTCTTTTGTAGTCCAATGGCATGTTGCTTCATATGATAATGATTACAAAACACATTTTTGCCTACTTGAAGAACAAAGACTTTCAAGGCTCCCTTTCGAAGATAATTTCATTGGAGTTTATAAATTTCAAGAAAAACTAGGCTCTTGAGAGTGAGTGAAAGATGTGCCCCATGAGCAATTAAAGGTTACAAATACGAAAAAAAGAATGTGGGAATAGTTTACCATTTTTTTCTAATAATAGACCATTTAGAAGAAATACAATCTAATTAAAATTAGGACCCAAATGATATATAAGTCAAATAAAACTTTGGTGTTTGTAATAAATAATTTGTCTTCTTGTATATGTGTCATTTTAGAGTTTGTGATTCTCACGTCTCATTTCTAAAAGACCTGATAAAAGTATAATTATAAATTAACATTGTGACTCTAAATAATAACTCAAAATTCAAGATTTGAGTCAGTGTACTTAGAGCAATTCCAGTAGTCTCTACATTTTTTTTTCTCAAATAACTAATGAAATTGGTTATCTCTACTTTTACAAACTCTCTATTTTAGTTTTACTTCAATAACACTCTTTATTTCAAACCCTCTATTTAATTTCACTCCAATAACTCTCCATATTTTATCTAAACTTATTGCTTAATAATTTTTTTTTATTTTTTACATTTAATTATTTACGTCTATGTTCTAACAAAAATAGTAAGATTAATATAATTTAAGTTGTTTATTTTTATTTTTTTTACAATACTTATTACGAAGAAAGAGTTTGAGCCAAAAAAAAAACCTTTTAATTCTCATATGCGCCATATTATTTGTTTGAAAGAGCTTGACAAAAATTTTAATTATCATACGTGCCATAATGTTTATTTGAAAGAGCTTTCCTAATAAATAATTTTAAAAAAAAAACTAGCAGCAGCGAGCTCTTTTGAAAGAGCTTTATCACTATAAAAAAAAAAAAAAAAAACATAATCACTAGTCATATTTCCGAGCTTAGGTTCTAGAACTAAGACTTGATAGTAACTAATTGATTTTTTCATCAATAAAAAGTTGATTTATTTATTTTTTTTAAAAATAAGACACGAAATCAATTTTTCTTTTATTTTATTTATTTACTTGTTTCTATTTTTTTGGTAGCAATTCTCATGTATTACAAAAGAGAAGGGAGAAATATGGAGTAATTATTAATTTCACCGAAAAAGGGCGTCATCAAAAGAAAAAGGTAATAAAAAGAAAAGGGTGGGGCCAGGTTCGTGAATGAAGAACAGCTGAGATGAGTCAGACAAAAACAAGAAACATATGTTTACTAGCGAGAAAAATTAAACATGGAGGTCGAATGATCGAAAATCAGATGAAAGTCTTATCTTTATTAACAAACACGAAGATTATTTTTCCTTTATGATTGCCAATAGAATTTCGCTTGTCATAAAGTTGTAAAAGGATAGTTATTCACAAATAGTAGAAAAATTACCTCGAACTGCAAAAGCCAATTGTTTGCTCCTGCCCCGAATCCTCTATGGAGATGATATGCAGGCAGACTCCCATCCAGACAATCTACATAAATCAAAACTCTTATGTAAATGTCATTTTATTGACAAGAAAACTAACGTGTTATTCTCGGGTGAAATCATGTGTCTCGAAATTTGTACTCGTACGACTTTCTTACAAGAGTTGTTAAAAAAAGAAAAAGAAAACACAACATGAGAAGCAAAAGAGAAAATGGAGGCATACGTACAAGCTTCGAGAGCAGAAGCGTTTTGAACCAAAGTCATGTTCACCAAAAGCTGGTCATCGGCACGTACCAACCGTGTCAGCAAAACGAAACCAAACGACGCAGCAGCAACCAATGATTTTACATACATTGTTGTTTATTCAACTGAGTTTTCACTTGCTGCGCGCGCTGCTATGTTCTTTCTCTGCTTTTTCTTCTTGTAAAGATGAAAATGCAGACATATATTTGCTGGGTTGGTTAGTCCATTGATGCAATCAGGTTAATTGAAAAGCGCTGCGTGACACACTGTTCAGCAAAATAAAGAATGTTTGAGAGAAAAATTGGAAAACGGTAACATTTCTCTAACAACTTGAGCATTTACGAGATAAGTACATAAAAACGATAAAAAAAAATAATCTGTTATAATTATAGATTTTGAGTTTAAAATCAATACTTCAACATCCGTTATAAGACGACCGGGGAGTGATCAAGAAGAAAAGAAAAGAGGGATGAATTGGCGGAAACTGGAAACACAAATGGCCTTATAAATGATGGAAATGAGGTGTGTTACTTTTTGGGGGTGGTTCTCGATAATGGGAATGTCTGGCTTAGGGAGGTGAGATGGACCAATATTGCATAATGGTTTGTTGATTGTGGGTGTGGGTCCGGTTGCATAAGAGGGGGTGATGATGAGAATAATTGGTTTGAGCCTAACTACTGTATGGTGATGGTTGTTGGTTGAGTGAGTTAGAAGCCATCAAGTTTGTCTAAAATTTTATAATATATTATTTTTATTATAAAATAATATTTTATACATTAAATATCAAAACTCATTTTATAATTAAATATTCTTAGTAGAATATAACGGACAATGAAACATCACGGGTCATTTACATTGCAATCCTCTTTTTTGTTGGCGCAGGCAGTTGAAACTGCATGTATGATGGCTCCGTGATTACTGGCGGCACTGAATGGAGAACCGTGAGTCGAAACAACAATGTGATTAGTTTATTCTGTTATTAATCTCCTTTTCCTAAAACAGCATGTCATTGTCCTATTTTTTTTTTGGTGGAAAGTGTGAAAGAAAAGAGCTCCAGGGACATGGTCCAGAAATAATATAATGAAATTATTTTTGTAATATTGCAGTTTTGATACTTTTGATTATTTTGGAATTTCATCATTTACTAGTCTGGTACATGTGTGGAAGTGCACTATTATACCCGGAGGTTTACAAGTTGTTGGTCGAATTCTTCTAGATAATTCAGTAATCGAGGACTTATTCAGTTGGGTTTTCATGTCATCTCAAAAAGTGTGAAAGGAAAAAGGTTAAAAAGTTTATAGAACCTTTATAAATTGAACTTGAAAATGTTTAAAAATGACAAACGAGAGCTACAAAATATATGTAAAATTCATTAAAAATGAACACGTATCACACCATTATAGCAAGTGCTGGTGATACGTACTATTCATACGTCTTATCATTTCAAACTGTCAATAATTTGAAAGGGTTTTTCAACACTTATATGATTGGAAAGCGTTTAGATCTGAATATTACCTAAAAATCCTCTAACCACATGTCATGTGAGTTACACAGATTTCAATCTATAGTTTTTAAATTGTTCGATTCATATTGGTGGGTGGTAGTTTAAATACAAAATGGTTTGTGAAAGAAGTATGATCTAAATGTGCTTGTCTAGTTAGGTATAGTAAAAATTAAGAAAGCAAATTGATTGCATTGTAAAGAATATGAGGCATGAGGTTGTAGATTATTGTATTTTGCCTAGTATGTTATTGAGTAATTTTTCCAAATTTAGCTCCTCATATATGAATTGGATTTTATGCAATCAACCTAAATGACTCTTAAGACTAACAAAGCAACATAAAAGTTTAAAAATCACAAGAGATGCCATAACTGGGTACTCTTTTTAGTTTAGTACTTCCTAATTATTTCTTTGTATCATCTCGCTACTTATAGGCTATTCATCACCAACTCTTTAACGTTTTTAACGAGTATTTTAGTAACCATGAGAAAAAAATTTCTAATAGCTCAATTAAAAAAAAAAAACTTCATTCTTTCTATTTATGTTTCTAATGTGTCTAGCCTTTCATTTACATATGAACATAAATTGGAATAGTGTCTCAATTATTATTCTTACCTAATATGGTTGCGGATGTTGGTTTAGATCTAAAGTTTTACAAGGATAACCTAATTAGACTCTTAGGTCCAACTAAATCCTGGTCACAAAAAGATAATGTTTCTTCTTAAAAGATAGAATCATACAACGAGTACTTACAAAAATAAATACACGAGAATTTATAATAAATCTTTCTTTTGATCTCTCTCCTTTAATCTTTTTTCAATAGAAATAAAATTCTAAGATGAATGAAATGATTGAATTGATGATAAGAATGATAAAACTCATGGAAAATTAAAAACAAAAATAATAGTTATCTACATATTACATATGTCTAAGAAATAACAACACTATGAATTAATTTTGTATCCACCAACATGCTATGAAACAGATTACTTTTTCAATCCAAGAATACAAGGCTTGAAATTATATTAACATCTTCCATCGTTCCCATTTATGCCTTATACCATAATTTTTTCTCTTTTCCATGTCTTGTTATGATGTATGAATGATCTCTCTATTCAAAAGCATCTTGAAGAACTTTTCAAGTGATCACAATGAATGAAATTAACCGGGCCGAAAAGAAATTATTTCAGATGATTAGGTCCATTAATACCAGCCCAAGTGAAAGGGTAAGTCATTTTGCTTGTGCATCTGCCGGCCCAAACGAAACACGAGGTCGAAAACGGTTCCCAAACAAAATAGTGCCCAAAAGTGAAAGTAAAATGCAATTCGCCCTTGTCCAAGTGTTGGTGGATTGATCAATTAGCGATTCATTCAGTTAAAGTTTTGAGTTTGAATTTATATCATTTTCATCATAAATATCGATTGATTTAGAGCACGCATTAGGGCATTGAGTCACTATGGACTATGTGGCTTTAAGTGAATCCAATTTAACCTTACTTAAAATGACTAACAGGAAAAACACGCATTGAGGCGTGTAACTATACCACTGGATTTGTACTGTTACAGTAGATCCAATAAAAATCTATTTAAAATATAATTTTAAAGTAAATTCAATATAATCCTCACTAAGTGCATTCTTTAGTATCAAAAGACAAAAATGCAATTTGGCAATAGGATTAATTATGCAATTGGTCGCCATTGTTACCATTGAATTTCAATTAGTTCCTATTATTGAAAAGTGGCTAATTTTCTTTTGGATGACGTGAGATCCCAACTCATAGGAGTACAGCAGTGCACTACCGATATATGCACCAAATCAATTAAGGGTGAAACTCTAGGGTATTGGAGAATGTCGAACCAACGAGATTGCAAGAGCGATTTTACCCCTACTACCGTTGGACAATGTCCTTGGGGGTTAAAATGGCTAATTTAATTCTCATTGTTTTACAAAGTTAGTCAATTTGTTCCTACTGTAAAAAACTTGGTTAAATTTAAAGAAAAGTGGATACAATACTAAATTTTTCTTATATAATTAGGTTTAATTACACTATTGGTCTCCAATGTTACTACGGATTTCTAATTTAATTGCCATTATTCAAAGTGGCCTATTTAGTTATCATTATTTCAAAAAGTTAGTCAAATTAGTCCCTCCCCCCACCATATATATATATATAAGAAGTGTGAACTCGTTTGTTTATACCCAAGCCTAGACTGAAAAACATGTGGAGGGTGCTCTAGTGGCAAATAGGTATTCTTGTGACATTGTCTTTAGAAGAATTAACTTTATTCGAGGCTTTCTCTTTGGTGAAAGGCGCTTTCAGCATAAGAGACAGACAAAAGAAAATAGGATAATATATAGCCTTGCATAACGCCGAATTAAGGAAGCCCTCCAAATCTATGATCTCTTCTTATATATATACACACACTTGGAACACAAACACATGTAAATATATACACAATAGGAAAAGTAAGATAGTCTTTGTGTGTGTGTATGGTGATAGGTGAAAGAAAGAGAAGAAGAAAGGGCTTGGGTTTAATTTTGAATTTTTTTGTAAAAAGTTAGTGATTAGTTTGATTTTTTTTTTTGTAAAAATATTAGGAATTTAGTGTGAACTTTTATATAAACAATGATGGATTAAATTAAAATCTATTAACTCTTTTAAGTTTATCACCTCAAACAATGGTCATATGACCACCTTTAAATTAACTCATGTTTTAACAACGAAAGCTAATTTAAACTAACTTTTTAAAATAATGAATGACATGGCATATATCCCTTGTGATATGTGGACCACTCATTGGATGACATGTCACTGCCTATCCCACGTAAGTAGGAAAACGACTTGCCCCTTTCTGAATCAAATGTTAACCTGAGAGCCTTTCGTCCCGACTCGAGGACCTTATCTTGCATAATAACTCATGCCTGACACAAGCATGCCCTCCCTAAAATCACGACTATCCCCATCAGCATTAATGTGCGCCCATACTTTCTTCAGGCTATTCGTACAAACTCCCATTCTGCTGTAGTCACCTCAAACACTCTTGGGAGACACATCCAGCGCTATAAAAGCTTCATTTAAGCCGCTTGGAAGGGGGAATGAAAGGGAGAATTACTAATACCCTTTATACATAATTTTCTCTTCTTAACACGGGAACTAACTTGAGTGTCGAACTTATCTCCCGAGATTCAGTCCGAGTTGTTCTTTTTGCAGGTCGAAGGCTTTCACATCACATTCAAGCTGCCATCTCAATTTCCACCTTGACAATGAAGATTAAATTAACTATTATTGAATAATAAAGACTAAATTAAAAATTCGAGATAAAATAGAAGACCATTGCTATAATTAGGGTATCTCCAGTAGAGTCTCTAAATTCAGGATCTTTATCTCTAAATATAGAGACCCTAAGTATTTTAGAGACTCTACTTAAGCCTTGTGTGTTTTTTTGAGTTTCTAAAAAAAAGTTAACTCCAATGAGGGTCTTAACTAAGTTGAGTCTCTATATTATGTTTAATTTAATTTTGCATACTAATTTGATTACTCGTTATTTTTTGCGCCGATTTTTTTTTAAATATTATTTATATTATCGTAATTTTTTTACAAATATTTAGACCAAAAAATAAATTAATTCCGACAACGGTAGAATTTTTTGACATGGATGACGTTTAATTACATTCGATTACATTGTAATATATTATTTTTAATCTCATCCATCCGTTCGTTATCATCAACTAAAATCTCTTATCCAAATAAGAGCCATTGTATTGGATTTTTCTTTGACAATCTCATCCGTCCATTCGTTATCATCAACTAAAATCTCTTATCCAAATAAGGGCCATTGAATTGGATTTTCATTCATGAATCCTATCCGTTTGTTTGTTATCACTTATCCACTCATAAATCTATATATATCACAACCTCAAAACTTTTGCAATCACTATAATTAAATACTACAATCTACATAACTCATTCTCAAATCTATATTGCTCTGTCTATAATGTCCTAACAAGGAGCCGATTCTCCTCCATCTAATGTTCGCGATTCCATTGGCCATCATGATAACGGCATCCATGGACACGCGATGATGATGATGATGTACAAACAACATCAATCTATGATGCGTGTTGCACATTAGTATAGAACAGGCGAACATGGATGCACATCCTCACGTTGACAATCCAAAATAATCATTCATAAGCCTGTCATGGGAGATATCATGCATTATGACAATGACTTCAAGCAGAAACTAGATGCAGCTGGAAAACAAGGGTTCACTCCTCACGTCAAGATGACGGCTGCTCTCCGTATGCTTGCGTACAGAAAGCCTGCAGATGCGAACGATGATTATTTGAAAATTGCAGATAGTACATCTACGGAGGTGATGAAAAACTTTTATCGCGCTGTCAACACAATATATGGCAACGAGTATTTACGTTATCCCAACAATGCAGACTTGTTTAGGCTTCTCTGGAAAGCTGACCAATGTGGGTTTCCGGGAATGCTAGGTAGTTTGGACTGTATGCATTGGGAATGGAAAAATTGTCCAACTGCGTGAGCTGGAACATATGCTGGACACCATGGTCGTCCAACCATAATACTTGAAGCAGTTGCGTCATATGACACTTGGATATGGCATTCGTTCTTTGGAGCACCAGGTGCGCATAACGATCTCAATGTATTATATAGTTCACCATTTTTTTCTGATATTCTTGAAAGTAGAGCTCTACGCATACAATATATCCTCAACGGTAGATAGTACAGACAAGGATATTATCTCACTGATGGAATATATCCTCGTTAGTCCACAATTATTCAGGTATATCCCAATACACAAGATAGTGATAAGATGTTATTTAATCAAAAACAACAGTCATACTGTAAGGATGTCGAAAGAGCCTTTTGATTCCTTCAAAGTCGATTTGAAATCATTAAAGGGCCATGTCATTTTTGGCATGAGAGTGATATTGGATAGATTATGAAGACTTGTATAATTCTTCATAATATGATAGAGGAAGATAACCAAGAGGAAAAATGTGATGATTTTGACGATGATCCCGCACGTTACCATGTAGAAGAGCCCCTTGTCAAAGCAAATCGAGACCCCATAACTATTAATGAATATTCAATCAATCGAGCTCAAATCAGAGATGAAGCTGCTTACTATCTTCTCCGAAATGATCTCATTCAATACATTTGGAATGAATATCATGCAGAAAATATCAATATGTAATTGCAATCTGTATTAGGAAAACGTTTAATTAACTATCTTTTGTATGTCGATCTTTTTAAAAATAATTATCCACTATAATTAATGTTAAACATGACTTTGCATTAGAAAAATGGTTAAAGTTAAACATGACATTGAATTGAAAAATAATTATCTACTACAAATACAAATAATTAAGGCATATCGGGATGATAGACATAATCATCAAAGTTTATTGAACGGGAGGCCCTTTTTGCCATAATTTTTTTTTTGTCGTTTGATCATTCACGCCCTTTTTTCTAGAGTTTCGATGGTAGAAGTCTTCATCGACATAATATTGAAATCTTTTTGTTCTTCGAAACTTTCTTTGTACTCTATCATCATTTTCTCTATACTTTTCCCTTGCTGGAGGATTTCACTTGCAATGTCCTTGCCTTTTTTGAGTTATTTAGCTTTTTGGTTTCCAATAGGCATTGCAGATGAGGGCTTGCTTGGGGTCTCGAGCACCGACTCATTCGAAGTATCATTTTGTACAAAAAATGAAATATTGTTCTCGAGATCAACCAGAGACTCAGGTTGTGGCATACTTGCACCTGTGTCAGCCATCGATGCACTTTGAGATAAATGGACCTCGATAATTTTCCTCCATTTTTTACCGTGTTGTAATATCGCCCAACAATGATCGAGGTTAAAATTTTGGTTTTTCGTAGCAGAGTATAATTGTCTTGCATAATCTATCTGTAAAACAAAAATAATATTATAAGTAATCGTGGCAAATGAATGTAAGAAAACTAATATAATCCCGAAACAACGCACAATATTAGCGGCGTTTGCTCCACTCCTTGGTCTTAAATTAACTTGAGCAATACACTCGGCAAATTTGGTGCACTTTTGGTTGATTGGAGTCCATCGACATTTTAGACTTTTTGATGTTCGTGCTTCCATTGGAGTAACAGAGGGGTAGATTTCATGGAATTTTTCAACAATTCGATTCCACATTGTTGCTGATGTTTGGTTTATCCCGACAAGGGGATCTTTACTAATTGCCATATAAGCGCAACATAAAGCAATATCTTCTTGATTTGTGAAATTGCGACCCCCAAAACCTCCTTCTGTATTCTCCATAGCTGAAAAGGGAAAAAAAAATAGTTAGTATTAAATTATGTATTAACTAAAATATAAACTTAAATATTATGGAAGAAAATTAATTAATTTTTTTAAATATATTATGAATATATTAAAAATACAAGATATTATGAATAAAAAAATATTTAAAGAATAGAAAAAAAGGTGACATATTATGAATATAACTAAAATAATTAATGAATAAAAAAAAAGGTGACATAGAATATAAAAAAAAGTACAATATATTATGAATAAATAAAATTAGGTGATGAATAAAAAAAATGTAACATATTATGAATATAAAAAAAGTACAATATATTATGAATAAATAAAATTAGGTGTTGTCCCTTAATTAAACCTAAGAGGGGGTGAATTAGGTTATATAGGCAATAATACTACTTTTTCGATTAGGCAATATGATAGCAATGATTAATAAAAAATAATCTTAAATAGATATGCACTTTATCAATATAAAATGCGTGTGAGATAATTTATCAAATACTTGATGAGTAGAAAATAATGCAAAGAAAGAGTTGAAAGAAAGAGATTGCAAATCACGATTTTAGCATGGTTCGACCCTCGCCTAAGTCTACGACCCAAGCTCCTCGCTTAGGATTTCAACAATCTTCACTATGGTGGCTCTTCAAATGTTGGTGAGTCCACAAACCAACTACAATAATAATTCAAGCTTTTACAATAGAAAAGAACCATTTTCAATACAAAGCTTTAATTCCAACACCTTTGACAAGGAAATTATTCCTTTCAAAGTGTTTAACTCTCTCTTTTGATAAGTGTTTAAGATTCACAATGAAAGCCCTCTTTTTGGGTAGATGAATATAATGAATGCTTCTCTCTCAACAATGCTCACAATTTCTTGCTCAAGTATATTTCAATAATGATTCAAAGATAAAGATAATGAAAGAACTCAAGAGTAATTGCTTTGAATCAATGCCTTAAGATTTTTCAGTTGAGAGCATTAATAGAATCTAAATTGGGTGTAATAAATGCTCACCAACGTTCAAATAAACGATTATATTTTGAATCAGCATTTTATCCCGATCGGTCGACCCCTGTTCGTCGGTCGACCAATCGAGTGACCCTCATCCAGTGGACGGGTCTCAGGCGGATGACCTTTTGGCCACCGATCGATTTGTCACTGTAGGGTCGTCTGATGGAGCCAAAACTGTCAGGATTGAGTTTTAAAAGATGTTTCTTTTGAACATGTTTTGTAAGATATTTTTTAAATGTTTCAACACAATATTTGACAATCAAAATTGAGCATATATCTTTCTACAAGACCTAAAACCCTAGTCAAGTCCCAACCGGTACCCCTTATGACTTCCGTCTCCATCCTTATAACTCAATTTTCATTCTTCGAATCTTCTCTTTGAATTGTTGAATGTTCTTCTTCCTTCTTTAGCTTTGATGATTTTGGAATTGGAGTCAATCTTGATTCATCTTTACTTGTGCACACTTTAACAAACTCATTAAACACATTTATGGTTTGTAATCATCAAAACCAAGATTTACAAGCCTCTCAGGCTAACAATCTCCCCATTTTTTATGATGACAAAACTTGTCTCAAATAATAACAATGTAAGCATAATGAGTTTGAGAGAGTATTTATCAATTTGTGCATTGTGAGTTTGTTTGAACCTAAGATATAAGTTTGTTCAAAAGACTCCCCCTCAACGGGTGCATACATAACAACTCCCCCTTAATGTATGAGTTCTTGTTAGATATGCTTCTATTATTTATACAATTTTTCTCCCCCTTTTTGTCATTAGCAAAACATTAAGATCATTCACACAACAATATCAGCTTCCTAGGTGACATTAGCAAGCAAAAAAAAGCATGTCTAGATTTGAACACCAAATACTTGACACAAAGTCACAAAGTAAAGCAAGTCATAGAAAGGAAAACTACCAAAGCAATGGAGTTGAAATATCAAAAATATCAAAACCATGGAAGAGAATGCATGAAGTAAAACATGATTGTTGGAAAAAAAAGTTGCAAAGTTTAATGAGAAAGGGGATCATCCTATGCATCGCAAGGCAACGGGCTTAATCCTTGATGAAATTTTCATAAATCTTCTCGAGCATTGTCTTCGTTCCCTTCATCTTAGAGTTGACTTCTCCAATAGTCAAGGATAACTGATCAACTTTCAAAGTCAAATTATCAACCTTGGCATCCACTTCTTCAAGAGTAGCTGGGCGAGGTATTCTCCTTGTAGATGAACTAGCCCCTCCAATATCAACCCGTGAAAGATCTCTGCCTTCGTGATCTCCTTCGTCACTCTCGCTTGCAGCGTCACTTTCATCACCTTCTTCCCCAAGGTTATAGTTATCTAGATCATCAACTACCTCAGATTGAACCTTACGGAATTGACGTTGCTTAATGTAGACAATGTCATTATTTTCACGAGCCATGTATTATCTATCTAGGAAATATTGGTCAAGGAGGTAGGTGGCGTCATTCAAGGGTGCAAACTAACCAACACGATCGATACCCTTAAGATAGAAGAAGTGACACAAGAGCATCCCATAGGGCAGGGATTTCTTTTTAAAAGCCAACATATGACTAAGCATGATGTATGGGAGATTGATTTTTACCTTTGTGTATATGAGGTGCATCACATAATCCGTGAAGAATGGGATTGTCCCGTCTTTTACAATACGAGGCATGATGGATTGATTTAGGATGTAGAAGAGCAAACGTTTCTTTGCACAGAGTTGATCTCTCTTGGGCATAAACTCTTCCGATCTTCCCGAGCCTTCCCACAAAGTAGTAAACATCTCTGTTGGAGCATACTCTTCCGATCCGCTGGGTAAGTTAGCCGCAAAATAAAGTTTTAGGCCAATATTTGAAATCCCAAATAAATTAGCCAAATCTTGTTCTCCCACAAATATGTTCACTCCATTTACTCGACTCTTTAGCCCACGCACACCCCCATCTCCACCTTCCACCAAATATGCATAGAATTCCCGAATCCACATATCACAATTTATGTCCTCAAGTCCAAAAAGAGGAAGCCACCTTTGATATCTAATTAGTTTATGTGGACGAGTGTTGTCCAAAAAGTTTGAAGGATTAATACGCTTACCCCATATTATTTCCTTTTTAGAGAAATATCCTGATGTGATTACGTGCATAGGATCCCATGGATCAATGGTATGAGGCCTAAATGCGGTCTTTTGTCACTTGGATACTTGTCTAGATGATGAGGCCATGAAGAGACAAGAGAATTTGCAAGAGAATACAAGAGAGTTTGGTTGGGGAATTTTATCGAGCACTTGGTAGGCAAAGAAAAATTTGAAAAGTTTTTCACAAGAATTGAAGAGAAAGAGACGCACTTGAGTGGGTTGTCAAGATTCAAGTCTTCTACACTTTGTTTGTAGGACAAAGAATGAGTTTTGAAGATGATAGGAGACAATGATGGAATTTGAGTATGGGAGAATTAGGATGAGTTTTGATGAAGAAAGGATTGAGTTTTGAATGAAATTTAATGTTTTAAACCTTTTGCCCACCAGTGCCGTGACCGGACGAGGGTGGATACACTGGTCGTCCGGTGTCAGACCCTCGTCCGCCCAAGGCACATCCACCTGTCGACCGGTGGCAGCCTCCTCTTCCAGTGGTGCACTTTCTGTTAGGATGTGCATCTCAAGCGAAAAACTTCAAGTTTTTTGCAGTTTTAAATCATTTTAAGCATGCCTAATTCCCTTCTAATCACACAAAATTGATTCTCATGCAATGGTTTGGTAAAATATCAGCTAATTGATGCATGGAACCAACAAAGTTAAGCACAACATCCCCTTTTTGAACATGATCACGAATGAAATGATGCCTAATTTCAATATGTTTTGTTCTAGAATGTTGGATAGGATTTTTAGTGAGATTAATAGCACTTGTATTTGTCACATTTAATAGGCACACTATCATATACAAGACCATAATCAAACAAATTTTGTTTCATCCAAAGAATTTGTGCCATACAATTTCTAGCAGATACATATTCAACTTCAGTCGTAGAGAAAGCTACACTATTTTGTTTTTTACTAGACCAAAAGATTAATAGATATCCTAGAAATTGACAACATCCATTAGTACTTTTTCTATCTACACGACCTCCTGCATAATCCGCATCCGAATATCCTACAAGTTCAAATGAGGTGCCTTTCGGATACCATAATCCTAAATCTATGGTCCCTTTAAGATATCTAATGATTCTTTTTACAGCATTTAAGTGAGACCCTTTAGGACAAGATTGAAAACGAGCACATAAGTACACAGCAAATACGATATTAGGTTTAGAGGCGGTTAAATAAAGAAGGCTTTCAATTATACCTCGATATTGCTTTTCATCTACTTTGTTACCTTCCTCATCTTTGTCAAGCTTGATTGATGTTAATATTGGTGTACTTATTTCTTTTGCTGACTCAAGTCCAAACTTCTTGATAAGTTCTTTAGTGTACTTGGCTTGATTTATGAAAGTACCCTCTTGTGTTTGTTTGATTTGGAGTTCGAGAAAGAAATTCAATTCTCCCATCATAGTCATCTCGAATTTCTTGTGCATATACTTAGAGAAATACTCACAAAGGAATTCATTAGTAGCACCAAAAATTATATCATCAACATAAACTTGCACGAGCAATATATCTTTTCCTTTTATTTTAACAAAAATGGTTTAATCTAATTTTCCTCTAGTAAACCCTTTTTCGAGCAAATAATTGCTAAGCCTATCATACTATGCTCTAGGTGCTTGCTTAAGGCCATATAATGCCTTATCTAGTTTATATACATGATTTGGCAAGTTGAAATCTTCAAATTTAGGTGGTTGTTTCACATATACTTCCTCCTTGAGATAGCCATTTAGAAAGACACTTTTTACATCCATTTGATATAATTTAAAGTCCATAAAACATGCAAAGGCAATAAGCATATGAATGGATTCAAGTCTAGCTACAGGAGCAAAGGTCTCATCATAATCTATGCCTTCTTCTTGAGTATACCCTTGAGCCACTAACCTAGTTTTATTTCTAGTTATAACCCCGATTTCATCTAATTTGTTCCTAAAAATCCATTTTGTACCAATTATAGGATAGTCTTTAGGTTTTCAACTAGATGTCATACCTTACTCATTTCAAACTGATTTAATTCTTCTTACATGGCAATTATCCAATCTTTATGATCTAAGGCTTCTTTAACATTTTTAGGCTCTACTTGAAAAAGACAAGCAACATGTTTACAATAAGCATTTAGATTAGAACGAGCTCTTACTCCCTTTGAAGGATCACCAAGAATTTGATCATTTGGGTGATCTTTTACAAACTTCCAACATTTTGGTAGATCAACATTTGTTGTAGCTTCTTGGTTATTTTGCATTTGTTGTACATTGCCTTGTGGATTTACTAGTGCTTCACCATCCTTTGAGGTTTGACCCTCTTCAATATTTGTCTCCTTTGGATTAGTTGAGGTTCTCTCATTTTCAATGGTTGTAGGTAAGATTTGAGTGTCAGTTTCGGAAACACCTACATCATTATCATTCTTTCTCTGGGCAAAATGATTAGTTTCATTAAAATTCACATGTATAGACTCTTCGATAAGCATATTTCTCTTGTTAAAGACTCTATAAGCTTTGCTTTTTGAAGAATGACCCATAAAAAGCCTTTCATTCGATTTAGAAACAAATTTTCCAAGATGTTCTTTTGTATTTAGGATGAAATACTTACAACCAAATACTTTAAAATGAGACACATTTGGTGCTCTACCTTTCCATAATTCATAGGGTATTTTCTTTAGAAAATGTCTAATTAGTACACAATTTAACTCATAGCATGGGGTATTTATGGCTTCACCCCAAAAGTATGTTGGCAAGTTGTTTTCTTTCAACATTGTTCTTGCTATTTCTTGTAGTGTTCGATTATTCCTTTCTACTACACCATTTTGTTGAGGAGTTCTAGGAGCCGAAAAATTATGTACAAATGCCATGTTCTTCACAATAGTCCATGAAAGATGCATTTATAAATTCGATACCTTGGTCACTATGAATGCAATTTATGTAATAGCCTTTCTCATTTTGCACTTTATTACAAAGTTTAGCAAATTCATTGAAGGCGTCATTTTTATGTGCAAAGGGTCTTACCTATGTGAATCTAGTGTAATCATCTATGAAAACATAAACATATCTAGATCCGCCTAGGCTTGCCACATCCATTGGACCAAATAGATCCATATGTAATTTTTGTAAAGCTCTTGATGTGGTTACCTTGTTAATTGTTTTGAAGGATGTCTTGTGTTATTTTCCAAATTAGCATGCATCACATAAATGGTCTTTTTGAAATCTAGTTTTAGGAAGACCTATGATAAGTTCTTTTCTCGAAAGCTTAGTAAGTAAATCCATGTTAGCATGACCAAGTCTTCTATGCCATAACCATGAATCTTCATTAATAGTAACTAAGCATATCACATTTTGACACCTCAATTTATGAAAATTGATCACATACACATTATCACATCTATTTCCAACAAATAACATTTTATCATCTCTATCTTATACTTTGCAACAAGTAGATAAAAATTTAACTCTAAATCCATTATTACAAAATTCACTTACACTTAGTAAATTATGTCTAAGAACTTTAACATACAAGACATCATGAATAGAGAAAGAGTTTATATCTCCTATGCTACCCTTACCAATGACTTTGCCTCCTTCATTTCCTTCATAGCTAACTTTACCTTTGAAACCTTTGTCAATTTCATAAAAGAAAGATACATCTCCTGCCATGTGCCTTGAGCACCCACTATCAATAATCCAAGTATCTTCATACTTCACCTTTAGGGCAACCTATCATTCATAGAAACAAATCAAGTTTATTTTGGTCCCCAAAGTTCTATTGGGTCCTTTTGTGTTAGTACGAAGTCCTAACACATCTAACAACCCATTTGGGTCTAAGCCATAAAGGAATGTGAGAATCTCTTTCCACCATGTTTCTAACTCTACATCATGATGTATTGTGACCAATCTTCTCACAATAAGTGCATCTCTTAAATGATCCTCTTGATGTTGAGGCTACATGCCAAGAGGATAATGCTTTGACAAAATGATTTTGAAATCCTTTTTGATATGGCTTATAGTCAATCCCCTTTTTGTCAAATTGTACTTTTTGTGATTCTTTTAATGGTGGATGGACAATTAAAGATTGAGAAGCTTTCACAAAGATAGTTTTTGAGAACTTTGGTTTAGAAAATGGCTCATAACCAATTCCACCTTTATCAAGTGGTGATTTTTGAGAACCAGGGATTTCATCCAATGCCTTTGTTCCTTTTGAAAATCTAGCAAGATCATTTTGTAGGCCAAGAACTTGTTTTTCAAAATCTTTGATTTCTAATTCATTTTTGGACTTTAAATAATAGTATTTACACATTTTTTTGGTAAGAGTATCATTTTCATCTCTAAGTTCCTTAATTTCCTTTTGAAGTTCATCATTTTCTTTTTGAAGATTATTTACTTTTGAATGTGCAAGAAGAAAACTATCATATAGTTTTGAAAATTCATTTGTTAGTTCTCAAATATACATTCATCAGTATTAGAAGAAGAAGAAGAAGATGCATCACAAGACGAATAAGTTACCTCATCATCTCTAGCCATAAAACACATAAAGTTGGCCACTTTGGTTTCGCTTCCACTTTCATCATCGGTTGATACATCATCCTCAACACACGCCTTCATTGCCTTTTGCTTTCCTTTGATCAATTTTGGACATTTTACTTTGATGTGTCCCGCTTTGTCACAATTGAAGTATTTTATATCTTCTTTTGTCTTTTCTAATTTTTCTTTGAATCTTCTCTTGACTTTGTTGTTGATGGGCTCCTCTCTCTTCATCTCTTTGTATTTCAAGAACTTCTTAAAATTCTTTGCAAGAAGTGCAAGCTCATCATGATCGCTATCATCTTTGTCTTCATCACTCGATTGAGATTGAGCAATGAGAGCAAGTGATTTCCTTGTCTTCTTTTCTTCTTCATCTCGTATTTTTTATTGATTCAATACAAGTTCCTCCGTTTCAAGGTTGCAAATGAGCTCATGCACCATAATCTTGGAGAGATCGGTTGTTTCTCTAATAAATGTCACATTTGGTTTGTATTCCTTTGGAAGAGCCATAAGAATCTTCCGGTTGAGTTCTTCATTTGGATACTTCTTCCCGAGAGCACTTCAGTTGTTTACGATTTTGGAGAATCTTTGATACATTTCATTTAGTGATTCTCCGGCCTTCATACGAAACAATTCATACTCATGAATGTGAAGATCAATTTTGGTATTCTTCACTTAAGGTGTTCCATGATAAGACATGTGTAGCATCTTCCAAATCTCGTGAGCGGTTTCACATTGACTCACACGACTATACTCGATTTTGTTTAGAGCACAATAGAGGATGTTCTTGGCTCTTGAGTTCTTGGTCATCATACTAATGTCTTGATCATTGAACTCTCTCCTTTCCTTGAGCACTTGAATGGTTTTGACTTTCTCAACTCCACTTGCACTTGGGGCATTTTTGACCGTTACCTCCTTTATTGGAACATAAGGACCATCTTCTACTGGTGACCATAGAGCATAGTCAACGGATTGTATGTATGTCTCCATCTTGTTTTTCCAATAATTGAAATTGATACCTATAAACAATGGAGGCCTATAAGTAGAGTAACCTTCAAAGTAAAGAGATGTAGCATTGTTTGCCATTTTTTCTTTTCTTTGCTAGATGTTAAGCTATATACAAAGTCCTAGCTCTTGATACCACCTGTTGTCCATTAATTAAACCTAAGAGGGGGGTGAATTAGGTTATATAAGCAATAATACTACTTTTTGGATTAGGCAATATGATAGCAATGATTAATCAAAAATAATCTTAAATAGATATGCACTTTATCAATATAACATGTGTGTGAGACAATTTATCAAACACGTGGTGAGTAAAAAATAATGAAAAGAGAGAGTTGAGAGAAAGAGATTGCAAATCATGATTTTAGTGTGGTTTAGCCCCCGCCTAAGTCCACAACCTAAGCTTCTCTCTTAGGATTTCAACAATCTTCACTATGGTGGCTCTTCAAATGTTGGCAAGTCTACAAACCAATTACAATGGTAGTTCAAACTTTTACAATAGAAAAGAATCATTTTCAATATAAAGCTTTAATTCCAACACCTTTGACAAAGAAATCATTCCTTTCAAGGTGTTTAACTCTCTCTTTTGATAAGTGTTTGAGATTGACAATGAAAGCCCTCTTTTTGGGTAGATGAATATAATAAATGCTTCTCTCTTAACAATGCTCACAATTTCTTGCTCAAGTATAGTTCAATGATGATTCAAAGATAAAGACAATGAAATAACTCAAGAGTAATTGCTTTGAATCACTGCCTTAAGATTTTTCAGTTGAGAGCATTAATAGAAGCCAAATTGGGTGTAATAAATGCTCACCAACGTTCAAATAAATGGCTATATTTTGAATCAGCATTTTGTCCCGACCGGTCAACCCCTATTCGCCGGTCGACTGGTCAAGAGATGATCGCTTCGTTTTGCTTAAAAAAATAGTAAGGTTAAATGATTGAAAATATTATTTACCTTGAATTACCTCTAGCTGTGGCGAGTAGAGGGTCGATCCATAGAGATTGGGTTATCAGATTAAGTTAAGTCCTTAATTTAGAATTATTTGATTATCTCCCGTCACGGATAAGTTTGATTAAGTCCAAAAGTCCAAAAGTCTAAAGTACGTTTGATTAAGTCCGAAAGTTCAAAAGTCCAAAAGTCCAAAAGTCCAAGAAAGGTTCAAAGATACGGTAATAACGAGATCTAAAATTGACTTGAACAAAGATACTAAATTGAAGAATTACAACACTTAATAAAACAATGAAAATCCAAATGGTTAATGATTCAGGGTGGTTATAGCTTGGTATACACAAGTACAAAGTTATTGATTCATATGAAAAGTTAAGTCCTTCAAAAATAGGGCTACAAGCTTCCACTACTGAAATGAGCCTTTAATTACATAAGTGAGAAGATTAATTAATTAGCAAGACTGGATGTGTTGGTACAACCTAACGATATCCAATATCTCAATTAATCTTTCACTTATATAACCTAGAGATGTTGGTACAACCAGACTAGAATCCATTCGAGGTAGTGTCGTATTGCCACTGGTTTACAAAACCAGGCATATATGTACTTTCAATTAAATATAACATAACTACAAGTATATGTATAATTAATTAAAGAATACTTAGAAATAAAAATACGAGACTTTAATAAATCTAAATCAAAATATATGTACAAGAGTAACCTCACACGTACCAGCTCGAATCACAGGTCTAGTATGCCATGATAAACTTTAAAGTACAAGAAATCATAACGAAAACCAAAAAATCAAAGATTACTTATCGTGCTGAACGGATTTCGATAGACCGGTATGATTTCAATATGCTGATGGCTTATTAGACCCTCCCCTCAGGATTGCTAATCTCACACAAACTAACTACTAACAAAAACACTTAAAGAAATCACACAAACACTCACAAGAGCAACATAAAATAAGCTAAGGAAAATATGGTCCGTTTTGTTGCTGAAAATCGCGACATTTATAAGCAAAATTTTAGGAGGGCGCTCGAGCGCTAGTAAGGCGCGCTCGAGCGCCCTTCTGCAGTTTTTATTTTTATAATTTTTTTGTCTTTTTTCGTCCCCATTCTGCCGTTCAATTGTCTGCCTTTTTCAAAAAGTGGCGCTCGAGTACGGAAAACGGGCGCTCGAGTGCGCTTCTGGCTGTGGTAGGTAAACTTTGACTCCGAACTTTGACTTTGACCATCTTGGTTGACTTTGACCATTGATCGTTGACTTTGACCATTGACCAAAAAGTTGACCAGGTTTATTCCAAGATTTTTCAGTGTCCTGAATCTGTTTCCGCACTCGGTTTGACCAAATTCAATCTTGAATTGCTCGTTTTGAAGTTGTTCTACCATTTTCCTTTAGTGTTGCGCCGAATATTCGCTCCAAAAGTTGGTTTTTATGGTTGTTTTTGCTCTTTCTTCTTTAAAACCTATATTGCACTAAATTTGAGTAAAAAATACAATTAAGCTTGAAATAATAATGCAATATACATAATTCAATGAGTTAAAGTTACTAAAAATACGGATTTATCAAGAGATCCTCATCTGGTGAACGGGTCTCGGGCGGACGACCCTTTGGCCACCGGTCGCCGTAGGGTCGTCCGGTGGAGCCAAAACTGTCAGGGTTGAGTTTTAAAAGGTGTTTCTTTTGAACATGTTCTGTAAGATATTTTTCAAATGTTTCAACACAATATTTGAGAATCAAAATTGAGCATATATCTTTTCACCACCACTGTATCACCACCCTCCTCTCACCACCACTGTATCACCACCCTCCTCTCAAATGTTTCAACACAAGGCTCTACGTTTCCTTTTTGTGACTCGCGTCACCCCCCTCCTCTCACCACCACTGTATCACCACTTCCCCGACCTCCTCCTCCCTATGCGCCACCTCCTCCCTTCCCTTGCAAGCAGTTGCGTCAAATCCCTCCCCCTACCCTCACTACTACCGCGTTACCACCTCCCCTACCCTCTCCTCCCCATGCGCCACCCCCTCCATTCTCTTGCAAGCAGCTGCGTTAAACCCCCCTCCCACCCCTCCTTTTTGCCCCCTGTCGGGCCGCGAAGCCCCGCCCCATGCGCTACCCCTCCCCCACCCCCTTACCGCCAATTGTAGAGGTTAGATCTGTGGATCTAACTTACCTTTTTTTTTTTTAGATTACGAATTTATTTTTGTATATTGCACACTTTGAGATTTTTTGCTTGATGTTGGATATATTGCAATGTTTGTGTTGTATATATACAGAATTTTTCAGATTTGTTGCACAGTTTTTTTTTTTTGGTTGCAACATTTATCAGATCCGTTGCAACAGTAATTTTTTTTTTCAAACGTTCATCATAATTTTTTTTTTTCAAATGTTGTCAGATCGTCAAATATGACAGTGTCGGATCTAACGATCTAACACCTCGGGTCCAATCCAAAATGGAGACCCATTTGTCTTCTTATTGAGTCTCTATTTTGGGTCTCTATTTTTGTTGAAAAAAATTTAGATGAGGTTCCATATTTAGCCAAAGTCTCTAAATTTTTTTAAAAAACTATTTTTTGGATCTCTATTTTTACTATTGGTATTGAAATTTTATTGTCAAAATCTCTAAAAAAAGATAATTATTACATTTTACTCATACCTTTGGAGATACCCTTATCCTTCGCCAATACTCAAAATATTTCCACACCCAAATGCGTAAATCCGGTAATTCAGTTAATTACTATAAGCTACTCCTCTCCCGTTGGTCGGGAGGAAAAAAATGGAAAAGAAAAGTCGCTCTACAAAACTCTTATATATAACGTCTACAAGATAAGATGCATACATACGTAAACACACTCACTCAACTACGTGTACTTCTAACTGTGTAGAAAAAAAACCAAACCCACAAAACCCTAGCCAAACTCACTTTCAAGAACATATCAATTTTATTTTTATTTTTTTTGCTTTTAAAGCCAATTCATTTTCTTATTTAATCCCTAATTTCACTCTAATTAAGCATTAAAAAAAGCTTTAATTTTTTTTTGAAGATGAGTTCGTTGACCACCACGTGGTGCCCCAGCTCGTCTCAGCTCCGATTAGCATTCACTTGCCGGAAATCTTCGCCGGCGTTCGTGCGTGTGCGGTTTCAGAAGCTCGATCACCGGCGGAACTGCTTTCGGATATATTCAGTTGCCGGAACTGGAAGTAATGGCAACGGTAATAGTGTTGATAGTAAGAGTGAAGTTGAACAGCGTCGTTCGGGTAATTCGTGGACGAATTCGAATAAGTTGGCGGATGGTTTCGCCGGATGGTCTGGTGCTGAACAATCCGACGGTGATTCCAGGTCGAAGCAATCATCGCTTGGAGGTGAGATTGTTTCTCTTGCTGTAATGTCTCGCCTTGTTGGGAGACATGATATTAGCATGATTTTATAAACAGTATCTTGGGCTTAATTAATTACTCGATTTAATTGTTTCGGGTCTATGGATATTTAACCTAAAGAAGTTATTATCAAAGCTACGACACCACCAGTTTCTCGCGGATTCAGCGTTCTGGCTTAGGATGTGACGGTTAATTTACTAGAAATGCTGGTAGTTTGTGCGTTTAATAGAGTGGGTTTAGTTTTGTTTCGATATTGAGCTCAAACTACATTGTTATAATGAAATCTTATTGGCTCCATTATGTTATACTTTTACTTTATGGTAATTAAATATTTGTATAGTGAGCTGGGGAATCGCGTGATCAACTGGGACTTAATACGCAATATAGAACCAACATGTGTATATTAGTAGCTCTTTGTTCTCCTATTCTTCCACTGTGGGGCAATAGGTCTCCTCTGACGTACCTAAGAACTATGACGATTCTAAATTACATTCCGTTTTTCTTTTCCCTTTTTTTTTGGTGTAAAATGTTTGTTGAAGATTGCATTACTTGTCGTGCTTCTGGGTTCTTTTGAAGACTAATTAACGCTTTTGAAGTAGTTTCCTTTCAGGGATTGCTGGAGCAGGATTAGCTGGAGTGCTTCTAGTTGCGGGACTTACCTTCGCTGCATTGTCTATTGGCAAGAAAAGCACGTCCGGTAAGTAAAACTTCTGCCCCTTACCGGTTTGTAAGTTATAATTGTGCTAAAGAAGTGGATTTGCTTAAATGGATGGCGTCATTATTGTGTTTTGAGTTCCTTTCTTGTAAAATAATAATTAGATTGCCCAGATATGTGCTTGCGACAGGACTTCTGAAACAGCCTCCTCTTGAGAAACTACCCAAACCATATTTCTACCTTTGCCGAAATATAATTTCATTGCAGAGTGTAAACAGCGCAAAGTGTGCAATGAAGTACTCAACATATGGTGTGCTGGAAGTGGAATTCATCCTTTGTATTTTCCTTTCCATTCTGAGAAAGGAGTCCATAACCCTCTTCCCCCCAACCCTTCAAAAGGACCCCATATTCCACGTCTTTATGCAAATGATTTTCATCCGCACTTCGGGGTAATTGAGGAGCCAACATTATATAACCAAAGACGGGCTTTAAAAGAAAATATCCCCTCCTAGGATCTTTTTGGTTATATTTCTCCCTGGAAATTTTGTGAAGTGGCTGCATAGTTGGATGTCTGAATATGTTCCTGTGTGTACAGGAGTGAAACAACAGATGGAACCCTTAACCGTACAGCAAGAAACATCTTTGGCTTCAGATGATCATGATGAGAGATCTGTAGAAGAGGAAAACAGAGGCATAAATGATACGCAAGAAATTAGCAACGAAGAAAGCAAGACAGGTATAGACAATGATTCCTCTTTGTATATAGATAATAATGAAGCTGTAGAAAGTAGAGTTAGTGACAAATCTGATATGGGGCAAACATCCAATGAGGGTGATATGATTAGTGATGCTGCTAGTCAGCAAGATTCGCAAATTGATACAGCTAAAGATGACACATCGGGCGTTTCCGAGGACACATCTAAACCACCTAAATCTGAGAATGGAGGTGATTCCTTTGTTGCCCCAAGCTCTGAAAACAAAGATGACAGTTTTTCTGAAAGTAAAGATGATAGTTTTGTTGCTGGAAAAACAGAATCAGTAGTTGAACCTGAAAAAGTTGATTTTGCTGATGAGACCAACCTGTCTGCCTTTGATGCCACCAGTATAAACTTAAGTTCTGACCACCAGCAGGGCATGTCAGGTTTACAAGAAACAGAAATTTCAAACGCTTCATTGGGTTCATCTCCCAATGAATCGATAACTTTCAATGTCTCAGTGAGTTCACAGTTTGATTCAGCTTTAGGACCCAAGATCACGGATGAGGATGAGAAAGAGGAAAGAATCTCATTTTCAGTGAAAGAAGGTAGTGTGCAGACTCTAGACGTATCAGCTGAGCAAGATAATTCATCTCCAGAAGTGCATAATTTGAACAAAGCTGCATCAAATGGATCAGATTTGATATCACCAGTTGCGTACTCATTAGTCAATGAACAAGGCAATAATGGTTATAATGATAACATCATCAGTGCATTATCTTTTGATTCAACAAATTCTGGAAATTTCTTTACCTCTGCTGGTGTACCTGCTCCGTCTCTCGTCTCTGCAGCTCTGCAGGCACTTCCAGGAAAGGTTTTGGTTCCTGCTGTAGTTGATCAAGTTCAAGGTCAGGCACTAGCAGCATTGCAAGTTTTGAAGGTAATTTAGTTATAATCATTAATGTATAGAGGACTTTAATTAAGCAGTTAGCTTTTCTGGCTTCATCTCCAACCACAGCGGGCTCAGAGTGTCCAAACTTCTTTCATTTAAGTTAGAAAATGCCTGGAATTCACTCGAACTAGGAAGGCAGCTAGGCCTACTAATTGAAGTGGAGTCTCCCTACTATTAGAAGCTGTATTCTCTCTCAAAAAAAGGAAATTCCATTCCTCTCCTTATCGGTCGAGCATCTTCAAACCTTTTATTGAACATCCCCATTCCAAAACATTCACATAGTTTCTTATCAAAATGGAAGGTGATAACTACAATTTCACTTGCTTATTAGCTTAAATTCATGAGAGAGAAAATTGGAAGTAAAATTGGGAGACTGTTGGTGGCTAAATTCATACTCACCTTTGAAATTGTATAGTCATTAATGCTCCAGATATGAGGAATCTCCAATCAGAGCGGGCTCTTGGTATTAAAGTCAGGAATGCATGCTCTGAAACATTCCCATGCTTGGTGGAAGTAATAAAATGAAATTAACCTGGGCTACCCTGAGCTTTTTAGGCCCTAACAAGTTCTCACAATGATTGAGATAGCATGACATGAATCAGAAAGCAAGTGGAAGTAACTGTCGAGCACTCAAACTTTGATCCAAGAAGAGTCAAAAGTCATTAGTTCCTGATAATTATGTGTGTCCATTACTTCATAACTCAAACTTACAAGTTGTCTTTTCTGCTCCATTCTGTGTGAAAATTTTACAAAATGGCTTAGTTAAATGCATTAATATCAATTTGGATGTAAAAGGAACCGAAAATTTGAACTTCCCATGTGTTAGATAGCTGGTTATGATTCCAAAAGAACACATGAAAGTTCGCCATCTGAAGTTTCAAAAATCTGAATCTTTTAGGTTATTGAGGCTGATGTTCAGCCAGGAGATCTATGCACTCGCCGTGAATATGCTCGATGGTTGGTTTCAGCCAGCAGTGCTCTTTCAAGGTATACGCATGTCTCTTAGCATGTGAAGTCAAAATTGATGAATATGGAATAAGTATACGACAGGATCCTCATCAATCAATTCCTTGTAGGAACACAATTTCGAAAGTGTACCCTGCAATGTATATAGAGAATGTTAGTGAACTTGCATTTGATGACATTACCCCAGAGGATCCTGACTTTCCATCCATCCAAGGTGAGATTTGTACCTCAACGCACTTACACAGGTTTTCCTTTCTTAACTGGGATTATAAATGTCAAGAAGGCAATTTCTAAATCAGCAGGATGGTTTCAGGCTTGGCCGAGGCAGGGCTTATATCCAGCAAGCTATCGAGGCGTGATATGCAATCATCTTTAGATGAAGAACAAAATCCCCTCTACTTCTCTCCTGAAAGGTAATGATATAAATTTCTCATAATTATATGACTGCCATGATACTTCTGTTAGATGATTCTCTTCCTGATAATTTATACTTACGTGGGATGCTGCTGCGGTGAAACACTAGTTTACTACTGGTTGTGAAAAATTGGTCGTGGTTTTAATTCCCTTCGAACTTTCTCAAATAATGGTTGGAACAGCTAACCTACATTGTCATCTCGTGTATCAGTTAGCTTGGAGATGCTATAGCATCCTAATGCCATTAACAAGTGAACCGGGGTGATCCAAGCACCCAATTTGAGAAATCTTATTAGAATAAGGGATCTTATGTTTTATGGAATGAGTCATTAAAACTTCATTTACTGGCTGCATCATTTTCCAAAAATTTGTATATATAATATTGGTTTGAAAAGAGAGTTGATTTTCTGTTTTAGCACTCTAATCTGTTTCTTATGTCATTTTCTCTTTGTACCTCTGATTTTGACTCTGGATTCCCAAAGGAATATGCCTCAAATACACAGATGATAACACACATGTTCCTATGCTCCTTGCATTTGCTTCTCACGATCATGAGTACCTTTCTGCTATGCACAATGGAAATATAATAGATTTACTTCTTAAGGTTTCTTTCTGTGACATTTACCTCCTGCTTATTTCTTCAAGTTTTTGTATTG